>CM048844.1:61369034-61984034 GCA_026545765.1 Plantago major | reverse complement strand
CACGGATTGAAAGCAAACAATTACTTGTAGAAACAGTTTGATTTGTTTGAATTTGAGTACTTCTAATAACTAGAAAACAGAAAATCCAATGTAGTTGATTTCAATGGGATAGAAAGAACACAGTAGTCACGATCAAGCAATGCTAATTCGCTCTAGGGATACGTTCATGTTGTCACACGGTCGGTGTACAGAAATCAGTCTATCCAATTCAACAAATAGTTGTTTGAATGTTTTGAAATAGAGAAATCATGGGTCATCAATCCACGATCCTTAACCGGAAACAATTTTGAAAGTCTTAATAAAGCTTATTGGATTGAAGAGTTTAACCGGAACATCTTCCACAATCCCCATGCATCTGCTTCGGGTTCCACCAGCAAGAGTCATAAAGCATCTGCACAACTCCAATCCTTTTAAGCCTAAGTCTTCATAGGTGTCAAAAGTCATCAAGTTGCAACTAGCACTAGTGTCGACTATTTCGGTAACCTGAGTTGAACACCCAATGCCTACCAATAAATCAAAGTTATCGGAGTCGCTTATACTCTTTCCCGCCTTAGGAATGACTATGGTGGGGGGGGGGGGTTCAATTTCAACAGTTTCTTGCTCCGCATTCACCTCCTCTTCTGGAATCACGAAACTCGGTTCCTCGACTTCATCACCCGTTGATACAATAGTGGCTACGTCTTTAGTTTGCTCCGCTGTCAGTACATGGGTCACTTGAACCGTCGGTGAAGTTCCCTCGTCTGGTGCAGAGTTCTCAATCTCATTGGTACAGGTGGCAACAACAGATGTATCCTTCCCTGGTTCTTCAAAATTTACCTCAACTGCCAGAACTCTAATGTTTTCTGGGACTGCTGGGTGTCTACCTTTCTCCATGAGTTGTAATTTCCCAACCAAGTCACCCAATATTTGTTCCAGCCTTCTTTGCGATTGCTCAATGCTGTCGAACCGCTGATCATTCCTGCGCTTCGGCCCAGAACGCTCCATGTGGTCCCTGATTGCCTGATCAAGACTTCCCGGGACTTTCGTAATCTGAACCTGAACTGGCTGAGCAAGAACTGGTTGCTCCCGTGGCGTATTCTCATAGAAATTGTTGCCACCTTGGTTACCCTGCTGTCTAGTCTGCCCGCTTTGCTTGTATCCACTCAGTAGTACATGCCCCTGGAGTCCCTTCAACTGTTCGGTATCCCACTCTCCTAGATGTATTTCTCGCACCCTTGAGCTGAGACACTGCTGCCAGTCTCTCGAAAACACCATTTAATCCGTCAGAAGATGCTTCCAGGAGTGAATTTTTACACGTCATATCAACCATGTTCTGACACTCTCAATTCAGACCCGCATAAAATCTGATGCACAGATTCATCTCGTTGATCCTGTGGTGCGGGCATTGGCATAGCAACAATAAGAATCGTTCGCGAGCTTCATAGAAGGTCTAATCGTACATCTGCTGAAACTGCATTATCTGAGTACGAAGGTGCTGCGTTCTCTTAGGAGGGTAAAACATATTCACGAAGGATTTATAGAGAGAATCCCAAGTGGGTAAAGAACCCCCAGGCTGGTTTAACAGCCAGTTCCTAGCTTTATCCTACAGGCACATCGGAAAAACCTTCTTCCTTATCTCTCCATCTGAAACTGTTACTCCTCCGGCTGTCAACGGAATCCCTGCAATCAGTGCTTCAAACACCTTGAGGAACCTTATCACATCCTCGTTGGCCATTTCGTAGAACTTGGGGAGATTATGGAAGTGGTGAGCTTTGAGTTCCAAATTCCTCGCCTGATTAGACAGCACGATTGCTGCTTTCCCGGCCTTAACCTCGCCGGGCTGCATGTAGGCTCCGTAGGTTAACTGAGCCACTGAAATGTCCTTTCTGATTAACCTGTTGTTAGAGCTACATAACACGAAAACCTCGAAATATCCTTAGTTTCTGTTAGTGCACTAAACCTCAGGTAAGTTGGAAAACAAGTAAAGATTTGCAATCAAGTGCTACAGTAGGAATTGACTCCCCGGCAGCGGTGCCAAATTTGATGTGCTCAAATTACTACTTAGGAAAAAAGGTAGGAAGCAGTCGTTGTAAACATACTATGCTAACCACGAGATCGTTCGCTAAGGAATCAATTAGGCTACCACATGGATTGAAAGCAAACAATTACTCGTAGAAACAGTTTGATTTGTTTGAATTTGAGTACTTCAAATAACTAGAAAACAGAAAATGCAATGTAGTTGATTTCAATGGGATAGAAAGAACACATTAGTTACTATCAAGCAATGCTAATTCACTCTAGGGATACGTTCATATTGTCACAGTCGGTGTATAGAAATCAGTCAATCCAATTCAACCAATCGTTATTTGAATGTTTTGAAATAGAGAAATCATGGGCCATCAATCCACGATCCTTTACCGGAAACAATTTTGAAAGTCTTAATCTAGCTTATTGGATTGAAGGTTTTACGAAGATTTAAAGATAAACGAACCTATATGAACGAATCTAAACCCTAGAAGCGAATATGCATAACCGTCACATAACTACCATGTTCGGAGTGGTTTAGCTACTCATGATAGAAGCAAGGATAAAATAATTCAAGATATTGCTCATGTTTAACACAAACAGAATGATAATCGCATGCAAGCTCATACAATTCGACAAACAAGAGCGAAAACGAATTGTAAAGAGATAAACAATAGAGAATTACCAGAATAACCAGGAATTCGATATCAATCCTTCAATCAAAGATAAAACCAAGCTCCAATGTAGTTCAATCCCCAGAATAATGTCTAGGAGCTTTTTTCTAAGAACTAGGTTAAAAGAAAGTATGAAAGAAAGAATCAAAAATCTAATCTAATAAGGAAAGCAAAACTTTGATCCTGCGCTTCGCCACAAGTGAAGGAATAGTTCATGCCATGCAGCCTTCTAAATCGAAGAATATATAGCCCTCGCATAATTTCGCCGTGGCGAGCAAAATGCTTCGCCGCGGCGAGCTGCAATCTTCAAAATAGAGATTTCATTCGCAAAATCTCACCGCGGCGGACCAATTCCTTCGCCGCGGCGAGCCTTCTTTAATCGTAGAAGATATACATTCACTAAATCTTGTCGCGGCGGACTGATTTCCTCGCCGCGGCAAGCCTTCTTTCAATTTCCAGCTCCAAGCTCGTAAAATCTCGCTGCGGCGGATTGAATCCCTCACCGCGGCGAGCCATGCTAAGCAGCTTGTCCTCATTTAGCTCAAAAGACATCGATTCCTGCAAATTTAAATAAAACACCAAAGCGTAAAAACGAACTAAAAAGACTGTAAAACTAAAGACAAAGACTCACAAAGGCCGCTAAAAAGGACCAAATGAGACTCTAAATTATAGACTCATCAAAGAAGTAAAGGAGTAACACATGGAATATGTAGGATTAATAACCACTGGGAGTGGGTTAACATCACCAGATTTCGTGCCCAGGAGTAAAGTAGAAGCTAAGGCGAAGAAGAAGAATATATGAGGTAGTGGAAGTCAAGGGTTCGAATGAGGAGGAAGAGAAGAATAAAGCAAAAGAAGACTGCAGAAGGGGACGTGATTATAGATATTGGCTCGAGAAGGGATTTGTCAGGTTCGTGACCGGTATGCTAGTAGATTTGAAGGATCTACATTTCCCAGGAAGAATTGCAAAAGACAACAAGAAGGCTAAAGGAGACCTGGAGAGACAATCAATTCCAATGCCAATGCAAGACCTGTTTACTCTATACCCATCTGACTATATGGCAGCTATAAGGGACTTCCATAACCGGAAGAAAGCCTACGTTGGAGTGGCATGGAGAGAAGGATCAGATCTCGTGAGGACAGCAATAGGAGATCTGGGACAGTTCAGCATGACGATTGGAGTGAAGGGCAAGAAGGTAAATTGCATGATTGACCTTGGAGCCAGCGTAAATGTTATGTCATTGGCTAAAGCAAGGGAGCTAGTGATTGAATACGAGATAGAACCATGCGAAACTAGCATCCAGTTGGATGACAACTCGATGAAGAAATGTGCTGGATAAATCAGAGGCTTACATGTGGAGATCGGAGGCATAAGGACAAGGCTAGACTTCCTGGTGATGGATATGGAAGGAAGTGTGATGAGATCTAAAACGCTTATTGGGCGACCAACCCTGCATCAGATGGAAGCCGTAGTTAACATGGGGGAGAAGACCTATTCATTAATCATGGAAGGGCAGAAGAAGCATTTCAATTCTAAGGGTGAACTCCAAGAGGAAGGAAAGAGAGTCGAAAGAGGCTTCTGGGAGAGCGTTGATGATTTTCATTTAGGAGATGAAGAAGAATTTGGGTATATAATGCCGCATCTGGTGGAAGAAGACATAGTGGACTTTGACTATGAGCATTATGAAGAATTGGAGCAGCTTTTCTTCGTGGATATAATCAAAGAAGAAGCGATGAGGCGTTGGGATGGAGATACGAGCTACGCAACAAAGGAATGGATGGACAAGTGCTTCAACAGGATCAAGGGTTTAACCCTCGACAAATAAACCATCTTGAAAACAGGGGTCGAGCTATAAGACCTAAAACAAGCGCTTCATGGGAGGCAACCCATGGTTATCTTTATTTTACGCACTTGCATTTGCACTTTTTACTTTTCATTTTCGATTTCTATACCAAACATCAGGTTTGGGGGAGTTAAACCCCATGCGATTTGCATGTAAGCCATAGCCCTAATTTTACTCCAAACATGCTATCTCACACACTTTTGAGCC
The DNA here is from genome assembly GCA_026545765.1 of Plantago major. Classification (NCBI taxonomy): domain Eukaryota; kingdom Viridiplantae; phylum Streptophyta; class Magnoliopsida; order Lamiales; family Plantaginaceae; genus Plantago; species Plantago major. Next base: position 61,979,305 of record CM048844.1, on the reverse strand, counting down.
AGGTACTATGGAAGAACGAAGGAGGATACTTATCGCAAGATGAATAAAATCTTTGTGGAGCTCGTAAGCAATGCACAACTTGGAGACTAAGATAATATGCAGAGGAGGAATTAAATGATGAAGCATGGAAGCGCAGCACCGAGAGGGGAGTATATGCCCTTTATCTTCTTTACTTTCCTGGTTTCCTATCTGCTCTCTGCTAGGTTTGGGGGAAGAATTTGATTTGACTACTGCTTGCTAACTTGCTTGGTCTATAGATGCTTTTTAAATACTCGCACCTAGTAGTTTGCATTTTAAGATTACATGTTACTTCCAAAGTCTTTTACTTGTTGAAAACTATTTTAATCTGTGGAGAGTCCCAAGTGTGAGCCATAACTGAGATGAGGGACTATGGATTTATTATCCTGCTTTGCTGCTTGCTGAATATGCTCTGAACAAATACGACCCATGCTACTTCGATGAGTGAGTTTGCTTGCTACTCTAATTGAAGTCCTGTGTGCACCCGTGTGAACACTGCCACCCTTGAGTCTTTATTTGTTAACAGCATGAATATGATTAGTGGTACTTTCCTTTCTGAATCCTTTTTCTATACCTTTCACAAACCCCGCTAAAAGCCTTTTAAGCCTTTATCAAACTCCACCATATATCCTATACTTGCTTTACTTAAGCGGTGACAACACCCTACCGCCGAGCTTGAACGAAGAAATAAAGCAAGGAGCTCCAAAGAATGGAGGAGAATCATGTTTTGATCATGATTGAGAATAGGTTTGGGGGAAAGAAGAGAAGAAAACCCTGACTCCAGTTCGAGAAATTGGTTTGGGGGAGAAGTGGAAGAAGATCATCATCGAAAGGTAACCTTGTTGGCTCTACTGTTTATTTCTGGTGCTAAAAATCACTAGCTCTTGCTCTAGAAAAAAAAAAAAAGACAGTACCGAAAAAAGTAAAGGTACAAAAGTCTCGGAGTGGATCTATGGTCCTTGTGACCACCATTTTCGTGTTGGGCATGTTACAAATACTACCCACATACCGGCGTGGCCCTAAAAAGCTACATGTCCGTGAGGATTGATGGCATGTATACCAAACCAGCACGTACAAAAGTGTAGAATTCGGTAAAACATACGCTACCAAAAAATATAGAGACTAAAAGAGCCCAATGATGGCCAACCAAAAGCATACGGGTCTGTAAAATGACTACAAAAAATAGTATGACTAAATGAAAAAAAATGGGAAAAAATAAAGGAGCAAGTAGTCTATGTCTGAAGCAACCGATAGAGTGGTTACGATGTTAGAAGAGAAGCTGAAGATTTATCATTACGAGAAGACGAAGTCGAAGGAAGGAGCTCGGTGTCCGAAAGGATAAGTCCCCCTGAAGTACCCTTTTATTCTACCTATTTATCTTCTAATGATACTTGGCCTTTCCCTCCTCTTTATATTATCCTACCTGATTTACTTACCTAGCCAACATGAGTACTACTTTGATTTGTGCCTTTACTTTTGGGAGCAAGATTACATAACGTTACCGCGAGGTAATGATTTTGATGTACACCTATAAGGACATTGGGTTACACTTGTAACTGCTGGCTGTAGTGAGAGATGCTTACTTGTTACTTATTTGTTCTGGAGTCATGAAGTTAGAGCTGAAGCTAAGCGAGTCAGTAGAGTTTGGATCCATGAAACTGCCTGCTTGTTTATGTGGTGGTTTATTCTTGCTGCTCATTTCATCGTCACTTTTTAATTATCCTTTTTACCTTGCTCAAGGATGACCAAGAAACTGGTTTGGGGGTGTGATGTGAGAATGAAATGTGCGATATAGCGTACTTTTAGACCCTCATTTATTGCTCTAGTTACAATAGTTGTATCGTTTTATGGTCAATTGCCAACTTTGCGTGTTTTATGTAGGTCATGATCGCGGTTTTGAGGATTTGCACGATTTCAGGCACCAAAATGGCATAATTGTGCCAAATCCAGAGAAGGAAGCAAATACGCCGGATCAACCATTGCACGGAGTTCTAGGAGTCAAAACATGTCATACGACCAACCAACGCAAGGGTAATTAAATATGCTACAACTTTGTAGAAGACAGGTTCGAAGGTGCAAAACCGAGGAAAGTAAAGAAGCATGGAAATTATACTTTGAGCTAGAGAAGTCCGATGAGGTCATTCCACCTATCGTTGCGAAGATTTTGAATCCCCGTGAAATGCTAAAGAAGTACACTTTTCAAGATAACGAGGTTACGAGACTTGAAATCAAAGAAAGAAGAAAATCTGTTTGGGAGAAATCGACCAGAGCACTGTTTTGGCTGTACACGGAGTTCTAAAAGTCCGATTCAAGCTCATCATCTATTAATGGAAAGCTTATTGAAAATTCTAAACCTTTGCTGCTTTACACTTTCCGAGAAAATGACGTTTAGAGGTCCGAAATCAGCCCAGAAGACGAAACAGCTTACACTTGGGCCAGACGGCCTTTATCCGGTCCGTCTGGCCTCTGCCCGCCTTTAAACCTTTCTTGCTGGCCAAGGACGTCCAGAATAGTATAAATAAGACCCTTGGGGTCTCAGAATCATTCATCACCTACCAAAAACCCCAAGCCTACAGCAGCTCTGGATTACTTCTTTATATACCATGATATATTAATAAATTAGTTTTAAAACGTAAATTGTGCTTGTTCTTTATTCGTCCGACTCTTTATGTGGAAAATCCTTACTAACTACGACTTGGTAACGTATTATATATTATCCTGTGTGATTTGTTTGAAAATATGACGAGATAGTGTGTTGAGTGACACAACACATTGTTGGTGTGTGAAGGTATTTGGATTAACTACGACTTAATCCTTTGGGCCAGTTTCTTTCCTGGCTGCAGACGGCTAGTACGTTGTTTGATTCTATGTAGTTGGGAGTAGCATAGCAGAGGGATGTTGGGGATCCTTTACGCCTTTCCATTATTGATTTACAACAAATCAATTTAGGGTTTACTGCGATTTAATTAGTCTGTCTGAGATTAAAACTGTTTACTTTTCTGCATTCAATTACAACGTTATTTGCTTGTTCCTATGCCAAGTGTCCGTGGAGAACGACATCCCGAGTCAACTTTCCTCTATAAACTGTGGATTTGAGGACTTCCGACTTATAAATTTAATCTTGATTGTATTTAGGGATTACAGGTTCTACAACGGAAAATGAAATCTCTGAGTGCACATCCCATGGCCAAATTCCGCTTCTAGAAGTGTCTAGAGCATTTTTAAGGACACAGGAATCCAGGACGCGTACCAAAACGTTCCAGGATGCATCCCAATTCGGCGCAATCTGGGACGCGTCCCAGAACATGGCCAGGACATGTCCCAGCTCAAAAATTATCACACTTGACTCTTTTTTGCAATTGGGTGATGTGCTCAAATTAGTACTCTTTGAAAAAACAAAAGTAACTGAAGCACTGTTGAGTAAACATGCCTTAACTACGAGATCGATCTCGAGGAGTTAACTAGGCAACTTAGCGTTTAAAGTGTTCAAACGTAATGGTTTGTAGAGAAACAGATGAATTGTTTGTGTTTTAATAATCTAGTTGATAAAACTAAGTAAATACGAAGAAAGTTTGATCTAGAAAGAGAAATAATGAACACGGTAGAAATTCAGAGAAATAGAATACAAAGTTAAACCTATCGTTCATACGTTTGTCACAGTTATTTGTCCAGAAAAGCACTAATTCAGTTTAACCAAAATATCATTTGAAAATCCAGAAGTAGTGAAATCAATCGATTACCAGACGATTGATTCTTAACCGAATTGATTTGATGGTTTGAAACGAAAGCGTACAGAATTAAGGGTTTTACGAAGATCTTGATTTAGTTTAACACGTGTGAACGATTCAAGGTTAGAACACTAATTCGATTAATCCTACATCACTACCGTATTCACTAAGGATTTAGCTACGCATAATCGAATCGATAATATGCATATTGATCGTCACAATTGAATTAAACATACAAGAGAATATGATAAGCATATAACCAAGAAATCAATCACAAGAGATGAAATTATGAAAGAAATCATGATTTGATTGATAATCTAACCTCTAAGTACGAATCCAATGTAAAGTATACGATTACATGTCGAATAAATGAGAAACCAAGGCAAGAGAGCCAAAACTAGGGTTTGTTCTTGCCTTTGAGAGTAAAAACGTAGAATATAATATGCTCGTAATGTGCATAAAATTGAATAAGTAAAGAAACTCAGTCTCTGCTAAAAAGTCCCGGGACGCATACTAGATGAATCTGGGACGCGTCCTGTAACTGCGGGCTGTGGGGATGCATCCCAGCTATCTTGGGGGACTATAGCGGCCTGTGGGGATGCGTCCTGGCATTATCTGGGATGCATCCCAAATTGCGGCCTGTGGGGACGTGTCGTGGGACTCTCTGGGACGCGTCCGGGCCTCTTTTGCCAAAATCTTCACTAGACCTCGAATTTTGGCCCAATAAGTGGACTCTTTTTGTCTTCACTCGTTACGACCTACCAAGAACGTCGTTTTTCCTCCAAAATGTACCTAAACAAATGGAAACCTGTACAACACAGCTAAAACACAAAAATACATAAAAATGGACAAGAAACACTAAAAACGCAAATAAAGACTAACAAAAGGCGGTAAAAAAGAACGAGACGAGACTCTAAATTATCGTCTCATCAAACTCCCCAAACCGAACCTTTGCTCGTCCTCGAGCAAACAAAACATCCTAGACACGACTAGACTCTAACCACATAAGCACACTAAAAGACTTAAACAACCAAGCTACCGAATTTTCCATTGCAGGCCGTAAATCCAAAGGATGCAAGTATCATGAATTTTACTAACGTTGGTGGATTGGCTAGTAGAAATCAAACAAGTTCGTTTCCTAGGTAAAAAGGACTTAAAGCTAATCCGAGGGTCCCTCACAGGTAGATAGCTAATAACACTCTCTCGCTCCTGGAAGTGTCCAGAAAGGGTAAACGCTCAAAAGTAAAGCTAGGCGGTAACTTTCGTTACAAGGTGCCACTAATCTCTTATGCTAATGTACTGAATTCATCAGGTCGGAAGGGGCTTTGGCAAGCGTCTCAAAAAATTTCTTAGAAAATCAAAGACTGATGTTATTCCCCTTATTCCATTTCTTTCATTTCTTCTTTCAAACAGACTTGCATTGTATGCTCATTGCATGGCCTCATTGGGCTCTTTTCATCTCACTGTTTTGCAGGTGTGTGTTTCATCCCCGGCAGCGACGCCTAATTTGATGTGCTCAGATTAGTACTCTTTGAAAAAGCAAAAGTAACTAAAGAACTGTTGAGTAAACAAGCCTTAACTATGAGATCATTCTCGAGGAGTTAACTAGACAACTTAGCGTTTAAAGTGTTCAAACATAAAGGTTTGCAAAGAAACAGATGAATTTTTTGTGTTTGAAGAATTAAGTTGATAAAACTAAGTAAATACGAATAAAGTTTGATCAAGAAAGAGAAATAATGAGCACGGTAGCAATTCAGAGAAATCGAATACAACGTTAAACCTATCGTTCATATGTTTGTCACAGTTATTTGTCCAGAAAAGCACTAATTCAGTTTAACCAAAACATCATTTGAAAATCCAGAATTAGTGAAATCAATCGATTGTCAGACGATTGATTCTTAACCGAAATGATTTGAAGGTTTGAAATGAAAGTGTACTGAATTAAGGGTTTTACGAAGATCTTGATTTAGCTTAACACGTATGAACGATTCTAAATTAGAACCCTAATTCGATTAATCCTACATCACTACCTTATTCAGTAAGGATTTAGCTACTTATAATCGGATCGATAACATGCATATTGATCATCACAATTGAATTAAACATACAAGAGAATAATGGCCACTATTCCAGAATTGATCAATCTGGTCTCTGAAGATGAATAAGAGAAGGAGACTGATGAGAATGATTATGAAGAACCTCCTTCTGACCATCACAAGGATGAGGATGATAAGAAGGATGATGATGATGCCCCTACACCAGGGACAGGAGGGATTGCACAAGGAACTAGTGCCTCAGCTGCTGAAAATCTCAGTGAGAGGACATCACAGAAATCCCCTCCTCTATCTCCTCAGAGATCTACCCATCCATCTCCCCAACAAAAAGATTCTACTGAATAAATAGTTGAGCACTCTGAGGACAACACTCAGAAAATACTGGATGCACAAGCCAGAGTTGCTCAACTCAAACAGTTGTTGGAGGAAGAACAACAACTAAATCCTCAACTGGAGGAGAAGATTGCTGAATCCAATGCAAAGCTCCAAAAGATTGAAGATCAAACCATCAAGGAAATGGATGCTTATGCTGAAATGAAAGAACTCCATCTTGTTGTTCAGGCAATTTCTGAAGAATTAGATACTGAGCAAGTATCTGAAGACAAGCATGATGCTATGGCTGCATCACCAAAAGATGTACCATCCTCCTCACTAAAAGGAAAGAAGCCCATCTCTGATATGGTTGCTGGACTAGAAAATATTGATGAAAATGTCCAAGAGGATGATGATCATTGGGCTGATGACTCAGATGATGAAGAAGAGAAAAAATTGGCAGAACACCGAAATGAGCACTTGGTGGTGTCTCATTTGAAAAGGAGCTGATTGCTCCTGAAATTTTCAACAAGTTGCCAACTGTCAACTCCAATGAATACTTGAACAGATACCAAGTACTGGCTAAATTGAACAAGGAGTTGTCTTCTCAGAATGAAGCTGCCATTGCATCAGTCCCTGCAGAGATGAAGAAATTCAATGAGCTCATCACTCAGAGAACAATCAGTCTGGTCATTGCTCAGAAAGACCTAGGCATGGTTAGGGATGATGACAATAACTTGGCTACAAAAGCCTTTGAAGAGGCTAGATATACTGTTGGAAAAGCAGATGCTATTCAAGGTCCACTAGCAGAGTCACTGATAAGGAAATAGGACTTATCAAACAAAATCAGGAGCTCAAGGCTGAATTGCACAAGTTGGTTGCTGCCTACAACTATCTGCAAGGGAATTTTGAGTCACTCTCAGAATCCTTTGTGATACTGAGTCAGTCAACAATGACTAAGGGGGAAGGATATCAAGGACAAAGGGAAGGATCTGGCGCTCAGAAAGGAAGAGGAAACAAGAAGAAATCTGAACAGCCATCACTTCCACCACTAAAAATAAATGAGCCCTCCTCCAGTCAGACTGCTCTACAGATAGTGGCCACTACTCAGCAACTTCCTGAAAGAGGAATGACAACAAGGGCCAGGGCACAGAAACCTCCAAGGGGTACCAAGGCTCCAAGGAGAAGACAAGTGAAAGGGGTTGATGAGTCTTCTGAAGAAGAAGAAGAAGAAGAGGAAGAGGAAGAGGAAGAGGAAGAAGAAGAAGAGGAAGAAGAAGAGGAAGAAGAAGAAGAGGAAGAAGAAGAAGAAGAAGAAGAAGAAGAAGAAGAAGAAGAAGAAGAAGAAGAAGAAGAAGAAGAAGAAGAAGAAGAAGAAGAAGAAGAAGAAGAAGAAGAAGAAGAAGAAGAAGAAGAAGAAGAAGAAGAAGAAGAAGAAGAAGAAGAAGACGAAGAAGAAGAGGAGGAAGAAGAGGAGGAAGAAGAGGAAGAAGAAGAGGAAGAAGAAGAAGAAGAAGAAGAAGAAGAAGAAGAAGAAGAAGAAGAAGAAGAAGAAGAAGAGGAAGAAGAGGAAGAGGAGGAAGAGGAGGAAGAGGAAGACGAAGAAGAAGAAGAAGAAGAAGAAGAAGAAGAAGAAGAAGAAGAAGAAGAAGAAGAAGGAAAAATCAAATCCCAGGGCAATGAAGAGGGCTGCAAATCACCCACCAAGAGAAATCTGGAAGATGATGATGAAGATGAGGATAAAAATGAAGCTCCTCTTCACAGAAAGAGAAAAAGGGTTGATAGCCTAACTGAGCCCTTAGCTACAAAGCCAATAGCAGCTAAAACACCCTCTGGAAATACCAAGTCTATCCAGGGTGGTTCTTCAAGCAATCCCCCAAGGGAGAATTCAAGACAAAGGAGGAACAGGCTAAGAGCTGAACAAAGAAAACTTCAACTACCACTCAGGCCTGAAGAAGCCAAGATTGAGTACGTGAAGACCAACAATGACTCCTCTGTCTACAGCTGCATTAATCAGAAGAATGGCTACTGGATTCGGGAACTCAAGCACTTACTGGTAAATGAAAAATTTCCAGAACCAATCCATAAACAACTCATGGCATGGAGAAAAGACAAGCCAGTCTTGATTAACACCAACCACATCAAAGCCTAGTTGGATTTTGAAGTGATCAAGAGAATAGAAGCCATGAAGAAGGATCTCTCTGATGAATGTCCTTATGGAAAGCCAGATGATGTGCACAGAATTCCCAACATCACAGGAACAGGCACAAGAGCAAGACTTGCTGTGGAACCCTATGAGTTTTTTTACATGACTCAAGAGCAATACAAGGGTGACATAAGATATCTGAGGATCATATATGAATACTTCAAGCTATCAGATATCAGAATTGAGCATGCCTGGAAATGGGGAAAGTATCTGTGGGTCAAACACTTTACCTACAAGGAAGTCTGTGGATTTGCCAGAAACACTGAAATGATAGTCAGGACACTGCTCTATGACTACTCAGATGATATCAAAAGGTTTGGGGATAGGGAATTTGCTAATTGATCCATAGATCTGCTGATTGAAGACTTGAAGATTTTGAAGACTTGAAGACTTGAAGAATAGTTTATTAGGATGTTTACTTGGAGCTTGGCTACTCCTGTTGTCCTAGTTTACTATGTAATTTTGTATCTTGCAGACTGTACTAAAATGTATTTTATTTATTAAGTTATCTGTGAACTTTCCATGTTACATATCTGATGAACCTACTCCCAGATATCAATCTATAAAGATTGTTCCCTCTTCCAAGTTGTAATAGGTTTTAAAGATAGTCACCGTTGACTGATCAAAAAGGGGAAAATTTGTTAGGAATATCTGTTTAGATTTTGATCAGCAACCTAATGACTTATCTTAGCTCAGAAAGGTTGTTAGTACTCTTGGTTCACTTGAACACTGTAAAAGAGGAAAATCACTAAGTATGTTAGTCTAGCAAATCTTGTATAGGATGTTAGATCTCTGAATGTAATTTTTTATATCTTTGAAGAAGACCATGAAGAAGTCACCCGGCAAGAGAGTTCAACAAATTTGAAGATTTGAAGACTGCTCAAGATTGCTAAAGACGAAGGAAATTGGTCTCGTCAGATACCTATGTCGAGATATCTTAAACAAACAAGTGTTTTTCAATAAACAAGTTTTGTAAAAGATATCTGAGAACACAAGGTTTTTGAACGAGGAAAAGTGCCCACAGAAACCTACACTCAGATACCTTGGATAAAACTATGTTTCTGGGAAACAATGTTTCAATGGGTATCTGGAGATGTGAAGGTCTCTGGAAAGGGACATGCAATGCTTCAGAAAGCGTGCATAGTTCCGTTTGCACTGTAGGACAAAAATAGTACAATGCAATAAATGCGCAGAAAGAGACATCTGAACAAAAGAGGAAATCTCTAAAAAGAGACAATGTTTTCTGCAGTACTATTTTCATATATCAATAGTTTGAATTTGAATTAGGCCTAACGGATACTATTAAAACGGCTTCAAATTCAACTATAAATATCACCACTTAGAATGCTTGACACACCTTGAACTTAATCACAGAACGAACTTATTCATTCAAGCATAAAAGCCTTCAACCTACTTACTCTTTAGTTTACAGTTGCGACTAAGCTCTTGAATTCTAAGTAGCACGAAAGTACTAAGTGTCCTGATCCTTAACAAGAATTGCTATATGTGAAGGAGTTGAAACAAAAGATCAAGTATCTGAGTTTCATTCTCCAGAACATTTAACATAAACTTGGGTCAGTAAAGAACATATCACCTCACATTGTGAAGTGTGTTAAGTGATCCTTGTTCTATAGAGTATTTCTACATAAATGAAAAGTTATTAAGACTACTCGCCTGACAAACCATCATAACCAACACCTTAAACGGCGTGGAGTACAAGAAGTACTTAGTTTGGGAAACTAAGGAATAAATCCAAGGTTACTGAGCATAGGAAGAACTTAGTTTGGGAAACTAAGGAACAGCTCAAAGGTTTCTGAGTATAGGAAGTACTTGGCTGGGAGCCGGGGAATAACTCAGGGGGAACACTTGATTGGGAACCTAGTGTATTTAGGAATCGAGATAAGATATTTGTAAGGTGAACTCAATTATCTGTCTTAGTGGATTCTAGGTCTGAGAAAGGCCGAAGTGGATTAGTTGAAGGATTACGCCACCTTCAGATACCACTATAAAAGACGTGTTATTTACTTACATCAATTTACTTATCGTTATCTTTATCCTGCTAAGTATTTAAACACATTATATCTTGTGGAGCACGTGCACTTATCACAGAAAAGTCTCCCGCTCTCTGAAATCAAGTATCAGATATCTTCACAGATATCTGAGAAATTGTGTTTATCGACAAAAGTTATAAAAGACTATTCACCCCTCCCCCCAGTCTTTTCCTTTGCCGTTATCTGGACCAACACTCTGCTTGTTCACTTTCCCGTAGCCCCTCTTATCATTCAACTCTTTAACACTCTTAAGGTTGGGGTAACCATATGTCACGCATGGTTCGACTCTGTGGAGCATGTTCATGGTAGCCACGTTCACTTTCAAGGAAACGCCATTGAAGATCTGGCGCAATCTGAGAAGCTGCAAAATTTTCTTGGTAGTTGGGTGCATAGCATTGATACCACGGATTCGGATGATAAACAAAAGCTTTGCCTCGGGATTGACATAAAATCCACCTTTCAATCTGGCCTCATGCTTCATACGAATCAATTCCTTGCCCTACTCCTCATATTCCTTTGAGTAGTCCCTTGCCTTTTGGCAGATCAACTTCCTAGTCTCAACCTTATTTTTCTTTGCTTCTTCAAACTCCTTGGATTTAACTAGGGCCCATTCCTCAGCCCTCTCCTGTTTCTTCAAAACAGACTCTGTCACCACCACACCACTCTTGGCTGCCTCGGCCATTTCTCTGATACACGAACAAGTTCTTGGAAGAACTGAGAATACGGCTGTTAGATGGCGTTTCAACAGTTCCACATTGATTCTTGGTTTTAGGTACTTTTCATGAAGAAAAGGAGTTAAAATGTTGCATTTGGATGCACTATCTCGGAGATCACAAGCTCCAAGACTCCAAGTAGGTGCCACGAAGGTTCCCGGAATGCCAAACGGGTCAAGGACGGACAAATAAGATGGATTCGAGCCCGAGAAGGAACGGGGCGATCGCCATGTGGAGGAGGTGCATGTGGCACAATGGGTAGAGAAATCACCACCGGGGGAGGTGATTAGGAAGAAGGGCTCCAAAACGACCAATTCTAGTGGCTTTAATGTCAAGGTCGATTTTGGGAGCTTGGAAGGATTGTCGGGGATGTTGGACACCGGGGCTGGTGTCAATGTCATGCCGTACGAAATGTACGAGGCGAGTAGAGAGAGGGAGCTGAAGGAGAAGAAGCTCATGGTGAGAATGGAGGATGCTCAATACGGAGACCAATTGGTGTTGTAGAAGATGTGGAAATCCGGTTGGGAAATGATTCTGTGATAACCGACTTCTTTGTGTTGGGGCCGGTTAGGAAGGGGTTGAAAGTGGGAGATGGAATGATGCTTTTGGAGAGACCGTTCATTGAGACGATTGATCTCACGATCAATATGCGCCACCGTCGAGCCACTAATGAGGTAAGTGGTGTGCAATGGGAGTTGCAAGCCTACACTCCACTTAATACATTTTGTCCTTGTGAAAATCCTAACGTAGGATTTGTAGGACCTGTTTATGTGTTTTCTAGTGCGCAGGTGGGTACATGAAGGCTAAGAAGAGCAGGAAGCCTGGTATCGAAACTTGTGGGACATGAACTCCGTGAAGAGTCAAGCTATTGACTATAAAGAAGCGCTATTCGGAAGGCAACCCGGAGTGATTCGACCATCGCTCTCATTTAGCATTTCATATAGTTGCATTAGCATATTTTTCTTCTTTTCTGAAAAAATTCAAAAAATCTTTAATTTCATTTTAGTTTGCATAATTAGCTTAAATTTGCATCCATATTTAATTTTCTGTTATTTCCCTTTATTTAAAAATAAAATTTGATTGACCGCGTGCGTCTCTGCACGCAGTGGCAGAAAACTCTCTGCCACTACGTGCAGAGAGGCGGTATAGCGGGCGATCGCCCGCTCCGGAGTGAGCGATCGCCTGGTCCAGAAACAGAAACATAAAGAGCTGATGCGTCATTTCTTCTTCCCCACATCCCGTTCTTCTCCACGCGAACGCCGTTCTCCAAATGCTTCCAACTTTCTCATTTCTCCACCAAATCTCTTGTTCTTTGGCTCCTTTCGGAGCACTCATCATCTAGAACAACATTCTTGCATCATTTCATCCGATTCATTCTGAAATCAAGGTAATTGGCTAACCCTTCTTGCTACATTTTGGGAATTTTACATACGAATGGTTTTTGGCTTATGAATGCTTGTAAGTATACACTTTGTGACTTGGTGGATTGTGGCCAGTGTGTCTTTTGTTTAACTTGTGTAGTTTTTATCGATTTCTTACTGGTGGTCGGTGACACACACAAGTTACATGTTATTACTTGTGGCCGGCGTGTCTTACATGGCTTTTTAGTGTCTTTTTGGCCTATTTTTAAATTTTTTTTGAGTCTTGAGTCGTACTTCCTGGTTGAACGTCCTTTGTTCGTGACAAACTCTTTTGATGCTTATGTTTTGAGTATATACTGTTTAGTAGTGGTTGTTAAGTTTAAAATTTTTCAAGTTCGTTTCCCTTGTAAAAAAGAAGTCTGTTTAGCTTTGTCGGCCAAAAACCTGTGAGGAGCCTTGTTTGAGCCGATGAAAATTTATTATACCGGCAAGAATTGTTTTGTGTGACTCCTGGGATGTGCAAATTATATTTAAATTTTTTTGCGTCATTTCATACTTATGCGTGTTCTGATTAAATGGGAATGACAAACGACACGTTTTGTACTTTTGATACCCTTCCAAACCGGTTCTACAGAACAAGTTTGGGGAGGGGATTTCCATTTTTTATGACTAATTGAGAGATGTATAGTTTTAACTTCTGTTTCCAACAAATTATTTTTTAAATAAGGCTCGGGGTGTATCTATGGTCTTATGTGATCACCGAGGTCGTGTACGGCATGTTCAAATACTACCATATATCGGCGTGGCCTTTTATCAGCCATATGACCGTGAAGGTTGATGACACGTAGCTAACTGATACGCACAAAAGTGCAGACCTTCGGTAAAATGGACAATAGCAAAATTGAAGCCAAAAGATCCCAATGAGGACAAATAAGCACACGATTTACTCAAAACCCAAGTTGTGAGTCGTGTGGAATTCCTTGTCTACATGAGCTAAAGCTTTGGACGGGAGCCACACGCGGAATAAGTCCTTGCTGATAACAAGGGTCACACGCCAATGATTTTATCTGCAGACTTGCAACAATTTCAAGTAACTCAAAAAAATAAGTGTGCAAGGTTTAGAGAAATTTGAAAGCTAAAAGGGAACAGTAGTCGGAGTAGCATGTCTTTATTTTTACTCTTTTTAACTAAAGTCCAGTTGGACTCATTGAAAAGAACGCATTGCATAAGAGATTATTGGCAACTTGTGGTGAAAACCGCCTTCCCAGCTTTACTTTTGAGTGTTAACCATGCGGGACTTGTCCATAAGAGTGAGAGTTGCTTTATAAATTCCTTGTGAAGGACCGTCGAGTTAGACTTAAGTATTATTTACTTTGGAAACGAACTAGTTAGATTTTTGCTTGATTTTTCCGCCATCTTTGGTAAAAACTCAAACCCTTTGCATCTTTGGAGTTCGCCTCTTACAAATGTAAATTCTATAACTTGGTTGTTTGACTCGTTCCATATATCAATTTGTTTAGAGTCTAGTTTCTTTTTTAGCTTTGTTGTTTGCTCGAGGACGAGCAAAGTTTCGGTTTGGGGAGTTTTGATGAGACGTTTTTTGGACACCTCATCAGGTTCTTTTTACCTTGTTTTTACTAAATTTTAGATTATTTTTTCCTTTAATTGTATATATTTTGTATTTTGTTTGTGTTACTTGTGTTTCCACATTGATTACAGGTTTTAGGTAATTTTCATGAACAAAAGGAGTCAAAATGACGCATTTGGATGCACTATCTCGGAGATCACAATCTCCAAGACTCCAAATAGGTGCCACGAAGGTTCCCGAAATGCCAAATGGGTCAAGGACGGACAAATATGACGGAATCGAGCCCGAGAAGGAACGAGGCAATCGCCCGGATAACTGGACACAACCACAGAGAGCTGCGTCCAGAAGCTGGAGCAGGCGCTCCACGGGGCGATCGCCCGCCTCCGATCTGCCATATTCTAGCGTTACTTTTCTCTGTTTCTGGCATTTTAGACTCCAAATATTTGTAATTCAAACATCACTTTTACATTTCACAACATTGTTTGGGAGTTTTTGAGAGGTCTAGGGTTCCAAGAATCATCTATCTGATTGATGTTGGAGTCTTGGTTAACCATTGAGCTAAAGAATTCTTCCTGTAAACACTCTGTTTCCACCATTGTTATCCATTGGAGCTTCGTAATACAAAGTCATTCAGTAATTCTATATCGTTTCCTTTTGTTTACATTCTTGTGTATGACAACAGGAGTATGAGTAGCTGAACAACACCTATGGGTTGGTGGTGAAATCTTGAGCATGCTAGTATAGGTCTTTGATTTAAAAATGTTCTTTGTCTGATTGATTACATGTGAATCGTTTGATAAGTTCAAAGTTTTAGCAATCGTTTTCTCATACCCAAAATCCACAAGAGGGATTCGCACCCTCAAGGTTAACAATGATTTACGCCCAACGCTTTCGACTACAAACGTCGACTAGCAGAATTAACGACTCTACTGCGTTGATTAAATGTTTTCACTTTCAAAACGTCGAGTAATCCATTGCATCCTTTTACTAGCTAGCTCTTGATGAAACAACCATCCCATGTCTCCTTTAATTGATAACAAACCCGTTGCTGTTTGATTTTTTTGTGATTTGCGAAAGAAAAGAATTGGAAGTCGTAAGACGCAATTCTTGACAAACTAGTACTTTAAAACACCGGCAAGCTTAGTTAAGTCCTTCGAGAATGACACTCGGGGCAACTTATCAACTCACTACATGCTTTTCTAGAGTTCCTTGATATTGATCTTAGCTTTATAATTTAAGAACTTGATTTGACGCATCAGCGAGGACCAATTCCTTTCTCGCCAAGGCTGAAGATAACTTCAGGACAACCGACAACACTTTTGATATGCTCAAATTACTACTTAGGAAACAAGTAGAAAGCAGTTGTTGTAAATAGACAATGTTAACCACGAGATCGTTCGCTAAGGAATCAATTAGGCTATCGCAACGATTGAAAACAAACAGTTACTTGTGAAACAATGTTGATTTGTTTGAATTTGAGTACTTCTTAAAACTAGAAAACGGAAATTAGCAATGTATTTGTTTGTATGATTGAGGTAGAAGGAACAAGTAGTTACGATCAAGCAATGCTAATTCGCTCTAGGGATACGTTCATACTGTCACACGGTCGGTGTACAGAAAACTATCACTTCAGCCTTTACCAAACGAGTTTGAGGATATTTGAACTAGAGTAATTGTGGGTCGTCAATCCACAATCCTTAACCAAAACGTTTTAGAGAATCTTTGAACGAGAGTATTGAATTGAAGGATTTTTACGAAGATCTTTGAACGAGCCTAACATATATGAAATATTTCAAACCCTAGAAGCGAATACGCAAAGCTATCACACAACTACCATGTTCGAAGTGATTTAGCTACTCATAATCGTAGCAAGGATGAAAGAATACAAGATATTGCTCATGTTTAACACAAACAGAATGATAATCACATGCAAGCTCAAACAATTCGAGAAATAGAATAAGAACGAATTGAATAAGATAAAACAATAGAGATTTACCACAGTAATAAGGGATTCGATATCAATCTTTCGATGAATAATCAAAATCAAGCTCCAAATTGTTATCAATGTCAAAGTATAAATGTGTGGAGCTTTTTTTTATCAACTAGGTTAAAATAAGTATATAGAGAATTGTACTAATTCTAAACTAAGTAGGAAAAACACACAATCAGTTTTGCGCAGCTCGCCGCGGCGAGCCTTCTTAATCGAAGAATATATAGCCCTCGCATAATTTCGCCGCGGCGAGCTTCAATTTTCAAAACAGAGGCTTCATTCGCAAAATCTCGCTGCGGCGAACCAATTTCTTCGCCGCGGTGAGCCTCTTCAGCAATTCAAATGCCAGCTTCGCAAAATCTCACCGTGGTGAGCCTCCTTAGGTAGAAGATTGTTGCACTTCGTAAAAGCTCGCCGTGGCGAGCAAAATTCTCCGCCGCGGCGAGCCTTGTTAACATCAACTTCTTATCTTTGGCTCAAAACTATCGATTCCTGCAAAACAACACCAAAACACCTAAGCATAAAAATGCAAAAAAAATACTAGAAAACTATAAACGAAGACTTAGAATGACCGCTAAAAAGGACCAAATGAGACTCTAAATTATCGTCTCATCAAACTCCCCAAACCGAACCTTTTCTCGTCCTCGAGTAAACAAATAAACCTAGACAAAAACTAGACTCAAACCACGAGAACAAACAAAGAGTCAAGGTCCCAAGTGACCGAATCTACCATTTTAAACAGTAAGTCCACGAGATGCAAAAATTTTGTTATCAAACTAACTTTGGCAAAACAGTGTATAGAAAATCAAACACAATCGTTTCCCAGACCAATAGCACTCAAGTGTAGCTCGCTAGTCCCTCACAAGTGAATGCATTGTATCTCTCACTCTCTTGGAAGTATCCAAATGGGGTATAAGCTCAAAAATAAACTGGGAAGGCGACTCTTATCACAAAGGTGCCTAAAATATCTTATGCTTTTGCACTCGTCTCATTAGACCGAAAGGGAATTAACAGGCGACTCATCTTTTTCCGAAAACAAAAGCTGAAACTGCTCCCCCTAATCACGTCAACCGATTCGAATCTCAATCGAATTCTTCACGGACATATGGCTTTTTAAGAACACGCCGGTATATAGGTAGTATTTGAAACACGCCTAACACGACTAATGGTGATCAATGAAGAACATAGATCCACCCCGAGATTCAAATATCAATAAGCTTTTAGGGAGCAGTAAACAAACTTTTCAGCAATAATGCAAAGCAGCACATAAAAGTCACAAGAAAACAGTTCTCTCCCCAAACCTGTTCCTTGGAACAGGGGGAAGAGCTTAAAAAGAGCATGCCGTTCGTCATCCCTAACAAGACTAAGTACACATAAGTATGAAAAGGCGCAAGTAATACGTAAAAACTTGCACAACCCAGGAAATCACACAATACATTTGCCGGTACAAAATTGTTTCATCGGCACTCAGGCTTTTTAGACCAAGGAGCTAAACAAACTTGCTATTTAAAAGAGAAACGACCTTGCAGGATTAAAAATACATTGTCCTACTTTCAGCTAATCATCAAACAAAACGTAAGCAGCAAGTGGATTTAACACCTAAAATGGACGTTCGACTTGGTAAAAGACTCAGACTCACCATGAAAGTACTTAAAGGTAAATTAACTACACCTAGACTGAGAAAGAAATTGTAACAGAGAAAGGTCACATAACACACAATAGAACAGAATACATAGAAGTAAAGACGAAAGACTCTAAAAACACAGATAATAGAGAAAAATGCAGACACGACACTAGAGATCACATTCCCCCTCCCCAAACCTAAACTCATGCATGTCCTCAAGCGTAGAGTGAAAAAGAAAAGAGAATGGGAGCTATAGTGACTTGCCTGCTGGTGCACCTTTATAGTCATCTACAAGACTCACCAAGAACAACCTCTTCCTCCGGTCGCTCTTTAAATCCTTCAAGATATGTCTTAACCCGTTGTCCATTGACTTTGAAGGTGGATCCATCACTTGTGTTCAAGAGTTCGACAACACCATTTGGTGCCACTTGAACGATTTCGTACGGTCCATCCCATCGAGAGTGCAGCTTACCTGGAAATAGTTTAAGGCGAAAGTTGAAGAGTAAAACTTTCTTACCTGGGGTCAAATCCTTACGAATTATTCCCTTATCATGATACTCCTTAGTCTTGGCCTTATAGATCTTAGAGTTCTGGAAAGCAGTGTTCCGGAGTTCCTCCAGTTCTGAGAGCTTCAGTATACGCTCTTTGCCACCTGCATCCAAATCGAGGTTCAGGACCATAATTGCCCATTCTGCCCTGTGCTCAAGCTCTACCGGTAGGCGGCAAGCTTTCCCATAGACTAGCCTGTAAGGTGTGGTCCCTATAACAGTCTTGTAGCTTCTGCGGTATGCCTACAAGGCATCGTTGAGCTTGTACGACCAGTCTTTCCGGTTAGGCTTCACCACCCTCTCAAGTATACTCTTAATCTGCCGGTTACTAACCTCTACCTGGCCCGAAGTCTGGGGGTGATATGTTGTAGCAACCCGATGATGCACTCCATACTTTCTTAACAGATTCGCAAAGGAGCGGTTGATGGAGTGGGAGCCACCATCACTGATTATTACCCTGGGGGTGCCAAAGCTGCAAAGAATATTATTGGCAAGAAAATAGACAATAACTTTGGAATCATTAGTCTTGGTTGGAATTGCTTCCACCCACTTAGTCACATAATCGACAGCAACCAGTATATATTCAAAGCCATTACTCTTGGGGAAGGGTCCCATAAAGTCGATGCCCCACACGTCAAAGGGTTCAACAACAAGATTACTGGTGAGGGGCATCTCATTCCTCTTGCTTATATTGCCACTTCGCTGACAGGCTTCACAGCTGATATAGAATTTATGAGCATCTTTAAAAAGAGAGGGCCAGAAAAAACCTGATTAAAGAACCTTCAAGGCAGTTTTCTTCCCGCTATAGTGCCCACCACACTGCATGGAGTGGTAGAATGCGAGTATGCTTCCAATCTCATCTTCCGGTACACAGCGCCGCATCACACCATCATTGCCTAGCTTGAACATGTATGGATCATCCCAGAAGTAGCTCCTGCAGCGAATAGCGAAATTCTTCTTATCCTGCAAAGTCATGTTAGCAGCAAATAATCCTGTGGCCTTAAAATTAACAATGTCGGCAAACCAGGGTCTTAGACTAACAGAGAATAAGTGCTCATCAGGGAGGGGGGGGGGGAGATTGGGCGATGGCGCCAGGATTAATACTGGATAGGTGATCTGCCACTAAGTTGTCTTTGCCACACTTGTCAACTATCTCACAGTCAAACTCTTGCAGCATCAGGACCCAGCGAATAAGTCGAGGCTTAGAATCGCTTTTGTCCATAAGGTGGCGAATTGCTGCATGGTCGGTATGCACTATTACCTTGAATCCCTTCAAATACGACCTGAATTTATCCAGGGCGAATATGACAGCCAGGAATTCTTTCTCAGTGGTAGTGTAATTGACATGTGCACCATTTAGAGTTTTGCTGGCATAGTAAATTACATGGAAATGCCTATCAACTCTTTGTCCTAGAATAGCACCTATAGCGTAGTCAGAAACATCGCACATAATCTTGAAAGGTAAAGACCAATCAGGTGCCATAACAATAGGGGCGGAAACAAGTTTTTCTTTCAGGATATTAAAGGCTTCCAGGCACTTATCATCGAAAACAAAAGGCGCATCTTTCACCAGCACTTAGCAATAATTGAGAAATCCTGGATGAACCTCCTATGGAATCCAACATGTCCTAGAAAAGATTGTAACTCTTTCACACAAGTGGGTGGGGGAAGTTTCACTATAACATCAAGTTTAGCTCTATCTACTTCAATCCCCCGCTTAGAAACCACATGCCCTAGAACAATACCCTCTCGCACCATATAGTGACTTTTTTCCCAACTAAGGGTCATATTACATTCTAGCAACGTTTCAAGACTTTATCAAGCTTACCAAGGCAGTCGGTGAATGAGTCACCAAAGAGAGAGAAGTCATCCATAAATACTTCAATGAAATCCTGCACCATGTCAGAGAAGATAGAGAGCATGAACCTTTGGAAAGCTGTCGGAGCGTTTCATAAGCCAAAAGGCATCCTGCGATAGGCGAAGGTGCCGTATGGGCAAGTGAAGGTGGTCTTCTCTTGCTCCTCCTGCACTATGGGAATCTGATAGAAACCTGAAAGACCATCCAAAAAACAATAGAACTCGCGCCCCGCAAGGCGGTTTAGCATCTCATTAATAAAGGGCAGGGGGAAGTGTTCCTTCTTAGTGGCAGCATTCAATCTCCTATAATCTATGCAAACACGCCACCCTGTGGTTTTCCTAACAGGAACCTTTATCCCTTTCTCATTGGTCTCGACAGTTACTCCAAGACTTTTTCGGGACAATATGCACAGGGCTTACCCATCGACTGTCAGCTATAGGGTAGATCATATCATGTTCTAATAACTTAAGTACCTCGGTTTTAACTATGTCTTGCATGACAAGGTTAAGCCTATGCTGTGGTTGCCTCACAGGTTTGGCGTCATCTTCAAGACTAATCCTACGGGTGCACCTAGTCGCACTAATGCCCTTGATGTCACCAATCACCCACCCTATGGCTTCAGAGTTATCTCTCAAAAGCTTTACTAGCCTATTCTCTTCTTCCTTTTGCAATTTCGAAGAGATTATCACAGGTTTTGTTTTGTTTTCTCCCAGGAAAGTGTATTTAAGATGGGACGGGAGCTCCTTAAGGTCGGGTTTAGGGGGTTCGATTTCCCCGTTGTTTCCACAAAGGGGATGGATTTCCTCACCAGGGTCGACTTCAGCCGAGTCAAGCATGCAGACTATCTCACTACTCTCCTCACAAAGCAAATGCTCATCAGAACTAATGGTTAGGGCTCCTTCTAGCTTATCATTAGTTAATGTAGCTAGTTAAGTAGCATGCACACAATCGTCGATAATATCATCAAACTCAGCATTTACTTCATAAATCATATTACATTCTTCCACTGAGTAGGTGTCAGAATTACCTGCCGGTCGTGTTGCATCCTTGCTGATCTTGTTGACACCAATTTCCATGGCAATCTTTCCTTCCGCCACATCGACCTGCAGCTTCACTATTTTCATAAAGGGTCTTCCCAAAAGGATCACATGTTCCTTACTACTAGTGCTGGCTCCATTGGGGGGTAGTACCATGAAATCTACTAGAACCAGGAAGGTGTCTACTCTGACCAGTGCATCACGAATCACTCCCAGGGGGCGCCTGATGCTCGTGTCGGCTAGCTGCAGGGTCATGTTCACTGGTGCCTATTCCCCCAAACCCATCTCCTGGTAAAGAGCATGGGTGATAAGATTGATGCTGGCTCCCAGATCGAGCATTATTTTGCTATCTTCCAATTTTTCATCTGTATATCAATCACAAAGCTCCCCGGATCTTGTTGTTTCACTGGTAAGCCAACCACTGAATTAGCTATTTCTGGTAGAACTAGCTTTTCGTTGGCCAAATATTTCTTCTTACTTGCATTGAGATCCTTGAAGAACTTAGAGTAGGAGGGGACATTATCAATGAGGTCAAGGAGTGGGAGGTTCACATTTACCTTTGAGAGCATGGCCAGAATAGCTTTGAATTTGATGTCATCCTTGGGTTTCCTGATTCTACCTGGATATGGTAGGCCTTTGCTGATTGAGGGTCTGGGTGGATGGTAAGGGTTATCAGATTTGTGAAGCACCCCTGTGCGTACCACCAGCGGGTTGGCTATTTCTTTCAAGGGTTGTTCCTCCTCCATGAGGTCGACTACTGGGGCATCCGGGGCTTGTGTCTGTGTTTCTAGTTTCGGCCTTTAGATTACCTCTGCACTTCGGAGTACTGTTGTTGCCTGAACTTCCTCCTCCTCAGTTTCCTCATCCCCTAATTCAGTGCTTGCCAGAAACCTGACCAGTTGGTCTTTAAAATCCTCCATCCTGCTTACCATTCCCTCTATCTGTTTGCTAGTCCTTTCTTGCCCTTCCATCACAAGACTCATGTATTTTTCATCATGAGCAATCAAAGCTAGCAGAGTACTGTCGCTGAATGCACTAGCTCCCCGTTGCACCTCTAGACTATTCGCTATCTCCATAATGGCTGGTCCAGATAGCTCTGCGCTGGGTGCGTAGTAACTAGGAAAGCACTCCATAACAGGATCAGAACAACAAGAACTAAACTGTTGTTTAGTTTCTGTTAGTCCAAATAAAATGAAATCACGCCTCAAGTAACTAACGTCTTTCAGTGCTACGGTAGGAATTGGTTCCACGACAGCGGCGCCAAATTTGATATGCTCAAATTACTACTTAGGAAACAAGTAGAAAGCAGTTGCTGTAAATAGACAATGCTAACCACGAGATCGTTCGCTAAGGAATCAATTAGACTATCGCAACGATTGAAAACAAACAGTTACTTGTGGTAGAAGTAACACAATAGTTACGATCAAGCAATGCTAATTCGCTCTAGGGATACGTTCATTTTGTCACACGGTCGATGTACAGAAAACTATCAATTCAACCTTTACCAAACGAATTTGAAGATATTTGAACTAGAGTAATTGTGGGTCGTCAATCCACGATGCTTAACCAAAATGTTTTAGAGAATCTTTGAATGAGAGTATTGAATTGAAGGGTTTTTACGCAGATCTTTGAATGAGCCTAACCTATATGAACGATTTCAAACCCTAGAAGCGAATACGCAAAGCTATCACACAACTACCATGTTCGAAGTGATTTAGCTACTCATAATCGAAGCAAGGATGAAAGAATACAAGATATTGCTCATGTTTAACACAAATAGAATGATAATCGCATGCAAGCTCAAACAATTCGAGAAAAAAAATTAGAACGAATTGAATAAGATAAAACAATAGAGATTTACCACAATAATCAGGGATTCGATATCAATGCTTCGATGAATAATCAAAATCAAGCTCCAAATTGTTAGCAATGTCAAAGTATGAATGTGTGGAGCTTTTTTTATCAACTAGGTTAAAAGAAGTATAGAGAGAATTGTACTAATTCTAAACTAAGTAGGAAAAACAGACAATCCGTTCTGCGCCGCTCGCCGCGACGGAAGGAATAGCTCGCCGCGGAGAGCCTTCTTAATCGAAGAATATATAGCCCTCGCATAATTTCGCCGCGGCAAGCAAAATGCTCCGTCCCGGCGAGCTTCAATCTTCAAAACAGAGCTCCTCCCGATGGATTTATTGGGGCTCTCGTAAAATCTCGCCACGGCGAGCAAATTACTTCGCCGTGGCGAGCCTCCTCAGCAATTCAAATGCAAGATGCGCAAAATCTCGCAGCGGCGAGCCTCCTTAGCAATAAGATTGTTGCACTTCGTAAAATCTCGCCGCGGCGACCAAAATGCTCTGCCGAGGCGAGCCTTGTTAACGTCAACTTCTCATCTTTAACTCAAAACTATCGATTCCTACAAAACAACACCAAAACACCAAAGCATAAAAATGCACAAAAAATACTAGAAAACTATAAACGAAGACTCACAAACCTTCTGCTACAGCACTCAGGTGTTAAGAAGATTCTCCTACCGAAGAAGGGAAGGCAAAACCAATTCTACTAAAGAAACCCAACCCTGGAGCTTTCAACATTGATGTTGTCATCAAGGGGAAGACAGCCACATGAACCCTGGATCCGGAGCCAGCATCAATATGATGCCGCTCGCCGTCTACAAGAAACTTGGCTTCACAGGAATGGTGGAAGCAAGGACCGGCGTACTGGTTGCTACTACAATTGCTCGCAGCAAGGTACGTAATGTGATTACTCAGCTGGAGGGGCTTGATATTCTTATGGACTACCTGATTGTGGACTGCGAAGACCCCGACAACGACACCATGCTTCTGGGAAGACCTTTTATGGCCACCACCAACATCATTATTAATGTGGCAAGAAGGGAGATTTAGATGAATATATCAAATCACCGGCTAGTAATGGAAACTCCGAGTTAGACTCTGGAGGTGGCAAAGGCAGCAAGGATCAATTTCGCCATAGACGACTGGTGGATGGATTTTGAAGAAGAATTGGTAGTCCCTTTTGAAGATTTGCTAGCACCGATGGATCTATTCAAGACGTACTAGGAGACTGGAGAAGAATCAGTTGGAAGTACACTTCCATCGATCCCCGATGAGCACTTTGGGTCGGAGGTCAAAAAATGGAGATGCGGATCTGCTAAGAGTGAATGTGAATGCAACTGCCTGGAGGGAATCAACAACTACTTAGAGTTTACTTTTCGCATCGATGAAGATCCGGAGCTAGATGAGATCGAGGAAGAAGAAATGAAACATTGGATAGAAGATTTGAGCTATGCAACGAAGGAAAGGATGGACAAGTGTTGCAACGGGATCGAGGGTCTAACCCTCGACAAATAAGCCATCATGAAACCAGGCGTCAAGCTACAAGACCAAAAACAAGCGTTTCTTGGGAGGCAACCCAAGGTTACGTTACTTTACGCATTTACTTTAGCATTTTTAATTTTCGTCCTTTTCAAGTTTTTCGTGCCAAATTTATTTTTCGAAAAACTTTTGAAAATCATTTTTAAAATTTCTTATTTAATATGTTTGCCTTTTGAAAAACCAAAAAAACCAAAAAGAGTCGAAAACGTGCAAATTAGAGTGTTGAGAAGCATTGAGGCAGGCCTCAATGCGGTCGCCAGTCGACCGCAGTGAGATGCTAGCAGCTCACTCTTCCTCCCTTAAAACCCCCTCTTCGAAAATTCTTTGTCCCCCCCCCCCCACTTCATTTTACATCCAAAATCATAACTCTCGTCACATTTTGCACTTACCCATTGCATTCTTAGCTTATACATTCATCAACAACATCAAGTATGTGATCTCTACTCTTGTTCATCTCAATTTCCCCTTCATTATCAAGTTAAATCCTTTAACTCTTTGCTTGCACTTTCTTCATACTTCTTTGGTGCTTTGCAATTACATGCTTCATTTGATTGATATGGGTGCTAATTGTTGATGAGATTACATGCTTACTAGTAGAGTTTAACTTGTTATCACTTGTCTTAGTAGAGATTTGGCAACTTGTTAGAGAAATTGAGAGTTTTTTATCATGCCCACCACGTGTTTGATGAAATTCCTCAAGGAAACAAATTCTCTTATTGACTTCTTTCTCTTACGATTATATGCTCGTATGGTTTTTACTTGATGATTTATGCCTGGGAAACATACATGCTAAGCCATATGCTCTTACGTTGATCCTTCATATGGATGATGCTCTCCAACTTGATACCTGACACCTTGAGGAATTGAGTTATCTGACTACTTCCTATATCGTTTTGGAGTAGCTATTGGTCTAGTTACAAGCAAAGTTTTGGAATGCATGACGTGACAAACACTAGGTTTGGGGGAGAAGAAACCCCAATGGATTTGCATGTTATCCTTAGAATTGATTTAGCTCCAAACATGCTATCTCACATACTTTTTTGAACCTAGGTTCATGAGGAAAGCACAAGTGGGGGAGTCAAGCAAGAAGAGAGGAAGGCCCGGGAAAAGTGGTACTCACCCTTCGCTCCCGAAGGAAGCCCAAGCATGGTAAGAAGTAAACAGAAACCGAGGAGTTGCCCGTGAAAGAAAATTTGACATCAAATTCTCATCAAGAGAGAATTTCAACTGGATGCTCACGCCATGGCACGCACAAGGATGGGGACCCTTCACTACTTGTCTCGATGGCTACAACCTCGACATAGTCAAGGAGTTCTATGCAGAGTTCTTCCAACAGGAGGTGGACGACGTAGATGTTGAGAGCAAGAAACCTCCTATCACCGTAAGGGGAGTCGAGTTCACGTTCGGGCCTCAGACTATCAACAAGTTCTATGAGATACCAAAGAAGGACAAGTTACCGAATCTTGTGGAACCCCCGCACTCCGACTTGAGCTACAAGGAAGTGAGAGATGAGATCTACCACATGCTTTTGAGGAGTGATTATGAAGAAGATGACATATAAAGGGAGATACCGAAGACAGCCCTCAACGAGTATGCCAGGTTTTGGGTGCAATTTGTGCTTGCCAACATTCAACCAAGGAAACGAGAATTCGGAGTCGACGCTGAGGAGGCATTATTGGTCTACTCAATAATGGAAAAACACCACGTTGACATTGGGCGGATCATCATGGAAGAAACGCTTTGACTTAAAGGAAACCAAAGGAGGAATCTCCCATTTCTAGGTTTAATAACAGGAATCTACAAGGATCAATGAGTGGAGATGAAAGGCGCAGGAAACGTGGCCCTTATCGAACCATTCATTATAAGGAGGGTTGAACATTTGTTCACCACACACCGGGAAGCAGTTCGGGAAGCAAGGGAAAGGAGGGACGAGCAGCAAGGAGCTTTTGATCCAGGCCATATGCAAGCTTTCTTGGACCAATGCCATCCCAACCAGCAGGAAGAGATAAGGCAGCGAGAGTAGATGTACGCTAACTGCCGAAGAAGTGAGTGGAATTCGTACCTGAGTTGTCTTCAAGCTCAGCAAGAAACGGCATTCTTGGAAGCATGTTATCCGAACTTCCCTCAGCATAACTTTCGACCTTGCTACCCGCAACCACCGTTCCATCCGCCACCTGGCACAGGACCGAGCCACTACTATGGAAGCCAGGATGATTGCTTCACTCAACCAGTGGATGATCCTCCATCCTAGACGCATTTCTCCATGGAAGCACGACATTGAGAGGGCAGTATCTTTTCTTTTTTCTCTTTACTTTCCTAGTTTTCCTATCTTCTCTTAGCTAGGTTTGGGGGAGGAATTTGATTGCTATTTGTTAAATTACTCAGTCTGTAATAACCTTTAAATAATCTCACTTAATAACTTGTAGTTTAAATTATGTTTTAGTACTTGTTTTATTATCATCTCTTACGTCTAAGGTCTTCTACTTGCTAAAAATTGTTTTAATCTGTGGAAAAGTACCGAGTTTGAGCCATAACTAGAATGAGGGGCGGTGGATTTGTTTTCCTACTTTGCTGCTTGCTGAATATATGCTCTAACTGAATTCGACCCATGCTACTTTGATGAATGATTTTGCTTGCTACTCTAATTGAAATTCTGTGTGTACCCGTGTGAACACTGCTAATTGATACTACCCAATCGCCCGCCTCCGATCTGCCAGATTCTAGCGTTACTTTTCTCTGTTTCTGGTGTTTTAAACTCCGAATCTTTGTAATTCAAACATCACTTTTACATTTCACAACATTGTTTGGGAGTTTTTTAGAGGTCTAGGGTTCCAAGATTCATCCATCTGATTGAAGTTGGAGTCTTGGTTAACCATTTAGCTGAAGAATTCTTCCTGTAAACACTCTGTTTCCACCCTTGTTATCTATTGAAGCTTCGTAATTCAAAGTTATTCGGTAATTCTGTATCGTTTCCCTTTGTTTACATTCTTGTGTATGTTTATGCTTATGTTTATCATATCTCTTGCATGTGACAACATGAGTATGAGTAGCTAAACAATACCCATGGGTTACTGGTGAAATCTTGAGCATGCTAGTATAGGTCTTTGTATGAAAACTGTTCTTTGTCTGATTGATTACTTGTGAATCGTTTGATAAGTTCAAAGTCTTAGCAATCGTTTTCTCATACCCAAAATCCACTAGAGGGATTCACACCCTCAAGTTTAACAACGATTTAAGCCCAACGCTTTCGACTACAAACGTCGATTAGCTGAATTGACGACTCTACTGCGTTGACTAAATATTTTCACTTTCAAAACATCGAGTAATCCATTGCATCCTTTTACTAGCTAGCTCTCGATGAAACAACCATCCCATGTCTCCTTTAATAGATAACAAACCCGTGTTTGCTGTTTGATCTTTGTGTGATTTGCGAAAGAAAAGAATTGGAAGTTGTAAGATGCAATTCTTGACAAACTAATACTTTAAAACACCGACAAGCTTATTTACGTCCTTCAAGAATGACACGGGGGGCAACTTATCAACTCACTACGTGCTTTTCTAGTGATCCTTGATATCGCTCTTGGCTTTATAAATTAAGGACTTGATTTGACACATCAGCGAGGACCAATTCCTTTATCGCCAAGGCTGACGATAACTTCAGGAGAAACGACAACACTTTGAGGAGAATGGAACTGAAGATTGCTCAAATCGCCAAAGAAGTAGGGGAATTGCAACAGAACATTGATAAGTTATCGGGTCACACCGAGAAAGCTATGTTGATTGTTGAAGCTGCTGAGGTTACTGGAATTAGGAGAGGAAACAATATTGAATCTGGATGGAAGAACCCCGAAGGGACGCAAGGTAATGGCCTCAAACCTTCTCCCACAGCACTCGGGTGTAAATAAGATTCTCCTACCGAAGAAGGGAGGGCAAAACTAGTTCTACTAAAGAAACCCGACCCTGGAGCTTTCAACATTGATGTTGTCATCAAGGGGAAGACAGCCACATGAACCTTGGATCTCGGAGCCAGCATCAATATGATGCCGCTCGCTGTCTACAAGAAACTTGGCTTAACAGGAATGGTGGAAGCAAGGACCGGCATACTCGTTGCCGATGGCTCTACTACAACTGCTTGCGGCAAGGTACGTAATGTGATTACTCAGCTGGAGGGGCTTGATATTCTTATGGACTACCTGATTGTGGACTACGAATACCCAGACAACGACACCATGCTTCTGGGAAGACCTTTTATGGCCACCACCAACACCATTATCAACATGGCAAGAAAGGAGATTTCGATGAATATATCAAATTACCGGCTAGTAATGGGAACTCTGAGTTAGACTCTGGAGGAGGCAAAGGCAGCAAGGTTCAATTTTGCCATAGACGACTGGTGGATGGACTTTGAAGAAGAATTGGTAGTCCCTTTTGAAGATTTGCTAGCACCGATGGATCTATTCAAGACGTACTAGGAGACTGGTGAAGAATCAGTTGGAAGTACTCTTCCATCGATCCCCGATGAGCACTTTGGGTCGGAGGACAAATACTCAAGATGCGGATCTGCTAAGAGTGATGGTGAATTGAACTGCCTGGAGGGAATCAACAACTACTTAGAGTTTACTTTCGCATCGACGAAGATCCGGTGCTAGATGAGATCGAGGAAGAAGAAATGAAACATTGGATAGAAGATTCGAGCTACGCAACATAGGAATGGATGGACAAGTGCTGCAACGGGATCGATGGTCTAACCCCCGACAAATAAGCCATCATGAAACCAGGCGTCGAGCTACAAGACCAGAAACAAGCGCCTCTTGGGAGGCAACCCAAGGTTACATTACTTTACGCATTTACTTTCGCATTTTAAATTTTCGTCCTTTTTGCATTTTCTGTGCCAAATTTATTTTTCGAAAAACTTTTTAAAATTTCTTATTTAATAAATTTGCTTTTTGAAAAATTGAAAAAACAAAAAAGAGTCGAAAATGCGCAAATTAGCGCGTTGAAAAGCATTGAGGCAAGCCTCACTGCTGTCGCCAGTCGACCGCAGTGAGATGCTAGCAGCTCACTCTTCCTCCCTTAAAACCCCCTCTTCGAAAATTCTTAATATTCACTTTCTTCACATTTTGCACTTACCCATTGCATTCTTAGCTTATACATTCATCAACAACATCAAATAAGTGATCTCTACTCTTGTTCATCTCAATTTCCCCTTCATTATCAAGTTTAAATCCTTTAACTCTTTGCTTGCACTTTCTTCATAATTCTTTGGTGCTTTACAATTACATGCTTCATTTGATTGATATGGGTGCTAATTGTTGATGAGATTACATGCTTACTAATAGAGTTTAACTTGTTATCAATTATCTTGGTAGAGATTTGGCAACTTGTTAGAGAAATTGAGAGTTTTTGTTCATGCCCACCAAGTGTTTGATGAAATTACTCAAGGAAACAAATTCTCTTATTGACTTCTTTCTCTTACGATTATATGCTCGTATGGTTTTTACTTGATGATTTATGCCAGGGAAACATATGCTCTTAAGTTGATCCTTCGTATGGATGATGCTCTCCAACTTAATACTTGACAACTTGAGCAATTGAGTTATGTGAATAGTTCCTGTATCGTTTTGGAGTAGCTATTGGTCTGGTTACAAGCTAAGTTTTGGAATGCATGATGTGACAAACACTAGGTTTGGGGGAGAAGAAACCCCAATGGATTTGCATGTTATCCTTAGAATTGATTTAGATCCAAAATGCTATCTCACATACTTTTTTGAACCTAGGTACCATGAGGAAAGCACAAGTGGGGGAGTCAAGCAAGACGAGAGGAAGGCTCGGGAAGAGTGCTACTCACTCTTCGCTCTCGAAGGAAGCCCAAGCATGGTTAGAAGTAAACAGAAACCGATGAGTAGCCCCTGAAAGAAACATCGACATCAAATTCTCACGCCATTGCACGCACAAGGATGGGGACCCTTCACTACTTGTCTCGATGGCTACAACCTTGACATAGTCAAGGAGTTCTATGCGGAGTTCTTCCAACTGGAGGTGGACGACGTAGATGTTGAGAACAAGCATCCTTCTATCACCGTAAGGGGAGTCGAGTCCACGTTCGGGCCTCAGACTATCAACAAGTTCTATGAGATACCAAAGAAGGACAAGTTATCGAATCTTGTGGAACCCCCGCACTCCGACTTGAGCTACGAGGAAGTGAGAGATGAGATCCACCACATGCTTTTGAGGAGTGATTATGAAGAAGATGACATACAAAGGGAGATACCGAAGACAGCACTCAACGACCATGCCAGGTTTTGGGTGCAATTTCTGCGTGCCAACATCTAACCAAGGAAACGAGAATTCGGAGTTGACGCTGAGGCATTATTGGTCTACTCAATAATGGCAAAACACCACGTTGACATTTGCGGATCATCATGGAAGAAATGCTTTCACTTAAAGGAAACCAAAGGAGGAATCTCCCATTTCCAAGTTTAATAACAGGAATCTGCAAGGATCGAGGAGTGGAGATGAAAGGCACAGGAAACGTGGCCCTTACCGAACCATTCATTATAAGGAGGGTTGAACGTTTGTTCACCACACACCAGGAAGCAGTTCGGGAAGCAAGGGAAAGGAGGGACTAGCAGCAAGGAGCTTTTGATCTAGGCCAGATGCAAGCTTTCTTGGACCAATGCCATGCCAACCAGCAAGAAGAGATAAGGCAGCGAGAGGAGATTTATGCTAACTTCCAAAGAAGTGAGTGGAATTCGAACCTGAGTTGTCTTCAAGCTCATCAAGAAATGACACTCTTGGAAGCATGTTATCCGAACTACCCTCAACATAACTATCGACCATGCTACCCGCAGCCACCGTTCCATCCGCCACCTGGCACAGGACCGAGCCACTACTATGGAAGCCAGGATGATTTCTTCACTCCTCCAACGGATGATCCTCCATCCTAGACGTATTTCTCCATGGAATCACGGCAGTAGGAGGGCAGTATCTTTTCTTTTTTCACTTTACTTTCCTAGTTTTCCTATTTTCTCTTAGCTAGGTTTGGGGGAGGAATTTGATTGCTACTTCTTAAATTACTCGGTCTGTAATAACATTTAAATACTCGCACTTAATAACTTGTAGTTTAAATTCTGTTTTAGTACTTGTTTTATTTTCATCTATTTCATCTAAGGTCTTCTACTTGTTGAAAATTGTTTTGATCTGTGGAAGTGTACCGAGTGTGAGCCATAACTGTGACACCCCAGATTTTAACATACCTTAGTATTTTTGTCCTTGCATGCCATTACTTGTGTTAGTGTATTTGTATAAAAATATATTTGAATTATTTTAATTTGATTGTGTTATTGTTTTAGATGTTTATTATATTTATTTTAAAAGTCTATGTAACTTGTCAATTTGTAATATGTGTGGTTATTTATTTTGTACTTTTGTTTAAAGAAGAGAAATTATTTTTGGTGTATTTTTCCTACTTAAAAAAATCTGATTATTTTATCCTTTAATTTGTTGGTGTAATTACTTTAAAATAATTGGAAAGACCTCTCTTAAATTTACTTTATGAATGATTAATGTGACAAGACTTCTTTTTTATTGTCTAGCTTAATTCAAGAATTTATTTTAGAATTTATTTGTTTGCTTTGAATGATGTATAATGTGAAGAGTGCCATTGTAATTATGTATTTTAATGTATATCATTATTTGTGTGGCTTGATTAGATTTAAAGATTAATTTCAATTGCCTTCATGTGAGTTTATTATATGTTATATTAATAGTAGTTAAGTTAGAAGAAGTCTAAGATCCTTTTTAATTATCTTATTTAAATGTATGTCCTTATGTATGTGCTTTTTTGATGAATAATGTGAAGTGTTAATTCTCTGATGAACAAAAATCTTTATGTATGTGCTTTGTTGATGATTTATGTGAAGAGTCTTTCTCTTAATTAACTAATTCGATACAAGCTAATTATATATGTTCTTTCATTGATTTATAATTTGAAAAGTCACTTTTGAATTATGTAATGTACATGCATGTCTTTATGTGTGTGGCTCTCTTAATGTTTAGAAATTAAAGTGTTATTTTATATTCATATATTTTAAAATAGAAGAGTTTGGAAACTTGAGATTTCTTTAATGAAGAAAATAGTTTTCTTTCTTTTTCATGTTACAGTACGAAATGTCGCCTGTAATGTCGAATGTTTCATGCTATGTTTCGATCAACCTTCTAACTTTCTTTTCATTTATCTTTGATGTTTATTTTCATGTTACTTATGCATGACTAATTGTAAGTTAAATATTACCTAGCCATGTTCAATATTTTGAGTTTAATTGTTACATATGCATGTCTAACTGCGAGGTCAATCTAATTGCTCTACATGTTGCTTTTTTTGTAGGTCACATTTTATTTTTGTATACAATAGACCCTAAAGTTTACAAAAATGTTTTTGGCTCTCTATCCTTTTTAAATATGATCATTTTATTATTAGTTAATGGATTTAAATGTTTGGAAAAGTAATTGATTGGCCTCTCTTATATTGGCACTTTTATTGTTGGTTTTATGTGAGGTTTATGTGCAATTTAATCCATTTGAATTGTCATTTATTTTAGCTCTTCAACTCTTTCATCTTCACTCAATCCACCCTATAAATACCCTCTTTTACCAGCCCACATTTGTCCAAAAAACATTTTGGGCATTTTCTCCAAAAAAGTCTTCAAGTACTATTGTCTTTTTCTTTCAAGTCTGTAGCTTGTTCTTCTTGCAAGTACTTTCATGGTTCTTGCTCTTCCTAACCTTCAAAAGTGAGTCTTCTACAAAACTATATATATGTATTATTTTCAAAACCTGAAAGGTATTTTAATATGTTTTCAACTTATATATAAGTAATGCATGGTTTCCAAAACGCGCGTTCTGTTGCATAAAAACCAAATCAGGAAAGAGTTTTAGCACGTTTCCGCTGATTCTAAAAGATATATATATTTTGTTATATGCATGATTGTTATTTTGTTTTGATTGAAGGTTCAAGAAAGATACGTATGTTTGGTTCAGGTTAATTGGCTTGTAGTTTGGTCAGTTGTGTCTGGCGAGCTACTTGTCGGTTTCCTTTGCCCATTCCCTTTAAATCGAGTGATAGAAGCCTTCACTGATTTAGTTGGGTCGTAGAATTCCACCCCTATACATTGGTAGGGTCCTGACTTGATAGTTTGATCGACTATCAGGGAGACATAAGGCCTGTTTTACTGTGGGGTTATAAGGACCGGCATGCAATAATGTTTTTCTGAAAAGTATACAGTATTGAAAGTATAATGTATTTTAAGTTCTTGATTTTCATTGTTATGATTTTAATGAAAACTTCACCCGAAAATCTTTGAACATTCATTGAGTTTTTTCTCACACTTGTTTTTATTCCCTTCCTTGTAGGTGAGATGGCAGCGAAGAATGAACGACCGATAAACTTAGCAAACTAAGTGTGTAGTTGGGATTTGGGATAATTTTCAATGAAAATAATGCCCTTTTGTGTATTTCAAAATCTCATGTCATTTTCAGTTATATTTTGTATCTTTTAAAGACAAGAATGTTGAAAATCTTGTGGTTTTATTTGCTGAATAAAAAATATTTTTATTCCAGCAATTTCGAACTAAAGGTTGTCTGTCACTTTCCATGTTTCATTCCTTTTAAAAATAACCAAAAGTCGAGGCGTTACAATAACAATGATGAGGGGAGGTGGATTTGTTTTCCTGCTTTGCTGCTTGCTGAATACATGCTCTGACTGAATTCAACCCATGCTACTTTGATGAGTGAATTTACTTGCTACTCTAATTGAAGTCCTGCGTGCACCCGTGTGAACACTACTACCTTTGAGTCATTATTTATCAGCAGCATGAATATGATTAGTGGTACTGACCTTTCTGAATCCTTTTTCTATACCTTTCACTAACCCCGCTGAAAGCCTTTTGTGCATTTAGGAAACTCCACCATATATCCTATATTTGCTTTACTTAAGCGGTGACATCAATCTACCACCGAGCTTGAATGAAGAAACAAAGCAACGAGCTCCAAAGAATGGAGGAGAATCATGTTTCGATCATGTCGAGAACAAGTTTGGGGGAAAGAGGAGAAGAAATCCCTGACTCTAGTTTGAGAAATTAGTTTAGGAGAGAAGTGGAAGATGATCATCATCGAAAGGTAACCTTATTGGCTCTATTGTTTATTTTCCGTGCTAAAAATGACTAGCTCTTGCTCCCGAAAAAAAAGAGAGTACAAAAAAAAGCAATGTACAAAAGTCTCGGAGTGTATCTATGGTCCTTGTGACCACCATTTTCGTGTTGTGCATGTTATAGATACTATCAACATACAGGGGTGGCCCTGATAAGCTACGTGTTCATGAGGGTTGATGGGATGTATACCAAACCAACACGGACAAAAGTGCAGAATTCTGTAAAATAGACACTACCAAAAATTGGAGAGACTAAAAGAGCCCAATGATGCCAACCAAAAGCATACAAGTCAGTAAAACGAATGCAAAAAAATAGTATGCTAAAAAAGAAAAGAAAAAAGAAAAAAAGAGAGAAAAAAGGAGCAAGTAGTCTATGTGTGAAGCAACCGATGGAGTGGTTACGATGATAGAATAGAAGCTGAAGATTTATCATTACGAGAAGATGAAGTCAAAGGAAGGAGCTCGGTGTCCAAATGGATAAGTGCCCCTGAAGTACCCTTTTATTCTACCTTGTTATCTTCTGATGATAAATAAGACCTCAGGGGTCTCATAATTCTACACCGCTCATAAAGCAGCTCTCCTGAAAGAGAACCAGTCCTCAAGGAAGTGAAACCCCAAAACCGTTGGTTGTCATGCACCCAGAAGGAGGAAACCCTAGAAGCAGCACGAAGACATCAGAGACTAAGCTTCTTCTTCTTCTTCTTCTTCTTCTTCTTCTTCTTCTTCTTTCTTTTCATGATTTTTGATTTCTAGATACTATGAGTAGCTAACTTTCTTTTGTAAAGGCGAACCGCCGTAACTCTGCTTTTACTACTTCTTTATATACCGTGATATATTAATGGAATAGTTATTAGACGTAAATCGTGGTTATACAACTCTATACATCCTTCGTGGTGTGATGTTTTGCGGAGTGACACAGTAGTTTCATTGAACTGAGTAGGGGTACTCGTGCCGACTGAAGGTATATATGTCCTAGAGACAATCATGTTGGGAACAAATATACTTATTCACATTCAGTATTTGCAAATAATTGTTATATGCAATTATAATGTATATATGGACATATGCATATATTGGCATTACAGTGTTTAAATGTTTATTGTCTGTTTGTCTGCATTCATTTATACACGTGTTCCGATGAGCTTTGTTGTCACTAAGAATGTAAGATCTTGAGTGATATAGCATAAGCTCTTAAATCGCCGCAATCAATGATCATCGAGAATGGGATATCGATGATGCATAATATCCTTGGGATATTGAAGATTGGCATGTGGTCTGCATCATATCCTTAGATGGATGTAGTGGTTCTCACAACTACGAATAACTCGGTTATTCCTGATGGACATGGACACTTTAGAGAGTGTTAGTATACCCTACCGAGAAACCATTTGGTGTATTCTATTTATGTGTCTATGGAAGTATCGGCATGTAGGGTGA
The DNA here is from genome assembly GCA_026545765.1 of Plantago major. Taxonomy (NCBI): domain Eukaryota; kingdom Viridiplantae; phylum Streptophyta; class Magnoliopsida; order Lamiales; family Plantaginaceae; genus Plantago; species Plantago major. The sequence continues at coordinate 61,943,184 of CM048844.1, read as the reverse complement.
TGTAATAGTCCTTTGACTTGAGGTCAATACGACATCATGTGTGAAGTGATGTACTTTGGTCACGACCAACGCTTGCACTCCTGAGGGGGTAGATACAGCGTGCGCTGGGTACATCATAGAGCATATGGAAGTCGTAGTTGAGCCAAGATAGAATTCATTCCTCGTAATAGAATTTGAGAGAATAATCTACTTCTCATATTTAGTTGTTCGTTAGTCATTGGCCAATGCATTGGATATGTATTCGAAATGGTGTTCGAATATATCAAGGATCAACTAATAAGATTGAGAGACAATGATTAAGTTATTGGAACATACACAATATCAAGTTCTAGACTTAATCGAGTATTTGTGAATGAAGGGACCGTATCATCATTAACTCTACATTTCAGGGAGTTTGTATAAGTCCTCACAAACGTCCTTATGTATCAAGAATGTCCAGTGAATTATCTAGAAGTTCGTCCGGACCTTAATTTGATTAGTGCTCGCTATACATAAGGCCCTAAGGGTCACAGAATATAGTAATTGTTGCATCAATCGTATGTTGGAATTAATTAGATGTTAATTGGATTGAACATCTAATTTAATTAAGGCTTCATTTGGTTTGAGGGAAAATGGGGGGGGGGGGGGGGGGAAGAAAAAAAATAGGGGAAAATAAGATTTTCCTGGAAAATGTGATCCGAGGGCAACCCACGTACCCTAAAAGAGTGTAAAATCTGCAGATTGACTTGTGAATTAAACATAGTGCCGAAAGGCAGAGAGTTAGCTTCCCCAACAAGACACCAAATCGTTGTCAAAATCGAGCGATGAGAGAAAACAACTCCATCAAAAATCCATTTGTTCCGTGTGTTCCATAGCACCCAAACACTAGTAACAATAGAGAGTCGCCAAAGTGAGAGAATCTGAGGACTAAAATGTCGATCCATCGCAAACAGAATAAGCTCCCCTATACTCGCAAAATCCCGATACGGAATTTGAAATATACCAAAAAGACGAGCCCAAATAGTCTGAACAAAGCTGCATAAGAATACCAGGATTTTTCATAATATGGTTAATAGAAAGAGAATCAAAGGAAAGGTACACCAGATTGTAGAAGGAGATAGAGTGATCACTGATTCTGTGCAAATTCATGAGTCAGCTGTCAATTATTTCACTAAAGTGTTCACAGATGAGTTACCTATTTCTGAGGAGCCAGACCTGAGTATTGTTGAAGATTTTGTAGATGAAGAAATCAATGTTGAATTGTGTGAACCTCCAGGGTTAGATGAACTACAAAGAGTGGTTTTCTCTCTGAATAAAGACTCATCTGCTGGACCAGATGGTTTTCCAGCTATATTCTATTCATCCTGCTGGGACATTATCAAGACTGATCTATTGGAAGCAATAGTAGATTACTTTCATGGCTCCAGCTTACCTGTAGGTATTTCAGCTACCTCTTTAGCTCTAATACCTAAAGTAGAGAATCCCACTGGTTGGTTTGATTACAGACCAATTAGCCTTTGTAACTGTTCCCACAAAATAATAACAAGGCTACTCAATGAAAGTTTGTCTACAGTTCTTCCTGCTTTAATTTCTGAGAATCAAAGTGGCTTCCTTAAATGAAGACTTATTTCTGACAACATCCTGCTTACTCAAGAACTTATTCACTCTTTGGATGTAAAGACTAGGGGAACAAACTTAGCATTGAAGATTGACATGTCTAAAGCCTATGATAGACTCAGTTGGAAGTTTCTCTGCTCAGTACTATCAGCCTTTGGGTTCTCAGATAGATGGAAGAACTGTCCGTCGGGTTGGAAATGGCAGTTCCAAGGAAAAAACAAGAGAGCCACACTTGTTTTGGAGGCGGTTGCATCCCAAGATACTTGGATTTGGCATGCTTGCTTTGGTGTTTCAGGGAAGTTGAATGATCGAACCATTGTGGAACGGTCACCGGTATTCGACGAATTACTACGGGGAAAAGCTCTTGCTGTTAACTTCGAAGTGAATGGGAATCAATACGACATTGGGTACTATCTAACTGACGGCATATATCCTATGTGGGCAACATTTGTGAAGTCAATTAAAGGTCCTATCAATCCAAAACAGGCCAAGTTCGCAATGCGGCAAGAGGCGCGCAGGAAAGATGTCGAACGTGCTTTCGGAGTTCTCCAAGCACGTTTCAAAGTGATTAAGGTTCCAACATTGGCCCATACCCGAGAAGACTTAGCTAGGATCATGAATTGTTGCATTTGTTTGTACAATATGATAGTGGAGGATGAGCGGCACTTATATCGCAACTACAAAGACGTGATAGCAGAATTCAATGATGATGTTGTAGAATTAGGCATCCACAACGATGAGCTTAATGCCTACACACACAGGGATTCCTATATCAATCAAATGGATGGCTATTTGAGCAAAAGGGCTGACCTAGAAAGTAAGGAGACCCATTTGCGGCTTCAAGAAGACATGATGAACCATGTTTGGTCTTTCAACCATGAGTAGTTCTTTTCATTGTAATGTGTTGTTGTTTATTTCATTTTTATGCATGTGTGATGTTGGTTTGTTTCCTATGATTTGCATTGTAATGTTTGATGTATTGTTGTTTGCATTGTTTGTCTTTCAACCATGATAGCATTGTAATGTTTGATGTATTGTTGTTTCTGAGTTGATTTCAACGAATATGCAAGTTCTTCATAATACAAATAGTCACCCCTTTTTATTTCATTGGAAATTAGACATTACAGCATAGCACAAATACAACATAAAATAAAACCTAAGGATTAATAAAACGTACAAACAACAAACACTAATTGAAAGACAAACAGACAATAATGGGTGATTTATGTTGCTCAATTACCCCCTGCGAGAGAATCCCTCACCTTGTATTGGAGTGTCTTTGAACACGGGTGGGGGGCATCTTGCTGCATCTGTCACCGGATCCTCACACTTACATTTCTTAAACAACACCTTTAGTTGTTCAAATAGTGGTTCATCTACCACGTAGTACCACTTAGCATGACAGTCATAGCGCATTATCTCTGCCCAAACCTTCAAGTCAACTCGATTCCTACCACCACTGAAGCTAATGCAACCACGCCGTTTACAAGGCCAAGTGAGGATCCTGTTGTAGCAAAAGTGCATTGTACAGAGCTTCTCCACCTCAGCCTTCATGTCTTCCAACGTATAGTTGGCACCTTGCTCCGCAAGCTGGTTCTGCACCACCAGTAGGGCTTGCTCCTGCTTGTGAGGATAACACCACATCCCTAGCTAGGCACACTTCAACAGACTGTGAAGCATGAATACCACACTTTCCTTGGTCATCTTTCCATCGTATAAATGGAAGTCTTGATAGGTACGAGCAACATTCTCTTGGGCTTCCGTCCATATTTGTGCATCAGGGATCACATTCCACGGCTCACTAGAAGACATCTTGCAAAGAGTGCTTGAGTTGGATATTTGATCTTATATTGAGTTGATGAGTGTGAGGTTTTGATGAATAAGTGTAGTCTATTTATAGTGAAACGAGTCAAAATTCATGTTGGAATTGAGACTTCAAATTCAGATGAAATTGAGATTCACCTTTGAATTCAATCCTTGAAATGGGGTTTGGTGTTGTGTAGTCAGGTATCCAATGGTATCTATCCTCATAAAGTGCAGATAACAATCCTTCAATGTCATTATCCATATCTTGTACTAGATTTGTTCTGTTTTTTTCTCATTTTTTCATTCTGATTTCAATCTCAATAAATTATAAAATGAGTTTTAAGAATCCAATTTGAGTAATTTCAACTTCTAAACACTCTTATAATATGTTAAGCAAGTTAAAAAAGTATTTAAAAAAATATGAAAAAAAATTAAAAACCACTATTCACGGCCTTAGCACGACCTGTTAGATAGTTTTTTTTCTGCAGTGGTCGTTAAATCAGCCTTAGCTCACGACCGTCATTATTCACGGCCTTAGCTACGACCCATTGAGAGTGGTCTTACATCTAGGTTCTTTAATCAGTTTTTATGTTGACTAACTTAAAGCTTACAATTGACTATTGTCAAACCAAACATGCCCTAAGCAATTATCTCTAAATACTACCATTTATAATTAAAGTAAAAAAGAAATAGAAACAGATTTTGTAAAAATACTTTAATTCCTCAATTATTTACCTGAAGCTTGTTTGAGTGGTTAGCACTTAGCACCTTTGTTTTTATTTCCACTGTTCGGAGAATGCGAAAGCTTCATGTCTTTTGGTTACTCATAATCATCAGAAATCGTGTCTACAATTTGTAGATTTTGATGAATTTTCCAGGATTTCTGAGAACTACCAAATTGTGGAAAACAATATTTTCCCTTTTTTTTTTTCTTTTCCCCCATTTTTCCTCAAACCAAATCAAGCCTAAATATCTAATTGGACTATGGATATTTATTTTATATTATGAAGGATTTTCTATTTGATAGAAAGTAAGTAAATGTTAATTCGATTAAACATTTAATTGAACTAAATATATTATTGTATTAAATATATTTAATGGAGAATTTTCTATTTGATAGAAAATATTTAATTGAGTTAAACTGGATTTATGTGGACTCAATTATTTATTTATAAAATAGTATACTTGGACAGATTTTAGAATTAAAGTCCAAAACCATTTGAGGCCAAGAAAAGAAAGAAAGAAGGAAAAAGGGGTGGGCTGGGCCGTATGGCCCAGCAAAGATTGTCAAGCTACGCGGCCATAATGATGCACGCGCCCATAGCTTCTAGAAGGTGGCGGCATATTCTTGGAATATGCTTTTCTTCCTCCCTACTCCTTTCCTTTCTCTTTGGTTATTTGTTTTGATAATTTTCCTTTTCAAGGATTATTGAAACCTTATAAATAGAACATCCTCTTCATAATTTGACACACCAGAATTCATCAGATGAATTCACAGTAGATAATTCATTTAATGAAGTCTCTCAAGAATTCCAATAATTCTTATAAATAGTTTATGTAGAATTTTCTCTTAAACGAATATCCTAACAATTCTTCGAAGGAGAATCCAACAATACGCGAGATTGTTCTCAAGTGATTTTGGTGCTCAATTGTTGTGGATCAACTAAGGTCAACCGCTTATACAAACAACCGGATCTAAGGTTTCGTTGTTCAATGCATCTGGATCAAGGAAGCTTTATCTGCCGCCATAGCAAGTAAGCTTTCGATTTATGTTATCGCAATTATAAGTATGTGTATAGCTTATCAGTTATTCATTGTTGGTGAAAATTTTAACTTTTATGTTTTAAATTGCCACATTTGGTCCTGTAAATTATCAAAAATTTTAATTTTGGTACTTCGGTGACAACTTCGGCTAGGCGAACTAAAATTAGGGCCAGTGCACCCCCAATTGAAAAGAACTCATGAATAAGTACTAATTCACCTCCTAATTCGCCCTCTTAACCCACGAACTAAGTAAAGAGAAATGATAATCCAAAAGTCAGGCCAGGAAGAATGAATTGGGATTATATAAATTCGATGTGGTTTGCTGTAACTGTATTATCCTTTCCCCTTTTTAATTATATTTTTATTATTAATGATTGAATTGTGCAATTTTTTGAATTGCTTCATTTTTAATTTGAGTTTATTGTTCAGTAGTCCATTTAGTTGCTTTGAGGTTATGATTGAATAGCCAGGTCAATTGATTAGATTATGGTCTTTGCGTCCGGGGACTGAACTACTGCTATATATTTAACAAAAGTCTTATGTGTTGCACGGTCTGAGAACAATGATTTCCTATTCAACCTAGTTATGGCCTCCGGGTGGTTCCTGGTATAATTGTATGTTATACTAAAAAAATTGATTTCATATTCAATAAAATTTTTTTTTTTTTTTTTTTTTTGAGAAAGAATGACATTTTCATTCAACTAAAAAGAAGATTACAAAATGAAGTGATGGAAACTTAATCAGAGTCAGCACTAATGGCTACAGAAAATCGAAATACATCAAAGAAAGAAAGCCTCAAGTGACTTCTGTGTAAACGAAAGGAAGCGTGCCGAAACCGTTTGAGTTCATTCCAATATTGCAACTTAACGTATCAGCAAGTCCATTGGCTTCTCTTCGAATATGGCGTACCTGGAATCCAGAAAAAGCTGCTAGCAGTTCCTTAATGTGTGAGTATAAAGGTCCAGCTTCACAAGATGTATCGTGTGTGGAGTTGATACCTTGGATGACTCAGGCAGTCACCTTCAAGTATCACTTGCTGGAAATCCATTTCTTTTGCCAATGTAAGCGCAAGGCGGGCTGCATATGCTTCAGCAACTTCGACACTCGGACTCCCTTGCAGCCTTTTCCTGGACCAAGCTAAGATTAAACCTGTGTGATCTCTTGCCACTGCAGCAATTCCGCCTACCTGTCCATGTTTAGTTATCGACGCATCAAAATTAATTTTTATCCAGCCGATATTCAATAAATATTAGTTCGCAAATTATGGGGCAAATTAAGAGGTGAATTAGTACTAATTCATGATTATTTTGAATTGGGGGCGAACTGGCCCTAATTCTAGTTAGCCTAACTGTAATTGTCACTGGAGTAACAAAATTAAAATTTTTAATAATATACTGGACCAAATGTGGCAGTTTAAAACATACAGGACCAAATTGAGGATTTTTCCCTGACGGTTTCGTCTCCCGTCCGGCTCACCACCGTCTCGTCCGGCCACCACCATCAACCACCTGCATCTCTGATCCAAAAGCTCCTTTCTTCCGTCCCTCTCCCTTTGGTCGAAAATGTCGAATCATACTCGAATGATTCCAAAGCTCCGGCCACCATTAATGGTGGCCAAGAGCTTCATTATCAGTCCTGAGAAATCGAAATCGATCATCACAGAGGGCTTATGAAAGCTTGGCAAGGTTTTGGAGCCCATAAAATTCGATTTTTGAAACTCGAATTTGGTGGCTCCTTTTGGTCGATTGATGTTTACTTTAATCGATTACTTGATAATGGACATAAAGATTTGATCTTAGTTGAGTTTGTGGGTATTAAAATTCTAATTTAAAGTATAGGGATCTGTTTGAGGTTTTCGAAAATTCGAAGCCCTTGCTTTTGAGAATTTGATGGACCTAATTGTAACTTTTAGAAAGTTACAGGGACTTAATTGAACTTTTAAAATGTCATGGGTAATTGGAAAGGGAACAGAAAGTCCTAGGGACTTGCATTGCAGTTTAGCAATCTGTCCCGTTTACAGTAAGGTGCAAACGCTTCTGAATATCTCACTTAGATACAAAAGCGTTCTGTTTTGCTCAAATGAATTCAAATATTTCCTGGACTTTTCAACTAGGTACAAAGTCCTTCTGTTTATTTTGTTTGAGCCCATAACTTCCTGGAAATTTTGAATTTGCCCCAGAAATAGTTTCTGGCTTTTGCAATTAAGTCCATAAAATTTTTAGAAAATTATATTTAAATTCTGGAAATTATAAAAGGACCGTAGCAGTTTTAGAAACTTCAAATTTACACATAAATAGTTAATGTAAATTATCAAAAGGGGTTATATTATTCTTTTGAAGATTAATAACCTGTTTGGAGACATATTAAGGTTTTGGAAACCAAACAATTAGATTGTAAACTTAGAGTTTGAGTTAGACTCATTAATTATGTAACTTTAACTCGCGATTGTAATTTATTACTTGGAGTAATGCACTTGTATTATTTGGAAATCTTTGTTATAATCATTGTGATTATGTGATCTAATTGTCTACGTGTTTTTATTTAAAAGTTTTTTTTTAAAAATAAAAGAGCCGGAGCTCTCGGATTTTATATATAAGGAATCATGGAAGTTTTAATGAACCCGCATACAACCAGTATTTCATCACGGTTACATCCTGTTGGTCCAGATAACGGCAAAGGGAAAAGACTGGGGGGGGGGGGGGTGAATAGTCTTTTACAACTTTTGTCGATAAACACAATTTCTCGGATATATGTGAAGATATCTGATACTTAATTTCAGAGAGCGGAAGACTTTTCTATGATAAGTGCACGTGCTCAGCAAGATATGTGTAAATACTCAGCAAAGTAAATAAAGAAAGTAATAAATTGCATTTAGTAAATAACACTGATCTTTCTAGTGGTATCTGAAGGTGGCGTAATCCTTCATCTAATCCACTTCGGCCTTTCTCAGACCTAGAATCCACTAAGACAGATAATTGAGTTCACATTACAAATATCTTCTCTCGATTCCTAAATACACTAGGTACCAAACCAAGTGTTCCCCCTGAGTTATTCCCTGGTTTTCTCAGCCAAGTACTTCCTATACTCAGAAACCATTGAGCTATTGCTTAGTTTCCTAAACTAAGTACTTCCTATGCTCAGTGACCTTGGAGTTATTCCTTAGTTTCCCAAACTAAGTACTTCATGTACTCCACGCTGTTTAAGGTGTTGGTTAAGGTAGTTTGTCAGGTTTGGTAGATTAATAACTTCTACAGTTATGTAATACTACCTTCTTGAACAAGAGTCACTTAACACACTTCACAATGTATGGTGATATGTTCTTTACTAACCCAAGTCTATGATAAATGTTCTAGAGAATGAATCTCAGATACTTGATCTTTTCATTCAACTCCTTCACATATAGCAATGCTTGTTAAGGATCAGGACACTTAGAACTTTCGTGCTACTTAGGATTCAAAAGCTTAGTCGCAACTGTAAGCTGAAGAATAAGTAGGTTGAAGTCTTGTATGCTTGAGAGAAAGATACCACTAGTTGTATTATCAGAGAAGATTGGTATTTTCAGTGAGTTCAGTGTGTCTCATTCAAGCATTCTAAGTGATGATATTTATAGTTGAAAATCATGCCGTTTGAATAGTATCCATTAGGCTTAATGAAATTCAAACTATTGATATCTGAAAATAGTACTGCAGCAGACGTTGTCTCTTTACAGAGATTTCCTCTTTTGTTCAAATGTCTCTGCCTGCGCATTTATTGCATTGTACTATTTTTGTCCTGTAGTACCAACGGAACTATGCATGCTTTCTAAAGCATTGCATGTCCCTTTCCAGAGACCTTCTCATCTCCAGATACCTGTTGAAACATGGTTTCCCAGAAACATAGTTTTATTCAGGGTATCTGAGTGTAGAGATCATTGGGCACTTTTCCTCGTTCAGAAATCTTGCGTTCTCAGATATCTTTTTGCAAAACTTGTTTGTTGAAAAACACTTGTTTATTCAAGATATCTGGACATAGGTATCTGATGACCTTTGTCTTCAGCAATCTTGTGCAGTCTTCAAATCTTTAAATCTGTTGAACTCTCTTGCTGGATGCCTTCTTCTTGGTCTTCTTCAAAGATATAAAAAATTATATTCAGAGACCTAACATCCTATACAAGATTTGCTAGACCATCATACTTAGTGATTTTCCTCTTTTATAGTGTTCAAGTGAACCAAGAGTAACCACCTTTCTGTGCTAAGATAAGTCATTAGGTTGCTGATCAAAATCTAAACAGATATTCCTAACAAATTTCCCCCTTTTTGATCGTCAACGATGACTATCTTTAAAACCTATTACAACTTGGAAGAGGGAACAATCTAACACTTAATCATTTCTTATGATCTTTTCAATTCATTTTAATTAAGTGCAGAAAGTAAACATCAACCAAATCACAAGGTGTGATCTTTGCTGACAAGTTATCTTTTTATAGATTGATATCTGAGAGTAGGTTAATCATATATGTTACAAATAAAGTTTACAGATAACTTTTACAATGATAGAACAATAAAGTACATTCAGCAAGATACAAAACACTTAATTAAATTACGACAGCAGGAGTAACCAAGCTCCAAGTAGACATCCTAATAAACTAGTCTTCAAGTCTTCAATCAGCAGATCTGTGAATCAATTTGCAAATTTCCTATCCCCAAACCTTTTGATGTCATCTGAGTAGTCATAGAGCAAGGTCCTGACTATCATCTCAGTGTTTCTAGCAAATCCACAAACTTCCTTGTAGGTTTTGGTGGGATTCTTCTTGTCAAATTGTTTGACCCACATATACTTTCCCCATTTCTTGGCATGCTCAGTTCTGATATCTGATAGCTTCAAGTATTCATATATGATCTTCAGATATTTGATGTCACCCTTGTATTGATCTTCAGTCATGTAAAAAGACTCATAGGGTTCCACAGAAAGTCTTGCTCTTCTGCCTGTTCCAGTGATGTTGGGAATTCTGTGCACATCATCTGGCTTTCCATAAGGAAAATCATCACAGAGGTCCTTTTTCATGGCTTCTATTCTCTTGATTACTTCAAAATCCAACTAGGCTTTGATATGGTTGGTATTAATCAAGACTAGCTTATCTTTTCTCCATGCCATGAGCTATTTATGGATTGGTTCTGGAAAATTTTCATTTACCAGTAAGTGCTTGAGTTCCAGAATCCAGTAGCCATTCTTCTGATTAATGCATCTGTAGACAGAGGAGTCATTGTTGGTCTTCACATACTCAATCTTGGCTTCTTCAGGCCTGAGTGGTAGTTGAAGTTTTCTTTGTTCAGCTCTCAACCTGTCCTTCCTTTGTCTTGAATTCTCCCTTGGGGGATTGCTTGAAGAACCACCCTGGATTGACTTGGTATTTCCAGAGGGTGTTTTAGCTGCAAAAGGCTTTGCAGCTATGGGCTCAGATAGGCTATCAACCTTTCTTCTTTTTCTGTGAAAAGGAGCTTCATCTTCATCATCATCTTCCAGATTTCTCTTGTTAGGTGATTTGCAGCCTTCTTCATTGCCCTGAGATTTGATTTGGCCTTCTTCTTCTTCTTCTTCTTCAGAAGACTCATCAATCCTTATCACTTGTCTTCTCCATGGATCCTTGGTACCCCTTGGTTGTCATTCCTTTTTCGGGAAGATGCTGAGTAGTGGCCACTATCTATAGAGCAGTCTGACTGGAGGAGGGCTCATTTATTCTGAGAGGTGGTTGAGGTGGTTGTTCAAATTTTCTTTTGTTTACTCTTCCTCTCTGAGCACCTTGAAATCCTTCCCCCTTAGTCATTGTTGACTTACTAAGAATCACAAAGGATTCTGAAAGGGAGTCAAAGTTGCCTTGCAGATAGTTGGAAGCAGCAACCAACTTTTCCAGATTGGCCTTGAGCTCCTGATTTTGTTTGATAAGACCCGTTTCCTTATCAGTGAGCTCTGCCAGTGGGCATAGTATCTGCTTTTTCAGCAGCATAGCTAGCCTCTTCAAAGGCTTTTGCAGCCAAGTTTTGGTCATCATCCCTGACCATGCCTAGGTCTTTTTGAGCAATGACCAGACTGGTTGTTCTTTGAGTGATGAGCTCAGTGAATGTCTTCATTTCTGCAGGGACTGATGCAATGGCGGCTTTATCTTGAGAAGACAACTCCTTTTTCAATTTAGCCAATACTTGATATCTATTCAAGTATTCATTGGAGTTAACATTTGGCAGCTTGCTAAAGATTTCAGGACCAATCAGCTTCCTTTTCAAATGAGAAACCGCTAAGTGTTCATTGCGGTGTTCTCCAATGCTTTGTCTTCTTCATCATCTGAGTCATCAGCCCAGTGATCTTCATCCTCTTGTACATCTTCATCAAGGTTTCTGAAGGCGGCAACCATCTCAGATATGGGTTTCTTGCCTTTGGAGGATGGTTTCTTTGGTGAGGATGCAGCCTTAGCATCATGCTTTTCTTCAGATACGTGTTCAACATCTAGCTCCTTAGCAATATAATCAACAACGTCCCAGAGCCCGTTAATCTCAGAGTAAGCTTGCGTCTCTTTGCGCGATTGTTCTTCAAGTTTATCTAGCTTAACTCTGGATTCAGCTATCTTTTCTTCTAGTTGAAGATGTAGTTATTCTTCTTCCTCCAACAGTTAGTTGAGTTGAGCAACTCTGGCTTGTACATCCAATATTTTCTGAGTGTTGTCCTCAGAGTGCTCAACTACTTGTTCAGTAGAGTCTTTTTGTTGGGGAGATGGATGAGGGGATTTTTGTGATGTCCTCTCAGTGTACTTTTCAGCAACTAAGGCATTTCTTCCTTGTGCAATCCCTCCTGTCCCTGGTGCAGGGGCATCATCATCATCCTTTTTATCATCCTCATCCTTTTGATGATCAGAAGGAGGTTCTTCATAGTCATTCTCATCAGTCTCCTTCTCTTCTTCATCTTTAGAGACCAGATTGATCACTTCTGGAATAGTGACCATTTGCCCATTAACTTCCTCTTGATCAGAGGGTATCAATTGTAGAGTTTGGGGTAAAGTAGGCTTGAATGCCATCTGCATTCTGGTCTGACAATCTGCTAGGTTAAAAGCTTGAATAAGCTTTCTGGCCACTTCCTTGACGAAGTCCTTATGCATTAATGTTCCAAAAGAGTATTGTTCCGTGGGGAACATAGCATGGACATAGTTTTCCAATTCAAGGTTTCATGCTCTCCCTATGGGGTGATCAGTCACCTTAATGATCTCAAATAGATCGGAGCATCGAAGTTTTTGCCATTTCTTGAAGCATTTTAGGTGCTTTGGCAAAGTGTATTCCTTGAAGAAAGGAAGCAGGTCCTTATTCTCATCAACAGGGACCTTAGTGGCACTTGTTTGAGCCTGAAAAAAAGAGTTCTAAATTAGTTTCAAAACTTTAGTGGATATCTGGGCTTTAGAGTAGAAAGGTATCTGAGTTTCCTGTGTGACAGGCTCAGATGACTTGACTACTGAGGTTCCAGGTGCCTCAGATATCTGGATATGAGGAGGAGACTGGGAAGCCTGATCCTCAGATAGATTAAAAACAACACTTTGAAAATTTTGAGCAAGAAAACTACGTTAGACAATTTTAGTTATCTCAGAAGTCAATTACCTCCACAATAGGAGGCTCAGATACTTGTCTATCAGAGACTTGTGCAGTCTCTGGAAGTTTTTTTTTGTGATGAAAGCTTTGATGCCTCATCAATTTCCATTGATTGCGGGGATTGAGTGGGCAATTCCCCAGCAACTTCTACTTCTTTTTGAACCTGTAAGTAGAAAGTGTTAGTTTGAGAAAAATGATCAGAGATTTGTCTTTGAAGATTATAGGTATCTAAAATATATACCTTCTCAATAGAAGGTTCAAATACTTGTTTCTCAGAGACATTGGATGTCTCTGGATTCTTCTATGAAGAGATAGACTTTTCAGTCTCTCCATTTTTCTTCTCAGTTGCAGCCTATTAGAAACAAACACTTTAGTATTATTCATGTGTAGATGTTATGTCTTAAGGAACTTTCTTCTACCTGTGAGACAGGCTCCTGTTCCTTAAGTGGTGAGGCCATGGAAGCCTCCTTCTCAGATTCTAAGGCAAACTTTGCAGCTTCCTCTTGATGTTGTGTTTCTAATTCAGCCTGTAACAAAGAAATTTTTATAAGTAACAAGATTTATAAACATAAAATTTCACATGTAGAGAGTTAAACCATTCAGCTACCTGAGCAGTGTCAGGCCGATTGGTCTCTGGAACTTGTGACCCTTCTATGCTTTGGTCTTGTTGTTCCATTTCAGCTTCTTTGTTTGAAGTTTCAGGTACTTCAGACCTTTCCTAAGTGTGCAACTTAGTTGCCTCCCATTGTTGATCATTCTGAGCAGATGCCTTAGTTTGATCCCTCTCATTGAGTCAGGGAACCTGTTCTTCAGCAAGGAAAGATGCTGGTATCTCATGCTGTAACTCAAGTATCATTTCAACAACATCCACTGTTGGCTGTTGTGGTTGGTATGGTAATTTTGATCTGGATGAAGAAGGTGATGCTTTATGGGGCCTATCCAGATCTGCTTGAGACAGACTTTTAAGTGTTGAGGCAATGGCAGTATCCTCCAACACTAAGTTGCCACTCATCAGAGCATCTTCAATATGCTTAAGTGTTACTTGCTCTGATGGTATGTTTTGTCCAGTGACCTTGGACACAGTTGCTTCTTCAACATCCTTTAAACTAGTTTCTCTTTCAGCAACCTTGGGGATTATGGCTTCCCCCTCATCTTCAGATTCCTCATCGAAATCTGGGACTGAATTATCAACAATCCCTGCTGCTTCTGCAGAGAGTGTTTGAAGTTTCTCACTACTTTCATTGATAAGTTCATCAGAAAGGCACTCTGCAGCATTGATGAGTTCATCTGTTGTGGTCTTAGCAGCATTGATGAGTTCATCTTCATTTATGAGTTCATCAGCAGTGGCGGCAGATATCTGAGAGTCGACATCCAAAATGGGTATGTTTACTGATTTGCTAGCAGACTTCTTTCGTGAAGTTCTGGGCTTTTTGGTAGCAATGGAACCCTCAGATACCTCATCAATCTTTCGTTTCTTTGAACCTTTCTGAGATCCAGTAACCTTTTTCATCATGTTTGTGTACTCATATTTGTAGAGTAGGTTACTATTGGCAATGTCTGCCATCTCTCTGAGCTCAATGCCAAGGCACTCCAGTATGAACTAGTAGGATCAATATCATTTTGATCTGAATGTGAATCAATATGATCCTGATAGGATACTTGTGCAGCATTTGAGATATCTGGCACATGGGAAATGCCATGGATATCTGACACTTTTTCAGTGTTAGAGATATCTGGAATTTGATTTTCAGCAATCTCATTCTCAGAAACCTCTTCATGATGAAGGTTCTCAGTAACCTGTTCCATTTCTGGAATTCTCATAGGAAATTCTTCATCATGTCTTAGAGTCATTTGGTTGTTACTAAGCAATGGTTGCTTTTCATCTTCAGATTCATCCTCTAAGTGAATGATAGAGTTTTCTTTTGAGGATTCTTCTTCAGAATCTTTAATCATTAGTTCGTTGAACCTATCTGAGAGTTCTTCATTCAAGAGTACTTTCTTGTTTCCTTCGTATAAGACAACATGAATAGATTCTTCAATCTTTTGCGTTCTTTTGTTGTAGATTCTGTAGGCTTTGCTATTCAGAGAATAACCAAGAAATACTCCTTCATCTGCTTTTGGTTGAAATGTTCTCAAGTATTCTTTTCCATTGTTAAGAACAAAACATCTGCAACCAAACACCCTTAAATGTGTGATACCAGGGGGTCTACCAATCAAAAGTTCATACGGAGTTTTATCATGGTATTTGTTAATCAAACATCTATTTTGAGTGTAGCAGGTTGTGTTAACAGCTTCAACCCAATAGATTTCACTTATTTCAGTGTCAGGAAGCATTGTTCTTGCTGCTTCTTTTAGGGTCCTATTCTTCCTTTCAGCAACACAATTTTGTTGTGGTGTCCTTACGAAAGATAGTTGATGTTGTATACCTTTGCAGGTACAAAACTCTTTTATGTACTGGTTCACAAACTCAGTACCATGGTCTGTTCTGATTACAGATACCTTGTCATTTTTCATGACTTCAAGCTTATTTAGCAAGTTGGGTATCTCAACCCTCGCATCAAATTTTTGTTTGAGAAATACAACCCAAGTGAATCTTGAGTAATCATCAACAACAACTAGACCATACTTCTTTCCTGCATAGCTAGTTACAGAGGATTCAAAAAGATCCAGATGTAACATTTGCAGTGGCCTTTCACTGGAGTGTCTAGTTTTAAACTTGAAAGAAGTTTTTGATTGTTTTCCCATTTGGCAAGCTGAGCATATACCATCTTTTCTATATACCATTTTGGGTAAACCAACCACCAATTCTTTCTTGGCTAGCTTGTTCAGAGTTTTGAAGTTCAAGTGACTCATTCTTTTATGCCATAGCCAGTTTTCTTCAGTGTGGCCAGATTGACTCACCATGAGACATTCTTGATTGTGGCGGATGCCCAAGAACATAAAGATTTCCTTTTCGCCTAGCAACCAAGACTGTCTGCTTTGACTCACTGTCAATTACTTTGCATAGTTTTGACTTGATCTTGACAGTGTACCATTTGTCTACCAATTGACTCATGCTTAGGAGATTATATTTCAATCCCTTTTATCGCATTTTCTGTAGTTAATCAGATTTGCTTTGTCTCCTGTCATGTGCTTCCCACATCCACTATCAAAATGCCACTTCGGGTTCTTCCTCAGAGTGTTATGCACAAGACAGGAAACATGGAGTTAGGCTCTCATTCCAATAATGGAACCTTCTGGACTAAAGAATCTCCTTGTAGGAATCCATTTATGAATGAACTTCCTTGGGATATTCTTTTGTCTTGTTGGAACATAAGGAGGAATTAAATGATTAGTGTCATTATCATTTAAAGCTATTTTCCTTCTTGGTGTGTTCCTTGGTCCTCCTCGTGATGCTTTCAGATACCTGTCAAATTGCTGAGTCTGCTTTTCAGCAAACTTTGCTTTCCATGCCAGACTTCTTCTAGCCCTGGCATTCAGAGTGGTCGTAACCTGTTCTTTCTTCCACTTCTGATGATTGTTATGCGTAATCCTGGCTTTCATCCATCGTTCTTGCTCTTGTTTATACTCATGAGCGAGTTGTTTCCCGATGTCTTTATAGCCAATGCCATTTTGAGCACCTGGCGCTGTCTGAGTTCTTTTCTCAGCAGCTTTGCTAGTCTCTAGAACGTCTTTCTTTCCAGAAAACGTGATATTGAAAAATTTACCTGCTCCTGCAATTTTTCCTTTCTGAGAGACATAGCACTGTGGGTGATTACACTTTTCAGTATTATGTTTCTTTACAGAAACGTTCCCACCAGTTTTGTTTTGGACTTGTTTTTTCCACAAAGGTTTGGTCGCAACTGCCTTTCCTTTGTCAACAACCTTAGCTTTCTGACCAATGCTATATGTTATTTGGGAACCATCTTGCTGAGCACTAACAAATGTTATTCTTTCGTCCATTATTGAGATGGTAGAACTATTTGTTTGTGTGTCATTAATCCTCCCTTTTCTGAAGGATCTCTTAAATAAGAGTGCACTTCAGTAAGAGTGTCACTAGCTTTGGCATAGGATTGAAAAGATAATTCTTTCTTCTTGAGTTCCTCATTTTCAGAAAGAAGATCTTTATTTTCCTATTGGAGTATATCCATTGCCTTTCTGTGTAACTTCTCCATTTCAGATATATGTGCTTTGAGAAATACATTTTCAGCATCCTTTTTCTCAGATATCTTGAGTAATTGTGAATTTTTCTTCTCAAGAGAATTCTTTTCTTCTTAAAGAATGTCGGTTCTAGCTCGGATCACTTGAAATTCTCTTTTATAGAGATCAAGTTCTCTTCTGAAATATTATGAATCTCTGATTTCTTCCTCATCACTCTCATAAATTATGAATTGAGAAATGTTGGTTACCTCGTCAGTCATTAGGCAAGGCTCAAAGTTGGAACAATTTGGATAGATCTCCTCAGCAACCCCACATATTTTCCTTTTCTTTTGACCAAAGTCAACTAATTCATGAGTGATGCCACATAATTCTGGAGAAGGTAGTTTGGTATCATCTGAGTCTTCTTCCTCAGATTCTGACTCAATATCAAGAGCATCCAGTTGGATTTGAATCTTTTTCCTTTCTTCAGTGAGCATAGCTCTCTGACCTTTCTTGAAGTTTCTTCTATCTTTTTTGTCAACTGTCTTTAGCTTATTGAAAACAGGGCAATCTCTTTTAAAATGACCAGGTTTCTGAGAATAGAAACAGATATCATTTCCGATTTCTGCTTTCGATTACTAGATGCTTCTTGTAAACATTCGTGACTTGGCATTTGCATATTTTTGTACAGGTGATAGTTTGAGCCTAGATGCTTTTTCAACTTCTCTTTGGCTTCTCTTCTCTCAATCTCCCGACTGACATATTTTCTCATTTGCTTTACAGCAAGAGCATCTTCCTCAGTCATTGCCTTGGTATCCTTCTTTTCAGAAGTACCTTGTCTTACTAAAGCAACATTGTGAACTTTCTCAGCAATTGTTTGTTATCTCTGAGTAGTTTCATGGTTGACAATAGCTAAGTGGGAAAAGAGTTCTACTGGAGTGATATTTGGCATTCCTTGGTTGAAATAAAAATACTGAGTGTGTTCCCAGTTTTGATTCAAGCTTCTCACGATAGTCTTAACCTTTTCAGAGTTCGAGTATCTCTCACTTTCACCAAGTGCAGCCATTTCACTCATCAATGTTGTGAACCGGAAATCTAGTTCTTCAAGAGTCTCTGTGGGACCTTGTTTAATGTTTTGGAATTTAAGCTTCAAAACTTCGAACTTATGTTCTTTTGTTTTCTCAGTGCCGGCACAGATTTCCTCAATCAGTTGCCAGGCCACTTTCGCCGTTTTTTGCACCCCACAGTTTACACTGTATGTGCTCTGGAGTGGAACGTATGATGATATTGTGAGCCTGACCATCCAGTCGATTTCTCTTGGCATCTTTCGATGTCCAGAGCTCTCTGGGCTTTGGCTCATAAACAACTTGACCAGTAGTTCTTTCACTGATTGAAGCACCTGTTTGTGAGGAACCACCACTTGGTTCTTCATCAGTGGGAACTCTGTCTCTACCATTAGAAACCTCCATGACCTGCTTGAGTTGTTGAATGACTATGGGGCCATTCTTTATTACTTCGATCATTTCATCACTGATGGCTTCTAGGTGGAGCATCATGTTGTTCTTCCATTTCTCATAATTGTCTGGCTTGAGAATTGGAGCGTCACTTAAAGACATCCTGCAACAAACACACAAAATAGACAAATCAAGTGTAGGTTAAAAGAAGTTAGTGGGCACTTATCTGAGATCTAGGTTCAGTGCAGAAGGCTTGGGAACCTGCTGCTCTAATACCACTTGTTGGTCCAGATAACGGCAAAGGGAAAAGACTGGGGGGGGGGGGGGTGAATAGTCTTTTACAACTTTTGTCGATAAACACAATTTCTCGGATATCTGTGAAGATATCTGATTCTTAATTTCAGAGAGCGGAAGGCTTTTCTTTGATAAGTGCACGTGCTCAGCAAGATATGTGTAAATACTCAGTAAAGTAAATAAAGCAAGTAATAAATTGCATCAAGTAAATAACACTGATCTTTATAGTGGTATCTGAATGTGGCGTAATCCTTCAACTAATCCACTTCGGCCTTTCTCAGACCTAGAATCCACTAAGACAGATAATTGAGTTCACCTTACAAATATCTTCTCTCAATTCCTAAATACACTAGGTACCCAACCAAGTGTTCCCCCTGAGTTATTCCCTGGTTTTCTCAGCCAAGTACTTCCTATACTCAGAAACCTTTGAGCTATTCCTTAGTTTCCCAAACTAAGTACTTCCTATGCTCAGTAACCTTGGAGTTATTCCTTAGTTTCCCAAACTAAGTACTTCACATACTCACGCCGTTTAAGGTGTTGGTTAAGGTAGTTTGTCGAGTTTGGTAGATTAATAACTTCTCTGATTATGTAATACTACCTTCTTGAACAAGAGTCACTTAACACACTTCACAATGTGTGGTGATATGTTCTTTACTGACCCAAGTCTATGATAAATGTTCTAGAGAATGAATCTCAGATACTTTATCTTTTCATTCAACTCCTTCACAGATAGCAATGCTTGTTAAGGATCAGGACACTTAGAACTTTCGTGCTACTTAGGATTCAAAAGCTTAGTTGCAACTGTAAGCTGAAGAATAAGTAGGTTGAAGGCTTGTATGCTTGAGAGAAAGATACCACTAGTTGTATTATCAGAGAAGCTTGGTATTTTCAGTGAGTTCAGTGTGTGTCATTCAAACATTCTAAGTGATGATATTTATAGTTGAAAATCATGCCGTTTGAATAGTATCCGTTAGGCTTAATGAAATTCAAACTATTGATATCTGAAAATAGTACTGCAGAAGACGTTGTCTCTTTTCAGAGATTTCCTCTTTTGTTCAAATGTCTCTATCTGCGCATTTATTGCATTGTACTATTTTTGTCCTGTAGTGCCAACGGAACTATGCACGCTTTCTGAAGCATTGCATGTCCCTTACCAGAGACCTTGTCATCTCTAGAAACCTATTGAAACATTGTTTCCCAGAAACATAGTTTTCTTCAGGGTATCTGAGTGTAGATATCTGTGGGCACTTTTCCTCGTTCATAAACCTTGCATTCTCAGATATCTTTTTTGCAAAACTTGTTTCTTGAAAAACACTTGTTTATTCTCAGATATCTGGACATAGGTATCTGATGACCTTTGTCTTCAGCAATCTTGTGCAGTCTTCAAATCTTTAAATCTGTTGAACTCTCCTGCTGGATGCCTTCTTCTTGGTCTTCTTCAAAGATATAAAAAATTACATTCAGAGACCTAACATCCTATACAAGATTTTCTAAACTATCATACTTAGTGATTTGCCTCTTTTACAGTGTTCAAGTGAACCAAGAGTACTAACCACCTTTCTGTGCTAAGATAAGTCATTAGGTTGTTGATCAAAATGTAAACAGATATTCCTAAGACATCCCAAAACATAGCCACACAAAATAATCTAGGTCTAAAACACCTATCATTTACAAAATGTACTGTTGTACGGGCTGGTTCAAAATGCGTGCCATTGGTCTTTCCAAAAGTTTCCAAAGTGCTACCCATTGTGCCAGGAGCCGTGCCAGGGGTTCCCTTCAGCGTGCTAAAAGTGTTGTCCAATGTGCCAAGTGCAGCTTTTGATTTTACTTGATATATTATCATTCTTGATCACTGACTTGCCAGCCCTCGTGCCAAAACAAGTTCTCTGCATGTGGCATCTTTATGCCACTCTCTTTGCCATCCTTGTGCCTAAGTGAGCCAGAGTTGGTACCAGTTCCATACCAAGGCCTTGACCAAAACAAAAACACTAGTATACCATACCAAGTGGGCACTCCACAGTCAGCCAAGTTAGAACTAAAGATAACTATCCCTACTAACCACAAATCACTATCTAGCAGGATAAAAACTATCCTTGTAACCCACCCATGCACTGCAACCCAAGGTTTGAACATCCAATACTCAACCAGCCTACCAACCTCCAGCATGAAACCTTTGCCTAACATTTTACTAACAACAGTCTGCCACAACCAGACAGTACAATAGTAACATATTAGCCAATAATCAAGCTACCAGTAGAAAAGTGTGTGCAATGCAGAAAAAGAAAGTGTACCTACAGCAAAGAGAAAGGGAGAAGGGCTAGAGATATACCAGAAAGAAGCAAACACTAGTGCTAGGGAAGGGAGGAACACTTCCCTAAAAGCAGTAAGACACACCTTCCACACCCAAAATACCCTTCCTAACAACCCACATGAATGCAGAGAAGAAAGACAAAATGGATTACAGTTCCTCCAAACAGTAATACCATTTAGACCAAATATGAGCCATCTCCCCACCCAAAGCCACCAAGAACTGATAAGAACAGAAGATAGAACCTTGTAAACACACAAAACAATAACAAACCACCTATTTACTTCCCAGGTCTGAGTAATAGTTTTCTTTTGCTCAGTAGTAACATAACCATTCTTTTTAAATATAAACCTAGCATTTTTTTAACTCCCGGACAGATCTCTCTTTTTTTTCTTGGGAAGGGACTAGAGGTCTTGTTCTGTTCATAGACCTATTGCCTTTGTTTCCTAAATAACTGGCTTTTTTGTTTCTTTTTTTTACTTGCAGGGGAATTCTACTCAAAAAGCACCAACCAACTTGGCAAACAAAGCACTCACGACAGAACATAAAAAGGAAAAACCAATAATCAGATCCACTGGAAAACCATTGCAAGATAACAACACCTCTGAAATGATCAATGACGACTTGTCTACACTCATGGTATATATAGACCCAGGAATCTTCTGTACCTGCACACAAAACAGTCAAGGGGTGGGAGGGGTGACTTATAACCAAAACCATACACTTTGCTGTGTATGACTTCAAAAATGCCCTCCAGCTTACAGGATTACCCACCACTTCACAATTCCACCTTCTCACTTTCACACAATGTAACCTCTGATTGCAAAATCTATCATTCTTCCTGAGAACACTCTTCCACGACAGCTCCACCAACCATACAATAAGGCAGTTCAACATTACTTTCTTCTTCTGATGTAGCTTATACCATGCTTATCAGTATAAGGCAACTGCCTAACCTTCAAAGGGCAATCCCTAGGCTCCAATATCTTGTTAGACCTTTCCTCTAAGGATGTTTTTGCAAAATGATCAGCTTTGAATTGCCTTCTCTAAAGATATGAGTAAACTGAACATTCCTTCCTTCACACAGATCTAGTATTTTGATGATAAGGATCACCAAACTCCAGTGCCAATGTTGTTTAGGCTTGAGAATCAATTAGATAGCCAGCTTTGAGTCTGATTCAATAATCACATTGTCCATTCTTCTAATCTTGCTAATATTGAGCCCCTGCCATATACCCAATAATTCAGAATAAATCACTGAAGCATGCCCTATGAAAGATTGGAACCCCAGCAAAATTCTCCCATCTTCATCTCTAAACACACCTCCAGAAGCTGCCATATTAAATCTTTGACAATATGATCCATCTGTGTTGATCTTTATCCAATTTCTAGGGGGTTTAGTCCATACTACAGCTATAACTCTAGGCCCAGAGACAACAGGCAAGATGATTTGCCAGCCAGCTGCAACTGAAACATCTCCCTTCCAAAAAGCCCTAATATAAGGCTTGGCTAAATGAGACAGGTGGATAAATTTCATGATTTTGAGAATAATTGCCTGAGAACTGATCTTCAGTCCATTATGCTTTGCATCATTCCCAGCCAGCCAGGAGAACCATCCTATCAGAACTGGAATAAGAATTCTAATATGATCCTTGCTGATGTTGTCAGAGGACTGCAGCAAACTTCTAAACCTGCCCAATACATTGCTGTGGTGTAGCAACTGAACTTGGAATATTCTTGAGAACTACTCCCACACTCTCTGCACTTCTTCATTATATAACAAAACATGGTTGATAGTTTCATGTGCTGCACAACACTGACATTTAGATGCTAGTGTTATTCCTTTAAGCTGCAGAGTGCTGTCAACTGGTAACCAGTTATGCAAAGTCTTCCACCATAAAATAGCCATAGTAGAAGGGATTCTAGACCCCACCACTTGGCTAACACAGGTTGAGGTGGTGCTTTCTGTCTTACTTCCTCCCAAGCAGATTTTGTAGTAAAGGTACCATCAGTAGACAATTTCCACACATGTCTAGTGATGCTATCTAAATTAGTGGGAATGAGGATAATTTTAGATATAATGTGAGCAGGTAGAACCTCAGCCAACTTAGCAACATCCCAATTATCCTCTTGACAATAATCCTCAATGTAGACAGATAAGTCAACCTCACTAGTAGCCATATCCCTAAGCACACCTTGACCTGACCAGTTGTCTAACCAGAAATAACAAGGGCCATACCCTATCATCCAAAAGAACTGGTCTTGTGCTTTAGTAGCTATACTCAACATTCTCTTCTATACTAAAGAATCAGATTTCTTGGCTACCATCGATCACTGAATCCCCTTCTTGCAGTAGATATCCTTCAAACTCTTAGCCCAAAGGTACTGCTGCTCCCTAAATCTAACCCATAGTTTGCAAGAGAAAGCAGTGCAGATATCCCCAAGTGATCTTACACCCACACCTCCCTCTGAGACAGGAAAACACAATGGCTTCCATTTTGACCAATGCAATCTCTTTTTATTAGCGTAGAACCCCAGAAGAAGTTAGCTATCAATCTATCAATCATTTTCAGCACTGCTACTGGAGGTAGACACACTTGCAGTAAATACACAGGCATGGAGGTTAGAAGACTCTTGATAAGAGTCCACCTGCCACCTTGAGAGATGAATTCAATATTCCAACTAGATAATTTATCCCTGATTTTCTCTACCAATAGAGCATATAAAATAATATTCTTTCTTCCTTTAGAAATAGGAGCCCCTAGATAATAGAAAGGAAGATCCTTCACTTCAAAACCTGTCTGACTTTCTATTAAGCTCACATTTGCATTTTTTCCTGCATAAGCATTACTTTTTGCCATGTTCATTTTTTGACCTGTTGCTTTCTCATAATGTTGTAAGAACTTCATTATTTTCTTCAAACCCTCCTTGCTGCCTTTTGTAAAAACAATAAGGGCATCCGCATATGTTAGATGACTTATTGCTAACCCCTTCTTATTGTCAAAGTACAGCCCTACAGAAGCAGCAAAGAGTCTATCCAGGCCCCTTGATAGATACTCACCTGCTAGGATGAAAAGAGCAAGTGATAATGGATCTCCCTACCTTAGTCCATGCAGAGATTTGATAAATCCCTTTGACGCTCCATTCACCATGATACCAAGGTGACAATTATTGATAGTCCTCATAACCAAGTCTATCAACTTCTCAGAAAATCCAAAAGCTTTCAATACAGTACTCAGAAAAGCCCAATTAACTCTGTCATCAGCCTTGGTCATGTCAATTTTTAGGGCTAGATTGGAGCTCCTTGTTTTCACATCCAAAGAGTGTATCAATTCTTGAGTCAACAAAATGTTGTCTGTAATGAGCCTTCCTTTGAGGAATCCACTTTGATTCTCAGTGATCACACTAGGTAAAACTGCAGCCAATCTCTCATTCAACACTTTTGATATGATCTTGTGTGAGCAATTGCATAAACTGATTGGTCTGTACTTTGTCTACTTTGTGGGATTGGTGACTTTTGGTATAAGAGTTATAGATGTGGCAGAGAACCCTACAGGAAGTGGAGAGCCCTGAAAGAAATCTTGTACTGCCTCCAACAGATCAAACTTAATAATGTCCCAATAGGCAAAGTAAAAACAGTTGGAAAACCATCTGGTCCTGCTGATGCCTCCCTACTAAGACTGAACACAACCTTCTTTAACTCCTCCATTCCTGGTTCTTCACACAACTCCTCATTAATCTCTGAGTCCAAAAAATCATTGAACAAGCTAAGGTCAGGAGTCTCTGTAATTGGTATATCTTCTACCAACACTTTAGACAAGTAAATAATGGCTGAGTCATGGATTTCATTTGGTTCAAAGATAAACCTCTCCTCTTCCTGTATTGATAAGATCTTTCCCTTCCTCCTTCTGCTTTTCACCATGTTGTGGAAAAGTTTAGTATTTTTATCTCCCTGTAAATTCCAATTGCAACTTGCTTTCTATTTCCAATAAGTTTCCTCCATGTCCAACACCTTTTGGAACTCTGCTGCTCTCAGCTTTACCTTTTCTAGATTGAAAATGGTTGGACACAAGTTATATTCTTCCTCTGCCACTCCAACTTTATCTTCTTCTTCTTTCAGCTTCTGAAGTAAGTTGCCAAAAACCCTCTTGTTCCACCATATGAGGTGTTGTTTTAACCTATGCAGCTTTTCCCAGAATTTTCTAAGCCCTGCCAGTCTTGCTGGTAGGTTCCAATGATGTGCAAAGCTAGTCAAACAATCCTGATGTTGTAACCACATAGCTTGAAACCTAAAACTAGAAAAATTAGGTGCCTGTTGCACACCTATCTCCATTAATAAGGGCCTGTGATCTGAACACCTTCTTACTCCATGAGTGACAGATGACTTAGTAAAGCTATCAAGCCAAGATTGATTGAATAAGACCCTATCCAGTCTTTGTCTAACCCCTTGCCATTGCCAAGTATATGGTACTCCTTTGAAGCCATTATCAATAAGCCCACAATCCTGTATACATGATGCAAAATCATTGATAGCATGTAAGTTAGGTGCTGCTCCACCATCCCTTTCAACTGAATTAGCTATTATATTGAAATCTCCTCCTATACTCCAAAGCAGATTTGCAGTGTTCAGATTCCTCAAACCATCCGACAAATCTCTTATTTCTTATCTAGTACACTTAGCATATACATAGGTCATCAACACAGGAGTAGAGAGTTGTGATGAGGTAATTTTGCAATGTAATTATTGTACTCTATCCTCTAACACTTCCACTTGAAAATTAGCATCTGAGAATACCCATATCTTATTAGAACAATTGGAGACCACACTCTCCATCTTGAAACTAGTACAGTACTTGAAAGAGTCCAGTGCTACTAATGGTTCCAAAATTACAAAAACATTCTGCTTCCACTTATTACACATGTACCACATTTGTTGTTGGGAACTCTTATTTCCAATTCCCCTAATGTTCCAGATCATGCTATTCATCTAAATGGAGAATGAGTAGTGGTTGTGCCATTCTTCTTCTTCCCCTTACTGCTCTTGATATTTCATTGCCTGGCAGACTTTCTCTGAGGAAACACTACAGAAGTAGCCCCTTTTTTCTTGAACTCTGGGTTATTCACTCCAAAAGGAATAGTTGGTCAGCCACATCCTCAAAAGTGGCCCATTCAAGCTCCTCCTCATCACTCTCCTCCCCTGCAGTACCAACTTGAATGCCCCTAATAACTTTATTGGCCTGAGATGCTGCACACCCCCTCCAAGTCCCCTTTCTCAGATTGCAATAGGTCTGAGGCCAACCCTCCTATAGACCTTCTTCTATCAGTATTAACTAACACTGGTTCAAACTCTGGGTTATTCACTCCAAAAGGAATAGGAGGGAAAGAAGATTCCCCAAACAGGTGATCACTCTTATTCTCCCAAGCTGTACCACCACTCTCTCTAACATTGGCAGGTACCTGATTAAACACTATAGAGAATTCTCCTATCACCTCTGCAACTCTAGTAACCTCCACTTCTGGTTGAATGGGAGATTCCCCATTCATTAACTGCTTGTCCAACAAAATATATTTTCTAGCACCATGATGAAAAACTTGCTCTTCTTCCACTACTATCTCTTCCACTACTTCATCCCCTTCTGAATCACACTGAGATGTATTCAAGTTCTCCTCCTCATCCTCCTCTTGACCTCCCTGAGCTACATCACACTGATTTTGGTGCAAGCCCTCATCATTGACATGATGCTCTAGGTTGTTTAGTGCTTCAAAAGGATTTGCAGAAGCTGATCCTATCAAATCTCTTTCAACATCACTTTGATCTTCCACAAAAGATGAAGGCCCAGACCTGCCATGTAATCTATCACTAGACTGGTACCTTCTAGGCTGCCAATGTTCTAATTCCCCTCTTCCTCTACCACCTCTACCCCTACCTGTATTCCTTCCTCCATTCCTTCCTCCTCTGCCAACACCATTGTCCCTGTTCCTTCTACCCCTGACTTCTTCCCATTGGTGTTCTGAGTTGTGAGGTCTCTGTTTAGAAGCCTGCCTTTCCAAGTAATTCTACTGAGGAATTGGTCTGTGAGCAGCACCCTCTCTAACTCCATTCCTATGATTGCCACCAGTCCTAGTAGGATCATTTCCAACAGCATTATCCTCCTTTGCTAAGCATAAATTCTCCAAATGACCAAGCTTTTTGCAATATTTGAAGAAATGGGGAACATTGATATAAGTAACCTTAACTGGTCCACCTTTGTCCATAACTTTTACCCAGAGATGACTAGGCAATGACTTAGAGACATCCATCTCCACACACATATTGGCTTGATGTAGCTTACTACGGTTAGCAGTATAACCGTCCAACTTGACAGGAACCCAACTTCCCAACTTCAAACAGTGCCTCTTTATGAAACAAAAAGATCGGCAGATTTTCCAAAGAGACCCAAACCGGTACCACCGGCGATTCATCACCCAAAGAGAAGCTAGGCGTCCATTTAAAGAATATAAACGGCGTACCATCTACATTCGGATTTCCCAACAACCACAACTGATTATAGTCTTCTTCTAGGAACAATTTTATTACCACGTGCCTCTTGTCCATAAAACTAACTGTAAATCTCCCTTTTAGCGATTGAGATTTTAGCATATTGGTTACCTCAAAGATCTTGGGTATTCCATACGAGAATTTTCCAATTAAAGTAAGCAAAAATGTAGCAGACAGTGATTCAACTTCACTATGAGTAAAACTGATGGATGGCATACCATTATACACCGAGGATGATTTCGGTTGAACCACGAATCTAGCTTGTTTCATGTCCCCAAACTCCAAATACTGCAATGGCGCAACCAATTTAACGACATCAACTGTAGTGATTGCCTTAGCCGGCCCAGTGGTGGTGACCGCCTCCAAAAAGGACCCCTGTGCTTCCAATGAAGGCAAAGGAGGAGGAGGAATAGCTGCTTCTGCACCCTCCTCCGTCGTCGCGGAATCAACCATACTACAACCAGACTAAACCTTAAGATAAGGGCAGTCTGAACAATAAAAAGGAAAGGTCGGCAACAAGAAGTTGCCTGAAATAGTAGGTGGTCGGAAAAGAAAAAAAGACTCTTACCTATTGTGCTAACTTTTTTATTTAAAAGTTATGTAGTTGTAGAGTCCGCTTTGCATGCTCTGTAGACGGCGCCCTAATATTTGTCGGACCGCTTTGCATGGCTGGGTAGACAGCGCCCAGATAATTGTTTATATGTATCATGCATGTTAAGATCTTGTTTAAGAGATTAAATACCCCGTTAAATGTTCCCCGCTTTAAAATTAAGCATTGTCTTGGACAATGACATCCCCATCATAATTGGTTGTGTGATGAACCTTGTCGTCCGTAAAGCACTTCGCCAAAGTGTTTGCTCCGGTCTACGAGTGGAAGACCTTCTCATAGATAATATTGTAATTATCGTGTGATGGTTTGGCTTACTTAAATTACTTCTATATTGCCAAAGTTGTAGAGGTAACTTAAGGCGTCAGACTGATTGGATACAGTCAACCAAGAGTTGTTTTATGAAAACAATTGGTTTGGTGACCTACCAGTTATGCTATTGCATTGATCAGCTAAAGCAGGGGTCGTGATAGTAGGAATGTGGATCTTGAGCCACTATAACTATATTCGATATAGTTCCTACTCTTTCATGGGGTCATTGAGTATTTGAAAATAGTGGGAACTGAATTTTCAAAAGGCCTTGATTATTTAGTCGCTGAATGTGATATTTGTGAATATTGTTATAATTAACAATTATATTGTTGACTTTCGTAGTAAATTTCAATTAATGTCCATGAATCGAATAAGGTCTTCGACCAACACCTATCCAAATACATCTTGTATTAGAGTATATGATGTATGACATGTTTATACAAGAACGATTTGGATGACGAAACCTATTTGATTTGTGCATGTATAATGCTAAAGTGACACCTGCAACATGAGAAAGTGAGAACATTATAGAAGAGACATGTCCATGTAATGTGTTGTGATTGGTGATGATGGTTAAGTATCCATTACGATAACTTGACAAGAGCCAGTGGGAGCACATAGAATAGACAATCTTTCTACTATGTTGAATCTGGGATTCTCTCACACAGTCTCATATGCTGGAAGATGATTAGGTCAATTGAGAGATTTGATTCTTAGAGAATATTGCTCGACAATAAAATCTCAAATCTTCTTGTTGTAATCATTCCAATATCCGTTTTTTAAATTATTGTGATTTACAAATACGATAGGAATGATGTCAATGGTGTTACTTAATGAGTTAGAATAATTGTTCTATTTACATCATAGTGACAATAGATGCATGGTGCAAAGTATGTAGTTCTTGAAATATTAAAGCAATGGATGCTTGTAATTTTGAAAAGCGAAATTGTATATTGAGATAATAATGTCATACTTCTGGAAAGTAATTCAGTATAGACAATTAATGTGTGATTGAAATTGTTGGACTATAAATTTCGAATAGTTAAGAACATTATTCTCGTTCTTGTAAAGACGTTAGTGGTTTTACTTGCCAATTGGTTCCTCCAACGGCATAGAGTAAACGTCTTCGAGAACATGGATTATTGGTTCCTAACAAAAGACATTATCCATTTCAATATGCAATAGAAAAGACCTGTGATAACGAACCAAATACCCTACCTTAAATGGTTTTTGTATATCTGTTTAAACATATGAGTTTGGATTTGCAAACGTCAAGCGAAATTAGATCACTTGACACCATTTGTTTTCGAAAAATGTGGCTTGCAAATCATGTCTCCTTATGACAACAGATAAACACTTTCTAGGCAAGCGTGTAAACCAAAGGTATGTATGGATATAGCTTACACATGTGGTACATGTATTTGTAATCAAGATTGGCTATTACATTCCCATCTACTTAGTCTAGACAAGGGTATCTGAAAGGATACTAGTCATAAGACCTTAAGGAATGCAAAGGGACGACGTTGGAAGGAAATGAACGGATTATAAGAAGTATAGAAATCTCTTTGATTAGGTCAATGAGAGTAATACTTAGATATAATCAATGGATTGTTATAATTGACCACAAGTTCCATTAGAGTGGATTTGATAAGACTTCATTGGATGTTGTTTATCTCGTGATGAGTTTCATTTCGAATGTTAGATCATGTTTGACATGAATGCACTCCTATCACATGCTACATACAGTACATTCTTCAAAGATACAGGTGAATGGTTAAACTGTTTTAAATATTTCATATTTATAGTGGAATTGTCCCACATATGTAATTAAGGGATCCACTGATATGTAGCATATCAAATTGTTTTAGATGATAAAGTTTGTTGGATTTGTAATAGTTTCAAAAATACAAATTTAACATTGAGGTAAATGACTTGTCGATTTGAGGCAACAAATGATTAAGTGGGAGAATCATCGATGCTCTTAGCTACTATGAGCTCATTACCTGATAATGTATTTTACCTAGTGGGAGCATTATGGAAACCTCCTCTTTAGAATGAGGTTATCCATATAACGAATTGGTGCAAATTGGAGATTACATTCTTCCTCTGAAGGATTGCATTCGATTGCAACTCTTGAGCATATTGATCAAATTGGTTAGAACCAAATTTTTGAGAACCTCAAAACATTCAGGATGTATACTGGAACAATGACATGAAATTTACAAACTCCATAGGTTTGTTGGATTGTCGTGACAGTTTAGATTGTGTGGATTCCTCTTGGAGAATCACGACTAAATGATCATCCTTGTAAAGATGAACCAACAACTTATATCAAATCGAAATTAGACATCGACTTGAGAAGGGTAGCATTGAGCTATAAAATCTTGAGAATGGATTGGTTAAATTATTTAAGTTTAGAACATAAATAATATTGTTGTTGATGTTTGACACATTTGATACAAATACGTTTTCAAGGAAGACTTATCACAACAATAAGAAATTACCTACAAGCGTAGGATAATGACAAATGATATAGTCATGTTTGGGCCACATATTATATAGTCATTTACCAATTCCTTTAAGATTTTACTTGTATTAATTACATATGGTGAAAGTATGATTATTGGATATTAGTCTATACAATTCCCTATAAGGGACTTTATAGTAACCTGTGTATGACACAATTGTAGACTACAATATCCGAATAAAATCATGCATACATATGTAGATAAAGAAAAGGTCCATTGTGGACTTATGCAAGCCTTTGGAGTTAAATATTTACTTTAAAAGGTTAGTCAAATAGTTTGACTATATTTAAAAGTAAATGAAAGAATCATGCATCTTTAGAAAGATTCATGAAATGTGATTATCTTAATGATTGTAAATATGTTTGACATACAAATCATGTAAGATTGTTTTCACATTATAAGTCAAACTAGTTTATGGACCATCGAGATTCGACGGGTATTAGAAAAACATATATAAAAATATCTCGAAACAACACATTTATCATTCAAAGAAAATGTACAAAAAACATATAAACTACTACATTATTCGAAATTCCAACACATGTGTAATAAAGAGAAATTGAAATCAATCATTTCCTGTAAAATAAAATTGAAGAAGAGTTAACACATTGTGCTAATAGTGATCATTTATTGTAAACAATATGTTCAAGTCTTCAAGGTTTATAAGGTAATAAATTTAAAAATACCTTATAATTTGTCGAAGACCTCTTTGTATACAACATTTGTATTCGTATCATATAGGCCTGTAATTGCGTAGGATGCAACCCGAACCCGTTAAAACCCGACAAATTATTTATGTACGGGTATGGGTTTGGTTCTACACCCGCACCCATCCAAAACTCGCCTTTGCCCAAAAACAACCTACTCTAAGACCCAATTCGGATACAACCCGTACAGAGCTCGACTCAAATTCAACCAGTACACAAATTTGACACGAGCATAAATTTTCGTCATGGAGTGGGGTGGGTACAACACCCCCCGCCCGAGCATAAAAAATTTTGTGAAAACATGTGGGAAATTAATTTAGTGAAATAAAAAATTTTCTCCCGAGTAGGGTGGGGTCACCCAACCAAAAAACATTTTCGCAAAAACATGTAGGGAACCGTTTTCGTGAGATAAAAATTCTTCGTCTGGGGTAGGGTGGGTGGACCACCCCCCCCCCCCCTCCCACCCGACCAAAAGAATTCGCAAAACCATGTGGAAAATTATTTTCGTACTCACCGTGAATTTTGGAAATAACGTACTCATTAAACTCATTAAAAATGTTATTTGTGGATACAAGAATGGCTCGATTAATGATGTAATTTGTATCTAGTGAGGGATTGGCCAAGTGCTCTAACAACGATGGGTACGTAATGTCAACAGTGGCATTTATAGGATCACCTAACTATCTAATGAGTAGATCATCGGGTAGTTTTATATCAACCTCACCGTCATTATTTTCACCAGCAACACCATCACCGACTTGTAAAATCCACTATGTGAACTGCCTGGTCTTGTTTATCTCAGCAGGTGAATTTCCAGACTGCTTGTGATGTAAAATTTAATGTTAATCAAAACTATAGTTTAATTTAAAAATAAAAGTATTGAAACAAAAAAATTACCTGCAACCTCAGGTTTTTAGTTAATTTGAGGACTTCACATGTTGCTCATATTTTGGATGAGCATATGGCTACATTAACTATATTGTATCTTGTTCCGCGAGGAACCACAACAAGAATATGACTGAAGTCTCCACCAAAAACAACCAAAAGGCCACCAAAAGGGTCATGAGGATGATGCATAGCATCTCTCAAGCTCCGATCAACTGCCTCAAAGCAAAATTTATTTGTCATAGGAGTCTCGTCCCATATAATAAGTGTTAATACAGAAATATGTCCAATCCGTCATAGACGCCTTTGGAATGAATCCTAAGGCGTCCCAAGTTGTCCACGAGTACGGGATCTTATAGTCCGACCCGGAGCCTCTATAGATCCGACCCACCCGGGTGGAAAGCAACAGGAGGGCCCAAGGGTAGTGGGTCCGACCCTGACGAAGGTCCGTAACCTTACAGTCCGACCCGGATACCCATCCGAACTCAGCACAACAACCTCATAAGCAACCAAGTGAACTGGCACTTGAGAGCATCGAGGTCAGAATCACACATCCCGGACCGCCTCCTTCGGACAGTATATGGACTGGAAACCCCCAGTCCAACCTAGTACGGTCAGGACCTATGGTCCGGACCTACCTCCTCGGATCTCATGCATGGAAGACTGCAAAAGGTCTCCAAACTCTCACATTAATGACTAATCTACCTCCGAAAGCCCAAAAGGGAATGGGTTAGGGAGTCATTAATGGGTCATAGGCCTATTGAGGCATTGTTGGCTCAATCTGAGCCTGACACTTGGCACGATCTGGTGGAACCCTCCCAATTGGGGAGAAATCTATATATATGGCACACATTCCCATGATAACGGTAAGAAATAATCACTTCTGAACCCTGACTCTTATACCGAGCAGATTCTCATTCTCTCGCAAGTAAAGTCTCCATCCGGTTTGACATTACGCAAACCGGGTATAAGGTTCTAACCCCCCCCCCCCAGCTACTTGTGCAGGTCCTCACATGTCGCTTCTTACCAGTACGGCGGTTCTTACAGGCTTCTGCTCCTTGGCCCTTACGAGCTAGTCACTTGGGGTACTTAGTTTGAAGGAAAGCAAGAGAAATTCATTAAGTGGTTGGGGGACTTATACCCTCAACATTTTGGCGCCGTCTGTGGGAAACTTTACAAAAAGTTCTGTTCTCTTCAGTAATGGCAAGAACAAGAAGGTCTGTAAGGACCAATGCTAATGCAATCGACACGCCCGCCCCAAGACAAAGAGGCAGACCTCCCACTCGGAGGGGAAGAACGGCGAGAGCTACTTCAAGAAACACAATGGACTATCCAAGTGATGGACACACCGCTAGTCTTTCTTCAGGGAAGGAAAGAACCGCTGATCCACCAAGGAGAGCCCAAGTACCCGAGGATGAAGGACAAATTCCTCCGTCAGGAACACATGGTCCTCCTCCAAGGAGAAACTTCACTCTCCCAAACGGGCAGATCATTCGCCCTAGTGAATTTGGTATGAACGAGAACCAGTTTGGCCTCTTACTCACCACCATTCAAGGTTGCTTTAGATCAAACAACCCCCAACCTCCTCAACCTACTCCCCCTTTGGTAAATCCAAGGCAAGCTGAACATGCACAATCAAGGAATGAGCATCGTCTAATCCAACAAAGGTTAGGGGAACCAACTCAACCAGAAGACCTAAGGAACCTTCTCAATAGGAGAGCTGCTGCTTCTCAGGAGCATCAGGAGAAAAGCCCAGTGAGACCACCAGCAGACGAAGCAGGAACCAGTCGAAGAGTGGCACTCCAGCCAGGGGTAAGGGACCATGTGGCGGAAAGTATCGCCATAGTTCCCATCGATGATCTTCCTCCAGATATGGCAGTCAACCCAAGGACAAGCGAGAGGCTAACCGCTGAATAAATCTATGTCCAATAGAAGGCCTTGGAAACTCAAATTGCTACCTTGAGCAAGATGGTAAAAGCACATGAGAAAGTGACTCTTAGAGCTCTCAACCCTTTGTGCGATGAAATAAGAAGGGAGAGAAAGCGCCCCGACTCCACCATCCCAAATCTTGAGCACTACTATGGGGATTCTTGTCCCTTAGATCACCTTACTAGGTATGAGAGCAAAATGGAAACCAACGGCCTGAACGACAACATAAAAGCTCTTAACTTTTCCAGCACTCTCTTTGGAGAAGCAATGGATTGGTGGACGTCCCTGCCCAATGGCTCCATCAAGTCTTACGCGGATATCGCCTCTCTCTTCCTGAAAAGATTTGAGACAGCAAAGAAGCGGAAGAGATCAGTGGAACACTTGGCAGGAGTAATCCAGAAAGAGCACGAGGACCTTAGAACTTTCCTCGACCGCTTCAATGCTGAAGTATGCCAAGTGGAACCTCACAGCATCAAAGCACGGGTACGACACCTGTACGCCAACACTTATAACGACGATCTTCGAAAGAAGCTTTCTAATGAAGAAATCACAACTGAGAAATACCTGGAAGATATCTGTGAAGGCGTCTTGTACGGTGAGGAGTACCGAAGAAATATCCCGATAAGAGCAGGGGCCAGAAAGGGGAAAGAACTAATGAAACAAGAACCTCCTCCCAGGATCGAAAGGTTCGAACATAAGAAGGAATCTAGAGACAAAAGGGAATTTGGAAGAGAGAGAACTCCTCCAAGAAGATATGCTGAGTATACTCGCCTCAATAGACCAAGATAGGACATCTTGGCCTCTATTGTTGAGAAAAACATAGACATACAATGGCCAAAACCTACAAAGAGCAGTAAGAAGAACAAAGCTTCAAAGGAATATTGTAGGTTCCACAAACAAAAAGGTCACTCAACAGAAGACTGCATCCAGTTGAAGACAGAGATAGAAGGGTTGATAAGGAGTGGAAAATTGAAAGAGCCACTGTACGGAGAAGAGCCCTCTAGACACCAGAGGAATGAACGAAGAAGGGAGGAGCGAGGATCAGAACCCCCAACAAGATCCTTACTACCACCCTCTACTGAAACTCCGCCACAACATACCCAAAGGTACCACGGATACCCCGAAGATGTGGAAATGGAGAACCTTCCCTACAGCGGGGTTATCAATGCCATAGCAGGAGGCCCAGCTGGAGGGGACAACAAATGCAAGGAAAGAACATGACATCTGAGAAATAATGACAGAACCTATGCTCCACCGGTTCTGAAAGGAACAAACACCATCACTTTTGATGACAGTGAGATACCCCCACCAACGTCTGGTGGAGGAGATCTCAAAGATCCTGACGTTCCTCTAGTCGTTTCTCTAGTCATCGCCACTTACAAAGTCAACAAGGTACTTGTTGATAAAGGGAGTTCCTCCAATGTCAAATCTAGGAGAACTGTGGAACAGATGCACTTGGGCAACGTTTAGTATGGACGAGTACAAACCTCTTTGGTGGGATTCAGGGGCTCTATAGTTCGCCCCATTGGAAGTATACCCTTACAAGTCTCTATGGGAACCTTCTCGACGAGAGTTACAGAGACGATCCTCTTTGTGGTGGTCGACAGCTCGTTCGACTACAACGTAATCTTGGGACGCCCAGGTTTTAACCAGTTCAAAGCAATTGCATCTCCCCTGCATAACAGGGTGAAGTTCCCTACTCCGAATGGTGTGGGAGAAGAAG
Source organism: Plantago major (assembly GCA_026545765.1). Classification (NCBI taxonomy): domain Eukaryota; kingdom Viridiplantae; phylum Streptophyta; class Magnoliopsida; order Lamiales; family Plantaginaceae; genus Plantago; species Plantago major. Next base: position 61,907,010 of record CM048844.1, on the reverse strand, counting down.
TGGGCAACGTTAGGGAAGCGTGGGAATGCTACATCATGTCAACCAGAGGAGCCTCCACACCCGTACTCTCGGTCACCAAAGGACCCAGGAGCCCTCCCGCAGTGCCTCTTATTCCAGCAAAAGAGGAAATTGGGATTGGGACACTCAAGGAGAAATTCCCCAAACCTTCGAGGATCGAGCCCCATGAAGCCTTAAAAGAAGTCCAATTGGTTGAGGGAGACCCAGATAAGATAACCCGTATCGGGACTGAGATGAGCGATGAGGTAGAAATAAAGCTAGTCACCTGCCTTCGGGACAACCGCGATGTCTTCGCTTGGAGCACTGATGACCTCAAGGGGATACCCAAGGATCGCGGTTCACCGTCTGAACATGGATCCTACGGTTAAATATATCCGACAAAAGAGAAAGGACTTCGGGCCCGTTGAGGATGCTATTATAGCAGGAGAAGTGGAAAGGTTAATGAAGGCAGGACACATCAAAGAAGTCAGATATTCTGATTGGGTCTGTAATGTGGTCCTCGTTGAGAAAGCTCCAGGGAAGTGGAGAATGTGCAATGACTGCACTAGGCTCAACAAGTTTTGCCCAAAGGATCCTTACCCCTTGCCTCGCATTGATCAATTAGTAGACTCCACCGCAGGATGTGCGCTCCTAAGCTTCATGGACGCCTACCAAGACTTCTATCAAATCAGAGTGGCCCAGGAAGACGTCAAGAAGACGGCCTTCTGTGCAGCAGGAGGAGTCTACTGTTTCAAAGTCATGCTTTTGGCCTCAAAAACGCGGGCGCTTCTTACCAACGGCTGGTGAACAAGATGTTCAGGGAGGAGCTGGGCAAAACTATTGAAGTCTATGTGGACGACATGCTAGTAAAAAGCAAGACTGAAGAACAACATGTAGAGCACCTGAACAAATGCTTTTCCATCCTTACGAAGTATGGAATGAAGCTAAATCCCGAGAAGTGCACGTTTGGTGTAAAGGGAGGAAAGTTCCTCGGATACATGGTCATGGAGAGAGGCATCAGCGCCAACCCTGAGAAAATAAAGGCAATCTTGGATCTACCACAGCCAAAGACAGTTAATGAAGTACAAAATCTCCTCGGGAGGATAATGGCTCTGAGCCGCTTCATCTCCAGGTCCGCTGAGAAGAACCTACCCTTCTTTAAAATCTTGAGAAAGGGAGACAAGTTCGAATGGACAAAGGAATGCGAAGAGGCTTTGGAAAATCTGAAAAACTATCACCTTTTGCCTCTGCACTTGTCCAAACCAGTAGAAGGTGAACCTCTCAACCTCTACCTGGCAGCTACTGCCGAAGCCATGAGCTCTGTATTGGTACGAATTCAAGGGAATGACCACATGCCGGTCTATTACCTAAGCAAGGCCCTCGTGAGTGCCGAAGCTAGGTATGTCAAGATTGAAAAGTTGACCTTTGCGCTAGTATACACCGCCCGACGACTGAAGCCTTACTTCAAGTCTCACCGGATTATGGTCCTCACCAACGAACCACTCAAGCATTTCCTTGGTAAGCCGGATCAATCAGGACGTCTGTCCAAGTGGGCGATTGAATTAAGTGAATACGATATCGGGTATCAGGCTCCGTCAGCCAAGAAAGCTCAAATCCTTGCTGACTTCCTAGTAGAGTACCCCGAGGAAGTTAACAAATGACAGTCCACAAGCAGATATAAGTTATGTAATGCTCACCCAGGAGAAAGAGCACCAAAGGATATTTGGAGGAGATGTCCAACTCTGGACTAAGTATCAGGAACCCATGGGCGACTCCCTAAGGGTGAGACACATGTTTCTCCTATATGAAGTAGCTAGCTCCCCAACACCCGTTTCTTTAGTCAATGAGAAGGAAGAGGGGAAAGTCCCCGCTCCCATGATGGAGACGAAACCTGAAGACAAAGAGTGTTGGACCCTGCAAGTGGACGGATCCTCTACTGGAAAACTTGGAGGAATAGGGCTTCTCCCTAAGAGTCCTAAGGGTGCAAAGCTGGAATACGCCATCACCCTCAACTTCAAGGTGACAAATAATGAGGCCGAGTATGAAGCACTCATCACCGGCTTTAGAATGGCCAGGTCTCTTCAAGTGAAGAGAATCAAAGCTTATACAGACTCTCAGCTCGTCGAGTCCCAGTTTTCCGGGTCTTTTGCCACTAAAGGACCCAACATGATCAAGTACTTAGAACTCCTAAGGAAAGAAGCTGAGCACTTCGAGGAATTAACGCTGGAACGATTCAACAGGGAATGGAATGAGAAGGCTGACGCTCTCTCCAAATATTCCTCTGCTTTAGGAACCCTGGACACGAGAAGCATCATCCTGATGACTCTCACAGATTCTTCCCTGGTGAACCCTGCTGGTCAAGTCTTCCTCTTAGGCACCGAAAGGAATTGGATGACTGACATATTTTGCTATCTCAAAGATGGTTCTCTACCATCAGAACCTAGTGAAGCAAGGAGGATCCTATGTCGAGCCAACAGGTACTTTATTCTAGGAGAGGATCTCTACAAGAGATCTTTCACTGGTACTCACTTAAGATGCCTTAGACCTCACGAGGCAAAAACCGTTCTGGAAGAAGTCCACGCAGGAAGTTATGGAAGTCACTCTGGGGGATGAACATTGGCTCAAAAAGTCATAAGGCAAGGATACTACTGGCCTACCATTGATAAGGACGCTGCTAGCTTCGCTCGTGCCTGCGAAGACTGCCAATACTATGTCAACGTACCACACCGCCCAACCAACCCTATGATTCTGTCAATCATAGCTTGCCCGTTTGATCAATGGGGGATAGACATAGTTGGCCCCTTCCCTCGTGGCACGCATCAAAAGAAGTTCCTTATTGTTGTAGTTGAGTACTTCACCAAATGGGTTGAGGCTGAGGCAGTGGCCACCATCACAGAGAGCCGAGTAACGACCTTTATTTGGAAAAACATCATCTTCAGCTTTGGACTTCCTAGAGTCATAGTCTCCGACAATGGAGCACAATTCTCGGGAATCAGGTTGAAAGAGTGGCTCCAATCATTCAAGATAGAACAGCGCTTCACTTCCGTTGGTTACCCTCAAGCCAATGGCCAAGTTGAAGCCACCAACAAAACCATTGTGAAGATTCTGGAGAAGAGGCTGAGAACTTCTCAAGACAGTTGGGTAGACGACCTCGATGGGGTCCTGTGGGCACATCGAACAATAGCTCGCACTTCTACTCAGGAGACACCCTTCGCACTAGTTTATGGCTCAGAAGCAGTCATTCCCTCTGAAATTACTGTGGAAACCCAAAGGATCCAACAATACCAACCTGCTGGAAATGAAATTGCAAGGATCTACGACCTTGAGCTCCTCGAAGATAATAGGAGCAGGGCACTAGCTAATATCCTCCGATATCAAGCTATGTCTGCCCGGGCCTACAACAAGCATGTTCTTCCCAAGGATATACAAGTCGGGGACTTGGTTCTCCGAAGAGCTGACATCTTGAGCAATGTTGGTAAACTCAAGCCCAAGTGGGAAGGACCCTACAAGATTGTTGGAACTAGGGTCAATGGAAGTTTCGAGCTAGAAGATGATCAAGGAAGAGCCCTGAAGAGAACATGGAATGCTAGGAACTTACAAAAGTTCTACGCCTAGAGTTATTTCCATAAAAGCATACTACGTTAGTGGCTAAGTTTTTGTCATTGTCTCCTTTTTTGGCCTCGAAGCCCACCAGTTGTACTTGAATTTCCGTCAAATCAATACAACTTTTTCGCAAATACAACTGCACTAATAATCCAAATAAACAAACTTTCTCGGACCTTTTCATAGAGATCTGAAGCGGATGACAAGCAACTAGTTCAAACAAAGAGACATAACAAGCCAAAGAAAGAAATTGCAACATCCAGAATAGTAATTTTTATTCCTCGAAGTACGAATTACAAAATTCGGACATACCCATCCGAGTCACATAAAGGAGAAGGAAAAGTAGATATCATTCTTTACAAACAGTTATTGGTGGAATATTCAGTGTCCGAAACGGACCAATCGTCTCCATCTGAGTCTGAGCTTAACTAACAGAACAAAGATCCTTCCGGCGTAATGTAGAGTGGGGTTTACTCTCCGAACCGAGCCTAAAATGATACGGCGGCATCAGTCACTTCTTCCCAGTAACTCGGGAAAACCCCCACGAGATACTGGCAAAACGCGACTGATGCGACCGGACCAACATAAGACGGTCCGGGCACAGCAGCAAAAGGAAACAGCAAAAGAGACGAACAGCTTAAACCAATTGGTCTCCGAATAGCACATCCTGACTTCCGAACAAAGGACGAATTTGGTCTGAGCCGGATATCTTTGGTACGGAGAGGCAGTTCAATGGCATTCTCAGACGATCCACATCTTCCACCACAACCACTTTCTGGTTCACACTCTTCAGCACCACAAGAAAATGGTAAATGGTGGAAGGAGCAGGCAGCCCAAGGATTTGACTCTCCGAGGTAATGAGTCTTTCGTAATCCCTGGGAATAGCGAGCTAGTCCACTTCCCCGGGGCTCAGGTTGTCGGTACACACCACAGCCCCGGAGAGAGAAGACTAGCACGCTGATCCGAGGAGTATTTCCGAAATTAATATAATGCAAGGAGCAAGTTACCCAAAGAATTAGCTCTTCGAAGCAAAAGGTGGGTAATTCACGGAATAGGGCTAGCTTCCCAGTAAAATTATTGATGCACACTACAGCCCCTGAGAAAGAAGGCTAGCCCGGTAATCTGAGGAGTACTAAAAATGATGAAGGGGAGGAGGCCCGAAGTAACAAGTATAGGAATCCTCAGGACCAGCGAGCTAATCCGCTCCCCCGGGGCTGAAGTTATTGATACACACCACAGCCCCGGAGAAAGAAGATTAGCACGGTGATCCGAGGAGGGTTCCCTCCGAGCGGCCCAAATCCGTCATCCTCCACATGGTCCGACTCAAAGGCACATTCGAATGACCGAAGAACCCACCGAGACGAATCAAATGGGAACGGCGGAATCAGCCTACTCCTTAAAAAGGTCCGGACCTAAGGATCCGAATCATTTACTGTGAAAGGGATGGAATGATCGGGAAAAAGCCGTACAATCTAGAGGAATATATAGAAGTTAAAGACCAATCATAACTCGCCACGTGGCCCACAACCACCGGCGGTGGGCCTGGGCTTGGATTTAGGACTAACAAATTGGGTCACTATTGGGCCTACCCGCAAACCCTTCACATTCTCCGCCTTGTGGAGCGAATTATTTCCAACGGTAGCCCAATTTGATCCGTCAATCCAAGCCGGTCACAAAAAACGCCCATGATACCTATAATCCACACCAGGTCAAAACTTTTTTATTCTGATTACCTTTTTGAGCAAGATTCAGAATGCTACATAAAAGTCTACTTTTGATGTCCATCCCACCGATATAATTGGCATTTAAAAAGACCCGGACAAGCTCTTTACCCGTCCAAAGCTATATGGTCAACTGGTTCAGTAAGAGTTGCCTTATTCCGGAAGCATTTGGTCTCGTTGACTCGGATCCTCTAGCCGACATCCGGACAAATGACACTTACTGTATAACTTGAGTGTGCAATAAAAATCACTCATCCGAATAACAGAATTTGAGACATTTTTTTTACAATCTAACCGCATCCGGCAGACTCGGAAGATTCCTGCTGGTCCCTAAAAATGACACTGGTCATTCAGTTCCGAATTAATATTACTGGTCAGAAGTTCCCACCAACACTTTCCTCAATCAACCAAGGTTTTGGTTTGGAAGGGAACGATGCACGAACCGAATGCAGGGATTGATTGAGAGCCGTTTAGATGAGCACAGAATATGTCATTTCGTGGACCTGGATTAATTATTTAACATCCGAGGCAACATTAATTCCAGAGTTAAAATATGTAGAATGACAGACACGAAGCAACATCCGACTGAGAAATCAACAAAAAGATCAAACGAGATAACAGACATAACAAGCACATCGATATGATATACGGAAACCCAGGCACTTACGCACACGGACCAACTTGCGCTTGGCCAAAGCAATTATTCGAGACAAAACAAGATTATCCGAATGATTAGTACATTCAAACAATAGAAACAGAACAATTACTTTACGGTCCGAAGACCGGCATTACAAATTCTCTGGGGCATACCCCGTCTTTACTTCCCTTGACGACCGGACGAGCCAGCTTGCGCACCGGATGGGCCTGCGGTCTCTTTTGCAGGGGACTCATGTGGATCCGACACCATTCTTTCTTTTGCTTCCTGGGCCAACCTTCTTTCCCTTTGAAACCTTACGAAGGAAAGCAGGACACTGCTCCATCAGGTCCAGATCAGGAGAGAAACCTTTGACAGGACCGGGCAGAGTCAGCCAGTCCCGGTTATGCTCCTCATATCTTCCAATGGGACGAAAACACTAGACATCAACACCCGTGGCATAACAGAAGGAAGGTACGGACCGCCATGATCGTACTTCTTGTCCTCGGTCTCGTCGCAGACAAGCTCTACAAACTCACATTTGAGCAAGTCCTCATCTGAGACACCTTCCGGAGTGAAGTCCGAGCCATCTGCCTCTTTGAAAGCAGTAATGCCTTCAGCCTCCAAATCAAGGTCGCTCGGGATCTATCCCCTGTGCCGGAGCTGCCCAATAGCTACATCGAAGCCATCCCGCCGAGCCTCATCATACTTGGACTCGAGCATGAACTTGCAAGCGTCCGACCCCAAGAAGTCTTGGACAGCTTGTGTCCGGACCTTCAACATCTCCTTAAGCATCATATCCTTGAAGGTCCGTGAGACGTTGACGTACTCGTGCACACCATCCTGATGCGCTTTGAAGTCCTATTTTTGTGTGACACTAAAAAGAAACAAAACAATGGAGTAAGCAACCGACTCGGAAAAGACAACTACACAACCGGATAAGGACTTACTCAAATCCTCCTTCCCATTACAAAAAACTCGGCCCAGAAATGCCAGCTAAATACGAAAGAGGCTGGCAGATTAGGCCCCGGAAAAAATACTTATTCGGGTCTTGATTCTTGTGGAGATCTTGCATCCACAATGGAATGTTCCGAGCTGGAGTCTTCCAGTCCGGCAACCTACATCGGAAAAACTTCCTCTCGAAATGCCATTGGACCCGCTCTGCCTCGGATTGACCCTGTTCAAGAGCGGGCCGGACGAAGATGTATCTCTACCACCAGTTGATCCCCAAGGAAGAGAGGGGATCCATAAAAAAGGTATACGCCTGGCGACAGACCAGCGTATAAAAGAATCCATTCCTATTGCTCAAATTTACACTAAATAATTTGCGAAAATTATCAAAGGTCACCGGGATGCCCTTATATTCACACATCACCCCGAAGCACATCAAGTTGCCGAGGGAGTTGGGAATGATCTGGTGCGGACTCAACCCCATATCGTTCAAAATGTCCATCAACTCGAACGACACGGGCAAACGCCACCCACAGTGCAGACTTATCTCGTGCACACACATGTATCCGGGAGGCGGATTATAAAAGGCATGAGACTCGTCCGGAATAAGGATCTCCACAGAATCCGGGATCTCGTACTTCCTCCGAAGCTCATCCACTTCCTCGGACATCACAATCGACGGACAAGTCGGCAGAGTGCAATCCTCATTCAACTCGCCTCCGGATCCGAATGAGTTACATCATCCCTTAACCGAGGAAACTTTACCTGGTACATGTCCTCACCCTTCTTGCTTCCCTCAGTCTTGCACTGACTCGGTCCAGCCTGACCGGATGACTCCTTCCGGAAGACATGAGGCGAGATCATTTCATATTCTTCATCCTCCTCCGACCCCATACTTTCATACCGACCCTCTACCGCTTCGGCATTCTCCGCTTCCTTTTCCTCAATGGACGACGAACTTAATTCCACTACCGTCCGTAGCGGGGCAGCAATCTGAACCCGGTCTTCCACACCATCTTCAATCATGCCCAGCTCAGGCGGTGCCTCAGAGGTTTCGTGCACTTCCTCTATGTTTGGCTCCTGTGGATCCGGAATGAATGGCACGCGGTCAGGGTTAATCCTAAAACTATAACCTAAGTTGCGTATGAGAGATCGAATCTCTACCGGGAGTTCGGGCTCTTTCCCAGTGCGGCGTGGACGGACATCCCCTACAGTCCGGGAGGTAGTCTCTTGCACAGCACCAACACCCTGCACATTAGAGACTTTCGGGTAATCCTGACGCCTCAAGGACCCTGAACCCGGAACAACTAACCGAAGTAAAGAGCTTACCTCGGGCTTTTCACGGCTCGCATGAGCAGATTGGACTGGCTCTTGTAAGTCCTCCATACTTCCTACGTCAATCTCCTTGGAGCTCTCTAGTAGAGACAATGCCTCAGAAGCATATCCTTCAGCTTCAGATCGGTTTTGACTATCACTGTCGAACATCCTAGGGAAAAAAGGCAGTTTCATGAGTCTTAAGATTGCAGTCCGAGAGGCCATTAAGTAGATTGAAATTAGACATTCTACGATCGAAGGAGAGGGAACGACTCCAACGGATGAGCTTAGCTCAGAGTTAGTGTAAAATCAGTACGATGTTAAACCTAGTTCCTCAGCACATTCAAAGAAGACTACGATTACAACTATTTGAAGCTCACTACGGACTATGAAAGACGTACATACCTCCGAACATACAAAATTGACAATAAACGAAAAATGCACAAAGAACTTGAAAGCAACAAAAGAAAAGAAGCAACTCACTTTCACTCGGATGATTGGATCGAAGGTAGCTAACTTGGCTCGGATATTTCGCTACGGACTTCTTCTGACTCGCTTCGGATTGCTTGTACTAGCTTCCGATGTACTAAAAAGTCGAAAATCATCTCTCTAGAAAGGTGAAAGTGACATCGGTGAAATCCCTCTTTATAGAGGGTTAAATCAGGAAGCCCAACCGTCACCATTTTTCGGGATTAAATCTCAGTCGTAGATCAAAGTTCATCCAACGGCATAGTACAACAATACTAGGCGAAATGACGCATTAGTACAAATAATTTACCTAGCGATCAAAACAACACATACAACAAACTCCACCATTCTCGGGAACAAAACACCATTCCACCTTCGGATATCCAACCCATTTTTTCGGCCTTGGCACCAAATCCTTCTCAACAAGGGAGGTTGATTTAACTCACTGTTACACGGACACTCGTCTGTTCGGATGTCCCTCTCCGGACCATCCCAGTCAGGATGATTAAAACACTATCCTTTTTACAAGGGAGGTTGATTTAACTCACTGTTACAGGGACACTCGTCCGTTCGGATGACCCTCTCCGGACCATCCCAGCCCGGATGATTAAAACCCTATCCTTTTTACAAGGGAGGTTGATTTAACTTACTCCTACACGGACACTCGTCCTTTCGAATGTCCCTCTCCGGACCATCCCAGTCAGGATGATTAAAACCATATCCTTTTTACAAGGGAGGTTGATTTAACTCACTATTACACGGACACTCGTCCATTCGGATGTCCCTCTTCCGACCATCCCAATTAGGATGATTGAAACCCTATCCTTTCCACAAGGGAGGTCGATTCAACTCACCATTACACGGACCCTCGTCCGTTTGGATATCCATCTTCGGATCATCCCCTAACCCACCAAAAGGTATGACTCCGAAGTTTGTGCCTAAACTTGATCTCGCTTACAAATACCCCTTTTTTCCTCACTTTTGTTGCATTCCGAGCCTCCACCATCGTACTGCAACAAAAGAGAAAAGGGGGGGGGGGGAGAGAGAGATCAAGATTAAGGACGACAAGAAGCACGGATTACACCTTTTTTCTGCTTACGAGGGACGGATTGGACCGAGAAACAAACTGTCTTCTCCACTTTCAACTATAGTTCCACAACTATCTTCTACTAAGATACTTGGAAACTAGGGGGACATTAATCTAAAAAGCTCATAGTAATCGCGACCTGTATATATATAATCGCATAAACCCTAACTAGCATGCTTGAATTCGTCACCACCCCATAATCATGGTATTTAGCTACTCATGTTATGCGAAGACATAATTAATAAAGCAATTAAACAATCAACGCACATAATCTAATACTAGAAAAAAGAGGATCGAACGATTGATACAATTTACCCTTGAATCGAATCGATGCAAGATAGTATGTAGATTATGCTCCCAATCAACCACAATCGTTGGATTACAAGATGAAAACGGGTTCAATTACCTCAAAACGGGTAATTGCCTTGGAAAAAATAGGTCTAGCTTGAGAGCAAAGTTCAATAGTTGACAAATAGAATGAATGATGAAAAGTAATAATGTTTTTAACTAATAGAAAAGGTAAAAAATCAAGTCAGAACGAATTAGGAAAAGATCTCGGCAAAATTTGCGTGCGGAGGAGAAGTTGGCCGCACTTGACTTCAAAGGCGTCCGCCAGGATGAAAGTCAAGCGACGCCAAGATACGGTCAAGGACGCAATGTATAGAATCTTGGCGTCCGCCAGTTGACTTTGGCATCCGCCAATCATCTCTGGATGGATTTGGCGGATGCCAATCTCATACTGGCATTCGCTGGTTTCCTTGTCAAATGACGATTTTGCCCTTCTTGTCCTTCTTGCTCAATTTTGCTCCTTTTAACTTCGATTCTTGGTATTTTGGCTTCCCCGCTCCACTTCTAGTGACCATACGAGGCATTGGAGCCCCATATCTTCCAGATGCATGTAAAATACACCCTTTTTTGCCTTCAATTAGCGCGGTTTAACCAAATACTTACAAAACTCACAAAGAACAAAACAAGTAAAAAGACTCTAGGAAAACTACTAAAACTATACATAAGGATAACAAAACGACGGTAAAAAAGACCAGATGAGACGATGCAAAACCGACTCATCAAAAAGATCACTATGGTCGCGGGGAAATGAGATCCCCCTCTCCGGTATTATGCTCCTTGGTTGAGAGAAGTTCCGAACACTGAAGTTTTCTCCTGCCGGAGAAAGAGCAACCCATATTTGTCCAGTTGAGGTGTATCCGCCTCGTTCTACCTTTGGGTCCTACTCCCTGATGCTTCGTCCGTTCCAAGGGCAAGGTCACCTTTTTCCTAGGCATTGTCCTACAGGTAACATATTGGCACAACCCTTCACATTTCTTACACCAAAAAGCTTCACAAATAGAAACAATCATTCCTTATCCTATCACATAAAACCATGAAGTGCATGCAATTGTTGCCTACTTACTTCCCCAAACCAAATTTCATCACATCATCCAATCAAAATGCCTAATCCTATACAATAATCAATCATTCCATAGTGCGTTCCGTAATGTAAATGAATTTGGTTAAACAATCAATCAGACAAGCATTATCATCGATCACATTCCATCATATCACATATAGGATGAAACCAAGTATGTCTAAGAGCACCCACCAAGCATATTTTGCAAGAATCAAGCAAAAAGAGTATGAACTAGGTAATGTTACTTCAAATCAAGATAGGATAGCAACAAACAAGTTCAAACAATCATAGTGGAACAACAATTAAACACTTAGGCATGCATAATTCTAAAAACCCCCCAAATTGAGTAGAAAGTTAGGGTTTGAAGAGAGTTACCTCGATTCCTATGCAATTGATGGATGAAAGATGAATTGATGCATGAATCAAAGAGAGGACACTTTTAGCGTTGTAAAGATACCATGATCAAGTGTTTTAGTGAGGAAATAAGGGATTTGGAAGATTTTGGGACATGAAAATGCGAGCACGGTGAGGTGAGAAGTGAGAAAAGTGAAGAAAAATTGGGCACCTCGCCGTCCTTAAAGCCAGGCCTCGTCGTGGTGAGGTTGGCCTCGACGCGGTCCACAAATTGCCGAAAATATTCATCTTTTTGTGACCGCGGTGAGCTCATTCTTCCGCCGCGGTGTGTCCTATTTTTTTTTTTTTTATAATTAAAAAGATGCATGTATACAACCTAATTCTAAATGCAATGCATGATCTAATCGATATGCAAAGCAGTAAAGTCGCAAAGGTTTATAGTCGTGTGCTCGATTCTTCCGTTTCACTATATGGGTACTCTTCAAGCTCGAATTCCTGAACCCTCGGGTTGCCTCCCGGCAAGCGCCTTTTCATATAGTCATTGGCTTGACTGCTGTAGATTACCGTTATCCATTCTCATACGGGAACGAATTTTGAGCAGGCGTCGAGCCTACTTGGAGCTTCCAGTGAATACCTTCTGCTCCATTGTGTGTTGATCCCACAATACTCATGTAATCCTGCAAACTTGTATGCCGAGAGTTAATATGTTCAAATTTAAGCACATAACACTCATAATCAGGAAACAAGGAAAAAGGGCAGAAAGGATCAACAAAACTCCCCTCGGGTAATGACATATGTGTGGTGTCGGGGTGATGAGGCACAGTGCTCTCTATGGGCTCATGTGGCATGGAAGTGCTTTCTAAATCTGGGGTACCCATGCCTCCATCATCAAACAAAGAAGATGTATCTTTATCTGGTGTAGTAATGGAATCTGACGTCTCTTTTTCCATCACTTCAGACTCAACTAGTTCCCTTCGAAGTAGACACGTTGGTACGAACCCCATGGAATGCATCCTTGTCAGATAAGCAATCAGTTCAAAGAACTCTCTGGCCTGATCTAGATCCACACCCTCAACGCAACCACCGGCAATAACATCCACCATCTTCCTATTCTCCCCTCTCAGTGTTTTGCTGAAATAGAACATCATGCACTCTTCCGACAAATCGTGATCCGGCCACTCTTGCTCAAACTTCAAATACCTGTAGCAAGTATCATGGAATTTTTCATCCTCTCCTTGCTCGAAGTGAAAGAGATTCCTCTTGGCAATGCAATATCTCTCGTTGTGCCCATATTCTCCATTGTCACACACTTTGCAATAAGAGTCATCCATATTACCCTACACACACAAAAACAAGAAATCAGGAGTAGTTCCGCCCAAACAATTGAAAAAAAAAGACATAAAAGTAAAAAAAAATTGAGCTTTAAAGATTTTCTAATTGTTTTTTGTTTTTTTTTTCAAATAAAAGATACGCAACTAACACAATTGATCCTACTAAAAAAGAACGTAAGAATCAACTCCCCGGCAGCGGCGCCAAATTTCTGATGCGCTCAGAAATTACTACTTATATTAACACAAGTAGAAAAAGCGATTGATAGAAAGACAAGGCTTTTAACCACAAGGTCGTTCTATCGAGGAATTGATTAAGCTAGTTCTATAGAATAGACTCGCTTCTGTTGGTTGTAAACAGATAGTGTGGATTGTGATACTTCAACCCTAGAATAAAATCTAACATGCACAAGACAAGCTAAAACCTAGATCATGCAATTCTACAATCAAAGAAGCAAATAAATCCTTTTGTGAAGTATGCTGATACGAGAAGGACCAATTAAGGATACACTAGTCGCAGTTCATCACCTTGCTATTGTTAGTTCAACCAAATACGGGTTATAAGTACGTAATCACTACAAAGAGCTTGTCACGAGCTATTCAATCATACATATATAGCCTAATTGATGATTAAGATACTAACAAGTTAACACTGATACACTAAGATTCAGTAATCGAAGTAACAACCAGTCACGTATGATGCGCTCAGAAATTACTACTTATATTAATCAAGTAGAAAAAGCAATTGTTGGAGACAATGCTCTTAACCACAGGATCGATCTCCCGAGGAATTCAAGCTAGTTCAAATAGAAATAGACTCGCTTGCATTTGTTGTAAACAGATAGTTGGATAAGGTGATACTTAGATCATGCAATTCTACAAACAAAAGAAGACAATAAATCCTTTCAAGTAGTGTGCTTATACGAGTGGACCAATTAAGGTTACCTAGTTCGCAGATCACACACCCTGCTATTGCAAATTCAACCAAATACGGACTACATGTACGTATGAACTACAAATAAGCTTGTCACGAGCTATGCATTCATCCGGATATAGTCTAATTTAGGGTAGCGACAGAAGCAAGTTCACACCGATACACGTACGGTCAAATATCACAAGTAAAAACCTGTCACGTACAAAATATAAAGGAATCCACCAAATTTTGCACGATTGATACCTGGATACTTCTAGGACACGAGATCGTCTGAAAGGAAATAGAACTTCTATTGAAAGAGAGATTGAATCTCTAGATTCTTTACAATGCTTGAATTGAAAGTGAATATGACTAAGAGTTATGAAGATATGAAAAACTACTGGATACAAGTGTCCTATTTACAGGGCCAAGGAAGTAGAAATTTGAAAGCTAGGGAAAAAACTGCCATAAATCGTGCATTTGACTCTGTCATATCAGTGCTCACCACTGCCAGAACCCCTGCGAGACAACTCGTAACTTGTTTTACTTGGCTGGACCGCGGTGAGCCTCCGTGTTGATGGAGCTCACCGCGGTGAGGTATACATTCGGTAAACCTCCAATTTTTCCCACTTCTTCCTATTTTCACTCCGTTTTCTCAACCTCCATGTCACCACCTTAGAGTAATGGCCCACTACTTGGCCTTGTGTGCTTCTAGAAGCTCTTCCAAGCTTCAAATTGCACATTGGTCCTCCATCTTCTTGCCTTTACCTAAAAATACCAAAAAAAGTACAAAAACACACAAAATACCCAAACGTGAAAATGAACTAAAACACTAATAAAAAGGCTAGAAGACAAAACAATATACGGCTAAAAAAAGACTAAATGAATCGTTAAAATATCGACTCATCAACGTACAAGCAAAATAGTAGTTGCACGATTGATACCTGGACACGTTAGTGACAAGAGATCGTCTGAAAGGAAATAATACTTCTATTGCAAGAGAGATTGAATCTCTAGAGTGTTTACAATGCTTGAATTGAAAGAAAATAGACTTAGAAGGTATGAAGATATTGAAATGTCTGAATTCAAGTGGCCTATTTATAGAACTAAGGAAGTAGAAATTTGAAATCATGGGAAAAAACTGCCAGAAATCGTGGTTGAATTAGTCTTCCTTAGCTCTCACCGCGGTGAGCCTCTTTTAGGTGCCTAGCTCACCGTGGTCTCTCTTCTGCGTGACTATTCGGCTTCTGTTTTGCCCTTCTGGACCGCGGTGAGCCTCTGTGTTGATGGAGCTCACCGCGGTGAACCTCCCATCCGGGGACACTCCCATTTTTCCCACTTCTTCCTATTTTTACTCCCTTTTCTCAACCTCCTTGTCACCTCCTTGGAGTAATGGCCCACTACTTGGCCTTAGTGTGCTTCTAGAAGCTTGGATACACTTCAATTTGCACATTGGTCCTCCATCTTCTTGCCTTTTACCAAAAAACACCTAAAAAAGTACAAAAACACACAAAATACCCAAACGTGAAAATGCACTTAAGCACTACAAAAAAAGATAAAGGACATAACAAAATACGGTTAAAAAAAAAGACTAAATGAGTCGTTAAAATATTGACTCATCAAGAAGCTTAGTCTCTGATGTCTTCATGTTAGTTCTAGGGTTTCCTCCTTCTAGGTGTCTGACGGCCAGCGGTTTTGGGGTTTCACTTCCCCAAGGACTGGTTCTCTCTCAGGAGAGTTGCTTTGTGAGTGGTGTAGAATTATGAGACCCCAAGGGTCTTATTTATACTGTAAATTCCGAGCTCTGACCGTCATTCATCATTAAGTAAGGTTAGAAAGGCGGGCTCTAGCCTGACAGTCCAGGAAAAACCCAATTTCCAGATTCTTCCCTTGTCTGCGGTCGACCGCCATTGTTCGACATCTTCAAGTTCTGTTTGTTCTTCGATTTCGGGCTTTGTAACTTCGTTTCCTCCAAAAGTAGTCTTCTACAATGTTGTAGCATCTTCAATTATCTTCGCATTGGTTGGAGGGCGGAATAGTCTTTTCAAACTTTTGTCGCTAAAACAGTTTCTCAGATATCTATACAGGTATCAGATACTGAATCAGAAAGCGGAAGACTTTTGTGATAAGTGCACGTGTCAGGAAGCAATAAGGTGTGTAAATACTCAGCAAGCAATAGATAAGCAATAAGTTAAATGTAGTAAGTAAATAACACAGTGCTTTATAGTGGTATCTGAAGGTGGTGTAATCCCTCAACTAATCCACTCGCCCTTTCTCAGGACTTGAATCCTCTAAGATGAGATCATGTGTTCTCTTTACAAAATCCTGTCTCTTGATCCCATTTACACTAGATTCCCAACCAAGTGTTCCCCCTGAGTTATTCCCCAACTTTCTCAACCAAGTACTTCCTCTACTCAGTAACCTTTGAGGTATTCCTTAGATTCCCAAACTAAGTACTTCATGTGCTCAACGCCTGTTTGGTGTTTGTTATGGTAGTTTGTCAGGTGAGCTAGCTATTATAACTTACTCAGTTATCTCATAGAGCTCTATAGAATCAATCTTACTTAATACACTTCACAATGTATGGTAAGTTGTTCTTTACTGACCCAAGTCTTGATGTTGTTTAAGAGAATGAATCTCAGATATCAGTCACAACATTATTCTTGGATTCAACTCTTTCACAATATGTAATTCTTGTTTAAGGATCTCGACTCTTAGAACTTTCGTGCTACTTAGAATTCAAGAGCTTTAGTCGCAACAGTAAGCTAGAGAGTAAGTAGGTAGAAGGCTTGTATGCTTGAATGTAAGATTGTAGTTCTGCGTGTTAAGTGTTTCTTTCAAGCATTTTAAGTGGTGATATTTATAGTTGAAAATCATGCCGTTTGAATAGTATCAGTTAGGCACAATGTAATTCAAACTATTGATATCTGAAGATAGTACGGCAGTGAGCTTTGTCTCTTTACAGAGATTTCTTCTTTTGCTCAGACATCTCTGTCTGCGTAATAAATGCACTGTACTATCTTTTGTCATATAGTCTCAACGGAACAATGCAAGCTATTTGAGGCTTTGCATATCCTTACTCAATGAGCATTGGTTATCAGATACCTATTGAAATACTTGTCTTCTAAAGACATTTAATTTCTTCAAGGTATCTGAGCCAAGCAATCTGAGGAGACTTTTCTCCTTAGTCTTCAACAATCTTGTGCAGTGTCTTGATCTTCAATAATGAGCTCCTTTCTGCTAGATGCTTGCTTATTGGTCTTTTTCAAAGATATAAAAATTACAATCTGATACCTAACATCCTATACAAGATTTGCTAGACTAACATACTCAGTAAGCTTCCGCTTTTACAATGTTCAAGTGAACTAAGAGTACTAGTTACCATTCTGAACTAAGATAAGTCATTAGGGTTTACTGATCAAAATCTAAACAAATATTCCTAACATATTTCCCCCTTTTTGATCAGTCACCTATGACTATTTAAAAACCTATCATGAACTAGATGAGGAAACAATCAAACACTTAAACATTTCTTATGATCTTTCATTTCATTTATTTAAGTGCAGAAAGTAAACATCAACCAAATCACTAGGTGTGATCTTTACTGACAAGTTATCTTTTTGTAGAATGATATCTGAGAGTAGGTTCATCAGATAAATTACGATTGAGTACATAGATAACATTTACAAGATAAACTTTAAAGTACAATCAGCAATAATAAAAAATTACACAACTATATAGTACAATAGGAAATTCCAAGTTCCAAGTGAACATCCTATAAGTTGGTCTTCAAGTCTTCATCTTCAGCTCTTTTGAAAAACCTATCACCATATCTCTTAACATCTTCTGAGTATTCAAGGATGTATGTTCTGACTCTCATTTCAGCATTCCTTGCAGCCAAAGCATTCTCCTTGTAAGATTTGGTGGGTTGGTTTTTGATCATGTTTTTGATCCAAAGGTACTTGCCCCATTTCCAGACATGTTCTAGATGCTCTTATGTGGGTTTGTAATGACCATATATCTCTCTCAGATATGCTAGATCTCCCAGGTATTGATCCTTGGTCAAGTAGAATGACTCATAAGGTTCAACTTGCAGCTTTGTCCTTGACCCAAATGCATCTTCAACTATGTGCACATCATCCGGTCTGTGATAAGGACAGGCTTCAGATAGCTCTTTCATTCTGGCTGTCTGTCTGACTTCTATTTCAAAGTCTAGCCATTGCTTGACTCTATCTTTAGCCATTAAATCTTGTTTGCCCTTTCTCAATGCCATCATTTGTCTGTAGATGGGTACTGGTAGTCCTCCCTAGTTGACTAGTAGATTTTTCAATTCAAGTATCCAGTAGACGTTCTTCTGATTAATACACTTCCAAATAGTGGGATCACAGTCATCAACCTTCACATACTCAATTTGAGCATCTTCAGGCTTTGGTGGTAGCACTCTACCAAACTTGATATCTCTTTCCCTTTTTCTCTTTTGTTTGGAGTTTTCTCTTTTCTTTGTGGGGTCTTCTGATGGAGTACCTTGCTGAATGGACTTGGTGTTCCCAGAAAGTGTCCTAGTTGCTAAAGGAATTGCAGCTATAGGTTTAGACATGCTGCTCAAATTTCTCTTCTCGTGAAGAGGATTTCTGTCTTCATCTTCATCATCATCATCAATATGATGTATGATCACTAGTTCCTTGGAGCTGTCATCACCAGTTTTCCATCTCTTTTCAGAGATTTGTCCTTCTTCCTCTTCAGAGTCTCTGGTCTTTCTTCTTCTTGAGCTCTTGGCAGTTGTTGGAGGTTTCTGAGATCTAGTCCTAGATCTTGTAGTTACCATCTGTAGTTGTTGAGTTGGGTTGTGGTCTGGGCATCTTCAGGATACATCTTTTCTTTGTCCTTACCTTGAACTTTCCTAGAACTTTCCCCCTTAGTCATAGGAGACTGATCAAAACCACTCAGGAGTTTGACATAGGATTCTGACAGAGAGTCCAAATTCCTCTGTAGACCATTATATGCAGCAGTTAGTAGTTGCATTTCTTTTCTGAGTTCATCATTCTGCTTTCCAATCCCAGTTTCCTTGTGTGTCAGTTGGGAAACTTCAGCAACTACTTGCTGTATCTTTGAATATGCAAAGCTAGCATTGCCGTATGCAACCTGCATGGTCTTGCCATCCAAATCTTTTACCATACCAAGGTCTCTATGCTTTAGAACCAAACAAGAGGTTCTCTTGAAAGTATTTCAGCAAACTTGGTAAATTCTAGTGGCACAGATTTAGTGACCTCCTTGTCTTGAGTCTCAAGTTCCTGCATTAGTTTGAGCATTGTCTTGGATCGATGCTCATAATCAGTTGTATGCACATTAGGAACTTTGGTGTAGATGGTAGGATCTAGGATATTTCTTTTGATATGTGACACAATGGTTTGAGGATCTTTAACATGAAACTTCTTCTTCTCCTCCTCCACCACCTCCTCCTCCTCCTTCTACTTCTACTTCTCCTTCTCCTCCTCCTCCTTCTTCTACTTCTCCTTCTCCGTCTTCTTCTACTCCTCCTCCTCCTCCCCCTCCTCTAATTCAGCAACCATTTTAGACACAGATTTCTTTCCTTTTCCTGAAGAAGAAGGGGCAGATGTTATTTCAGCATTCTTCTTCTTGATGTCAGCACCTCAGCATCAACTTCTTCCATTAGTTTCTACGCATCAAGGAGTAGTTGTTTCTGTATTATAAGGGCTTCTTCCTCCTTGCGAGACAACTCTTCAATCTTTTTCAGATTGGCTTCCTTCTCAGCAACCTTGGTTTCCAACTCAAGGCGCAAGTGTTCTTCTTTTTTCCAACATTTATTTAAGTCGGGCCACCCTTTTCTCAGCTTTCAGTAGTTTCTGAGCGGTGTCATCAGCAACGTGCCCAACTTCTTCATCTTGTTACTTTGTTGGAGAAGGGTTAGATGATCTCTAAGGAGATGGAGGAGGAGAATTTTTCTTCTCAGGTAGCTTTTCAGCGGCTGAGGCATTATGTCTTCCAGTCACTCCTCCTGGACCAGGTGGGGGTGCATTATCATCATCATCCTTCTTAAGATCATCTTTCTTTTTAGAAGAATGAGGAGATTTAGGTTTTTCTACGTCATTTTCATCAGTCTCCTCATCAGATAGCAGATCTATCACTTCTTTGAGTATCACCGGCTTACTTCCCACTTCTTGTTATGAGGGTGCTGATGGAATTTTCAGCGGCACAATGGGGGTAGAAGCTAGCCGGACCCTTGTACTTCTATATGCTTTCTGAAAGTCTTCAATGAGGATTTCTGCAACTACATCTTTGAACAATAAGTTCATCAAGGTTGCATAGTCATACTTTTTAGTAGGAAGCAATGCATGAATGTAGGTTTCAAGTTGTTCAGCTTTCTTCCTTCTTATAGGATCATCAAGAATTTGTGCAAGAGCCATCAGATCAAGTCTTCTTAACTTTTGTCATCGTTTAAAGGCAGAGAGATGATCTGGAAGTGCATGATCCTTGAACAACTGAAGCAGATCTTCATCAGATATAACTATCCTTATAGTTTGTTGTGAAGTACCCTAATTTTGAGCCTGAAAGAGAATGGAGTTTTGATTAAGTGTTAAAACTTGTTCAGATATCTGAGTTTCAAAAGTGTCAGGTTTCTGAGTTACCTGTGTCACAACAACAGGCTCAGATGGCTTGACTTGTGACGTGGAAGCACACTCATATATCCTTGGAGGAGACTTGGGCGTCTTATCCTCCTCAACTTCCATTTCTTTCTGAACCTGAGAATAAAAAGTGTCAGTACACCATTAGCTCACTGACGCATCTCAAATGCTTCTACGAAGTAATCATCTCTTGGATCAGCAGAAGTTTGGGATGCTTGTCGTTGTTGTGGTTGTTGTGGTGATCTGGATCTTGATGGAGTAGGAACAGCAGTGATAGGTCTCTCCAGATCATCAGCAATGTTTTGTACTGATGCATTGGCAGTGTCATTAAGTACAACTGCATCATTCATCAGGGGCATCATTGATATCCTTCAAAGTGGAAGGCCCTGGAAGAGTGTTTCCTCTGGACATGGGTACTTGTTCAGCAACTTGTGATGCAAGGACTTCATCAGCAACCTCATTACACTTAATTAGATGAATTGAAAAGATCATAAGAAATGATTAAGTGTTGGATTGTTCCCTCTTCCAAGTTGTAATAGGTTTTAAAGATAGTCATCGTTGACTGATCAAAAAGGGGGAAATTTGTTAGGAATATCTGTTTAGATTTTGATAAGCAACCTAATGATTTATCTTAGCTCAGAATGGTGGTTAGTACTCTTGGCTCACTTGAACACTGTAAAAGAGGAAAATCACTAAGTATGTTAGTCTAGCAAATCTTGTATAGGATGTTAGGTCTCTGAATGTAATTTTTATATCTTTGAAGAAGACGGAGAAGAAGTCATCCGGCAGAAGTGTTCAACAAATTTGAAGAGTTGAAGGCTGCACAAGATTGCTGAAGACGAAGGTCATCAGATACCTATGTCCAGATATCTTGAAGAAACAAGTGTTTTTCAATAAACAGGTTTCACAAAAGATATCTGAGAACACAAGGTTTCTGAACAAGGAAAAGTCCCCACAGATACCTACACTCAAATACCTTGGACAACACTTTGTTTCTGGGAAACAATGTTTCAACAGGTATCTGGAGATGAGAAGGTCTCTGGAAAGGGACATGCAATGCTTCAGAAAGCGTGCATAGTTCTGTTGGCACTACAGGACAAAAATAGTACAATGCAATAAATGCGCAGACAGAGACATCTGAACAAAAGAGGAAATCTCTGAAAAGAGACAACGTCTTCTGCAGTACTATTTTCAGATATCAATAGTTTGAATTTGAATTGAGTCTGACGGATACTATTCAAACGGCTTCAAATTCAACAATAAATATCACCACTTAGAATGCTTGAAAACACACCAAGAACTTACACCTTGAACTTACACACAGAACGAACTTATTCATTCAAGCATACAAGCCTTCAACCTACTTACTCTTCAGCTTACAGTTGCGACTAAGCTCTTGAATTCTAAGTAGCACGAAAGTTCTAAGTGTCCTGATCCTTAACAAGCATTGCTATATGTGAAGTGTGTTAAGTGATTCTTGTTCTATAGAGTATTCTTGAATAACTGAAAAGTTAGTAAGATTACTCACCTGACAAACCTTCATAACCAACACCTTCAAACGACGTGGAGTACAGGAAGTACTTAGTTTGGGAAACTAAGGAATAACTCCAAGGTTACTGGACATAGGAAGTACTTAGTTTGGGAAACTAAGGAACAGCTCAAAGGTTTCTGAGTATAGGAAGTACTTGGCTGGGAGCCGGGGAATAACTCAGGGGGAACACTTGGTTGGGAACCTAGTGTATTTTAGGAATCGAGAGAAGATATTTATAAGGTGAACTCAATTATCTGTCTTAGTGGATTCCAGGTATGAGAAAGGCCGAAGTGGATTAGTTGAAGGATTACGCCACCTTCAGATACCTCTATAAAAGACGTGTTATTTACTTTCAGCAATTTACTTATCGTTCTCTTTATCCTGCTAAGTATTTAAACACATTATATCTTGCTGAGCACGTGCACTTATCACATAAAAGTCTTCCGCTCTCTGAAATTAAGTATCAGATATCTGAGAAATTGTGTTTATCGACAAAAGTTGTAAAAGACTATTCACCCCCCCCCCCCCCTCTAGTCTTTCCTTTGTCGTTATCTGGACCAACATGTACATATCACAGGAAGGTAGGGGAGCGGAAGGTGAATCTAATGGTATCTACTTGGATGTATCAATATCCTCAAGTGCCTGCTGCTCCATCTCACAAGCACCCTCTACTACATATTGGGCTTCTTCTTCCGGTACGGTGGTAGTCGTCTCCGAATTCGGTTCAACTTGAGAGTCAGATTTCTCCGCCTCTTGTTTATCCCATTTTTCGAATCTTCCCCAAGAAGCACCGCATACCCTTTGATCATGGCCACCAAATCCTCGATCAAGTCCTCAAGTTGTTGAGGATTCGAACTCATGATTGATCCACCAGCGGCTTTATCCACCGTTCTCTTACAACCACTTGTTATACCGTTGTAGAAACTCCACATGAGCTCTCCCAACGTTAATCCATGGTTCTGTTGCGTCTGTTGCAACCCGTTAAATCTACACATGCTCTATGACAACCTCAAATTATACTCTAAATAGCAATTAGAGATTAAGTTGTAGTTGCAGACTAAAGCCTAACTCGTGATCGATCTCTAGGGAATTAATCAAGCTACGTAGCAGTGAGAGTAAACAGATACTTGCCAGTAACAGTTTGATTGATGGTTTTGTATACTTATAACTAGATTGACTAAAGCTAAGATTACGATCAACAATGAGAGGAAGATGAATACAGTAGCAAGATCCAATTATGCTAATTCGAACTAGGGAAAACACTCATATTTGTCACACGGATGTTGTACAGTAAATCAAGCAATTCGATTCAACCAATTGTTCTTAGAATATATTATACTAGAGAAATCGTGAGTCGTCAATTCAAGATCCTTAAACATGAACAATTTATAGAATTTAATACGGACTTATCGAATTGAAGGTTTTTACGAAGATTTTATACGAGACTAACCTATATGAGTGAATTGATAAACCCTAGAACGAATATGCATAATCTTCACATACTACTGTATTCAAAGGTGTTTAGCTACTCATAATAGATAATTGCATACAGAGATTCATGGTAATAATCATACGAAACATAGATATGAAACTCGCATGCAATAACATACATTTCAATCGACAAAGATAAAGAACGAATTGTAAAGAAGAAAGCAATAGAGAAATCAATACCAATAATCCTGATGAGTAAAATCAATCAATAACCAATCTCCAAAGATGTCTCAATGTTAATGTCTGAATCCCAGAGATCTCTCCTCAAAACTAGGTTAAAAGAAGTATATAAAAAGAAAAGCAAATTCTAAACTAATAAGGAAAACAAATTACGAGCTCAAGCGTCTTATCACAAGGGCGATTGCTTACCATGAGCTTCCTTTTGTCGATTATATATACAGCTCACAAATTCTCGCCGCGATGAGCGCCTTCCTTCAAAACAGGGGAGTCATTCGCAAAATCTCGCTGCGGCGGACTGATTTCGCCACAAGTAGCCTTCCGCAATTCCCAAGTCCAAGTCAGAAATCTACATGGCCACAAAGCCATGCTAAGCAGCTTGTTCTCCTTTAGCTCAAAAGACATCGATTCCTGCAAAATGTAAACATAACACCAAAGCGTAAAAACGAACTAAAAAGACTATAAAACTAAAGACAAAGACTCACAAAGACCGCTAAAAAGGACCAAATGAGACGTTAGAATATTGTCTCATCAATATCCCCAAACGGAACCTTTGCTCGTCCTCGAGCAAACACACAACTAAACACACTAGACTCTAAACCATGAAAACAAACAAAGAGTCAAATTCTCAAGCGATCGAATCTACCATTGAAAACATTAAATTCACAGGATGCAAAAATTTTGTTCTCAACCTAACCTTGGCAGAAATAGTAAGCAGGTAATCAGACACGAACGTTTCTCAAGTAAATAACAATTAAGCCTAGCCTGCTAGTCCCTCGCAGGTGTATAAAGTGTATCACTCACTCTCATGGAAGTATCCATACAGAGTATAGCTCAAAAAGTAAACTGGGAAGATGACTTTCGTCACAAGGATGCCTCAAATATCTTATGCTATTGTACTCGTCTCATTGAGTCGACAGGGACTTTGGCACATGACTGTATTCCTCCAGAAAAATCGAAAAACTGAAACTGCTCCCCTCATCCATTTCAAAACAACATCAGATCTCATAATACTTCACTGAATTCAGTGCATGGCCACTTGGGCTCTTTTAATCTCAATTTTTTGCAGGTGTCTGTTTTACCGAAAGTCTGCACTTTTGTGCGTGTCAGTTTGGTGTACGTGCCATCAACCTCACGGACATATGGCTTTTCAAGGCCACGCCGGTATATAGGTAGTATTTGAAACACGCCTAACACGACTAATGGTGATCAATGAAGACCATAGATCCACCTCGTGATTCAAATCTCAAAAGCTTAGGGAGCAGTAAACAGATTTTGCAGCGCAAATTTAACAGCTCATAACAGTCATAGTGAACAATCCTCTCCCCAAACCAGTTCGACAGAACGGGGGGAAATAAAATCCGCAAAGTAAAGCATGTCGTTCATCATCCCCAACGAAACTAAGTACACATAAGTATGAAAAGGCGCAAGTAATACGTAAAAACTTGCACACCCCAGGAAATCACACAATAACATGTGTCGGTACAATATTTTTTCTTCGGCTAGGCTCCTCACAGGCTTTTGGACTACAGGGCTAACCAGACTTGCTATTTACAAGAGAAACGACCTTGCAGAATTAAAAGCCTACTACACTACTTCTAGCTAGACATCAAACAAAACGTAAGCAGCAAGAGAATTTACCATTCACAATAGACGTTCGACTTGGTAATTGACTCAGACTCACCAGAAGAGAAAATAAAAATACTAACACTTAAACTGGACTCAACTGGAAAGGAAATATATAACTAACACAGAAAGGTGGCTAACATACCACCACAGTCACATAACACAAACAAGTGGCTAACATACCACTTGAACATAATACATAAAAATAAAAAATGAAAAACAGAGTACGAAATAGAGTACAAATATCGGAAATAAAGTACAAAACGAGACAACTTAAGCTAAACATACAGTCGACCACCTCCCCAAACCTATACAAGTGCTAGTCCCTAGCAATGAATAGTGTAAGAAACGACTGTATAGAATGACCAACCATAGTGTTGTCTCAGCAGGAAGGATCAAGTCGATCCAGGAGAGCCACCACCGAAGCGCTGCTCCCAGAAATCTTGATGTGCCTTCCAGAGTGCTTCCTGCCTCTCCAAGCGCTCGATGTCGCGCTGCTCCCTAGCCTCTGCTTGCCTATCGCGTTCCTCCTGCTGCTGGTAGTGGGCCTCGATGCGGGAGTACTGTTCCTCGATCCGATCGTACTGTGGTCCGGCCCACTCTTGGAACCACACCGTCATCTGCTCAAAATAACCTTGGAAATCAGTAGAAGCAGGTGGAGCAGGCTGCTCCTCAAGATTATCATCACTCTGAGGTTTGGTGGCGGCCAATAATAACTCTGGCGCTGGCAGATTTCAAAGAACCCTTGGGTCTCTCGGTGCTTTGAATGCCAGGAACATTGTGGGACCGGCAAATGGCAGTGAGGAGGCATGGGAACCCGAGCAAGCTACCCTTAGTTGTCCTCCCTTGAGCCTCTCCAAAAATAATAGCTGGGGCATTAACAAACTGCCCGGTCATCATAGCTCGGATGATGCGGGCAATGGGGGCGGTGAGGGTGTTGAAGTGGGAGATGGGGGTGATGTTATACTGGACCAGGTGCTGCCAGAGGCGAACCTCTGGCTTGAGGAAGTGGGGGGCAATGGTGGTGTGGGTCCTGTGGGTTTCTGGGTCATTGTCAGGTAGGAGTACGAACTCAGCTAGGTCACTGTCGAACTTCCAGTTATGAAGATTTTTGCCCCAGTGGGTGTACCTGTCCTCCCCGGTTTGGGATTCTCTGGACCCGAGGAACTCCTGGATGCTCCTAGCAGAAAAACGGATCCGGGTACCATGGATCATCATCAACTCATCCTCCAAGTCGTGAAGGCTGATGTAGAACTCTCTAACCAACTTTGGATCGTAGGGCAGCTGCTTGCCAAAAAGCTTGTCCCAGCCTAAGTTCCTGACTCACGCCCAGACACGGGCATAAATGCCATCCTCAAGCTCATCAAGGGCTAGCTCCCTTTCAGGCCAAACTCTCCTGGGTTCCTGGAAATTCGCCTCCATAAAAGCTACGCCTCTGACGATAGTGAGAAAGCTCATCCTGTGGACCTGTTGTCTTTGCTCGCTTTCGACTCACCTACTGGCGTTTGCTTGATGGTCTGCGAGACATGAGGCCTGCGAGAGAGGTGTTAGTGTGTAATAATGGGGGTAGATGACTACCTCCCCAAACCGATTCATGATCAAAAGGCAAGAAACAGCAAAAGAGCAAGGAACAGGGGAGAATTCGAAATTCCCCAAACCAACTCAAGATTCTATATCATGGCCAATACTCGATTCACGGCAGTTCACAAGCATAAGAGTAGTGATAATCAGAGCAAAAGTGGAACGAGATGGCATAAATTGGCAAAAACGGGGAAGTAATGCAAAGAATTGAACAACGCAAGTAAGTTCCAAAATCGACGAGTAAGGAATCCATGCATCAATCAAAATCGATCTACTACACTCAATCAATCATAACTAACAATGATCAACCACATAATTCAAGTAAACTCGAAAAAATGAGGAAGAAGGAAGTTCAAGCCAATTTACCTTTTGAATCCGAAGAAGTGGGGGGATAAGGCACAAAAACGGGGCAAGAATCGAAGAGAGGGGAAAAAACCCGTTATAATGCAACAAGAATGGGGGAATTTGGTGGAGAATTGAGTGAGAAAGAGAGATTGGGGTGAAGAGAGGAAGAAAAACGGGAAGAGGAAAGGAAGAGGGTGGGGCGGTGAAGAAGAAGAAGAAGATAAAAAAGATTTGAAAAAAACCTAGCTCGCCGCGGCGAGTTTTTACGAAACTACAATTTTTCATTTTTTTTTTTTTTTTTACCAGTCGTTTTGGTCTCGCCGCGGCGAGCAAAGGGGCTCCGCCGCAGCGAGTTTTTACGAAACGAACAGAAACCAAATATTTTTGGTCTCGCCCACAGGTAGAGCGACGATCAATGGGGCAACTTGCCCAATCGGCATCCGAGTAAGCATAAATTTGAGATAAAGGGCCGGAACGTAGAAACAAACCATAAGGAACTGTGGATTTAAGATACCGTAAAATTCACTTCACGGCTGTCCAATGCTCAACTGTAGGGGCATGCATAAATTGACAAACACGATTCATAGTGAAAGTCATATCGGGTCTAGTAAAATACAAATATGGTAAAGCACCTACAACACTCTGATAGGCAGAAGGATCATCAAACATTGGACTTGTATGATCAGAGAGCTTAGAAGCAGATGACATGGGAGTATTTATAGGCTTCACAGTCAACATATTAGTCCTTTTCAAAACATTAATAATGTATCTCTGTTGACTAAAAAATAATACGACAGAATTGCGACTTGCCTCAATTCGCCAAAAAATAATGCAAGTCACCAAGAGATTTAATAGCAAACTGAGACCCAAGTTGTTGGACCAGATTAGCTATTGCAACAATAGAAGAACCCATGAAAATTATATCATCCACATAAACAAGCACAAGTAAAGTGACCTCGGAATTGCGTAGAATGAAGAGAGATGTATCCGCAGAGGAATTTCGGAAACCAAGAGATACTAGAGTGGTATGTAGGCAGTGGTACCAAGCACGAGGGGCTTGTTTGAGGTCATATAGTGCTTTCCGAAGGCGGCATACATGATCGGGAAATTGTGGGTGAGCAAACCCCTGTGGTTGAGACACGTAAACTTTATCGGTTAAATTTCCATATAGAAAGGCATTGGAAATGTCAAGCTGTTGGATGTTCCACTGGTGAGAGACAGCCATGGAAAGAACAAGACGAATAGTAGGAGGTTTGGCAATAGGACTAAAGGTGTCATCATAGTCGATTCCCGGTTGTTGAGTGAAGCCTTTTCCAACGAGGCAAGCTTTAAATCGATCAAGAGAGCCATCCGATTTACGTTTAGTCTTGTAGATCAATGTACAACCCACAATATTTTTACTACAAAGTCTCATGAGAGACGGTCTCTAGATAATTTATCTAGAGATGGCCTATGTTATCAATAAAGCCATTCATGTTATTAATCAGAACGTCTATGTTACTAATGAAATATGTGTTGTTGTAATATGAAAAAAGACATCAATGTTGAGAACATAAGTGTTTTGATTAATAACATCGATGATTTTCTTGACAATATAGGCCCGTCTCTACATAAATTATCTAGAGACCATCTCTCAGGTGACTTACTCTATTTTTACCTAGAGGGGCTGGAACTAACTCCCATGTGCAATTTTTTCAAAGTGCATCAAATTCAGAGCACATAGTTGCTCACCAGTGAGCATGTTTCACGGCTGTAGAGAAACATGATGGTTCATCGAAGATGGAATTACATTTAGCAAGTAAGGCACAAGGCAGGTGCCAGCGAATTGTACCATCTTTAAATACTTTGGCACACTTACATTATTCTGAAGTCTGGTGCGCAAGGGCACAATAACAGGCTCAACCGGCAGTTTCTCTTCACGTGGAAAGTGTGTAGGAGAATGTGAAGGAGGTGATGATGGAGGATTTTGGAGTGAGGCAGGTGGTGTTGTTGTGGGAGTGTTCACATGCATCGAATTCACTACCCAGGGTACTAGAAGTGGCAGATTAAGTGTAGATGTGGATAAGGATGGAGAAGGTGGTGAAGGGGATTGAATATGGGCATAGGGGAATTGTGTTTCATCAAACACGAGATGCCGAGAAATATATATTTGACCACTAGTAATATCCAAACACCGATAGCCCCGATGAGTTAAGCTATAGCCCAGAAAGAGGCAATCTGTAGACCAAAATGAAAGTTTATGAGTATTTTAGGGACGTAGATGAGGTCAACACGAGCACCCAAAAGTGCGGAGAATAGAGTAATCTGGTGGTTTATTAAATAATTTGTGATAAGGGGATGAAAAGTCAAGGACAGAAGTGGGAAGAGGGTTAATGAAAAAATAAGTTGTGGCAAATACATCATCCCAAAATTTAAGGGTTAAGGAAGTATGAGCAAGAAGAGCAAGGCCTGTTTCAACAACAAGACGATGCTTTCGCTCGATGAAGCCATTTTGCTCATGATTGTACGGACATGTTATACGGTGAATTATGCCAGTGGTTTGGAAATAGGTACTCAAAGGACGAAATTCTCCACCCCAATCAGTTTGTACGGATTTTATTTTTGTTTCAGAAAGTCGTTCGACTTGCAGTTGAAAGGATTTAAAAGCATGTTGTACATCAGATTTTTGCACAAGTGGATAATCCATGTAAACCGACTGAAGTGATCAACAATGCTTAAAAAATAACGAAATCCACCAAGAGACAAAGTAGAGGCAGGACCCAGACATCCATAAATAACAATTCCAAAGGTTTTTAACTGACATATGAAGATAAATGAAAAGGTAATTGATGACTCTTTGATGTCTGACAACTATGACAAATAGTGTCAACTTTCTTATTACACACATGTAAAGAAATTCTAGATGTAATTAACTGAATGGTACGATAAGTCGCATGGCCAAGGTGAGAGTGGCAAGTGGAGAGAGGAACACGAATGGCTGAGGAGGAGTGTGATGTTGTGGAGTGGCGGAAAAGGCATAGAGACCATCTTTACACTTGTCGCGATGAAGTAGCTTCCCCGTTGCTTCGTCCTTTACACAAAAGTAGTCAGCGTGAAATTAAACATAGACATTATTTTCACGGGAAAATTGACTAACATATAAGACATTCTTGCATATAGATGGAACATGTAAGACATTATGCAAGTGGAGGAAGCATGAGGAGTAACAGGGGTAGAGGTACCAGTATGCTGAATTGGTAAACTTGCACCATCACCAACTTGTATACGATCAGCCCTGAATAAGGCTCAGCACCAAAATTCAAATTCTGCAAGTCATAAGTGAGATGATGTGTAGTGTCGGTGTCATGGTACCATCCATGATCCATAGAAGGAGGAGCAGATGCGGTGAATGCGGCAGGAGCTCGCTGATGGGAGTAATGAGACACCCACTGAAACGTATGATCGAAGCGAACGGGACAATGAAGAGCAATGTGTCCTATCGTGGTGCATACCTGACACTCGGGAGGGGTAATAACTTGGGTAGTGTCGGGGTCATATGATTTCCCACGCCCTCTACTGCGGCCACGGCCACGATTTTGGTTGCCACGGTAATAGTTAATAGAGCCACCATGAAAATTATTGGATTGTCTGCGAAATGCCATATTGGCTGGCGGGGAGATATCGAGAGGCTGGTGATGTTGCTCCAATTTAGACTCGTGGAGCAATAAGTGAGCATATATCAGATCCAATGGCATAAGATCGATGCGAGTGGTGATGGAAGTAACGAGGGACTCGTAAGAAGAGTCCAAACCAGCCAGTAGAAAGCTCACGAATCGAAGTCTTTCAAAGGTTCACCTATGGCAGCAAGAGTATCGATAAGATGCTTGAGTTCGCAATAATATTCATCAATGGATTGGCTACCTTTACGGAGAGAGGACAATTGAAACTTGATCTGAACAACCTTGGCACGAGAGTGAGAAGCAAAAAGTTGTTCAAGGGCAGACCATACATCATGAGAAGTAGGTAAGACAACAACATGAGCAAGTACTCCTAGAGTTAAAGAGGCAACAAGGACATAAAGTATTTGTTGATCTAGTTGGATCCAAATCACGTAGTCCGGGTTCGACAGTATGCACCACTCACCACACTCACCATAGCAGGCGGACACTTATTTGTTCCATCGACAAAACCATAGAGATTTTGGCCTTTAAGGTAAATGGACAAGCAATGTTTTCCAATTAAGATAGTTATCTGTGGTGAGCTTGTGGGCTGTGAGATGAGATGAGTTGTTCAGTGTGGGTGGTATTTGGTGCGAGGAGGTGACTGATGACATGTGTGGTGGCAGCGGAGACGATAGCAGCTCGGGGGGCAGCCGATGATGAGGTAGAGGAGTTTGTTAAGGCCATAGGATCTGGCTTTTTTTTTTAAGAGACGTACATCTGTGTCGATTGATACCATGTAAAAGTACATTTCTCCCTCAATTGTATTGTGCCATTCATGTAAGTATTTGTAGTGTACATACAAGATAGTAGATAAACTATACAAGATGTAATCTTATCACCATCACTACTGATCATAACAAGTTGATATATACTCGGTTATCATGATTTGGAGTTATCTCCTCAATAAGCCTTAGATAGCATATGGTAATCAAAACGACAAAAAGGGGATTAGAACAATAGTTGAACCACCAGAAAGCAGACAAGGAAACTTCATGGCATCTCTTAAACAAGAGTTGTCATTCAACAAAAGCCAAAACATAAAGAAACAAGTAGTGTTGGTGCCAACGAAAGTCACGGTGCAGTTTCTAGCTTTAGCAATTAAACATAAAGTCAAACAAATGACCAGTTGACAAACATAAAGCAGATGCAATGGGCTACATCATCTTCGTTCAGAACTTTCCATGCCACTGCTCTTTCGTACGAGATTGGTCTACCCATGCTTGACAAACAAATGCCACCTTGAAGAGATGCGGAGCCCTGTTATACCAACCCAAAAGATAAAGATAACTACATTAGCTGACCCAATTCATATTGGTTTCAATTTCAGGATCCAGATGGATAAACTTCTAGGAGTTGCCTAGTCTTGGGCCCATTGATGACTTAAAGAGATTACCTGATGCATTATCTGAGGAAACTCCGTGCATAGATTTTTTCGTCCATGATCATCAAATATCTTTTCCAGAGAGATGTCTTGAAGTGCAACCAGTGTTGTTTCCAGCATGTCAAGACCAGCCTGGTTTGCAAATGTAAACACGGGCAGTGCCTGCAGATTTTCAAATTCAGTGTTATAATTTGAATAAACCACCCAAAGGCAATTATGACAAATTCATTTATTCAAACTTCTAATATTTGCCGAGGAAGTACTGGGATATAAAGGAAATCATTTTAAGCTCCCCTCAATTACTCTAAACATGCATGAGGCCGAAAATAAAACAAACTGTCAAATTGATGTTCATCCAAAAGGGTGCACCTTCATAGAGCAGCATAAAATGGCATCTGAGTGATGCCACAGAGCTTTGAGAATGGACTCGCTCCCTTCACCGCAGGATTTGAGAAGATCCGAACCCATATAGCTCCTGATAAGATAGAGCAGAGTTGAGCAAAATTCCAGGCACGCATAGCATTCATCCAAGTGGACATCAGAGAAACTAAATAAACATAAATGTTATTGTTATAAAATCCATCTGATTCCCTTCCACAAAAAGCACATGTAGTCACTGGGGAAAGATAATCTGTCAGGTAAGTGCTACACAGAAACGCTCCAAACAACAAATGGATTTCACGTAGTTTAGAATTTCCATAAATTTCATATTAGAAGTCAAAAGTTCATCTGACAAATTATCTTTTGGACTTTTCGTTGGCGAATCAGAGCACAAGCATGCAAATTGATTGGAGGTTTGGAGCACATGCAGAGCCAGGAACAAAATCAAGTAAATATCCCCCCCTCCCCCCCACCCCCCCCCCCCCCCCCCAAAAAAAAACACTCCCTGCCACCGTAGCATGGTTCTCTTATATGAAATATGATGATTGTCTGATGAACCAATATGTAACGCGTTACAGTTGTCAGTTTTGTACAGTTCAATTTTGAGAGGTTTATTCTCCTAAAGCTTAAAAGGATGAAATTAGCTTCCTCTATCCTGCAGCCCATCAACCACCAAAACAACAATCTAATTGTTGTCTATGGAACTTACAATGAGATACATACTTTGATATGACCACATCAGAGATAGAGACTGATCTATGACTACCAATATCATCTGAAGAAAAGATGGTACATGACTGCTAACAAGAATCAAACCAATTTTTTTTTTCTTAAACACGAAAGAAAAATATCAATTATTAGGGTGCTTCCTTTGGGTGGCAAAATTTCTATCTCAGACAACTAATGTATTTCCAAAGTATATTAAACCAAGTTGGCAACATTCTTCCTGCAAAACTAATATCAAAAGCTCAAGCTGGTCATAGTAGATTCACGTTATAAAGCAAAGGGCCAAGGCTTTAACTGTTGATCGTAGAGTAAAATATGCTATATCATTAACATGATTTTGAGATTATGACAAATAATTAGAATTTTGCTTGCAAGCGCCAGAAAACTCAAGACATAAGAAGCAAGCTTTCTTGAAGAGAAAGATATGGCAAATTGGCAACAGCATCTGATAGTAGCCCATAAAACATATCGTAGGGCAGGGTTGTGTAAACAAATCATATACTTCAAGCACCAATACATACCTATAGCTCTGGCTTATCCAACGAGCAAGTGTATGTGCTTCAGGAGTACCTAGAGGTGACCGGAGACCAGCATGAGTTCCTAGAGATGGAGAGAGAGCCAATGCTACCCTTTGAACTGATGATATAATGCTACGCACATATTGTCTAGCCATTGATGCAACATTTTCCTGCATGTGGCCTTCAAATGCAAATTGGAACGCAATTGTCATGACAGATCTAGCAGTGCCATTAGAAACAGCAAGGTCACTTAATGGTTTGTTGCCAGCTGCCCCTGTTTCAAGAGCAGAAGCTAGGTCCAGAGTGCGGTTTGGACTAGGAGTTTCCTACAAATGTTTCAGAAAATTTAATAGGTAGATGCAGCGTGGAAAAAGGTTACAAGAATCCATAAAAAATACATTTATTAGTGAATACTCCCTCCATTCCGCCAAGAGCTTTTCATTTTTCCATTTCGGACGTTTCACTAAAAGTTTTCCATTTCCTTTTATGAAACACACTATCTCCTCTACCTATTAATTTTTCATCACTCTCTTTCATACATTATCAATTCTCTCTTACTTTTTACCATGCACTTACTACTATATAAACCATTTTTTTACTCATCATCCATAAAATTTGTGCAAAAGGTAAATGTAATGGAGGGAGTAATAAATTAATACCACAGATTTAGCATGATACTTTTGCATGAACTGCAGGGATCGTTCATCTCATCTACTAGTATAAAATGAAATTATCAAGATGGTATACTATAAAGTTTAGATGCTACACTCGAAAAATGCGGTTCGTCGCAGCTTTGTACTAGAAGGTATCAAAGCACTATAGAGCGTATGAGGCAGGAACTTTAATGCAATTTAGTCCAGAAACTAATTTATTTTCTTTTAAGTACACAAAGAATTTATTAATTAACTGAGTGTCCCCCCCTCCCCAAAGAAAAAAAAAGATATCCAAAACGGACTGGTTAACTCATCAGAAGCGTTCAGATCGATACCAAACAGGACAGCAATCACTTGTGATCACTTACCTTGACAGGATCAAGAGGGATAATGCGGAAACCAGAGGGTAACAGAGGAGCATCATCAGCAAAAGTGGCATCAATAGGGGCAAATATTAATTCAGCACAAGTGCCAACTGCATTTTCATCCATTCCACTACACAACTGCCAAATTACATAAATGAGCACAGCAAAATATGAGTACTGACTAAAAGAACACAGAAGCATGATCTTTGGGTGTTTGAGCGAGACAGTCAACCAACCAACCCCCCCCCCCCCCCCAAAAAAAACAACAAAGACCCACACACGGAAAAAAAAAAAAAAAAAACTCCTGTGGAAGGGAATTTCTTTTCTTTGTAAAGTAAAATATGCATATTTGTGTACCTCCAATGGCCTCCTGTCCACAAATTAGTCATAAATCATATCGAAGAAATAATTAGAAACATAATATTATGAAAGTGTAATCATTATAGTTTTATTAATTATTTTTCCTGTTTGATTAATGATTTATTTGTGGTCAAACAGACCGTTAAAAAAATCAACGAAAACAAAATGGGAAGCTGCTTCTTGGACGGAGTGAGTAAAGATCTTTTGACCAAAAATAAAGCAAACCGATTCTTTTTAAATATTAAAAGAACAATTCAAACAGCTACATATTTAAGGTCTCGGGCAAATTGGGGAATATGCCCAACACGTTGTGGGTTCAATTGTGGTAAGGTCACTCCTAATATTTAAGTTGTATCTAACTGTTAGACCAGCTAACACACTTTTTGTCATTTTGTACTTTAACAGTTCAGCTACTACATAAATGAAGAGCATCTGCAAGACCAAAATCCCCACATTTAAGTTGCAGAAGCTGTTGCCCGTTTAGCAAAGAATGTACCTTGCAGAGAGTGAAAAGCTTGGTGGCACACCAAGAAAAGAAACAGAATCATGCTACACATTGGCAGAATAGTACAAATACTAGACAGCAAAGTTACTTGCCTGCAGAAGGATCACATCCCTAGGCATCATGGAGTCTTCAGGTGAATAGCTTACACCTTCCAGCTTAATTATCTCCAGCAGCTGTGTTAAATCGGGAAATGCATAATTAATGAAATTGCAGGAAAAGAGCCAGTTATCATGTCCAACAAAAAGCTAGGCAGATAAATAACCATTAGGCAAGCGAATGTGCTAAATGATATATAATATATACATACCTCTTCATGTTCTATAGTCTGAGCTAAAGGAAGGATCACTTGACCCCCAAAACTACCAACTCGAGGCCCTAAAAATGAACAAGGGCTGATTTTAACAGCGGCCGCAGAGTAAGCATCAATATTGTTATCAGCCCATTCTGATCTGTGTTCCCTCAAAAATCTAAGCAGTATTGCAGGAGGCACATTCTACACCCAAAAGAAATTATAAGCACGGTTGTCGCAACAATCAAACAAGAAAATATAATAATCTGATTCAATGGCAAAGAAATCCTACGGCACAGAAGTCCGACCAGCTAACAAATTGAAAAAAAAAAAATCTCTAATAGATTGACCACATGCAAGCAATAAATAAGATGTTTATAAAATTAAGATATTCACTGTAGTTTCCACAACTTAACCTGAACTTCTGTATCAAGGCAAACAATGACATGAGCAGATCACATCCTTGATGAACTGGTTCCTAGTGGAAAGTATTATAATTTTGTTTCTATTTTAGCAATATTGACCCCTGATATATCTATGCATGCAATTCGTGTCACCTAATTTTTTCCAGACTGAAAGGCTGGAATGTAATTGTATGTCCCATCACTTTAAGAAAACACGATTAAATAACACACGAGAGTTTGTCTGGTACTACTGACCTGTAAGAGCATGGATGCTTTAGCGCACAAGACAGCATTGCAAATGGAGTTGTACCCATTGCCAAAAGAGGTATTTAAGCCCATCAACTTGTCTGGATTGGAGTTCACAAGTAAAGTGACATCATCAATGCCATCACTACCTATCAGCGACCAACCCTCATCATTAAACCCATTAAGAGACTCATTGAACCCCCTGTGGCAATATACAGAACGATGATGTCACACTCGGATCATTGCAAACAGTATGTTCCTTAAATGAAGTAAGTTTTTCTTTCCATCCTTATTTTTATTTTTTTGGTCGAAAATAGAATTTTCTTAAGGAGAAAAATCCAACCTGCTTAACCGATGGCTAAGTGCTCGCAGAGCAGCTGGTCTTCTGCCCCAGTTGGTTACATTAGTCTGAGAGACATCCTGAGCTATCTGCTTAAGTTGGCGAAGAGCCTGGAGATGCAAAAAGAATGATTAAGGAATCAACATCTCCACTTGATTACCCATCTTTGACTAGCAAAAATTCTTACAGCCATTGTGGTCTTCTGTGCAAGTACAGTTGATGATTCGTAGAGTGGGCGCAGAACCTCAGGAACACTCGACGTCTTGTAACAAAGCATTTAAAGAAACACGATAAGGCAAATAACACACATACAGTTGAAAGGTACATGATAATTTTTTCTTACAATGAGTGAACGCTTCATCTTATATTGAGTAGTCAACGAATTTGTCAGATGTGAGAAACATGTTATGACTTAATGAGTACCTCTAAATTCATGTGATCTACAATGTGGATAATTGAGCCTCCTCCCTCACATGGTCTAATAAGGAAACCACTAGGTAACATCTCTGCTCTAACAAAGTTCTGCACAGAGGGCATGGTTGGACCATTTTGGGTGTTGGCTAACGATCTTTCACAAACCTGAATTGTAAAACAGTAAAGTTATTGCCAAAAAAATTGGTCTTGCAGCACATTTCAAAATTTACAGATATTGAGATTCTTTTACCACTAAACTGCCATCATCCATGACAGAAGTGTAGCGCAACAACCAGAAGTCACGACCAGGCGCCAAAGTTGTTGGTGCATATAACTAACAAATTCCATAATGCAGGTCATTATTTGTTTGAAAGTTGAAAAAGTACGACAATGCATGTGTCACAACTTATTGATAAATATGCACCTGCATGTATAAAAGCTCAATAGTTCCACCATTGGCAGTAGGCAGTGCACTGAGCACATCCACGGCTCGGCAGTCGCGAAACCACGACGGTCGATCCTTCAGGATTTCAGCGACCTGAAATATCGACAAATTGGAGTTCTTTAAATCAAGATTGAGATTTAACAAAATAAAAAAAACTGAGAATTCATCACAGTGAACGTACCCTGGTAGGTTCTAGACCAACCAGGCCACAAGCTCGTGCTGCCACACCAGGACAACCATGAGATATAGCAACGATTCCAATGGAATCCGGACCAGGCTGCACAAAGAAATGGAAAAATCAAATTAGTGAGGTCACTATATTTAAGTTTTGGTCAAACAAACCAATAAATGCATAGATAGTGTTGCCGTGCAAACTCTTTATACTATAAATCATATACACCCATAATTTATTTCCACAGTAAGCCATATCCTTTAATAATTAAGAGCATGTACTTTACGAGACAAAGTAGTAATCAGTGATGATAAAACTCCTAAAGCAGTAACTTTGCAAGGGAAAATAGCATACGTAAGCTATAAGTGCATAAAAACAGGCTTATGCTTCTGTTTTATAATAGCAAAATGAGGGTCAACCTTGGTTCCCCACCCAAACCTCCCACTCCTTGTTGGAATGAGATAAAATCCCGTTACAGAAAGACTAGTGTCCAAAACATGTTCATGTGAGTACTACAATTCTATATTTAAATTCTTTAGTAAATGAAATAAAATTAGAGAGTAAATAATAATGGTAAATGGTTACAAGTGTAAGGTAACAGTTTACCTTCATTCCAGGCATTTGGACCCACTCAACAGCAGTTCCAGTGGCCTTTGAAAGAAACTCTGTTAAAGTTTCTTCTGCAATGGACAAAAGTCTGGAACCAATACATAAAGGAAACGGAAACCAATAAGCCATCACGCAAAACACAAAACACGGTAAAATATAGTACTATATATATATTCTTCAACAGATCATTCATATCAAGAAAATGACCCCACAACACCATCACGAGCTCCATTACACTACTAACTGACCCTGCAGGACTAGCATCCCTTGGCGGATGCTGCTGCTGAGGTGTGGTCAAGTGGTGCTGTTGCTGACCACTCGTCACTACCGATTCACAGCTTGTGTCTTTTGTAGCCAGTGCATTCTGCAGCAACGGAATAATTTTCTTGAAATGAGACCCCATTACAAATAGCTCAAGATTACACCAAATTACGAGTGAAATAGAATTAATCTGGTTTAAGCTATTCTCACAGTTGGGGCATGCTGACGGAAGTAAGTATTTTCATACACCAGATGTGAGACTTGCTTCTGCAGCCTATCATTCTCCTCCATCAAGAGCTTGTTCATGGCTGACAGCTTCCTGTTTACAGCTTGTAGCCTTGAAGCCTCTTTCCTCTGCTTCTCTCTGCACCTGTATCCGAATAAAATACTAATTCAAGATCCGCTCAATAAAAAATGACAAAGGAACTTTAAGAAACCACTTCCTTATGATTCAACCAGAGAAAACTCAATGCATTGACATAGACATAATCAGTGAACTGAGGAACACAGACAGATTGTACTCGGAATTAATTAAATAACGTAAGTAGCTTTGTTTAGCATTTTCACGGAGACTCGAGTCACCGAAATGTGTGTGAACAACTACTACTGTTACACTAAGGTTCACCCCCTTGTATGCAAGGAGGAGAAAACATAATAGCAGACAAAAAGAATCCTACTGCAAAACATGAGCATTTCCAGTTGGACAACAAGTCCATTTCTTATCAAACCTTGTGTTCAGAAACTAGACTTGGTTGGTAAATGGTAATACAAGAACGAAGAGATTACTACTACCTTCTGTTCTGAAACCAGACTTTGATTTGCTTAGGCTCAATGTTGGATAAAATGGGACACTCTCGAATAAGCTGCTGGCGGCGCATAGAACTGGGCTTAGGACACTCATGGTACAACCTTTCCAAGGCCTCAACCTGTTCCGGCGTGTACCGAACATATTTGCCGTTATCCATGGCCGAATCGGAACCCGCCTTGCTACTCTCCTTGTATGACATTGCCATCTCCAACAAGTCGAATCCCAACAACGTAAGCCAAATACTTCCCAACTCAATCACTATCTACACCTCACAAACATTCATGAAAACGGAAAATCTAAACCAACAAACACAAGCACAGCCCCATGTATTATTTCTACTTAATTTACTAATAATCTCAACCAAAGTAAATTAGATTAAATTAAAACAAAGGGTACTAGTACAGCAGAAAGTAGAAAGAAAAGACAAGTGGAGGAGAATGTTTCAGAATTCTGGGATTTGAATATAACACAAGATTTGATTGAGAGGTCACGGAAAGCAAGAAAGAAATTGCTCCTCAACTGAAACGGCGTACGCACCAAACACAAGAAAACAAACCCCCAAAATTATCTCAAGAATCAAAATCAGTAAATTCCCAACATTTCTTGCCAAACAACCAAACACCTCCAATCCCACAAGTTCTCCTTCATGCTAACTACGGATTCAAGATTTCAGAAAGTAACTAACTATTAAAGAAGCTTTCCCATAGCTGCTGTATGGATAAAAATCAAAACTTTATTGAACCAATTTCTCTCTCTCTCTCTCCAGTAGAAAGAAAGAAACAGAGCAAAGAAAAGATGGATCTGGGTAATGG
Source organism: Plantago major (assembly GCA_026545765.1). Lineage (NCBI taxonomy): Eukaryota > Viridiplantae > Streptophyta > Magnoliopsida > Lamiales > Plantaginaceae > Plantago > Plantago major. The sequence continues at coordinate 61,866,447 of CM048844.1, read as the reverse complement.
AAAGAAGTTGTTGGTAAAGAAAATGGAAGCAAAAAAGGAAAAGGAAGTGTGAAGAGTGCTTGGTGGAGCCTTTTTCTTTGTTATTGGAGTGATTTGGGTTTTAATTTTTTAGTGAAGAAATGGTTGTTTCTTAGCAGCTTTTTCTCTTTCCAGTGTTTTTGTCATTGGCTAGTTTTGATAGTGCAGTATTTGCCTTTCTTTCTTTCTTTCTTTTACAATGAATAGAATATCCATGTTAAGTGCGTGGGTTTAGTTAGTGCTTATTTCCTCTGTTACTGTGCAGGCAGCGGCAAACACTGGATTTGGAATATTTTTATGAATTGGACTTCTGTCAGAACTATCCATATTCCAAAGTATAGATAGATAGAATCACCAAGGAGATAGATATTCACCATATTCACCCTTTATCACTCACCATAATTTCTACTCTATATTGCCCTCCTCTAACCGTCTTTAGTAATAGTAGTTAAACCTTAGACTATATTATCTTCGTACGAACATATATGATCTAATGTGAATTGAATTTATTTATAGTAAGTATAAAACAACTAAGTAGAAGTGAACTAAACTGAAACTGAACAGAACTAAAAGGAAATTAATGATTTTTCAAATGAAGATAACAGGGCCTTAGTTTCTTTAACGAACGTTAATAACTCAATTTCATGTGATTGTAACAGTTAAAGATTGATGAATATTGATTCAACAAAGTTTTGAGTTGCTTGCTAAACAGTCTACAATTTACTTGGGTCATCTCATTAGAAACTTGGTAACCTATAGAAGTAAAGCTCTTATCCCACTCATTATTTTTCATTCTTTCTCTTTTTACAAACTTTTATAAAATAATGTCTATTGGAAAGACAAGATCGGCATCACACATTTACTTACAAATATCATATGATTATTTTTAAACACCATGTGTATAATAAACCTACATTATAATTGCATTATCAGAATTTCTAAACATGTGATTTATGTAGCAAAAAATGCAATGTTTGTAACAAAATATGTGATGTTTGATCTGATCTATCTAAGAGACGGTCTCTCGCAAAAGTTGCTCCTCTCCTTTATATATTTTTTTCTTTTCTGATCTTTCTCTTTAATTTTTTTTTTCCTTTGCAATTCGATACTAAATCGTATTTTTCCTGCTTGTACATCCAAATTCATTACCGCTCGACCACCTTTCGAATGTTTGCAATCGACTCAAAACTCGACTCGATTTGAAATTCGAAGTTGATGAATAATAAATCAACTGAAGTTGATTTTGAACTTGTGTGTATTGTATTATATTGTGATTTTGATAAGGTTTAGTAGAGAAAGTCTCCTAGGAGACATTCTCTAGATGGAAACATAAAGACATACTTTATAATATTACATATTAACCCCAATACAAAAACTACTTGCCAAATACCCCCAACCCAAGGGCTAGAAAGTGGGTCGGACTATAGTAATAAGAAAACCCTAGCTAAAACCGCCCAGCTCTCGCCATTTATTTCTGCAACTTTTTCTCTCTCTAATTTCTCTCACTAAAACCTCCAAAAATCGATGAATCAATTGGCAAATATCATTGATTTAGCTCGTCATTGATCGATCATGCTGCTATATCTTCAGAAATCTGCATAAAAACCGTATAAAGAAATGGTTAGATATGTTTCGAACAATGTTTCGGTGATTTTTTTTGTGATTTGATCGAGAAATCATGATAGATAGCTTCGAATCCACCTAGATTTGAAAAATCAAGTTCGAAAAATTGTAGATTTAGAATTATTCAACTATATTTTCGTGGTTTGATTGTAGCTCATTATTGTTGTTGTTTATGTATTCACAAGGTGTAATCGTGCTTGCACAAGGATCAGACGGTGTTTTTATTCAAAACCTAGCCTCAGTCATCATTTCAGATCTGAAAAAACAAGGTACAAAACTTTTATATGTTCTTCTCTATATGTGCTATGTTCTCAACAATATTACCTATGTTCTCTGGATTATGTCCTATGTTTTCATTCTAAACGTGACAGTTGTTTTGTGCTCGTTTTTTACAATATTATTTTTTATTCTGTTTGTTACTATATTTCCTATGTTCTTACGTATATGTATTATCTTCTCAACAATATATCATATGTTCTCAACAATATCCACTATGTTGCGATGAAATAGTTGTTTTGTCCACGTGAAAATATTTTTTGCAGGGTAATCCATGTTCTCTACAATTTAGCTTATGTTTGGTGTAATATCACTATATTTGATATGAAATAGTTGATATGTCCATATGAAAATCTTATTTACAGTGTTATCCATGTTCTTTGATATCCGATCCATGTTTTCTATAGTTTGATCCATGATTCCAAAGTAGTGGGCTCTATCATTACGAGGAATTTGTTTGCATGAAATTCCATGTTCTCTGTTATTTGATCCATGATTTATGCAGTTTGACCCATTACAATGTAGTGGTTTCTATGACACATGAGGATTTTTTTTTTTTTTTTTGCATGACATTCCATGTTCTCTGCTATTTGATCCGTGATTTCTGCAGTTTGACCCATGATTACAATGTAGTAGTTGATATGCCATTATGAGGAATTTACGTGCATTACATTCCACGTTCTCTGCTATTTGCTCCATATTTTATGCAGTTTAACCCATTATTACAATGTATTAGTTGGTCTGCCAAAAATGAGGAATTTGTTTGCATGACATTACATGCTCTCTGCTATTTGAACCATAATTTCTACAATTTGACCCTTGAATACAATGTAGTGGTTGATATGCCATTATGAAGAATTTGTTTGCATGACATTCCCTGTTCTCTGCTATTTGATCCATGATTTCTGCAATTTGACCCATGATTACATTGTAGTGGTTGTAATACTTGCTCTGTCAGCATGAAAAATCTTATGTACAGTTTATTCCATGTTCTCTAGCATTTGCTCTATGTTTTCTGCAATGAGCCCCATTATTGCCATGTAGTAATTGCTATGTCAACATGGAAATATTATGTACAATGAATTCCATGTTCTCACTTCGGAGGATACAAATGATTGTGGAGTGTACATGATGAAGCACATGGAATTGTTTAGAGTGGAAAATTTTTGAATGTACAGAGTTGATGATGTTATAGTTTTACTTTGATAATTTGTTTGTCATTTTCTTGTGTCGGGTGATAACATATGTGATTTTGTTGATAACATAGGCGGTATGTTTGATAACATAGGTTATTTGTTTGATAAGATAGTTTTGCCCCTTGCAGGAGGATGGCTGAAATTAATGCACCGATGGATTATTTGTTGACGAAGGTTACTAAATTCATCAACTTGAAGAAGAGGGAGGAGAGGAGGAGGAGGAGGAGGAGTTATCCAAGTAACAGACCTGAACGATTATACGACAAAAATGTTGATGAAAAGATAAATTAAAAGAGATGGAGGCAAGATCATTGGCAAAGAATGCGAATGTTGAGTTAAATGCAACAAATGAGCAGAAGAGATGATGGACTTGAAAGTAAGTTGATAGAGATCAAGAAGAGGTTTGCAAAGGGATAGAAGAAATAGTGTTATATGTTCCTTTATTTTTGCAGATTTATGAACAGTAGTACAACATGTAAACGAAGTATCTAGGTTTCATTTTGAATATAATGTTGTTTTTGGGATCGTGGTTTATATGTTATTTCAATGTTATTTATAAATCCATGATCTCAATATATTCATCCATAATCTCAATATTTTCAACATTTTATGGAGTTGAATATTTTGAAGTCTTGTTATTTAACTATAGATTAAAAACCATTCTATCTACATTTTCATCCATGTTCTCACCATATTAATCCATGTTCCCAACATATTACATTATGTTCTCACGATATTAATCCATGTTATCAGCATATTATTACTCCATGTTTTCAATATTTTCACCCATGTTCTCACCATATCACACCAAGTTCTCAACATTTGCAACACATGTATATCAAAAAATATAAAAACCAAAATTATGTCTTCAACTTTTTCATTGATGTTCTCAACATATAAAACCATGACCCAAACAGAAAAGATACATTTAAACGAAAACTGGATGATTCAGTTACATGTTGTACTATGATCATCTACGAGAAAAAGAACATAAAAAATTATTTCTTCTAACTGTACTCTTCAGTCCTCCTCTTGATCTCTATCAATTTAACTTCTGGTACATCATCTTGTCGCTCAATCTGCTCATGTGTAGCATATAAATCAACAGTCTTCTTCTTTGCCAATATATTTTGCCTCCTTATTCTTTATCTTTTCATCAACTTTCTCGTCATAAATCTTCCTCAACACAGTATGGGTAGTTCTAGGTTTGCTACTTGAATAATTCTCCTTCATCAAGTTGACAAATTCAAGTTAACTTCTTCAACAATACATCCCTCCGTGCATTAATATCAGACAAGCACATTACTGCAAATAATTTGAGCGCTCAGCACCATCCTTTTCGACATCTACAAAGAAGACAAATCTATCTTATCAAACATATCAACTATGCTATCAAACAAACCCCCCCCCCCCCCACACACACACAAAAAAACACACACGCACACAAAGAGAAACAAAGAAAAAGTAAAACAATATCACCGTACATTACACTTATGTTCCCACCACATTGCACCTATTTCATACTAAACATAATTGATATTGCAGGGAACATAAGCTAAATGGTAGAGAGCATAGATTAATTGCAAAATAAGACTTTCACATGGTCATATCAACTATTTCATAGCAAACATAGTGGATATTACATAGAACATAAGCCAAATGGTGGAGAAACATGGACTATGTTGCGAGTAATATTTTCACACGGACAACTATTTCATAGCAAACAAAGTGGAATACTGAGAACATAGGATATATTAGTGAGAAGATAGTACATATACATAAAAATATAGGAAATACAATAAAAAGCAGAATCAAAATGATGTTAAAAAAAACATAGCACAAAACGACTATCAGGTTTTGAATGAAAACATAGGACATATTCCAGAGAACATGAGTAATTTTGTTGAGAACATATCACATACAAGAAACAACATAGAAACGTTATTCCTTATTTTTTTCAAATATGAGTTGATGATTGAGCTCCGATTTTGAATGAAAACATCGTTCAGTTCATATGCAAGCACGATTACGCCTCATACAACAAAAAATCGCAAGAAAAAACAAAAGATTTGCAAAAAAAAAAAAAAACTGATCAAAACCCTATAACATAAAAAACTAAAAAACGGATGAAATCACACAACGATTACTATAACAAAACATTTACAAACAAGTTTCGAACACGTTTGAGCAATAGCAAGATCGCACCTGTGAAGATTTACAAAGAGACGAATGGCGGTTTCTCTCTCCAGAATTTGAGAAGACGTGAAAATGAAAGAAGAAAGCTAAAGGGGAACTGAAAGAAAACAACTGTTTTATGGTAAATTGCAAAATAGTCCCGTCTCTAGATAGTTATCTAGAGACCGTCTCTTGTGAGACTTTGTGGGTTTAGTATGACATATGAGTTTTGAAATTAATGAAATAGTATTTCAACTTGAGTAATATAGTGGGAAGACAAACGCGATTTTAACAAATAAATCAACTCGAGGCAAGTTATTCTTTATCTTTTATATTTTACCATCCATAGTTAAGTGTGTTTACTCTGGAGCAATTTTAGGATGGGTTATCAACTGAGAAGTCTCTCGGTTCGTACACGAGTGATGACATAGTGTGCACAAAGGTCATGTATTGGTACATTGGGACCAGCATATCACCCCGATAGCTGCCTATTGAGTTTGCTTGCTCTAGAGCAATTTTAGGATGGGTGACGAACTGAGAAGTTTTCTGGTTCGTGCACGAGTGAGTACAAAGTGTAAAGTGCGAGATAAAGGACATATGTTGTTACAGCGGGGCCAACATATCACCCGTAGAGTTGCCCATTTATAACCACACCGGTCCAAAGAATCAAAACTCGATCAATTAGTGATCGTGGTTTGTTACATAACGTGTTATATATTGTATTCTATTGTATTAGTATGTACTTTTAAATTATATATTGTACACTTATATTATTTCACTGCCAAAATAGTTAATGTTAAACAACATAAAAAGTTAATTCCATGAATATATTGTGATTCCTAAGCCGTACTATATTCGCCATGGCTATGGAAGTTCGAGCTTCCAGATGAAATTTCTGAAACTTTAAACTATTATACAATATTTAAATCACCAAGAAAGGTAATATGAGCATATGCTCCATTGGTCCGAAACATTTATTACATTTGTCATTTTAGTTGTAAATTTCAATTCAATACCATTAGCTTTACACGCACTTATTTATTCATTAGTATTTACCAAAATAAGCACATTTTTTGTATCACCCTGATTTTTAAAAGACGAACTAAGGAAAATAGAAATCGCGCAAGTTCGTGAGCTTGAAAATTCGACGAACTTGAATCATAGAATTTTAAAATGTTACAAGACGCCTTACACGTCAAATGATTTCACATGAAAATTCTTGAACTTGTAAAATATGCAGCGGAACTATAAATAGCTAAATTCTTACAACATTACAAAGTCTTTGAAATCGTGAAATTTAAATATGTTAAAGATCTTCATGATATTGATCACTGCTCCGGCAACACTCGCCACTACGATCAGCTTGGCTTTAATTACCTAAAATTGATAATTTTAGCAAGGGTCTATCGTGACCACTTGACTGGGCAAATTACATGCACGTGCCATGACTTAAAGTTCTCTTGAACTTCTTATTCTCGAAAACTCTTTAACTTGAACTTGAAACTTATCTTGAAGCTTTATCATTAAATGTCTTAAAACATAATATGATCGCGAGTTCACTTGGCATAATAGGTTCCTATCCTGGCGATGGTGGCTATCTGCCGGCCTCTATGGGCCATTTACTTATCTTTAACTTGAAAGTCTTTCTTTACTTCATTCCATCAACGTCATGTTAAAGTGAATGCATGCTTTTAAACTATAACTCAATGAATGAACTAATGTGTGTGCATAACGTAAAATAACTTATAACAACTCATACATCCAACATGTATATAATAGCATAACCTATTCTTTTCAACCCGCAAGGGTGGCTCAGTTGGTTAAAAGGGAGGAGAATATCATCTTGGTCACAGGTTCAAACCTTATACCTTTTGAGTTTGAGTCTGTCGCAACTCGTTGCGGTTTAACTTGGCTTCCGTGATTTGCAGGCTATTACTTGAGCCCGTGGGGTTTACCCAGTGCGCACCCGAAAGGTAGCGACTGCGGGTTCCCAACGTCATGAAAAGAGAAAAAAAAAAAAAAAAAAAAGCGCATAACCTCACTACAACATAGACACAAACTAGCAAATAAAATTTGATGCCGTAACCATTCTGTATCAACTAACATGCAAAGTCAAACCATAAACTTTAACATTACAACACAATACACGCGCACATTGCTTGATGTATAACATGACATAAATCACTGTAACATAAATACTTAAATGAATGAGTACAAATTACACCCCAAGTTGTAGCATGTTCGGAACAGAACAAATTAAGCAGGAAACCCATGGCCAAGCGAACTATTAAATTAATCATCTACTAACTCATCATACCATAAAATCCAAAGCAGGTAAACGTTATTAGTAAATCTACCATTCATAAACCATAAACAAGAAACGCTACGTGATGATTCATGAAAGAACTTGTATATTATATAACTTATAATTCTAACAATCAACATATAAACGTGAATGCAAGTCTTTGGAGAACTTGCCTTGACGACGCAACTAATAACGAGGAGATGGAGTTGGACACGCAGTGACAATGACGCTAGGAGACGGACTTGGACTGCGGTGATGGTGGCTTCCGACGGCCGGAGATGATGTGTGGATGGAGGAGGAAGATGGAGATGAGGAGGAGAATGTAGTTAGGGTTTTTGGGAGACTAGGGTTTTGTCATCGGCATGAAAAGGGCTAGAAGATGGCTCACAAAAAAATATTGGACTCAACATTAAGAAAACGATTTTGGGCCAAAGACTGACGTTTTACGAACTCCGCTTAACGCTAGTTCGTTCTAAAATGCCTAAATTCGAAATACGAATTTTTGGGTTGTTATATTTTTATTATTTTTTCACCCTTCATTACTTAAATCATTATATTCCACTTGTATTAATGACTCGTCCACTAATTGATCGAGATCCGACTGTTTAGTATTTTGATCTGATACGTTTACCCATGACTTGGTTTGATACGCGTAACCCTAACATAATATTGTCTATTTTCAAGCCGATTTGATTTTGAAATCACCCAACATGCATTATATGATGTGAGAATGATGGTCTATTTATATACTTCATTTATTCCACTCGTCCATAATTGATTTGTAATTGAAGATATTATATTATATTATATTATATTATATTCTATTATATTATATTATATCTGAATATTACACTCCATTAGTCACGATTTCAACTTTCCGCATTTCATTTTGAAACGTCCCAATTTCAACTTCTCATCCCTCTTAAATGGAAAGTCTATCTCTTACTTTATTCAATATTCTCTTAAAATTTACATTCGGATCCGTGAAAATTTGAATGCGGGATGGAGGGTGTATCAATTATTTTTTATTATAAAAATAAAATCTAAGAATTCTTTTGAAAGAGGTTAATCAATTACTGAAGTTGGGTATTGTGAATTGTGTTGTAAAAAAAGGACAAAAAAAGGTGTAAAATGATGGAAGAAGAAAAGGTAAAAAATAATTAATTGAGTAGGCAGGCAGGCAGGGAGAGAGAGTATTGTCTATTGAGTTGTGGAGGCATGGGGAAGATGGTTGTTGGATTGCGTGGGGAATTTAAGACACAATCATCACGGCATTGCATGCGCTTCCTCGATTCTGCTCCCTTTTCCATTTTATGACTCAAAAATAGAGTAATTCCTCGGTTCCGGAAATACCTTCCCACTTTAACTTTTACAGTCAAATTTTTTCAACTTTGAATCCGAATTAATTTTAAACCATAAATGTAAATGTTTAATTTTTTTATATAATAAAACTTTAAGGACTAAATTTTTATTATATAATTTAATTGAACATTTTACATTTGCAGTTTGAGATTAATTCATAGTTAAAGTTAGAAAAGTTTCATTGCAAAAAGTCAAATTGAAAAACTATTTTCGATACGGAGGAATTACTTATTTGTATTTAATTAATTATTACCATTACTTCCTATACTCCTTCCCCTTCAGTATTTATTTCGATTCACCACATATACTTCCTTTTCCGACTCTGCCATGTTAGAATTTCAGACAATTGGACTATCTCTTCACCGATCAATCCTTGTGAGGTATACTCAATCCATTCCACATCAGTTGTCTACTGGACATTCCGTAATAGTTGTTCACTTCTACTTTTTTATCATTTAAAAAACGTTATACTACTTCCAATAATATTAAAAGGTAACTTCAATTCAATATAACAAATTATACAGTTAGATAGTACAACTCGCATATATTATATAGTGTTATAATACTAATTTTCTTATTTTACGTGTTGAAAATCAAAAGAGAGTGATGTGGTATAAAAACGGTTAAGTCCTTTAGCTTAAGTATGATTACTCCAAAGCTTATGTTAGGCCAAGAGATCACACTTAGAGCCTCGGAATAGAACTTCAACCTGCAAGACGAGGTAAGGTGTTAAACCCTTTTTAGCCGGTCTGCTTAAAACAAACCGGTTGTATGATTTAACACACCTAGTCGGACAAAGTGAAGCCGAGTAGGTTAGAGAGTAGTATATTTGTGGTAGTTGACTTACATCAAGTGGCGTAAATCCCTTCTATTTATAGGTGATGCTCTGGGGGACAGACCTCTGACTTGCCCGGAGGTTGGTCGGATCAATCACCTTGTGACATGTGTTGTCGTCGTAAGGTCGCGCGTTTAGATTACGCGGTGGCCTGAGACCTTTAGGAGGTCGGCTCCCAGTGAGGTCCACTGCCCTTATGTTTCTGTCCCCTAGTGAGTAGTTCTTCCATGATGATGAAGAACGTGGTAGGACCTGTTTGGGTAGGGTCGGTCCGACAAGATAGCTTTATCAGCCTTTTGAGAGATACTCAAGTTCTCATCAAGTGTGGGAGGTGGCTTTCATGACGCAAGGTGACGCCTCAACTTTCGGGGAAGAGAGCGCGACGGATCGTCTTCAAGTCTTCCTAAGTCGCGGATTAATGAGAGGGGACTCATTTGTATATATCATAAGTCCCCCCAGTTTCCAAGTATCTTAGTAGAAGATAGTTGAGGAACTCTAAAGTTGAAGTCTTCTTGCTTGTTAGTCAGCCTTTCTTTATAATTCACAAATTCTAGCATTTCTGACCGAGGAGTGGTTGGGCTTTGGTCTGTTGGGCTCAGATCGCGTTGGCCCAGATAAAGGCCCATGGATAATAAATGTGGAGTGCCACGTGGCGCCTTCTCAGTGGCGAGGTCCTCCTATAAATATCGCGATAGATAGCGACATTCCACACCATTCCAAACCCATCAGTTGGTCGGTCCTCGGCTTTCCCCTTCTTTTAGGAAAGTACCTGGTCAGAAAGGGTGACGCTTTGGGATAAAAAGATCGGTGGGGTATCTATTTCGTGGGCTTGGTCGTGCTTTTTGTCTTCTAAGCGACACTCATTCCTTCCAGGTAGTTTGGAGAGCTTAGAGGTCGGACCTCTTTCATTTCTTGTCGGTTTGGAGTGGTTGTGTCATCGGAACGGAAAGCTGGCGGGAAGAGCTCGAACTTCTGGCTGTTCAATTCCAGCTTTTCATTTTCGATGATACAACTACTCTTCTCGAGACAGCAATCCTCCTGACGACCTTTCCTTCGAAGTAACACAAGGGCTACCTTGGGGTACTTGCGTCCTTCTAAGATAGTTAGCTGGCGGGGTGAGCCGATTGCCTCGGGCATGGCTGAACATTTCCAGCTTTGTTGTCTTCGAAGATACGCAAGCACGTCAAGGGGAAGCAACCTTTTCCCCATAGGCTTGGAGGTCAGTCCTTCTTCCCGTGTCGTTTTAGAGCGGTTGTGTCATCGAACTGAAAGCTGGCACGAAGAGCTTGGACATTCGGGCTGTTTGATTCCAGCTTCTAGTTTTAGATGATATAACTACTCTTCTTGAGACAATAAATTTTTCCGAGAATTCTTGCCTTCTAGGTCGGCAACCTCAGTGGCACAACTCAAGGGCTACTCTGAGGTGTTTGTGTTCTTCAAAGATAGTTAGCTGGCGGGGTGAGCCGATTGCCTCGGGCATGGTTGACCATTTCCAGCTTTGTTGTCTTTGAAGCCACACAAGCATGTCAGGGGGACGTAACCTTTAATTCATAGTACCTGAAGCTCGGAGGAGGCAAACATACTTCAATCGCCATTATTGAGGCCTCGGCGTCCTCAAGATCGTGAGCTGGCGTGGAGAGCTCGGGCATGTGGCTGTCTGACTCCAGGTTTTCATCTTGCAGAACACCGAGGTTTTAGTTTGGTGCTTTTGTGAGCGAGTAAGGTCAGCAATCTCAGTGGTCTATTTCAAGGGATACTTTGAGTGTTTGTGTCCTTCGGAGATAGTTAGCTGACAGGGTGAGCCGGGTGCCTCGGGCATGGCTGACCATTTCCAGCTTTGTTGTCTTCGAAGATACACAAGCATGTCAAAGGGAGGCAACCTTTTACTTCATAGGGCCTATACTCGGATGAGTTAGGCGTGCTTCAATCACCGCTCTTGAGACATTGGTGTCCTCAAGATCGTCAGCTGGTGCGGAGAGCTCGGACATGGTGCTGTCCGATTCCAGGTTTTGATCTTGAAGGACACTGGTGTTTCAATTAGGTGCTTCATTAATTGAGGAGATCAGAAATTTCTTCACGTATTCCAGTCATTCGCCTCGGATGATCCACATGCCACTAAGATGCATTTTCTCAATTTCAAGCTTGATATTTTTGCGAACCGAGGAGATGCAAATTCAGGTAAGATGTACTTCTTTCTCTTAGCTGGGTGAGCTAGGCCTCGGCTAGGCTTACCCCCTCACTTAAATACTAACCTTCTTATTCTAAAGTGAGATATTTGGCAAGGTTTGTTCGTGGGGTTCTTCTGCTGGCCTTCGGCTTTCTTACTCCTCGATTTATCAACCTCTGTTACCTGCCTTATGTTTACTTGAGTGTCTTTGATGTTCTACTCATAAGCGAAGACAGGTAACAGATGTTGCTTGTTCCAAGGTCTTGACTAGAGATGGAGTGGCAACGACTTTCTCTCGGTTTCTCGGCCTCGGTTACTTGTCGGTCATTTACTCGAGTACTTCCTGGAGTAAAACTCGTAAATGAGGACAGGTAACCAAGGTTGGGATATCCGAGGAATAAGCTTGATAAATAAAGTTGAGCTTCCCGAGCTCTGGATTGAAGATTGCGTTTCACAAGGATACCTTCTCAGTTTCTTGGCCTCCGTCACTTGTCTCTCATTCACTCGAGTACTCTTCCAGTGTAAACACTCGTAAGTGAGGACAAGTGACTGGGGTTTAGATTACTGAGGAACAAAATCAAGTGAGGGTTTCCGAGCTACAACCGTTCTGTCAGGTATATCTCTCTTCTCGTCTGGGTGAGGTCGGCTTCAGCTAGCCTTACCCAACCTAAAGTATAACAAATCTTCTCGTAATTTTGTGGACCAATCACCAAGGCTGTTGTCTTGGGACTTTTCCTGGATCTTCCGACCTCGGTAACTTGTTTTTCATTTACTCGAGCCATGCTCAAAGAATTACCGTAAGTGAAAACAGGTTACTGAGGTTGAGATTTCCGAGGATTGCTACTAGAGGATGCTTCCCGAGGAAAGTACTTCGTCAGGTATAGCTCTCATCTCTTAACTGGGTGAGGTCGGCTTCAGCTAGCCTTGTCCAACCCAATAAGTACAAAAGTTTATCGCCTCGGTATCTTTGACAAAGAGTTTGATTTTATCTCCTTGGATATTATTAGTTATCCTCCCCCCAAGTGTTTAGTGTATTGTAATGTACTAAAGACTTGAGAAATAAATGTCCGAGGAGGTCACTTGAAGCCGAGGAGGTGAAGGGTCGCGGCTCATGAGTGGCGAATTAAGGAGAATCAAGGTGAATCGGTGTGTCATGATGGCGATCTTCACGGGAAACGAGGCGACGGTTCGCCAACCGGTTTGTGGGCTTGGTCGAACTGGCCCATTACCCCTATAAGTAGGGGGCCTTCCGTCATTATCGTTTATTTTATGAACGTTGACTTCTAGAGAGATAAAGCATTTGACCGAGGAGATCCTAGAGAGAGAAAGAGAAAATTTGTGCTTGTCGAGCAGCTGCAACTTCATCTTCCGCGGTCCACTTTTATTTACAAGTAAGTTCCTCTTTTACCTTCTCGGCTTTTCATTTTTTACTGCTTTCCTTTCTCTGATTTTCTTTCTCGGCTTTTCTCTTTCTGCTTTTAGTCGGAACAGTAGAAATTGCATGTGTAACCTCGGACTTAATCTAATCGGAAAACACATACTCTTTTACTCTTGCTCATAGTTTTAAGTTGTATAGGTAGAACTCCTGTAGGTGACCGAGTGCCTGTAGAATTCCTTAGCATTTCCTCCAAGTTAAGAAGGTCGGCTCTTAGGGGGTCGGCCATTAGTAACTTTATGTGAATAATGGCAACTAGCCTTATTGACCCCATTTGCTTTTGCTTTCGTAGATTATGTCGTCGGATAACTCAAACTCGTTTTCGGACAACCCACCTCTAGAAGTACTGATAAATGATGAAGCCGAAGTTAATCAACCCAATATTGACTTTGATGTTATTTCTGATTTGGACCAGGCCTCTGAAATTGCCGAGGACATTGTAGATTTCATGCCTGACGAATCCAAGGTGCAATTTGTCACTAAGCCTCCTCCCCCGAGCACCGACAGTTAATAGAGAAGTCCGTCGACCCGGTGTATCTGTACAAATAGCGAACACCGTGGCTCCGGCATCCATAAGTTCCCAACCATCTGTAAGTAGGGACCAATACAGTCAATACGGTCACGAGACCATTCCCGAGTCCTTTGGAAATCTCGGCTATAGATACAAAACACCCGTCTTCTCTCCCATGCCTTTTGCATCTATGCCCGGGTTGGGTTTTTACCAAGGGGCCTCTTCCAGTAGTGTGCCCGACCCTGACCTTGAACTCTTGGGGGAGAGGCCTTACTCCCCTCTCCCGAGAAGTAGTCCCCCAAGTCTGGAGTTGATGGAGGGAGATCCCTATGACTCTTCCTCCTCGGGATTTGATGATTCGTCTGATGAGTCTTCCAAGGATGGTTCCGAGGAAGAATCTTCTGGGGAAGAAAAAGGGGACGACGATGCCGAGGAGCATCCTTCAAACGAAGAGGAGCCGGCGGAAGATGATGCGGTCGAGGAGAATCGAGATGAGGAGGAAGAAGAAGAAGATGAAGTGAGTCCAATGGCGATGGTGGTTTCCGAGAACCAGGGGAAACAAAAGATGACGGCCAAAATCACCAAGTCCCTGAGGTCGGTACCCATTGATCCCTTGAGGGATGATGCGGAGAAGAACGCCTCGGGACTTATTCCAATTTGCTCGTCAACGGTCACTGAAGCCGAGATAGATGACCTTCGGCACAATTTTGAGATTCCCGCGGGTTATGAGATTATCATACCCAAGCCCAAGGAGACATTATACAATCCGCCGGCGGAATGAATTTGTTTGCACGAGCAAACATTTAGATGTGGATTCCGAGTTCCCATGATAGAGTCGATTCGGAAATTCTTTGAAGAGCAGGGCCTTTATCCGACCCAAGTGCTCCCAAACTCTATGGGGGCGTTGATGTGCTTTGCTGTGGTGCTGGCCTTGAAGCATCAGGAATTTTCAACGGCCAAGTTCCTCTCGGCTTTCAAGATTTCCAGGGTCCCCAATAGTTTGTTCTATTTCTTCTCGACCCGTGTTAACTACAAGTTCTTGGATCCCTACGACTCGTCTTACTCATGGCGATGGTGGCCGAGGTACTTCTACATTAATAGTTTGTTCCTCGGGTATTTCAGAACAAACATTACCGGTCGGCCCGCCTAAGAGAGGTTCATGTGTGGCTTGGTGAATTGTGCCAAGTACCTCTTGAGGTTGTGGCACAACCCGAGGAGGAAGAAGAAGAGGCCAACGCCGAGGAAAGGCCCAAGGGTGAGGAGGAAGGAGATGACGAGGCCGAGGAGGAGAATGACGAGGATGGTGAGGACGATCCCGTTGAGGAGCCGAGGGCCATTGGTTGTGAGGATGTGGATGCTGACATGGCCGCGGTAAGGCTTGCTGTACTTGGGAATGACGGAGTGTTCGACCCGAAGTATTTTTATCCATATGCTCTAGCCATCCAACCTCAGCTCTGGTTGGCTGGTTTGACCGCGGGGCCGGTATATTGTAATAATAACCCCGACCTGAGTAAGTCCCGAGTGTTGTAACTTGATTAACTGTTTTTCTTTTTATGTCTCTTTGGCTTTATTGTATTTCGCCTAAACTTGAATTTTCTTGTCTTCTCAGGGTATTGGATAATGATTTCCACTAATGCTCTCAGTAAGCAAAAAGCTGTGGCCAGGGTTAAGGCCCTAAAAGCTGGGAAGGAGCTTGGTCGGCACACGCCAAAGCTGAAGGCTCAGGAGCCGGTGAATGTGGCGGCTCATCTGGAGCCAGAAGGTTGTGCGGCCAAGGAGGGTTGCCCAAGGACAATAAGTGTGCCTTCTCGAATTTCTGGTGTTTCCGCAATCTTTCCCTTATACTAATTATTTTGTCAATTGTTTGCAGGGAGCTGGGGAGAAGCTCATGCATGGGAGACTCCATCAGGGCCGAGGCCAAGGCCAAGGCCAAGGCCAGAAAGTGGGACCGAGGCAATGGCCATAAGGGCAAATCGGCGAAGAAAATCCGCTCCACAGTAACTCTCTCCATTCAGGAGTTTTCTCCTGAATGCCTTAAGGGCTACGATTAAGAAGCCTTGTTGGCAAGCTTGAAACTGCTTGCTGGCATGGTAAAGCCGACTCTCTGATCCTGTGAATTTTCCTTCAAGTACTTCTTCTCGGATTCTAATGGTTTCCTTCTTTGCAGATGACCAACCATGCCGAGGCTCTGGCCAATTTAAAGATTGGCGAAGATAGTTCGGCTTTGAAAGCTGAGTTGGAGGTGGCCAAGAAGGCCCAGGTTGAGGCGGAGACGGTCAGGCTTGCAGTCGAGGCCAAAGGTCCGCGTATCCGGGCGGAGAAGGAGGCTGCTTTGGCCCGAGCTCTGCAGGGAAGTCCTTCTTGTCGGAGAAGTTGAGGATGACCAGGGTGGAGGCGGTGCAGGAGTTCTTAGGGTCGGGATCTCTCCACTACAAGATCCAGGAAGAGGCTGGGGTGTTCCGAGCCGAGGGTTTTGAATCCTGCCTCGGGCTACTGAAGAAGGCGGAGATGCTGGATCTGGGGGTGACATCCGAGCACGAAGACTTGGATGCCTTCATGATTGAAGATGGGGCTGACTATGTTGATCCCGAGGAGAAGCCCATCTCTGAGCTCCAGGCCGAGGAGTGGTGGTATGATACTTGTGGTCCACCCTTGGAGGACATGGAAGATGCCCGAGGGGAGTTCCACCCGAAATACCCCTCTTGGTTCCCCGAGCTCTTCTTCAAGTCTCGGCTGGAGGGTGCCGAGTTTGCTCCCCTTAACATGGAATGGTGCCGACTCCCACTGGCTTATAGGAATGTGGCCGACATGGAGGTGGTGGATGAGGAGGTGGATGGTCCCGATGTGGTGAAGAGGATCAGGAAGAACTGGCCGTGGATCCGTAAGGCTAAGACCGACAAAGCTGAGACCAGTTGTCGGTCCGATGAAGTGCCTGCATCTCCTTCTCCTAGTGGACAATAGAGCCGAGGGCTTGCCCTCACATCATTTTGTAAAGTGTTTCTATATGAACACTTAGTTTTTAGGGCTGATATTTTACTGACTATGCCCTCGGTTTGTGAGGGTTCCATTCTTTTGACGGTCAGTCTCGTATCTTAGTATTTTAACTTGTAGGGATGCTAACTTTGTAAGATCCGAAGCTGACCTCCTATGTAATGCCGAGCTAGGATCCTTTCTTTTATCCCAACTGTTCCTTGTTGGTTGTTATAAATTTACTTTTCGCATCGAGTCTATAAAATAGTTAGCTCGGACAAGTAAGTAAATTTGTACATTGATGCTTCAAATATTGGAGCTCGAATTTTTCAGATCCGGCCAATAGCTTTGTTGTTGCATTGTGTTTTGAATATTCCGAGGAACCTCAGTTGTTAATTTCATGGAGTCTTATTAACCAGTTAGCTTGGATAAACAAGATGTGTTTTTCACAAATGTTTAAGGGATCGAGCTCGGATTCTCATGATCCGGCTTCAATCCTTCAATTGTATAGTGAGGCTAGGATTTGTATAATCCGAGAAGCTTCACTTGATGTTTTTAAGAAAAACATTCTGCATGAACCAAGTAGGAGGTATTTCCTTTATTTCTTGGTCCTCGGTTAATCTGGTTTTGCGCCTGGTCAGCTATACATGTTATACTCTGCCCATTTAGTTTATAACTTTGGGGTCCATCTTGATAGGGCGTTACCAAGACTCCTCAGGTCCGGTTTGGCCGAGATGGTAGGGGTCGGTCCAAGATTTTCTTTTGAAAGAGTATTTTTTTGGACGTCCCCATGTGTGCTAGGTGAATCGACAAAAATTTATAGGACAAAAGATGATTTCATTGATGGGAGTGTATCTCCTCGGAAAATGCATTACAATGGCCTCTCAAAATGGGCGACCTTATAGGGTCCCTCCCAGTTGGGCTCAAGTTTTCCAGTGTTCTTGAGGATGTCGACCTTTCTGGGTACGAGATCGCTGACTTGGATATCCCTTTTCCTTACATGTTTGTTGTAGGCTCTAGCCATGGTTGCCTGATAGTCGATGGTGCGAGCAAGGGCAGTGCTTCCTGTTGATTCCAACATATCCAAGTCGTAGATACGCTTGGTATGATAATCCGAGGGGGTGTATCCCTGGATTCGATAAGTGTGTACTGCTATTTCCGCGGGAATAACCGCCTTGGATCCGTAGACCAGGTTGAAAGGTGTTTCCCGGGTGGCTGTTCTGATTGTGGTGCGGTATGCCCACAATACACCTTCCAATTCGTCCACCCAGTCTTCCTTGCTGTCACCAAGTCTCTTCTGCAAGTTGTCCACAATGGTACGATTGGTGACCTCGGTCTGGCCATTGGCTTGGGGAGAGCCGACCGAAGTGAACCGTTGTTCTATCTTCATTTCCTCACACCAATCATTGAGTTTGGCTCCTGAGAATTGCCGACCATTATCAGCCACTAAAATCCGGGGTAGTCTGAACCGACATGAAAGCTTCCAGAGGAAGTCCTTGATTTTTTCTTCGTGATGATGGTGGTGGCCTCGACTTCTACCCATTTTGGGAAGTATTCTATGGCGACAATGAGAAATTTCTTCCCCCAGGTCCAGGTGGGAATGGTCCGACGATATCAATTCACTATTGATCAAAAGGGATAAGTGATGGCGGACGGAATCATGGGGATCGTCGGCTGATGAGGGATCATTGCAAATTTCTGGCACTCCTCACAAGAACGGGAAAATTTTCTGGCCTCCTTCTACATGGTCGGCCAATAGTATCCGGCCCTCCGGACTTTCTGGGCTAATGCTCTACCACCCGAGTGATTTCTGCAACTCCCAAGGTGGACTTTCTTCAATACAGTTTTGGCCTCGGTTAGTGTAAGACACCGGAGATGCGTTCCGTCAAAGGATTTCTGGTAAAGATCAGAGCCATTCCAGAAGTACCAAGGAGCTTTTCTTTGGAGACGTCTAATCTCCACAGGGTCGGTGGGTAAGATTCCCTCGGAAAAGTAGGCTATCAATGCACTCATCCAACTATCCGAGGAGGAAATAGCGGCCACAATTTGGTTCCGAGGAGGGGTGTCGATGGACGGATTGTGTTAGGAAATTTGTTAGATATTTTGTTAGAAATATCTGTTTAGATTTTGATCAGCAACATGATGACTTATCTTAGTCTCAGAAAGGTGATTAGTACTCTTGGTTCACTTGAACATTGTAAAAGAGGAAACCCACTAACTATGATAGTCTAGCTAATCTTGTATAGGATGTTAGGTCTCAAAATGTAATTTTTATTTTATGAAGAGAAGAACAAGAAGAAGACATCCAAGCAGAACAAGTTCAACGACATTGAAGACTTGAAGAAACTGCACAAGATTACTGAAACAGTTTTACAGATACCTTGGCCAGATATCTTGAAGACACGAATAGTTTTAACAAACTGTGTCACAAGAGATATCTGAGAAATAAAAGGTCTATCTGAAAACAAGGAAAGTGTCCACAGATATCTATTCTCAGATACCTTGAGCTTTAACCACATTTCTGAAAAAGAAATATATATATTGCAAACAAAGTTGTTTCAATAAAAGTGGTATCTGAAGTTAAAGATAAGAACGTGCAAAGAATCAGAGAAATCTGATCAAGGTTGTCTCTGATACAAAGCATAGTTCCGTTGGAACTACTGGACAAAAGTATAGTACAATGCATTAAATGCACGGACAGAGATGTCTGAACAAAAGCAACGGTAGCTTCTGAAGAAGAAGACAAACTCACATAAGACTATACACAGATATCGATAGTTTGAATTTGATTTAAGCCTAACGGATACTATTCAAATGGCACTCAAATTCATCTATAAATATCAACACTTAGACAGCTTGAGAAGACACACAACCTGAAGAACTTACACTGAACACATATCTCGCTATCTCAAGCAAATTACTTATCCTCAAAGCTTTCTGTTGCGACCAAAGCTCTTGATCTTGAGTAACACTGAAGTTGTAAGTGTCCTGATCCTAAACAAGCACTGCTATCTGTGAAAGAGTTGAATTGAAAGATCAAGTATCTGAGATTCATTCTCCTGAACATTTATCTAAGACTTGGGTCAGTAAAAAGAACAAGATACCATACATTGAAAAGTGTATTAAGTATACTTGATTCACAGAGCTATCCGATTAAGCGAAAAGTTATTAAAGAAGCTCATCGACAACTCAAACCAAAACCAACACCATCATTTGGCGTGAAGTATGTGAAGTACTTAGTTTGAGAAACTAAGGAATAACTCCAAGGTTATTAGTCTGAAGTACTTAGCTTGGGAAGCTAGGAATAGCTCAAAAGGTTTCGAGTACAGAAGTACTTGGTGTGAAAGCCGGGAACAACTCGGGGAACATTTGGTTGGGAACCATTTGTTTAAGGAATCTTAGAATAGGATTTTGTAAGGTGACCTCAATTATCTATTCTAGTGAATTCTAGGTCTTTGGAAGACCGAAGTGGATCATTGGAGGATTACGCCACCTCCGATACCACTATACTTGCGTGTTATTTACTTTTTTGTACTTTTCAAAGACACACACACACACACTTTAACTGCTTTACGCACTTATCTATCTTAAGTCTTCCGCTCTGAATCTAAGTATCGAGATATCTACACGTATATCGAGAAATAGTTTTATCGACAAAAGTTTTAAAAGAATATTCACACACCCACCCCTATAGTATTTTACTTTGCCATTTTCTGGACCAACAAGTGGTATCGAGGCGGGAGGTTCACAAGCCTTCAGACTGAACCTAGATCCCCAGATAGGTGAAGGAACTTTGTCCATTTTCGAGGACTATTTAATTTGTGTGTTAAGTGTGCAGGAATGTCTCTGAGTGATGCACCCGTTCTCAAACCAGAGAACTACGAGAAATGGAAAAATAACATGATGCTCCACCTTGAAGCCATAAGTGACGAAATGATCGAAGTGATAAAGAATGGCCCAATAGTCATTCAACAACTTAAACAATTCATGGAGGTTTCTAATGGTAGAGACAGAGATCAAAGCGAAGGATCTTCACAAACTGATGCGTCAACAAGTGGGAGATCTACTAGTCAAGTTATTTATGAACCAAAGCCCAGAGAACTCTGGACATTGGAAGATGCCAAGAGAAACCGTCTGGATGGTCAAGCTCGTAATATCATCATCAGATCGACACCTGAGCATATACAGTGTAAACTGTGGGTGCTAAAACGGCGAAAGTTGCCTGGCAACTGATTGAAGAAATCTGTGCCGGAACTGAGAAAACCAAAGAAAACAAGTTCGAAGTTCTCAAGTTGAAATTTCAAAATTTCAAACAAGGACCCACTGAAACTCTGGAAGAACTTGATTTCAGATTCACCACTCTCATGAGTGATATGGCAGCAATTGGGGAAAGCAACAGATACTCCCAGTCAGAAAAGATTAAGACTATTGTCAGAAGTCTTAACCACAACTGGGAGCATACTAAATTCTTTTATTTTAACCAAGGAATGCCAAATATCACTCCAGTGGAACTCTTCTCACATCTTGCTATGGTTGATTATGAGACAACACAAAGAGAACAAACAACTGAAAAGTTGCAGAATATTGCTCTAGTTGCTCAAGGAACTTCTGAAAAGAAGAAAAGCAAGGAAGGGACTGAGGATGCTCTTGCTGCAAAGAAAATGAGCAAATATGTCAGTCGAGAAATTGAGAGAAGGAAAGCCAAAGAGAAGCTGAAAAAGCATCTAGGCTCAAACTATCACCAGTACAAAAATGTGCAAAGCTCGCTGAACAAGCCATTTCGTAAAGCATCATGTCTTGAGGAAGTAGAAATTGGAAACGATATCGCTTCTATTGTCGAAACCCGTCACTTCAAGAAGGATTGTCCGCCTTCAACAAACTAAGGACAGTGTGAAAGATAGAAGAATCTTGAAGAAGCGTAAAGCTTTATTAATCAAGAAAGAAAGAAAATCCAAACTCAATTTGGATGCTTTAGACGTTGAGATGATTCAAGATGACAATTCGATGACTCAACCTTACCATCACCGTAATTATGTGGAGTTACTCATGATATAATCGACTTGACCTCAAGAAGAATGAAATGTGTGGAGTTCTTTGAAATTGACGTCGGACATCTCTAACATAGAAATCATCTTATGGCTGATGAGGTAACACATACTTCTTGTTATACTTATGAAAGTGATGAAGAAGAAATAAAAGATCTAGAAAATCTCAGGAAAGAACTTGACATCTATGAAAGAGAATTTCTAATGATCCGAGCTAGAGCCGAAAATCTTGAAGAAGAAAAGAATTCTCTTGCAAAGGAAAATTCTCGATTAGTTAAGATATCTGAAAAAAAAAGGATGCTAAAAATGCATTTCTCAAAGCTCAGATATCTGAAACTGAAAAGTCACATAAAGAAGCAATGGCTGAATTACGAAAGAAATATGAAGATCTTCTTTCTGAGAACAAGGAACTCGAAAAGAAAGAATTATCTTTTCAATCTTATGCCAAAGCTAGTGACACTCTTACTGAAGTACAATCTTACTTAAGAGATCCTTCAGAAAAGAAAGGACTTGGGCTGAATACACAGATAGATTGTTCTATCACTCTGAATAAGAGTGAGGAAAGAAGAACATTTGTAAGTACTCAGCAAGATGGTTCCCATGCAATCTATAGTATCAGTCAGAAGACGAAGATTGTTGACAAAGGAAAGGCGATTGACTAAACCTTTGTGGGAAAAACAAGTCAAAAACAAAACCTGTTGGGCACGTCTCTGAAAAGAAACACAACACTGAAAAGTGTAAACATCCACAGTGCTATGTCTCTCAAAAGGGTAGAATTGCGGAGCCGCAAATTCTCCCATGTCACTTTTACGAAAGAAATTAGATCAACCAGAGACTAGCAAAGTCATTGAGAAAATATCTCAATAGCTTCAAGTGCTCAAACGGTATTGGCTATAAAGGCATCGGAAACAACTTGCTCATGAATACAAACAGAGCAAGAACGATGGCTAAAGGCTAGAATTGCTCAAAGCAATTATCGAAGTGGAAGTTGAATCAAGCCATCGAAAATCAATGCCGAGCTAGAAGAAATCTGGCAAGGAAAGCTAAGTTTGCTGAAAAGCAAACTCAGAAACCTGACAGGTATCTGAAAGCACCAAATGGAGCACCTAGGAACACAACAAGGAAGAAAATAATCTTAATAATGATAATCATTCAATTAGAATTCCTCCTTATGTTCCTATCAGACAAAAGAATGTTCCAAGGAAATTCATTCAAAAATGGATTCCTACTGGAAGATTATTTAGTCCTGATGGTTCCAACTGTAAATTGAGAACCTAATCTCCTGGTCCCTGTTGTGTGCAGAATGCTTCCTGGACTAAAGCACAATGGCTATTTGATAGTGGATGCGGAAAGCACATGACATGAGACAAAGCAAATCTGGTCGATTACAAAGCTTGCAACACAGGACCAGATATCAGATTTGCTCGAGGAGAATTAAATCCCTCTCTGGAATTTGGCAACGTCAAATTGGGAACTTTAACAATCACTGACGTATTACATGTTAAGGATTTGAAATATAATCTATTTAGCATGAGCCAGTTTGCAGACAAAGGTTTTATCAGAAATTCAAAGCAAAATCGCAAACTAATTGACAATGAGTCAAAGCGAGCAGTCTTGGTTGCTTTCGGCGGAAAGCGATCTTTATGTTGCCGATTGGGCATCTGCCACAATCAAGAATGTCTCATGGTGAGTCAATCTGGTCACCTGAGAAAACTGGTTATGGCACAAAAGAATGAGTCACTTGAACTTCAAAACTCTGAACAAACTTGCCAAGAAAGAGTTAGTGGTTGGCCTTCCCAAAACATCTTTCAGAAAGGATGGTATCTGTTCTGCATGTCAGATGGGAAAACAATCCAAAATCTCTTTCAAGTGCAAAACTAGACACTCTAGTGTTAGACCACTGCAACTACTACATATGGATCTTTTTGAATCATTTGTAACTAGTTATGCAGGAAAGAAATATGGTCTGGTTGTTGTAGATGACTTCTCAAGATTCACTTGGGTTGTCTTTCTGAAACACAAATCTGATGCCAGGGTGGAGATACCAAACTTGCTGAAAAAGCTTGAAGTCATGAAAAATGACAAGGTATCTGCAATCAGAACAGACCATGGTACTGAGTTTGTCAACCAGTACATAAAGGAGTTTTGTACCTGCAAAGGTATACAACACCAACTTTCCTCTGTAAGAACCCTTAAAGAAGCTGCAAGGACGATGCTAGCTGACACTGAAATAAGTGAAGTTTATTGGGTTGAAGCTGTAAACACAGCCTGCTACACTCAGAACAGATGTTTGATAAACAAACACCATGACAAGACCCCTTATGAAATCTTGGTTGGTAGACCCCCTAATATCAAACATCTGAGAGTATTTGGTTGTAGATGTTTTGTTCTAAACAATGGAAAAGATTATCTGAGAACATTTCAACCAAAGGCAGATGAAGGTGTATTTCTTGGTTATTCCACGAATAGCAAAGCCTACAGAATTTACAAAAAAAGAACAAAGAAAATTGAAGAATCAGTTCATGTTGTATTCTATGAAGGAAGTAAGAAAACACCTCCTAATGATGAACTCTCAGAAAGGTACAAAGAACTAATGTTGAGGATTACGAAGAAGAATCCTCGAAAGGAGAAACATCATTATGGAAAGTGAGGATGACTCGGCGTGAAAAGCTTGATATGCCTAGTAACAACCAGATGACTCACAAACATGATGAAGAATTTCCTATGAAACTTCTAGAAATGGAAACTGAAGATATTAATCATGAAGCTATCTCTGGAAACAATCTCTCTGAAAGACATGTTCCAGATAGCTCAAACACTGAACAAGTGTCAGACATTAATTGCCCTTCTGAGGAGCAAAATGTCTTAGATACTGAAAAAGTATCAAATCAAAATCCCAGTTATTCACATTCAAATCATTTGGATATTGATCCTACTAGCACCAAACCTATGATGAGATGGATCAAGGATCATCCTGCAAAAGATGTGATTGGACCAATTAATCAAGGTGTTAGGACTAGGAGAGCAATAGCTGAAAATGCTAATTCTCTCTTTGGATGTTTCATCTCAAATATTGAACCTAAAAATATAGAAGAAGCATTAGGAGACCAAGACTGGATCTCTGCAATGCAAGAAGAGTTGGATCAATTTGAGAGAAACAAAGTCTGGAAACTAGTTCCATTTGTAGAAGGAATATCTGTGATTGGAACTAAATGGGTTTTCAGAAACAAGATGAATGAATCTGGTGAAATAACCAGAAACAAAGCAAGATTGGTTGCCAAGGGATTTACCCAGACTGAAGGCTTAGATTTTGATGAGTCATATGCACGGTTGCGATTGGATGCAATAAGACTCTTTCTAGCCTTTCGACTCATAAAGATTTTAAAGTTTATCAGATGGATGTCAAAAGTGCATTCTTGAACGGTGAACTTGCAGGAGAAGTTTATGTTGAGCAACCACCTGGCTTTGAAGTTTCCTCAGAAAGTAGAATGGTCTTTAAACTACAGAGAGCTCTGTATGGACTGAAACAGGCTCCAAGAGCATGGTATGACACTTTGGCCAAATACCTTCTGGAAAGTGGTTTCAAGAAAGGTGAAGTTGATAAAACTTTATTTATCTTAAATCATGATGGGAAACTACTCTTAGTTCAAGTATATGTTGATGACATCATATTTGGATCTAAGGACAAGCAACTTTGTAATGACTTTGCAAATCTCATGAAAAGTAAGTTTGAGATGAGCATGATGGGAGAAATGAATTATTTTCTAGGATTGCAAGTCAAGCAACTCAATGATGGAATATTCATTAGTCAAACAAAGTATGCAAAAGATATGCTCACAAAATTCAATCTTAAGCCTTCTGAAAAGAATGCTAAGATACCTATGAGCATTGGAACCAAAATGACCTATACTGAATCAGATAAGAGTATTGAAGAACATAAGTATAGAAAATTGATAGGTTCACTACTTTACCTCACTGCAAGTAGACCTGATATTCAATACGCCGTTGGAGTGTGTGCTAGATTTCAGACAAATCCGATGCAAACACACTACAACATTGCTATGAAAATATTAAGGTATGTAAAAGGTACAGTAAATGTAGGATTATGGTATCCTAAAGAAAGCAGATTGAGTTTAGCTGGGTACTCGGCGATTATCTTTGGATCAACGCTTGATAGGAAAAGCACCTCAGGAACTTGTCAGTTTCTGGGTACTAGACTTATCTCGTGGTTTAGCAAGAAGCAAAACTCAATTGTAACTTCTACCACAGAGGCTGAATATATTGCTGCTGGTTGTTGTGCAACACAAATTCTGTGGATACAACAACAACTTAAAGACTATGGACTCGATGAAGAGAAAACTCCCATTTTCTGTGACAACATAAGTGCTATTGCGATTACACAGAATCCTGAATTTCATGCCAGAACAAAGCATATTGATGTTAGACATCACTTCATCAGAGACCATGTTGAAAAAGGCAATATAGAGATACTCAAGATTGACACTGAAGACCAACTTGCAGATATCTTCACTAAGCCACTACAAGAAAGTAGATTCTTAGCCTTAAGACATAGTCTTGGACTAATGGAACTACCAATGAACTGAAAAGTTCGTGAATGCGAACGGGCATCCAGAGAAGAGGTATCCGAACGGGCATCCAGAGAAGAGAAAGAGAAATCGAACAGGTATCCGGATGTCAAAAGGCTAAAGAGCAAAAAGGCGACTTAAGATCTACGAGGCGGAACTCAGATATCTGAATCACTCTATAAACGGGGAACACAAAGCAGAATAGTACAACTATCTGCAGTCAACTACTCTCTTGAAATTCACATTATTTCTATCTTGATGAAAAACTTGGAAAAATTCTAAGTATAAGACAGATTCAGATGCAAACAGTGTTCTTGGTCATACAAAAACGTGATTTAGATAGCTAATAGCCAAAATTCATTAAATGGGCACAATTACACTTGTTGATTGTGATCATTGCTGAAGAAGCAATGGTGACCCTTGATGAAATTAAGCGTTTGATCTATACGGTGGAAATTAATTCGATAAATAGTGGATCAGAAAATACTGACAAAGCCCACTTTGCATTTAATGCCGAACTAGCTTTTGCTCACGCCTGCTTGCAAATCATAGATACGTACACACAAAATCAATTTGTATGTATTTGTTTGTTGAGATTCTATTGCTATATATATAGGATTTTGGCAAAAGAAATCACTTTCGCCTAATCCAAAATTCCGACTTACACAAAAATAGCAAAACCTTCTCTTGATTCTCTGCAAACCTTCTACAATCTCTGCAAATCGAGATTAAGTTTTTCTGCAAAGAATTACTGAATCAAATCTCTTTCAAACACCAATCCAAATTCCCCACACTATATAAAGAGATGGCCCCAAAGAATTCTTCCACACAGAAATCTCAATCCTCCACTGGTACTGCTGAAAAGCAAGCACCAGAGTTGGTTATTGTGAACAACCGACTGGTAGGAGATTTTAATCCTGACCACTGGACTTCAAATCACAGAATGATTTGGGGGTGGTGCCATGGTTGAGGAATACCTCACGGCTGCAATAGAGAACCAGACGTAAAGTCGATTCTTGACATGCTTGAAAAGGCACAAATCAAGGTTTTCTATCGCTGTGAGTGGAATTTCTTCACTCGATGTGTTGGAATTCTACAACAACTCTAGGATAATTTCCTGTGTTTCTGAAGGCACTGCAATAGTGTCTGTCAAAACCTCAGTCTAAGGAAAGGAAATCCTTCTGGACTTAACAAATTTCTGTAAGTTGTTTGAGTTTCAAAATCTTGGAAAGGATTTTGAAATAAACACCAAGGATGATGATCTCCTTGAAGGTGTTAAACAATTAGATGCGACGTGTGATCTTGAAAAATCAGATACACCCACTGAGTTCAAGCTTGCTGACATCCGAACCAGACATCTGATGGTTCACTGGGATGTATTGGCTTGCATTCTTCATAGATGCTTTGATGGTCTACAAGGAGGTGCTGACCAGATAAGCCAAGAACGATGGATCATGATGTTCTTGCTGAATCAACAAGACAAAAGGCTGGAAAACCCTTTTAACTGGGGAAAGTACGCCTTCATGAAGTTTGTGAAGAAGATTCAAGGCTTCGAGCCTAAGATTGCCAAAGGACTAGCTGAGCCAAAGGCCACAGTAGGCTATGGTCTGAAGATATGCTACTTGCTGGAGAAGCTTGGCATCAAGCTCAGAGAGACGGCTGAAATAGCCAACAGTAACCTACTCTACAAATATGAGTATACAAACTTGATGAAAAAGGTTACTGGGTCTCAGAAAGGTTCTAAGAAGCGAAAGTCTGAAAAGGTATCTGAAGAAAAGGTTGCGACCAAGAAGCCCAGAACTTTAAGAAAGAAGTCTGCTGGCAAATCAGAAGACACACCCATAGAGGTTGTCAATTCCCAGATATCTGCAGGCCTTGCCGGTGAACTGATAAAGGCAGATCAACTCATCAATGCTGCAAAAGAGTTATCAACTACTGAACAAGTAGACTCAGCAAGAGAAAGTGCTTTCAGAAATGTGAAGACTATTACAGAAAGCCTTGCTGATGAACTCATAAATGCTGCCAAAAGTGGTGAAACACACCAAGCCCTATCTGCGGAAACCGCAAGAATTATGGACCAATCAGTTCCTAATGTTGATGAGAGCTCTGACGATGAAGATGATGAACTAGTCATCTCTCAAGTCCTAGAAAGAACAAAGAGGGCTAAGGTTACTGAAATAGTAACTGGTGAAGAGGTATCTGAAAAAGAACCTACACCACCGGTTGCTGAACAAGCACCTATAGCAAAGGTTGTTGGTGCAAACACACCATCAGGGAAGGTCTCCTATGAACAAATTCAAGAAGCCCTGATGAGTGGTGACTTAGTGCTGGCAGATGCTGATGAAAATGCCACATCTAAAAGTCTGGAAGAACCTACTAATGATAATTCTTCTTCTTCCAGACAACCACAACAACCACAACCACAACAGCCACAAGTGGTTGATGAAATGGTAAATGAACTCCATTTCGAATTACCAGCATTACAACACGCTGAAGAAAATCCTGCAAAAGAGCAGGTTCCCCAACTCGACAAGAGGGATCAAACTGAGACATCCACTCAGTATGATCAACCAGGAGGCAACAACAGTTGCACACTCAGGAAAGGTGTGAAGTACCTAAAACTTCAAACAAAGAAGCTGTACTGGAACAAGAAGACCAAAGTATAAAAGGGTCACAAGTTCCAGAGACCAATCAGCCTGACAATGCTCAGGTAGCTGAATGGTTTAACTCCTACCTTGTGAAAAATTTTATGCTTGTATATCTTGTTACTTATATAAAAATTCTTTGTTACAGGCTGAGTTAGAAACACAAAAACAAGAGGAAGCTGGAAAGCTTGCCTCAGAAACTGAGAAGGAGGTTACCCCAACCTCGCCTCTTAAGAAATCTGAGCCTGTACCACAGGTGATAATTGATTCTTAAGATAACACTTTTCAGTCATTTGTCTATGTGCTTAATCATTTAAAGTAAATGTTTCTAACAGGCTCCAACTGAGAAAGAGGAAGATAAGGCAGAAATGCCAGAGACAAACCCAGAGACCGACAAGGTTTCTGAAGAACACATCATTGAGCCTTCTAGGATGAAGGTACATGAAAAATCAGTGATAAGCATTCTTCATCATGGGTTATCTTAAACTTCTTCTAAAATATTCAATACTTTCTACTTACAGGCTCATTCAGAAGTAGAAATGCAAAGGGAAAAAGTTGCGACATCCTCTGCATCAATGGAAATTGATGAAGCTCCCTAAGCAACATCACATGAAAGAATACCAGAAACTGAGAAAGTTTCTGAGAAAAATGACTCTGAGCTTCCTATTAAGGAAGTAAGTCCAAAACTCAGAACTCATTAAAGCATTTATGCACAAATTCTTTCAAGTAATTTCCTAAGTATTGTATTAATCTTAATTCTCAGGTTCAAGAAAGAAAGGTTGATGA
This sequence comes from Plantago major, assembly GCA_026545765.1. Lineage (NCBI taxonomy): Eukaryota > Viridiplantae > Streptophyta > Magnoliopsida > Lamiales > Plantaginaceae > Plantago > Plantago major. The sequence continues at coordinate 61,836,512 of CM048844.1, read as the reverse complement.
GGACCAGACTTCCAAGTCTCCACCTCACAACAAGATATCTGAGACACCAATTGTCTCAGTAGCACAAGTCTCTGAGCCTGAAGTACTTACTCAGGTAACTCAGAAACTAAACTACACTTCTACTCAGATATCTACAAAAGTTTTGAAGCTCACTCAAAACTCTTTCTTTCAGGCTCAAACGAGTGCAAAGCAGGCTCCCAATGATGAGAAAAGGGACCTACTTTCCTTCTTCAAAGCTCAAACCCTGCCAAAGCATATTCAATGCTTTAAGAAATGGCAAAGGTTAAGGTGCTCTGATCTCTCTGAAATATTGAGAATCACAGATCAACCAACCAGACGAGCACGAGCTCTTGACTTGGAGACATATATCCATGCAATGTTCCCTACCGAACAGTACACAGTTGAGACTCTATTGCATAAGGATTTCTCCAGAGAAGTGGCGCACAGTTTGATACAAGCCTTTGAACAGGCAGATGGTCAGACAAGATTACAGATGGCATTCAAGCCAGTTCTGCCCCAGACTCTGCAATTTATACCTTCTGAACAAGAAGAGGTTAATGGGCAGAAAATCACTATTCCTGAAGTGATCAATCTTGTATCTGAAGATGATGAGGAGGAAGAGATAAACGAAAACGACTTCGATGAACCTCCCACTGACCATCACCAAAAGGATGACACAAACAAAAAGGATGATGATGATGCCCCTGCACCAGGGACCGGAGGAATTTCACAAAGAAATCATGCCTCAACTGCTGAAAAGCAAACTGAGAGGAAAGCACAGAAATCTCCGTCTCCATCTCCTCAAAAGTCAACTCATCCATCTTCCCAACAAAAGGTTATTACTGAACAAGTAGTTGAGGATTCTGAGGAAATTGCTCAGAAATTGTTGAATACTCAATCCATAACTGCTCAACTCAGACAACTGTTGGAAGAAGAACAACAACTCCATCTTCAACTGGAAGACCAGATAGCTAAATCCAGAGACAAGCTTGACCAACTACAAGATCAATATCTGCAAGAGATGATTGCTTACTCTGAGGTTAAAGAGCTACAGGATGCTGTAAATGCCATCACCAAAGAACTCGATACTGAAGAAGTATCTGAAATTAAGCATGATGCTAAGGCTGCATCATCTTCTAAAGAAGTACCATCCTCCTCCCAAAAAGGGAAGAAACCAATCTCTGAGATGGTTGCTGGACTCGACACAATCGATGAGAATGTCCAAGAGGATGAAGATCACTGGGCTGATTACTCAGATGATGAAGAAGACAAGACTTTGGTAGAGCATCGCAATGAACATCTAGCGGTTTCACACTTGAAAAGGAAACTGATTGCTCCTGAAACTTTCAGCAAACTGCCAAATGTCCACTCCCATGAATACATGAACAGATACCAATCGCTCATCGAAAAGGAGATGTCTTCACAGAACAAGGAAGTAATTGCCTCCGTCCCCTCTGAAATGAAAAAGTTCACTGAGCTCGTCACTCAGAGAACAACTAGCATAGTCATTGCTCAGAAAGATCTGGGAATGATAAGGGACGATGATGCGTCTTTAGCTGAAAAAACTTTCCAAGAGGCAAGTTACCTTCTTTGGAAGCGGATGCCATCCTAGGCCCATTAAGTAGCTCACCGATAAGGACAATGGACTTATCAAGCAAAATCAGAGCTCAAAGCGAACTTGAAGTTGGTCCTTTACAATTATTTACAAGGGCATTTTGCCTCTCTCTCAGATTCTTTTGTGAGACTGAGTCAGCCAACAATGACTAAGGGGGAAAGAGTGTACAAATATGGACCTCAAAGTCAGGGGGAATGGGAAGAAGGAGAAGAAAACAAGAAGAAATCTGGAGCTGGTGCGGCTCAGAGAGGAAGAAGAAACATGAAAACTTCCCAGCCACCACTCAGAATCAATGAACCCTCCTCAAGCCAAGATGCTTTGCAAATAGTAGCTGCTTCCCAGAAACCTACTGAAGGAACTACAATGATAACAAGGGCCATGGCACAGAAACCTCGAAGAAGTACCAAGGCTCCAAGGAGAAGACAGGTTAAAAGGATTGATGAATCTTCTGAAGAAAAAGAAGAAGGCCAAATCAAGTCCCTGGGCAATGAAGAAGGCTGTAAAACTCTCACAACATTTAATCTTGATGATGATGAGGAAACTGATGAAGATGAAGCTCCTCTTCACAGAAAAAGGAAAATTGAAAGCCTAACTGAGCCCATAGCTGCAAAGCCCCTAGCAGCTAAAACACCCTCTGGAAATACCAAGTCTATCCAGGGTGGTTCTTCAAGCAACAACCCCAAAGAGAATTCAAGACAGAGAAGGAACAGACTGAGAGCTGAGCAAAGACAAAGTCAACTTCCACTCAGGCCAGAAGAAGCCAAAATAGAGTATGTGAAGAATGACAATGACTCCTCTGTCTACAGGTGCATCAATCAGAAAATGGCTATTGGATTCTGGAACTTAAGCATCTACTCGTAAATTCAAGATTTCCAGAACCAATCCATAAACAACTTATGGCATGGAGAAAAGATAAGCCAACCTTGATCAACACCAATCACATTAAAGCCTGGTTGGATTTTGAAGTTGTCAAGAGAACTGAAGCCATGAGAAAGGACCTCTCTGATGAATGTCCATATGGAAAGCGGATGATGTGCAGTGCGAATATCACAGAACAGCACAAGAGCAAGACTCATTGTGGAACCCTATGAGTCGTTCTATCTAGCGAAGATCAATACAAGGGTGACATCGGATCGAGGATTATCTTGAATACTTCAAGCTTTCAGATATCAGAATAGAGCATGCCTGGAAGTGGGGAAAGTATCTGTGGGTCAAACATTTTGTCAAGAAAAATCCTACCAAAACCTACAAAGAGGTCTGTGGATTTGCCAGAGACACTGAGATGCTCGTCAGAACACTTCTCTATGATTATTCTGATGACATCAAAAGGTTTGGAGATAGGAAATTTGCAGACTGATCCACAAAATACTGTTGAAGACTTGAAGACTAGTCTATTAGGATGTTTACTTGGAGCTTGGTTACTCCTGTTGTCCTAATTTACTATGTAGTTTTTGTTGTATTTTTGCTGACTGAGCTAAACTTGATTTATGTATTGAAGTTATCTGTAATCTTTCTTTGTAACTTATCTGAAGAACTTACTCTCAGATAGTATTCTATAAAAGATAACTTGTCAGCAAAGATCACACTTTGTGATTTGGTTGATGTTTACTTTCTGCACTTAATTGAATGAATTGAAAAATCTTAAGAAATGATTAAGTGTTGGATTGTTCACTCATCCAGATTTGTAATAGGTCAGATAGTCATCGTTGGTGATCAAAAGGGGAAATTTGTTAGGAAATTTGTTAGATATTTTGTTAGAAATATCATTTAGATTTGATCGACAACATGATGACTTATCTTAGTCTCGTAAAGGTGATTAGTACTCTTGGTTCACTTGAACATTGTAAAGGAAACCACTAAGTATGATAGTCTAGCTAATCTTGTATAGGATGTTAGGTCTCAAAATGTAATTTTATTTTATGAAGAGAAGACCAAGAAGAAGACATCCAAGCGAACAAGTTCAACGACATTGAAGACTTGAAGAAGCGCACAAGATTATCAAGCAGTTTACAGATACCTTGGCGGATATCTTGAAGACACGAATAGTTTTAAACAAAGCGTGTCACAAGAGATATCTGAGAAATAAAAGGTCTATCTGAAAACAAGGAAAGTGTCCTGATATCTATTCTCAGATACCTTGAGCTTTAACCACATTTCTGAAAAAGAAATATATATATTGCAAACAAAGTTGTTTCAATAAAAGTGGTATCTGAAGTTAAAGATAAGAACGTGCAAAGAATCAGAGAAATCTGATCAAGGTTGCTCTGATACAAAGCATAGTTCCGTTGGCACTACTGGACAAAAGTATAGTACAATGCATTAAATGCACGGACAGAGATGTCTGAACAAAAGCAACGGTAGCTTCTGAAGAAGAAGACAAACCTGCTACAGTACTATACACAGATATCGATAGTTTGAATTTAATTTAAGCCTAACGGATACTATTCAAACGGCACTCAAATTCATCTATAAATATCAACACTTAGACAGCTTGAGAAGACACACAACCTGAAGAACTTACACTGAACACATATCTCGCTATCTCAAGCAAATTACTTATACTCAAAGCTTTCTGTTGCGACCAAAGCTCTTGATCTTGAGTAACACTGAAGTTGTAAGTGTCCTGATCCTAAACAAGCACTGCTATCTGTGAAAGAGTTGAATTGAAAGATCAAGTATCTGAGATTCATTCTCCTGAACATTTATCTAAGACTTGGGTCAGTAAAAAGAACAAGATACCATACATTGAAAAGTGTATTAAGTATACTTGATTCACAGAGCTATCTGATTAACTGAAAAGTTATTAAAGAAGCTCATCTGACAACTCAAACCAAAACCAACACCATCGCTGGCGTGGAGTACAGGAAGTACTTAGTTTGAGAAACTAAGGAATAACTCCAAGGTTATTGAGCACAGGAAGTACTTAGCTTAGGAAGCTAGGGAATAGCTCAAAAAGGTTTTTGAGTACAGGAAGTACTTGGCTGTGAAAGTCGGGGAACAACTCAGGGGGAACATTTGGTTGGGAACCATTTGTTTAAGGAATCTTAGAATAGGATTTTTGTAAGGTGACCTCAATTATCTATTCTAGTGAATTCTAGGTCTTTGGAAGACCGAAGTGGATTAGTTGGAGGATTATGCCACCTCCAGATACCACTATACTTGCTGTGTTTTTTACTTTTCTGTACTTACTTTTCAGCAACACACACACACACTTTAACTGTTTCTGCACTTATCTATCTTAAGTCTTCCGCGCTCTGAATCTAAGTATCAAATATCTACACAGATATCTGAGAAATATTTTTTATCGACAAAAGTTTTAAAAGACTATTCACCCCCCCTCTAGTCTTTTACTTTGCCGTTATCTGGACCAACAGATTGTCAGCAGTCATGAGCTCTACTGTCCGAGTGTCTACCGCGCCCGAGGCGGTCGCCCATTTTGAGAGGCCATATGCCCTCCCATTCTTCGTACGCTCTATCTTTACTAATGAGAACTCCTCAAAAGCTTGCCCCAACTCTTTTACCACCTTCAAGTATTTGATCATGGCTGCACCCTTTGTGGTAAATTTGCCAGAATATTGCTTGGTGACGAGTTGGGAATCCGAGAAAGCTTTGATTTTTCTCTCCATGACCAACTTTGCCATCTTCATGCCTGCAATCAAGGCTTCATATTAGGCTTCATTGTTGGTTACCGAAAAAATCAGTCGGATAGCGTATTCCATCTCGGCACCTTCAGGACTGATGAGCAACAATCCGGTTCCTCCTGCGTATGCCGCTGAGGACCCATCCACGTAGAGTTTCCAGACGTCTTTTTCCGAGGGAGGCAACTCCTTTGGAACAAAGTGTGGTTATTAGGTCGGTTCACTTTGTGGGGGAGGTTTCTCGGGCGGAGGTGGAGGTAAATCCGTCATGCCTTGTTGATTCAATATCCACTCAGCCATTGGGTCGGCTTCCTGCTGTTTCCCATCCTCGGCTACTTGTATTGTCAGCACATTCGTGGGCTTTTGCCCATAGAGAATGGCAGATAGAGGACTCCTCTTGGTCAAACTTGGTTACCACCGAAACCCACCAGACTAGTGGTAACAGGCCTGAGGCCTTCCAAAGTCATGTTCATCTTTCTCCCTGTGCTCATGAAAATGATGTTAGATGAACTTCCCGTATCAATCAAAACTTTGCTCATTTCATAGCCGGATATGTCCATATCAACCACCAATGGAACATCTGGGCTGCTTTTCGCCCTTGGCCCGTGCAAGGAGAAGGGGCGTCGGCCTCGTCAAAGGTGATGACATTGGTTCCTGGCTTCACATAACTAACATGTTCTTCGTCGGCTTTGGCTAGGTCTCTAGCCATTGATTCTCGGGCATTTCGACTATCTCCCCTTGCTGGACCGCCGACAATGGTCAAGATTCAGCCACATCTCATAGGATTTTCCTCTTCATAGAGTGGCCTTTCATCTATCTGGGCCACTCGATTGTTTTCCCTTCTCGGACTTTAATTCCGTCTTGGGCTCAATGACCTCCTTGGATTTTGTATGCGAGGAGGACTCGGGATTCTTGCCGGGGAACGTGCTCATTGATGAGGCATATTTTGACACCTTATTTAACCCTTTTTACCCTCTTTTTATTAGTTGTTTAGTTATGTTTTGTATATATTTTGTGTTGTTTCTTGTTTTTTGTGTGTTTCCACCTTGTATCCAGGTTTTAGGTGTTTTCGTGAAGAAATGAGGCTAAAATGGTGCATTTTATTACATTATTGGAAAGTAAAAAGTTCCAAGTTCTCAAAGGTGGTGAAAAGTGGAATCCGACGGTCGAAACGGAAGTGCATTTGGAGTTCGGATGAAGTTTCTAGGACCGTTTTAGTGAAAACTTGCGAAAGTAGAACTACATTTGGAGCGGTCTAGCCATTTTAGGCATAACTTCTTCATACGATGTCGGATTGACCTCAAATCGGCGGCCACACGAAGATAACGGAAAAATATAGCTACAGTAAAAGTGGGGCGATCGTCCAGTGCCGTTAGGGCAATCGGCCGGACCATTCTACACTGCGGCAGAGAATTTCTCTGCCGTAGCGTCCAGAGCACTGGGCGATCGGGGCAATCGCCCCACCCTTTCTACGCTGCGGGCATGATTTTGTAATGCTTCCACGCGTTTTTCTTTATATTTTCGATTTTTGTGTTTCAAATCATCAGACTTCATTCCAGATTGTAATCTCCCCAATTGAAACTCCCCTTTTACTTTTCTCTCTTCCAAGAACCCTAGATTTACATCAACAATTGTAACAAAGCTTTGGATGATTATTGTATCACATTGAGAACCCTTGAAGGGTTTGGGGCTTGATTTGTATTCGAATTCAATCGAAGCTTTTCATCCGTGGAATAAAATCCGTGACAATTTGGTAATTGGCTGAACTTCTTTTGCTTAATAGATAGATTTTCATACGATTTGTGTATACGCTTTTTGCATGTTGGATATGTGTAGATCGCATAGCTAGTCACTCTATGGGTCGGTGGTAATAGTATAGGGATTGGAGCCAGTATAGGATCTTTTGGATGAATACACAGCTTCACTATTTGTTGAATCTTGTGAATCGTTTGATAGTTCAATGCTTTAGCAATCGTTTCCAGATACCCAAAATCCACAAGAGGGATTCACACCCTTAAGGTTAATTACGATTTAAGCCCAACACATTCGACTACAAACACTGACTAGTAGAATTGACAACTCTACTATGTTCATTAAACGATTTCACTTTCCAAAGTCGTATCCTTCATTGCAGACCTTACTTGCTAGCATGAACTATTTATTTACCACCGACCTGTGTTTCACAACAAGTTGCCAAAAATTTCTTATGAAAATGTGTTCTTTTCAAAGGGTCGAAAGGGACTTTAATTCAAATACTAAAAATAGAGAATTGCTACTCCGACTATTGTTCCGTTTTTTGCTTTCATATTTCCTCAAAACCTTGCGCACTATTTTTTGGAGTTACTCGAGATTGTTGTGAATCTGCGGATAAAATCACTGGTGTGTGACCCTCGTTATCATTAAGGACTTATTCCACGTGTGGCTCCCGTCCAAAGCTTTCGCTCATGTAGACAAGGAACTCCGCACGACTCACAAATTGGGGTTTGAGTAACTCGTGTGCTTATTTGTCCTCATTGGGATCTTTTGGCTTCAATTTTGTTGGTGTCCATTTTACCGAAGGTTTGCACTTTTGTGCGTGTCGGTTTAGTCTATGTGTCTTAAACCTTCATGGTCATATGGCTGATAAAAGGCCACACCGGTATATGATAGTATTTGAAACACGCTCAACACGACATACGGTGATCACTTAGGACCATGGAAACACCTCGAGCCTTTTTTTAAAAATATTTTTCATGGGAACAGAAGTCAGAATTACAAATCACTCAATCAGTCACAAAAATATGGAAATCCCCTCCCCAAACCAGTTCTTTAGAACGGGTTTGGAAGGGTATCAAAAGTTCAAAGCATGCCGTTTGTCATTGCCATCTAATGAGAACACTCATAAGTATGAATTGGCGCAACAACTTTAAGAGAAATTGCACATCCCAGGAGTCGCACAAAACAATTCTTGCCGGTATAATATTTTTGATCGGCTCAAATAAGGCTCCTCACAGGTGTTTGGACCACAAAGCTAAACAGACTTCTTATTTACAAGGGAAACGAACTCAAAAAATTTTAGACTCAACAACCATTACTAATCAGTATACACTCAAAACTTAAGCATCAAAAAAGTTTGTCACGAACGAAGGACAACTTGGAAGTTCGACACAAGACTCGCAATTTTTTTTTTAAAATATGGCAAAAAAGTTAGGCCAAAAGGAAGCTAAAAATAAAAGAATGCCAAGTAAGGCACACCGGCCACAAGTAATACATGCAACCTATGTGGCTCACCGACCACCACTAAGAAAGCGATAGAAAAAAATGTAGAAGGTACCACCCCAAACCGAGCGATTGCACGTCCCGTGCAAAATAGCTGATGCGCTCAAAATTAATACTTGTAAAATAACACAAGTAGTAAAGCGGTTGTCATAGTACAACAAAGCTTAAACCACAGGGTCGTTCTCTCGAGGAATTGATTAAGCTAGTTCTAATGTATAGGCTGAAGGTGTGAGTTGTAAACAAATAGTATGGATAAAGTGATAATTTAAAACCCTACAACAAACTGCAATTACAAGACAAGGTAATATCTAGATCATGCAATTTCTATAATTAAAACGAAGCTAGCGATCTTTCAAAAGTGTTGACGCGATATAGCTAATGGTACACTACCCGCGAATGCAACAACTTTGCTATTGCAAAATCGAACCAGATACAGATTATAAGTACGTATGAGTTATGGAAAAAAGCTTGTCACTAGCTATGCCCTCATCCGGATATATACTAATAAGAGATAAAGACTGATGCAAGTTCACAACGATACAAGCATGCGTTCAACGATCAGATAACAATATGTCACAATACAAGTTACTAAAAGCAACCGCTAACTTGTACTATTGAATACCTGGGCGCCTAATGGTCTCTGCAATCATCAGAATGATCAATGAAAGCTTCTTCGAATTAAAAGAGAGATTGAAATCTCTAAGTGTTTACAATGCTTGGAATTGAAAGTGTGAAAGTAGGAGAATGTAAAGATATGTGAAAGACTGATACAAGGGGTCCTATTTATAGACCTAGGAAGATGAAATTTGAAATCATGGGAAAAAATTTCCAGTATTCGTGGGTTTGATACTGTCAAACAGAGCTCACTGCGGTGAGGGGACCTTGCCCGTTCCAGCTCACCGCGTCTACCCTTTCTGCCTTCTTTTCTGCTTGGTTGTACCGCGGTGAGGCTCCTTGTTGCAGGAGCTCACCGCGGTGAGCCATGTGCTTGAGAAAATCAGCATTTCCCAAATTTCTCCTATTTTTCTCTCCCTTTTCCAACCTCCATGTCACCTCTCTTGGAGTAGTGGCCCACTAACTTGGCCTCATGGTGCTTCTAGAAACTTTCCCAACTCTTCTTGCACGTTGGTCCTCCATTTCCCTTGTCAATTACAATAAAGTACCTAAAAAAGCACAAAAATACACAAAAAACCCAAGTGACACGGAACAAAAAATACTAAGTAATGGCTAAAAGACGCAACAAAACACAGAAAAAGGCACTAAATGAGTCCTTAAAATATGGACTCATCAAACTCCCCAAACCGAACCTTTGCTCGTCCTCGAGCAAACAACTCTAAAACCTAGAAAAAGAAAAAACACTTAGACACGACGAAACACGGAGTTGTTCAATCGACTAGCTACCAGGACAAGTATTGTCAGAAATAAGCCCGTATACTGATGTAAACTTCTATACCCTCTAACTTTGACAAGTAGCTTTGCAAAGATCACAATCTTCCGTTTCGTAAGTAAATAAAACTTAATCCTATCCTAGTAGTCCTTCACAAAGGAAGATAATAGTGCAACTCTCAAGTCTCTCATCTGGAAGTGTCCAGTAAATAAAGGTATTCGCTCAAGACTTAACTTAGGATGGTGACAAGAAACGTCACAAGCTGCCACTAATATTACATGCTTTTGCACTCAATTCAAACGAGTCAGAAAGGACTTTTTAGGAAAGGGGTTGAAATCAAATACAAGGGAATAAAATTAGCTGTCGTTCTCGTGCTTTGCTCTTTTTGCACGTTTATTTCTTTCTCTTTTTTTTTTTCTTGTGCTTTGCTCTTTTTGCACAGATTTTGTATTTTTTCATTTTTATTTTCTATCTCAGTGTTGAAAGTGTATCCCAATAGGTTTCCTAAGATCCGTAGTTTTGTACGTGTCGGTTTGGTATGCACCCCATCAACCTTCACAACATACGAGCACCGCCCACGCGCTGGTTTATAGGTAGTATTTGGCATGCATTTTGGAAACAAAACGATCAACCCTCACAGCATAAACACAATCAGCCCCGCGTTGGTTTATAGGTAGTATTTGGAAATGTCCAACACGATCTTAGACGATCACAAGTGATCCTTGAAAAACACTTCGAGATTTTTTCTATTTTTTTCTTCTTTTAGAACGGCAGCATAGCAATACAAAACAATTTTGAAATCGACCATAGCTCAAATATAGAAAGTAGTGAGCCTGAGTATGAAGTTGACAAGAATCCTCCTCCCCAAACCTGTTCCTTGGAACGGGTTCGAGAATCGAGACACCAAGTCGAAAATGCCGTTCATCATACTCGTTTTAAAAAAGAGTGCACATGTAAATGAAGTGGCGCAAGTTAGAAAACCTTGCTCATCCTACTAGAATCACACAATTGCCGGTACAAGATTTTTTCATCGGCTTTAAGGCTTCTCACCGGCTTTTTGACTACTAAAACAGGAAGACATTTTATTTACAAGTGAAATGAACTAGAGTGATTTTCGAAAATTCCTTAGCACTCAGTCAGAGGCCATCTAAGATCACATCAGTAAAAAGTCTTAACTAAGGCAATAGATCACCAGACTTGTTAAAAGAACTCAAGACTCGACACAAAATTTTTTGAAATAGGCCAAAAATTAGTCCAAAAGACTCGACTCAACTGCAATCACACAAAAGTGGCTAACATACCTCCCCACATAATCACAAAAATGAAAAACAAAAGGAAAAACACATATATACAAGGCAGCAAATATTTGAGACATGTAAACATATGATATAACTCCCCTCCCCAAACCTATTCGATAGCTAGGCCCTAGCATAAGGAATAAATAAAAAGGAGAAAGTTCAGAGTTACCGTCCGTAGTATGCCTCGGTCGGCATGATCACTAAGAGGAAGGCGGACCATGGGGTCCGGAAGATGAGCCTCCTCTTTGTTGCTGCCGGTCATCCGTCTGAGCTTTGCGCATTTGCTCCATATGCGCTAGGTGCTCAGTTGCCCGCGTGTCCGCTGCAGACATGTGCTGTGTGAGACTCGAATTGCATGAGCCCCACTGATCCAAGTACATACCAAACCACTGCGATACTCCATGTATGCTCCTAACATCTGCGGCAAGTCCTTGGTAGCACCCCCTAACTCTGAAAAATCGGAGGCTATCACGCTTTGCCTCCCCTTAATGCATTCGAACCGGGGCTCCCTTCTGCTTTTTGAACACACTCTTTGTTTTGGGTGCGATGGTACCTGGATAGGAAATGTCAGCGCTACACCCATATCAAAATGTAGCTACACGAATGCCTAATCCTAACTCATAGTTACATGCAAACCATAGTGCATTAAAATGTGGCCACAACAATGTCTTCCCCAAACCAATTCTTGCAAGTAGTAACAAGAATGCCTTATCCTTCAACATAAACGTGCTTACAATAGTGCAAACATTTGTTACTACAAGGGATTTTCCCAATTAAAACAGTAGCAAGCTCAATCCTATCATCAAATATGCAGCACGAATACAAATTCTAAGATGAACAAGCTAGCACAATAATACCCTTCCACCAAAAACATCATAAATATCCAGAAAATCTAACTAAGCTAACTTGGATTATGACTTATCTAGACAATTTCATACCTTATAAGCACAGCCACATACTCAATAACAATCAATCAAGTATAGAAATCCAAGTTTGCAAAATAAAGATAGTAGAAAGAAGTACATCGATTCCGGAAGAATTAATGGATATAAATACAGATTGAAGTCTCCAAGTAGTGAAGAAACTCACTACCTTCGCAACGGTTTATTACCCAAGTTAAATAGTGGAGAATTAGTGAAAATCTCAAAAATTGGGGGAAAAATGGGTAAGGAGATTGAAGTCTCCTTCTCTTTAATCGTCAGCCCTCACGCGGTGAGGCAGGGGCTAGGGTGCCCCTCACCGCGGTCCAGCAGAGAGGCAAACTTTCTGCCTTCTGCAGACCGCGGTGAGGTGCCTTTTTCCCTGGCTCATTGCGGTGAGATCTGTTCTCCCGTAATTTTTTTTATAATAAAAAATTAATAAATAAAATCTATCCTAAATGCAATATGCACCTATATCTATATGCAAAACAATAAGTCATGCTTTGGTTATAGTTGTTAGCGTCGACTCTTCCGTTCTTTATTCTGAACCCCCGGGTTGCCTCCCAGGAAGCGCCTTTTCTTATAGTCGTTGGCTCGACTGCTATACATTATCGTTATCCTTTCTCATACGGGAACGAATTTTGAGCAGGCGTCGAGCCTACTTGGAGCTTCCAGTGAATATCTTCTGCTCCATTGTGTGTTGATCCCACAATACTAATGTAATCCTTGAAACGAGTATGTCGAGAGTTAATATGTTCAAATTTAAGCACATAACACTCATAAACAGGTTACAAAGAAAAAGGGCAAAAAGGATCAACAAAACTCCCCTTGGGTAATGACATATGTACGATGTCGGGGTGATGGGGCACCTGGCTCTCTGTGGTCTCTGGTGGCGTGAAAACGCTCACTAAAGACACCAGTGGGATGGGAGTGATTTCTATATCCGGAGTACTCATGCTTCCTTTGTCGAACTTCTCTTCTTCCTTTTGTTCGAAATTCGTTACGCAATCCTCCAAGCTCTCCATCAAAGAGTACGGGGAGTATTCGTCATAGAATACTCTAAGCACTTCCTCCCATGTCCTCAATGACTCTGGCTCTAGCAAATGCAGCCATTCTATGGCTTGGGATCTAACGGCGAAAGGAAACAACCTCCTCTTCAGTTGGTCCTCACTCAATCCACTAGGTGGTAACTCCTTCACGAATTGTTCGAACTGACGAATACATCTTCCATCGGCCTTCCCCAGAAGTATGGAAGTGAACACCCCCAATCATCGTCTAGATCGTATTCCCTAACCTCAGGCTCAAGGAATATTGGTGGTTTTCTTACCACCAGCTGAGGTATGAAATATTCTCCGTATGTAGCCATACCCTTGCCATACATACACCTGCAGAAAAAATTTCTCTATATCAACAAAACTAAATGCATTGTTAGTTACTGTTAGTACCAAAAAAATAATCCAAAAGATAATTTCTTTTTGATTTTTTTGAAATTTTCAGTTTTTTCTTTGGTTTTCGAATAAGATAAAAGTAAAAATACGCAACTACACACTGATCCTACTTATTGAAGAACATAGGAATCAATTCCCCGGCAGCGGCGCCAAATTTTGATGCGCTCAAAATTGATACTTGTAAAATAACACAAGTAGTAAAGCGGTTGTCATAGTACAACAAGGCTTAAACCAAAGAGTCGTTCTCTCGAGGAATTGATTAAGCTAGTTCTAAGGTATAGGCTCAAGGTGTGAGTTGTAAACAAATAGTATGGGTTAAGTGATACTTTAAAACCCTACAACAAACTTCAATTACAAGACAAGGTAATACTTAGATCATGTAATTTCTACAATTAAAACAAAGCTAGCGATCTTTCAAAAGTGCTGACGCGATATAGCTAATTGTACACTGCCCGCGAATGCAACAACTTTGCTATTGCAAAATAGAACCGGATACAGATTATAAGTACGTATGAGTTATGACAAAAAGCTTGTCACTAGCTATGCCCTCATCCGGATATATACTAATTATAGGTAAAGACTAATGCAAGTTCACAACGATATAAGCATGCGTTCAACGATCAGATAACAATATGTCACAATACATGTTATTAAAAGGGACCGCCTAACTCATACTATTGAATACCTGGGCGCCTAATGGTCTCTGCGATCGTTAGAAAGATCAATGAAAGCTTCTTCGAATTAAAAGAGAGATTGAAATCTCTAAGTGTTTACAATGCTTGGAATTGAAAGTGTGAAAGTGGGAGAATGTAAAGATATGTTAAAAACTGAAACAAGGGGTCCTATTTATAGACCTAGGAAGATGAAATTTGAAATCATGGGAAAAAACTGCTAGAAATCATGGGTTTGATTATGTCAAACAGAGCTCACCACGGTGAGGGGACCTTGCCAGTTCCAGCTCACCGCGTCTACCCTTTCTGCCTTCTTTTCTGCTTGGTTGTACCGCGGTGAGGCTCCTTGTTGCAGGAGCTCACCGTGGTGAGCCATGTGCTTGAGAAAATCAGCATTTCCCAAATTTCTCCTATTTTTCTCTCCCTTTTCCAACCTCCATGTCACCTCTCTTGGAGTAGTGGCCCACTAACTTGGCCTCATGGTGCTTCGAGAAACTTTCCCAAGTCTTCTTGCACCTTGGTCCTCTATTTTCCTTGCCAATTACAATAAAGTACCTAAAAATGTACAAAAATACACAAAAAACCCAAACGTGACACGGAAAAAAAAAACTAAATAAAGGCTAAAAGACGCAACAAAACACGGAAAAAGGCACTAAACGAGTCGTTAAAGTATCGACACATCAATAGCTAAGCACATAGGGAATACCTTCATTCCTAAGTCATCGTACTCCACCCCCGTATTGTGCATGCCCACTATGAACATCTCCAGTTACATCAAGAACCCCATAACGTCCTCGTCTTTTTCCCCATAGAACTTGGGCAGATGATGAAGAATATACGGATTTAGTTCATATTTTTGTGCCGCCTCAGAAAAGACAATAGACAACGGTTGTGCTCCAACACGAGCTCTTAAAATGTCATGGATAGTTTTCCTCGGAGCACTATGACCAGCTCCAACAACATTTCTTGTATCTCCCATTGTTGTACTGCAAAAGAATCACAAAAATAGAACTACACCACTCGTTAGCACCTGTTAGTGTAAACTTCAAATACCACATATACAGAGAACCGAGTAAACTAATTTTAAAACACAAACTAAGGAGTTAAGTCCCCGGCAGCGGCGCAAAACATGATGTTTCAAATCAAGTCCTTAATTTATAAGCCAACAACAATATCAAGGATCACTAGAAAAAGCACGTAGTGAGTTGATATGTTGCCCCGAGTGACGTTCTCGAAGGACTTAACTAAGCTTGTCTGTGTTTTAAAGTACTAGTTTGTCTTAGAATTGTGTCTTACGACCTCCAATTCTTTCTTTTGCAAATCACATAGATTAAACAGTAAACACAGGTTTGTCATCAATTAAATGAGACATGGGGTGGTGGTTTCATCAAGAGCTAGCTAGTAAAAGGATGCAATGGAATACACGATAGCATTGTATGGTAGTTTCACCATACAATGCTTTCTTTAATTTAAACACAAAAAGGCTCCTTTTACATCCATTTGTTGCAAAGTAATTTTCAAATAGCACGCTATAGCAAGTAAAAGTCTTATAGATTCAAGTCTAGCCACAGGTGCAAATGTTTCATCAAAATCCACACATTCCACTTGTGTATAGCCTTGAGTTACAAGTCGAGCTTTGTTTCTAGTCACAGTTCTGTTTTCATTGCTTTTATTTTTAAAAATCCATTTTGTGCCAATAATGTTGATGTTCTCAGGTCTTGGGACAAGTGTCCAAACTTCATTGGTCCGAAACTATGACAGCTCTTCATGCATAGCTTCTTTCCAGAAATTGTCTTTTAGAACTTCAGTTACATTTTTGGGTTAAATTAAGGACACAAAACAAGAAGATTTTACCTCTTGACATAGCGTGGCCATGTTAGATAGTGCTCTCAATGAGTCTTTGTAGTTGAGTCTGTTCTTTTGTCTGAGGTTTCTTCCTGTGCTAAGGTCTCCAATCACTTATGGACAGGGTGATATCTTTTGACTCTTAATGGTGGATCTCTTCGAACATCATCCATTCTGGATTCATCACCTTGTACACCAGTAGCTTCTGCAAGGACATTGCTACTTGATGGAATAGTAGTCTCATCTTCCGATTCATCAGAGATATAAGTTTCAGGCACTGTTATCCTCGTAGTTTTCCCAACAGCTTCCTCAGCTTTCACCTGTTCTTCAACACCTTGTTGTACTTCTGGTTGTACTTGCTCCTGCTCCATACCTGAGAGTTCCTGTTTCTGTGCAAAACTCAAAGAATCATCAAATTTCACATTCACAGATTCTTGAATGGTTCGGGTCCTTGGGTTATAGACTCTATAAGAGTGACTGTCAAGAGAATATCCTACAAATATCCTTTTCTCACTCTTATTATTGAACATACCTACATGCTCTCTATCATTCAGTATATAGCAGACACACCCAAAGACATGAAAGTAGTTCAGAATTGGTTTCTTACCATTTAAGAGCTCATAAGGGGTGCAAGTAGTTCCAGGTCTCAAGTAAACTCGATTGATGATATGACAAGTAGTGTTGATGGCTTCAGCCCAGAGTTTTTTGGATAGGTTCATGGAAATAAGCATTACTCTACCCATGTCCTGTATAGTCCTTTTTTTCCTTGCAGCCACTCCATTTTGCTGAGGGGTTTTTGGAGTAGAAAACTCTTGGGTTATTCCTTTCTTTTCACAAAACTTGATAAAGTATTGGTTTTCAAATTATCTTCCATGATCAGATCCGATCCTTTGAATAGATAAACTGTAGAGATTTTTGATTTTCACAAAAAGCTTTTTGAAGACATCAAAAGTTTCAGACTTTTCCTTTAAAAAAGACACCCAAGTGTATCTAGAGAAATCATCCAAATGAAAAAATATATAGCTTACCTCCTAGACTCTATACTTCAATAGGACCCGTCAAATCCATATGAAGAAGTTCAAAACATTTTGAAGAGATATTTTGTGGACCTTCAACCACTAAGCGGCGATGACTAGCTCTGGTTCGTTTACCCTTCAAACAATCACCGCATACAAGTTTACCTGGACTTATTAACTTGTGTATTCCTCTAACAACCTCTAGCTTGATAAGTTTCTAAAGATTTCTATAGTTAACATGCCCAAGCTTTTTGTGCCACAAAACATAATCATTTAAGTTCACAGAGTTACTTACACCTAATGTCAGTGCTCATAGCATAGCAATTATCATGTGATCTAACACCAGTCATGACACAGTTGTAACCATTATCAAACACTATGCAAGAATGTTTGTCAAAGTAAACCTTAAGATCACCATCACAAATATGACTAACATTGAACAAATTAGCAGTGAACCCTTGAATTAAAAGCACATTCTTGAGAGCAGGAAAGCCTTTGATGTTAAGACATCCTTTCCCTAACAACTTACCTTGAGTACCTCCTCCATAAGTGACAATACCTGTCTGTTGAGGTGCAAAGTCATTGAGGTATTTTTTTATACCTGTCATGTGCCTTGAGCACCCACTGTCAAAGTACCACATACCTGCATGGTTAGTGTTTATAACAGAAAGCACTACTTTACATACTTCATCATATTTTGCACACTAGACTTTTACAGCTTTGTGGGATGTTGTCGTCACTATTGGTCTAATAGTGACTAGGGGGTTTGTTTTCTGAGAGACAGGTAAAAGATTGGTCTTGACATTACTGTTGGTTTTAGGTTTCTGAATTTTCGAAACAAATTTTTGATAGAGTGTGCACTGGAAATTTATGTGGCCAGTTTTAGAGTAGTAGAGACACACTTTCTTTTTCAATTTACGATCACAATCTCCTTCATATCCAAGACCTATAGTACCTTCATTACCTTGTAGCAAGACCTCATCAAGTATGTTTGAGCTTGAGTTCCACTTGGTCATTCGGTTCTCTGCTTCTGAGGCTTGGATAGTAAATTTTTCTAACTCAGCATCCTTTTTGGTAAGTTGAACTTCTAGTAGCATGATGCCTTCTTTCAATTTGAGATTTTCCCTTTCCAGAGGTTTAACAGAATTTCCAAGTCTTTCTATCTCAGTCAGAAGAGACTCATACATCCGCCTCAGTTCTTCAATCTGTTGCTCTTGGTTGATTCTTTCTTCAGGAGGACTATATGTTGCAGGATCTGTTACCTTAACACTGAGTGAGTCATCATGGTTAAGTATGACAGTTTTCAATTCATTATAGCTATTATACAAACAGTTCCTCTCGCCAGCTTCCTGATCATTCACCAGACCACTTGCCACAACAGCTAGAGAGGTTATAGCTTGATTGGATCCTTCTGGAGTGTCTTCTGGATCTTCTTTGTCTTAATAACCTGCATCTTCTTTATCTTCAGAACCTACATCTTCAACATCACTCATATCCATCCAGTAACTTTTGCCTTTCTTTCTAAGGGTATTGGCACACTCATTAGATAGTGTCCCCATCCTTTGCACTCAGAACAATGTAACTTTTCTAGATTCCTAGGTTCAAAACTGATTGACCCAGAAGCAGTTTTAGGTTTGGATGAATGAGGGGTTTTGAAAAAATTGTTCTTTGTGAATCTCTTAACCAGATCATTGTACTTGTTAGGAATATCTGTTTAGATTTTGATCAGCAACCTAATGACTTATCTTAGATTAGAAAGGTGGTTAGTACTCTTGGTTCACTTGAACACTGTAAAAGAGGAAAATCACTAAGCATGTTAGTCTAGCAAATCTTGTATAGGATGTTAGGTCTCTGAATGTAATTTTTATATCTTTGAAGAAGACGAAGAAGAAGGCATCCGGCAGAAGAGTTCAACAAATTTGAAGATTTGAAGTCTGCACAAGATTGCTAAATACAAAGGAAATTGGTCTCATCATATACCTATGTCCAGATATCTTAAAGAAACAAGTGTTTCTCAATAAACAAGTTTTGCAAAAGATATCTAAGAACACAAGGTTTCTGAATGAGGAAAAGTGCCCACAGAAACCTGCACTGAGATACCCTGGATAAAACTTGTTTCTAGGAAATAATGTTTCAATAGGTATCTGGAGATGTGAAGGTCTCTGGAAAGGGACATGCAATGTTTCAGAAAGCGTGCATAGTTCCGTTGGCACTACAAGACAAAAATAGTACAATGCAATAAATGCGCAGACAGAGAGATCTGAACAAAAGAGGAAATCTCTGAAAAGAGACAACGTCCACTACAGTACTATTTTCAGATATCAATAGTTTGAATTTGAATTGAGCCTAACGGATACTATTCAAACGGCTTCAAATTCAACCATAAATATCACCACTTAGAATGCTTGAAATACACACTGAACTCCTTGAACTTACACACAGAACGAACTTATTCATTTAAGCATACAAGCCTTCAACCTAATTACTCTTTAGCTTATAGTTGCGACTAAGCTCTTGAATTCTAAGTCGCACGAAAGTTCTAAGTGTCCTGATCCTTAACAAGCATTGCTATTTGTGAAGGAGTTGAATCAAAAGATCAAGTATCTGAGTTTCATTCTCCAGAACATTTAACATAGAATTGGGTCAGTAAAGAACATATCACCACACATTGTGAAGTGTGTTAAGTGATTCTTGTTCTATAGAGTATTCTTAAATAACTGAAAAGTTAGTAAGTCTACTCACCTGACAAACCATCATAACCAACACCTTAAACGACATGGAGTACATGAAGTACTTAGTTTGGGAAACTAAGGAATAACTCCAAGGTTACTGAGCATAAGAAGTACTTAGTTTGGAAAACTAAGGAATAGCTCAAAGGTTTCTGAGTATAGGAAGTACTTGGCTGGGAGCCGGGGAATAACTCAGGGGGAACACTTGGTTGGGAACCTAGTGTATTTAGGAATCGAGAGAAGATATTTGTAAGGTGAACTCAATTATCTATCTTAGTGGATTCTAGGTCTGAGAAAGGTCGAAGTGGATTAGTTGAAGGATTACGCCACCTTCAGATACCACTATAAAAGACGTGTTATTTACTTTAAGCAATTTACTTATTGTTCTCGTTATCCTGCTAAGTATTTAAACACATTTTATCTTGCTGAGCTCGTGCACTTATCACAGAAAAGTCTTCCTCTCTCTTAAATTAAGTATCAGATATCTTCACAGATATCTGAGAAATTGTGTTTATCGACAAAAGTTGTAAAAAACTATTCACCCCCCTAGTCTTTTCCTTTGCCGTTATCTGGACCAACAGTACTCCCGTTGAAAAGTTATCAAGGCTGATTATTCATCGTTACTCAACTCATCAACAGATTTGTATTTGGAGTAAAGAGAGATGGTTTTGGTTTTGTTGGTCTTTTGTTCTTCTAAGCTCATCTCATAATTTATGAGATTGTGCATCAGGGTAGAAAACTCCATAGTGGCTAGGTGTTTGGTGTCTTCAAGAACACAACGTTTTGTGTCAAATCTGGAAGATAAGGATCTAACAGCTTTGTACACAAGTTGCTTGTTAGAAATATGTTCTCCTAACATCTGACACTCATTGGAGATTTGGATCAGTTTGTCAAAATAGGAGTTGACAGTTTCATCTTCTTCCATTCTCATTAACTCAAATTTGTTCAAAAGCATCCTGACCTTACTATCCCTCACACTAGCATCACCTTCACAATAATTTTGCAAGATCTCCTATGTAGCTTGAGATGTAGTACAGTTTTGTATAAGATCAAACATGTGAGAGTCAACATGGCAAAATATAGCATTCAAAGCTTTATCATTGTATGAGGAGTTTTTCCATTCTTCATCTGTCCACTGATTTTCTGGTTTGGGAACAACATCACCATCTTTTTCTGGTGTTGACAAGGGTAGCATGTATCCCTCTAACACAATTTTCCAAGACTTCACATCAATCGTTTTGATGTAAGTACTCAACCTGGTCTTCCAGTAGTTGTAATTGGTTCCATCCAATAAGGGCAACATCTTTGCATTGGGATTTACTGAATCCATCAGAAGCACAAAATCCACACTGGTGAGACAATATTCTAACATCTCATTTGGTCCTTTTTAGCGGTCTTTTCTTAGTCTTTGACCTTAGTTTTATAGTGTTTTTGTACGTTTTTATGCTTTGGTACTTTGTTTGTATTTTGTAGGATTTTTTGTGTTATTTGGTCCCGAACGTGAAAATCGGAGTGAAGACATTGGTTATAGATCTCTGAATGAAGAGTAATTGGGCGAAGACGGAAGTGAATTCAGAGTTCGGACCAAGAATTGAGAGGCGTTATAGCGTGACTTGCAAAAGTGATGATTTACGGAGCAGTATAGCCATTTTGGACATAACTCTCTCATATGAAGTTCGATTTACCTGATATCAGTGGCCATAGAAAGATAATTCAAAGGGCTACAACTTTCGTGCGGCTTTCTGTGAAATATTCGTTTGGCCGAGGGCTTCCAAATACGTCAAAATCGTAGCCAAAGTCTTCCTGCAGAAAAAGATACAGACATCGAAAGTTGACTGTCAGAAAGCATATTCGCCGCGGTGAGACATTTAGGCGCGCCGCGGCGAGAGTTCCCGAGAGATTATTTGCTGGGCGATTTTCTGGTCGAATTCTTCTATGATTCTACTCGTTTTTTCTCCTTTAAATAGATTTCTTTCACCATAACTTCAAATATACTTCTTTTAACCTAGTTTTTGGAGAGAGCTCCTAGATTCAGACTTGACGTAGAGACATCTCTGGAGCTTGGTTATTCATTGATTTTATACATCAGGATTATTGGTATTGATTTCTCTATTGCTTTCTTCTCTACAATTCGTTCTTTATCTCTATCGATTGAATTGTATGTTATTGCATGCGAGTTTCTCATCTATTTTTCACATGATCATTACCATGAATCTTTGCATGCAAATCTCAAGTATGAGTAGCTAAACACCTTTGAATACAGTAGTATGTGAAGATTATGCATATTCATTCTAGGGTTTATCAAATCACTTATATAGGTTAGTCTTTAGTCTCGTATGAAATCTTCGTAAAAACCTTCAATTCGATAAGTCCGTCTCAAATTCTCTAAATTGTTTATGTTTAAGGATCGTGAATTGACGACTCACGATTTCTCCAGTATAATATATTCTAAGAACAATTGGTTGAATCGAATTGATTGATTTACTATACAACAACCGTGTCACGACAAATATGAGTGGTATTCCTAGTTCGAATTAGCATAATTGGATCTTGCTGCTGTATTCATCTTTCTCTCATTGTTAATCGTAATCTTAGCTTTAGTCAATCTAGTTAGAAGTTTACAAAACCATCAATCAAACTGTTACTCACAAACAATCTGTTTACTCTCACTCATTGTGGTAGCTTGATTAATTCCCTAGAGAACGATACCGAGTTAAGCATAGTCTACAACTACAGCTTATTCTCTTAAGTTATTTAGAGTATAATTTGAGCTTATCACACACACCTATGAATTAGATGCTTGGCTCTTGATGTCAATTGAAAGAATTATAGGACCGGAACACTGTACTTCTAACACACTATTAAGAACAATGTATGCAAACAGTTAAAGACATGCAGACTCTGACTAAGTAAAAGATCACTGTTATGACTAATGTTGTCCTAACAGTAATACTACTGATACACATTAAATAATCAGAATACAACGGAATGTAATGCTAGAAACCAGGAATAAATCTTAGCAGGTATATGAATATACCTGTCATGCCTTAGGCGAAATATCCACTATCAGCGAAAGAGGATTTACAAAAACTACGTTTAAGTTTCTACAAGTTAGAAACCTTAAACTGACCAACTAAGCAGGAATAGCAAAAACAACGACCCAAGTTATACTCACCACTAAGGTATCTAGGTCACGCATTAGACATACATAATATAACGTAAAGCTTAGCAAAAGTACAAGACAGAGAGTATGATATGAATATAGTCGACTAGCTCTATCTTCCCTTGTTCTCTCAACATTCCTTCTTACATCATATTTCATTCCTTCTTTAGATATTCAGAATCTTTCTTTAGATCTTCAAAATCTTTCCTTCCTTAGATCTTCACATCCCATTCCTTCTTTCTTCGATGCATACCAAACCTGTTCCTATAACACAATCAAACAACTAAAATTGTGGAATACGGTTAAGTTAGTGAATAAAGGAAAAATCCTAATTTATAGAATATAAAGTGCATCAGTCAAAACAGTCACTGTTGGGCAAACATTGATAGTAAACTACTATCGCGGTTATGACAACAATTACTATATCTTGCACTTTCACTATGGATTTTCAATCTCTAGATGTTTTGTTTGTAAATTGTGTGCATAATCCTTTGATAATTTTGTGAGTAAAACACAGTACACGAAACTACATACGCATATAATCAAAAGGCATTAAGTAAATCCCATCGAACTGTCATTGAATTGTAAGAACCCTAGCTAGCATGCATTGAATCCATCACCACCCCATAATGGGTGTTTAGCTACCCATGATATATGAAAACATAGACAATAGCATAGATAGACAATGAATAGACATAATCAATTACTGAAATCGAAGAATCAAGAGAGTCGATACAGATTTTACCCAAGTTGACACAAACCCTTGATCCAATCGGTAGAAAGTATCCAACTATACTCCTAATCAATAATCTAAAGTCGATTACAAGAACGAACGGTTCAATTTTCACAGTTGGATCAGACGAAATTGCCTAGAATGGGTTCTAAGGTTTGTTCTATGTTGAATATGGAAGAATATGTCGAAAACGGGTAAAAAAACGACTCAAAATAGCCAAAAATGGCCTGGCCGTCGCCAAGTAACCACTTGGAGTGCGCCAAGTCACACTTGGTGCATGCCAAGTAGTTCGGGACGACTTGGCGCATGCGTCGCACTTGGCGTCGCCAAGTCGTCCAGCCCCGGTTTTTGGCCTTTTTGAGTGTCTAAACGTCGGAATTTGGAAATAGTTCTTCATGAAAGTTGTATCTCTTGGTCTTATATACGCGTGGACACCAAGATCAGGTAAATCTTAGTTCATGTGAGAGTTATGGCCAAAATACTAGGACTGCTCCAAATTTGCACTTTTACAAATCTTCGCTCAAACATCTCTAGAATCTCCATCTGAACTCCGAATCCACTTCCGTTTCGACTGTTGGACTCGATTTTATACAACGCTTGCACCTGTCCATGCACCTTCCATCCAATTGAGACCTTGGAACTCTTTACTCCTATTAATGCATCAAAATGCATCGTTTTGACCTCATTTCTACACGGATTAAGCACACACCTGGAAAAAAAACAACCAAACACAAAAACGTAAAAATACTCTAACCAAATAAACAGTAAATAAACTTGAGAGCGACAAAAATACGGTAAAAAAGACCAAATGTGACGGTGTTACACCGACTCATCAAACTCCCCTAACCGAACCCTTGCTTGTCCACAAGCAACAGACTCTCTAAAAAACCTAGAAAAGTAAAAACACATAGACACGCAAGTAAAGTCTAGCTCCCAAGCTACCTAGTCTGCGATTGCAATTATTAAACCCATAAGATGCAAGAGGTTTGAAATCACACTGACGTTTCCAGAAGAACAAGTCAAAATCCAAGAAGTTCGTTTCCCAAGTAAATAGAACTTAATTCTAACCCAGTAGTCCCTCACAAGTGGATCATATGCAACTATCTCTTCCTCTCTTGGAAGTCTAGTAGGGGTAACCACTCAAGCAATGAAAAGAGAAAGGAAGGTGACTCCCGTCACAAACATGCCAAAAATAACTCATGCATAGTGATGTGCCAGAAATGTGCGTTTTTGCATGCCTTTAGACCCTTGTTTTTTGCATCAGATTTAATATTTGTTTCATTTTATGGTCAATTACCAACTTCTTGTGTATTTTGTAGGTCATGATCGCGTTTTCAAGGAATTGCACGATTTCGGGTACCAAAACATCATATTTGGGCAAAATCGAGAAAGTTAAGCGAATATGCTGATTTGGCAATTAGACGGAGTTCGAGGTGTCAAAACATGAAATGTGACCAACCAATGCGAAGGTAATTGAAAATTCTACAACTTTGTAGAACACAACTTTTTGAGGAAACTAAGTTACGAAGCCCGAAATTGAAGAACGAAGAAAATAGATTCGAACCTGGTGGAACCTATGAGGTCTCATATTCAAGACACAACCGAACGGAAGGGTTCCGTACCAGAAGGCATCTCTCCAGAGAGAGAACCATTCCTCGGGGAAGTGAAACCCCAAAACCCTAGCCGTTAGCAAGCAATCAAGAAGACTTCAAGGCTGCCAAGAAGACAACCAAGATCGACTACTACAGGTTGGAATAGAAGAGGAGGAGCTGAGGGTCGACACTCGCCATATTCTTACAGTTTAGTTGTTTCAAACATGTTTTCAATTCAGTTTACAATTGTTTTATTTTCAGTTATGTCTGTCTAACTTACCTATGTAAGGGTTAGTCGGGATCTTTGATTACTTGGTTTATATATGATGGAATAGTTTTCGCATCTATGTTGGTTATGCGATTGTCGTTCATACCTGTGCTGTTTGAGAAAGATGCAATTGTTTATTTATGTTTAACGCGTGACATGAGTATTCGTTGCACTAGATTATGAGATGTCAGCCGTGTCTATAAGTTGATGTTCTGCCTGAGATTTGTTGTTAAGCTAGCCACTGGTAACAACACTGAGCTAGACGATAGTTTACATGGGGTATCTGTGCTGACTGCGCCTTAGTATAAGATATGTGACTTGTGTGACTCTTCAGCCGTAACTATCGCTATCTATTATTCCTGATATAAATTATTTATCAATGTGAAGGATATTTCTTAGATGCTTTCTGTACTAGTTCATAATTCATCAATTCTCGTTTTAATTACTTTCTAGTTATGTGTTTAAATTATTTATTCAAAATACCAAAAATATGTCATTTACTTTATATTGAAAATCAACCATTTATCAATGGTTGTTGGCTCAAGTGGTAAGGGACTTGAGTTCACTTAAGCATGGTCTCGGGTTCGAGCCTTGTGGATGTAGAAAACAACGCTGGGAGAGCCGCCCCCTCAAAAAGGGCCCGACAGTGCTCAGCTGGATTAGTCGCATGTAGCGGATACCAGTGAGAAATAAAAAAAATCAACCATTTAATATTCTATCTTAATCGAGCGTTATTTATGAGAGACCGACCTCTCGAGTCAACTTCTGCTATACTAATTTATTTAGTGTTTCTGGAATTTGGGTTTGGTATTATAAATTCGTAAAACTTTGGTGTTCTCGGTAAAACTTTAAGTTCAACGACAATTGTTTTTCCCGAGGATCCATCAAGTTTTCTGGCGCCGCTGCCAGGGAATAATTAGTAGATTGCCTGCTTAGAACTTGTTTGGTTATTTTCGAGCAGTAACTACTTTTATTTCACAGGAAAATTCAAGATGGAAGAAGAAGATGAAAGAACTATTAGAGAGATCAGCATGCCGAAACCAAGGGGTGGAATTCGAATCCAGCCGCATGTAAGGGAGTACGGGTTTGATCTATCTCTGATTAACTCATTAACAAAGTTCGAAGGAAGTGAAGGAGAAAATGAATGCAAGATCATGTACGCATTCGAGTCTATTGTCGAGCAGTTTCCGACGAAGGGGTTAACTGATGGTGAGCTGAAATTCTGGTTCTTCATCAAAACACTGGAGGGAGCAGCAAAAAGATGGATAGATTCAATTAAATAAGAGATTAGTGAGTGGGATGAGCCGAGGAGTCTGTTCTTGAAGAAGTTTCTGGGACTTGCAAGGGTTATGAGAGAAAGGAGAATGATATCCATTTTCACTCAAAAACTGAAGGAATCTTTTCATGACGCATGGGAAAGGTTTGAGGAGATGCAATACAACTGCCCCCAACATCAGTTCACTTCACAACAGCTATGTGAGTATTTCTACATAGGAGTAAGAGAAGAATTTAGAGATCTTATAGACGTAACTCTGAAGGGATCATTTATGGGGAGCTGGCTATGGGACAAAGTGTAGGAATTCCTGAGTACTTGGACAAAAGAAACATATCAAAGGAAGTAAGCCAAGAAGTACCAGAAGGAAAGCCTATTGAGCTGAGCATAAAAGGAAAGGACGAAGTTTCTAAAATTAGCAGTGAACAAGTGGTTGACAGCGTCATAACTGCCAAAAAGGGGTTAGAAGAGGAGATCAAAACCCTTAAGAAACATCACAACTAGAGAGGAAAAGTAGTGTTGGTGGAGCTAGAGAAAGGAAGCGAGGAAACACACTATCTGGTAAAGCTTTTCACGGAGAACTTCACGTCGACTAAGGAAGCAATAGAAAGGTTGAGTGATGAGGTTGATGCAGTCAAAGACGATTTGATCGAAATGAAGTATGCAGTAAGGGAGCTGGATGTAAAGGTGGAGGAAGTCATGGAGCAGCAAGTGGAGAGCATTGGGGCAATCACTAATAGGAGCGAGATAACAACCCCGGATTCTATTCCTAGAAGTGAATAAAGAGCAAAAAGAAGAAGGATACAGAATAGTGGAGATAGAAGAAGAAGGTAAGGAAGAGGGGAGAGAGAGAAGTCGGAGAAAGTAGTTCAGGAGAAGGGAAGAAAAGATACGGTGGTTAAGGAGACATCCCAGAAAGGAAGATATGATGGAGACTTGATGGAGAGAGGATACGTCAAAGCAGAAGATGGGCGAACAATTGATCTGAAAGACATACCTTATCCAGGAAGATTCATGAATGATATCAATAAGGCTGTAAAGAAGAAGGCTAAAGGAAACTTGGAAGGTCATTTGTTACAATTATCGATAGCAGGCCTGCTTACTTTACACCCATCTGATTATCAAGCAGCTTTAAGGGAAATCGCTAACCGGAGAAAGGCCTATGTTGGATTGGCATGGAGAGAAGGATCGGATATCATAAGAAAAGGAGCTGGAGATCCGGGACAATTCAATATGACAATTGGAGTAAAGAGCAAAAAGGTAAATTGCATGATAGACCTTGGAGCCAACGTAAATCTTATGTCATTGGCTATGGTGAAAAAGTTAGGGATTGAAGACGAAATAGAACCATGTGGAACTAGCGTCCAACTGGCCGACAATTCGACAAAGAAATGCGCTGGGGAAATCAGAGGTTTACCTGTAGAGATCGGGGGCATAAGGTCCATGCTAGACTTCCTCGTGATGGATATGGAAGAAAGTGTCATGAGGTCTAAAACACTTATTGGACGACCTGCCTTACATCAGATGGAAGCCGTAGTTGACACTGGAGAAAAGACCTATACATTGATCGTGGAAGGATAGAAGAAGCGTTTCAATTCTAAAGGGGAACTCCTAGAGAAAGGAAAGGAAATTGAGAGAGGATATTAGGAGAGCGCAGATGATTTCCACCTTGGAGACGAATAACATGGTGGGGAAGTTCATAGAAGTATTCATGGAAGACTTGTCAGTGTTCGGGAATTCATTCAAAGACTACCTGCAGAAGTTATCGTTAGTTCTGGAAAGATGCATCAAATGCAATCTGACTCTGAGCTGGGAAAAGAGTACCTTTATGGTAAAGGAAGGAATAGTGCTGGGCCATAGGATTTTAAAGGAAGGGATAAAAGTGGACGAAGCGAAGGTGGAGACGATATCAAAGCTACCACCACCAACCAACGTCAAGGAACTTCAATCCTTTTTGGGGCACATCAATTTTCACAGGAGATTTATCAAGGACTTGTCGGTGGAAGCTAAACCTTTCAACAATCTACTGAGGAAGGATGCTAAGTTTGATTTCGATGAAGATTGCATGAAAGCGTGGAGCAGCCTGAAAGAGTAGTTAATAACCTCCCCGATTATGACTGCACCAAATTGGGAGATTCCGTTAGAAATAATGTGTGATGCATCAGATTTTGCTGTTGGATCTGTATTAGGACAAAAGGTGGATAAGAAGTTCAGGGCAATCTACTACGCAAGCAAATCCATGAACAATGCGCAAAAGAATTACTACACCACAGAAAAATAATTCTTGGCAGTCGTATTCGCTCTCGAGAAGTTCCAGAGTTAAATTGTGGGGTATCAAGTTATCATCCATAGTGATCACGCAGCACTGGGACATCTGATAGCGAAGACGAATGCAAAATTGAGACTCATTCGAGTGGGTACTTCTGTTGTAGCAGTTTGATTATAAGATAGTAGACAGACCAGGGAAAGAGAACAATATAGTAGACCACCTCTCCAGAATCACCGCACCCAATGAGGGAGAAGAAATTGATGACGATTTTCCTGGGGAACAAGTTTTCAATGTTGAGAAGGAGCCGTGGTATGCAGATATTGTTAATTTCCTCACATGTGGACTGTTGAAGAAGGATTGTGAAAGAATTAAAGGACTGGAACTCTATACTTCTAACACACTATTAGCCGGTGCATTGCATACTCCAAATGGCATCCTTCTATAAGCAAACGTTCCGAAAGAGCAGGTAAACGTAGTCTTCTCCTGGTCTTCGGGTGCAATGGGGATCTGGAAGAATCCAGATAGCCCGTCCGGGAAATAGTAATAGTCATGCCCTGTCAGACTGTCCAGCATCTGATCAATAAAAGATAAAGGGAAATGGTCCTTCCTTGTAGCTCCATTCAATCTCCTGTAGTCGATGCACATCCTCCATCCGGTAGAAATCCTTGTTGCAATGTTATCCTTTACTGTTATTCCTGACTTCTTAGGAACCACGTGTATAGGACTCACTCAATTGCTACTCTCGATAGGGTAAATCAACCCATTATTCAGAAGTTTGTGGATTTCCTTCTTCACCACTTCCATTACTACTGGATTCTGCCTCCTCTGAGGTTTCCTCACTAACAGTGAACGATATGCAGACTCGGACTAAGTAAAAGTTCTCTGTTATGACTAATGTTGTCCTAACAGTAATACTACTGAAACACAGTAAATAATCTGAACACAACGGAAAGTAAAGCTAGATACCAGAAATAAATCTTAGCAGGTATATGAATATACCTGTCCTGCCTTAGGCTAAATATCCACTATCAATGAAATAGGATTTACAAAACTACATTTAAGTTTCCACAAGTTAGAAACCTTAAACTCATAATACTAAACATGTGTAGCCAAAACAACTACCCCTGTTATACTCACCACTAAGGTATCTAGGTTACGCACTAGACATACATAGTATAACGTAAAGTTTAGCTAAAAGTACAAGACAGAGAATATGATGTGTATATAGTCGACTAGCTCTATTCTTGCACACTTGAATCGATGAACCATCTCTTGTATTTATAGAGTTCTTAAACGTGTTAAAGAGATGCTTCATAGCTTCATAGATCTTGTTACCTTGTATAGGATCTTCCCTTGTTTTCTCAGAATTACTTCTTTCAGTATGTTGCATTCCTTCTTTAGATCTTCACAATCTTTCCTTCCTTGGATCTTCACATCTCATTCCTTCCTTCTTCGATTTATTCCAAACCTGTTCCTATAACACAAAAAACAACTAAAATCGTGGAACAAGGTTAAGTTAGTGAATAAAGGCAAAATCCTTAATTACAAAATATAAAGTGCATCAGTCAGAACAATCACTGTTGGACAAACATTGATAGTAAACTGCTATCGTTGTTATGACAACAGTTACGGTATCTTGCACTTTCAATCTCCCCCTTTTTGCCTTTCTTCACAACACCATCACAAAAGACCTGCAGCCTGTAATCAATCAGAGATATATTCCCCCTCAAGAGAAGAACTCCCCCTTAATCATATAATCACACTTATTTATACTAAGAACAAATAGTTAAAACACAAAGTAGAGAAACTCATGTTAGCACATAAAAGCACAGAACTTAACATACAAAACATAGTAGCATCCACATACATAATTTGTTATAAGCATTAAAATATTACAGACCATCAAAAAATAATAAGTGTTTAATCCAAAATAAGAGATCACTGTTCAAATAATTCTCCCCCTTATTGTGATGAAAGGAGACTCATCAGATTTCTTCGCACACTTAGCAATCCATCTATCTGTCCATCCAAGTTCTCAATCTGATCAAGGAGAGCTTTATCCCCCTGTTGTGGCTGGCCGAACAACATTTGGTGCAGGCAGTGTTATCCCAACAACGATATCAACAGTGTCAGGCTCTTCTTGTACATTTTCAACCAAAGGAAGATAGTGCTTCCTAATTCCTCCTAGAAGCTGAACAGTTATACCCAGGGCATGAAACTTCTTCACAAGCTTGTCACCTTTCCCTTTCTTGAACCCTTGTTCACAGATCAATCCATACAAAGCAGAAGAGTAGATGAGTTTGCCTTGTCCTCCTCTGTACTTAAATGTGCCCAGATGGCTGATAATCCTTTTGCCCATATTGAAGTTCATCCCAGTAACCATCTTGAACATGAGATCAGCAGCACTGGTGGAGATAACATTGGGATTTGTGGTTGAGAGCCAATTGTGGATACATAACCAGAAAGGCACAGACACAAGAGATGTAGCATCATTGGCCCTAAACTCCATATCCCACACAGTAACCGGTCCACCAATTAGGACTTTGATCACCTCATTCCAGTCCAGACCAAGTTCTCCTTCCTCAACATTAGGAGTGCCTAAATAACGATTAATCCTACCAACAGAAAAATTATACACCTTGCATCTAACATATGATTTTGCAAATTTAGGAGGATCTTCATTAGAGAAGTTATCAAACATGTTGGCATAAATTTCCATCACAACACTAGGTGCATAGTCATCTAGATTAATCAAAATATAAAGGACTCCCCTACTCTCCAGAAACTCATAGACATTGTACTTCTTGTACACATCCTCAATGATTGTTGCCTCAAACCACATTCCCCTGCCCTTAATCTCATTTTATTTATCATTAATTGCCTTAGTGTAAAACTACACAGAAAATGCCTCATCCTCAAAAGTAGAATCCTGAGACTGAGAAGGAGAATTTACCTCATCATTCGGTGTTGGCTCAGAAGATACAACAACATCCTCTTCTTCTGATTCCTCAACCTCTTCCTCAGCCTCTTCTTTAGCCTCTTCTTGGTCCTCTTCTTCTTCTCCCAGAGTTTCTTCAACAGAATCCTCATTCAATTTCTCAATGTTGATGTTCGCATTAGATTGTCACAAATCATCATTCTCATCCATAGCATCCTCATAGTGAGAGGGTTCTTCTTCAGAATGAGGGGTTCCTTTCTCCACTTGAGCAGATCCTTCTCCCCCTACTTGTGTGCTTTCCAGTTGATCTTCAGTGGGAGTGGATTTCTCGACATTGGTAGTGGAGGGTGAAGGATTTTCAGTTTTAGAAACCCTAGGTTTCTTTGGAGAAGGAAGGATTCCTGTAACCTTGTTGTGGTACACAAGATTCGCAATTTTCGTCCTCTTGAAACGACGGAGAAGAGGGATGCCATTAGAGGACCATGATTTGGAGGGATTTGTGGGAGATGTTTTCATGGCTATTTCAGGGCTAGTGCTGGTTGCTGTTGGGGGAATTTCAGGAGTAATAGGTGGAGGAGTGGGAGAAGTTGGGGGTGTTGCAGAACTTCAAAACACTGCATTGATAAGAGTATCAATGGAAAAAGAAGAATAAATGCAGTAGGAAGCTTTTTTGCAAGGAGAGAGAAGGATGCGAATGGAGGGAGAAGGGGAAGGGGTGTGGTTTTGGTAATATAATCCAATGATGGCGCCTGTTCTCAAAAGTCTCACCTTTTGAGTGAAACAATGCGTCTTGTTTGTCAAAAGGTGCCTTGGTAATAACTACCTGTTTAAGCAAAGAGATTTTGCACAATATATCTTTCCATACAAGTGTATGTAAGAATGTTACACTAAAATTACAGCAATCTTCGATCAACAAGTAACCAATAAAGACTAGAGAAGATTTTGACACTTAATTAAACAATACTAAATGAATTTATTAAGAGAAAAATCGAGTATCATAATTTTTCAAATCACATTACCTGTCAAAACATCCACTGTTGTCCAAACATTGGTTCACTGTTCTCTTAACAGGGCTACCCAAAAATAAAACAGACAGAGAAACATTTTGAGAAAACATAAAAAACCTCCTCCTAAAGATTGGTAGTGTACACCCTGGCTCCCTGATAGAAGGACAAGAGATAAGAAAGAATACTTAAGAATCGAAACATCACATTGCCGTATAACACTTGAACATTCATACCTTAATTAGACTCATTTCTATTTTGAGAGAAAGGGCTCAAGATCAAAACCGTCACCTTTTTATGCACTTTAGGAATGTAAATTAAAACAGAAGCAAATGGTTGAGTGCTAATTTCAAAGATGATTCAATGTAGTCTGATGTGACAATGAAATGTGCGATATAGCATAATTTTAGGCCCTTGTTTTTTGCCCTAGATGCAATATTTATATAGTTTTATGGTCAATTACAATCTTTGCGTGCTTTATGTAGGTCGTGATCGCGTTTTTGAGGATTTGCACGATTCCAGGCACCAAAACGGCATAATTGTGTCAAATCGGGGAAGGAAGTGAATACGCCGGATTGACCTGCATGGAGTTCGAGGAGTCAGAACATGTCATGCAACCAACCGATGTAAAGATAATTGAAGATGCAACAACTTTGTAGAAGACCATTTTTCGAGGAAACGAAGTTACGAGGCCTGAAATTGAAGAACGAAGAAAACAGATTCGAATCTACAGGGATCACAGATGGATGCCACTAGGGGACCACAGTAGGGGTCACTGTGGTCCATAGGCGACCTGATGGACTCTTTGTTTGTCTTTAATTTGGTTTTCACAGCTGTCGGACTAGCACACCTTCCTAAACCTTCCTTATTGAAGAATGGTGGTTTGAGCTCAAGATTTCACCTATAGATAAGACCACAGGGGTCTCATAATACACACAGCTCACAAAGTAGCTCTCCTAGAGAGAGAACCAGTCCTCGGGGAAGTGAAACCCTAACCCTCTGGTCGTCAGGCACCTAGAAGGAGGAAACCCAAGAAGCAGTAGCACGAAGGCATCAAGAACATGAGAGACTAAGCTTCTTGTTCCTTTCTTCCTAGATTTTGATTACTGTTCTTGGTTACTATGAGTAGCTAACTTTCTCTTGTAAATGCGAACCGCCGTAACTCTGCTTTTGCTACTTCTTTACATACCGTGATATGTTAATTGAATATTTATTTGACATAAATCGTGGTTATGCAACTCTATACACCCTTCGTGGTGTGATGTTCTGCTGAGTGACACAGTAGTTTCATTGAACTGAGTAGGGCTACTCGTGCCGATTGCGCCTTGAGCACCATAGTATTATGCCCTGCTGTCGTTAGAGGTAACTGCCTAGGATTTTAACTAGGAAGTTGGGAGTAGCATATATAGCAGAGGGGGGTTGGGGATCCTTAACGCCTTTCCATCATTAATTTACAAACAAAGCAATTTAAGGTTTACTGCGATATGATTATTGTAACGCCCAGACTTTTGACTTTTTAAAAGGAGTAAATTTCAGTCGGGACGTCGGCAAAAAAAGAGCCGAAACGTTTAGTGAAACATCGGAATTTACAGACAAACTTTCGTCTGAAGTTGCTGGAATAAAAATATATTTTATTCAGCAAATAAACAACAAGATTTTCAACATTCTTATCTTTAAAAGATATACAATATAACTGGAAATGACATGAGTTTTTGAAAAAGACAAAAAGACATTATTTTCATTGACAAAAATTCCAAATCCCAACCACTCTCTTAGTTCACTGAGTTTATCGGTTGTTCATTCTTCGCCGCCATCTCACCTACAAGGAAGGGAATAAAAACAAGTGTGAGAAAAACCTCGATGAGTGTTTAGAGATTTTCGTGTGAAGTTTTAATCAAAATCATAACAATAAACATTGAAGAACATAAAATAGAAAATACTTTCAATAACATGTACTTTTAGGAAAAACATTATTTCATGCCGCTCCTTATAACCCCACAGTAAAATAGGCTTTATGTCTCCTTGATAGTCTATCAAACTATCCAGTCAGGACCCTGCCATGGTACAGGGATGGAATTCTACGACCCAACTAAATCAGTGAAGGCTTCTATCACTCGATTTAAAGGGACTGGGCAAAGGAAACCGACAAGTAGCTCGCCAGACAAGACTGACCAAACTACAAGCCAATTAACCTGAACCAAACGTACGTATCTTTCTTGTACCGTCAATCAAAACAGAATAACAATCATATATATAAAAATATAGTATCTTTCAAAATCAGTGGAAGCATGCTAAAACTCTTTTGTGATTTGGTTTTATGCAATAGAACAAGCGTTTTGGAAAACATGCATTACTTATATATATAAGTTGAAAACATATTAAAATACGTTCAAGGTTTTGAAAATAATACATACATATAGTTTTGTAGAACACTCACCCTTTGAAGGTTAAGAAGAGCAAGAACTATGAAAGTACTTGCAGCAAGAACTTGCTACTAACTTGAATGAAAAAGACAATAGTACTCGAAGATTTTTGGGAGTAAAATACTAAGAATTTTTGTGAGTAAAATTGGCTTCAAGAAGGGGGTATTTATAGGGTGGATTGAGTGAAGATAAAAGGGTTGAAGAGTTAAAAAATAAATGGCAATTTAAATGGATTAAATTGCACTTAAATCTCATTTTAAAACCAACAATAAAGGTGCAAAATTAAGAGAGCCCTTTAAATTTTTTTTCCAAACATTTAAACACAATAACTAATTATAAATAATCAGATTTTACTTGGGAAAAAGTTCAAAAACATTTTTGGCATGACTTAGGGTAATTTGTACACAAAAATAAAATATGACACACCAAAAGTGCAACATTTAGAGCAATTAAATTGAACTCACAATTACACATGCATATGTAACATATAAACTTAAAATATTGAACATGCATAGGCAATACTACACTTGGACATGCATAAGTAACATGAAAATAAACATTAAAGACAAATGAAAATAATGTCAGAAGTTTGATCGAAACATAGCTGAAACATAGCATGTAACATTCGACATTACGGGCGACCTTTCGTACGGTAACATGAATAAGAAAGAAAAATATTTCATTCATTAAAGAAACCTCAAATTACCAAACTCTTGTATTTCGAAATATATGAATATAAAATAACACTTTAATTTCAAAACAATAAGAGAGCCCCACACACATAAGACATGCATGTACATTACATTATTCAAAAGTGACTCTTCACATTATAAATCAATCAAAGAACATATATAATTAGCTTGTATTGAATTAGTTAATTAAAATGAAGACTCTTCACATAAATCATCAATAAAGCACATAGATAAAGACTTGTATTCATTAGAGAATTAACAATTCACATTATTCATCAATAAAGCACATACATAAAGACTTACATTTAAATAAGATAATTAAAAAGACTCTTAGACTTCTTCTAACTTAACTACTATTAATATAACATAGAATGAACTCACATGAATGCAATTAATCTTTAAATCTAATCAAGCCACACAAATAAAGACATACATTAAAATACATAATTAAAATGGCACGCTTCACATTATACATCATTCCAAGCAAACAAATAAAGTATTGTATTAAGCTAGACAATCAAAAAGAAGTCTTGGCACATTAATCATTCATCAAGATAAATTTAAGAGATGACTATCAAATTATTTTCAAATAATTACACCAACAAATTAAAGGATAAAATAATCAGATTTTTAAGTAGGAAAAATACACCAAAATAATTTCTCTTCTTTAAAGAAAGTACAAAATAAATAACCACACATATTACAAATTGACAAGTTACATAGACTTTTAAAATAAATAATAAACATCTAAAACAATAACACAATCAAATTAAAATAATTCAGATATATTTTCATACAAATACACTAACACAAGTAAAAGCATGCAAGGGCAAAAATACTAAGGTACGTTAAAATCTGGGGTGTCACACTCACCCCTCCTTAAAAGAATTTGGTCCCCAAATTCACACTTCAAAATTTTCTAAGACATGTTCGCACAAATAAACACAGTTTTAACAAATCATACAAGACCCAAAAATACCAAGTTAACTTAAAAGAATTGGTCCTCAAATTCAAACCGTTAAAACAATTTTCGACATAAGAAAAAGTTTTGAAAATTTAAAGTTTTCCTTGCAAACAACACATTGAATAGGAAAACTACAAAACAAAAAAAATTAGACTTCCTTTTTTTTTTTGAGAGAAACGAAAGGTAGTCGGAACGTTAATATAAACATTGAAAGACACATGCAAAGTTACTGCCTACCTTTCATACATAAACAAGAAAAATGAAACCAACTTAAGAAATCCTATTGCAAGTTCATTCACATG
Source organism: Plantago major (assembly GCA_026545765.1). Lineage (NCBI taxonomy): Eukaryota > Viridiplantae > Streptophyta > Magnoliopsida > Lamiales > Plantaginaceae > Plantago > Plantago major. Next base: position 61,799,066 of record CM048844.1, on the reverse strand, counting down.
CATGTGACTATAAAATAAACATGATCTTAACTATTCAAATAATACATGTTGAATCATATGTAACCAAATAAAAGTAATCAGAAAAGAAAGTTGTGACAAGCAAGTTCAACTTTTGCATATTACAATTAAATTCAAGAACAAGAATGACAAGTAAGAGAAAAAACAATGCAAAAGGTCAATTCTAAGTGTTTGATACCATGAAAGTATGCTCATTTAAAATTGAAAGCAGATGCAGAGTAGGACAAAAAAACGCCGACTCCAACGGGAAAAAAAAATAAAAAAGACAAAGAATGAAAGTAAGAAAAGGTACTTCGGAAATGCGCAAAGAATGTTCAACCGGCAACTAAGCAAACTTCTCACCCAATTCCCCCAAAAGTCCGAAGACCCTATCCTGGCTTAGCCTAACTAAAAAAAACTTAGGCTCTGATACCATTTGTAACGCCCCGACTTTTGGGTTTTTAAAAGGAGTAAATTTCAGTCGGGACGTTAGGCGAAAGTAGAGCCGAAACATTTAGTGAAACATGGGAAGTTACAGACAAACTTTCGTCTGAAGTTGCTGGAATAAACCACAAGATTTTCAACATTCTTATCTTTAAAAGATACACAATATAACTGGAAATGACATGAGTTTTTGAAAAAGACAAAAAGACATTATTTTCATTGACAAAAATCCCAAATCCCAACCACTCTCTTAGTTCGCTGAGTTTATCGGTTGTTCATTCTTCGCCGCCATCTCACCTACAAGGAAGGGAATAAAAACAATTGTGAGAAAAACCTCAATCAGTGTTCAAAGATTTTCGTGTGAAGTTTTAATCAAAATCATAACAATAAACATTGAATAACATAAAATAGAAAATACTTTCAATAACATGTACCTTTCGGAAAAACATTATTTCATGCCGCTCCTTATAACCCCACAGTAAAACAGGCCTTATGGCTCCCTGATAGTCGATCAAACTATCCAGTCAGGACCCTGCCATGGTACAGGGGTGGAATTCTACGACACAACTAAATCAGTGACGGCTTCTATCACTCGATTTAAAGGGAATGGGCAAAGGAGACCGACAAGTAGCTCGCCAGACACAACTGACCAAACTACAAGCCAATTAACCTGAACCAAATGTACGTATCTTTCTTGAACTGTCATTCAAAACAAAATAACAATCATATATATAAAAATATACATATCTTTCAAAATCAGTGGAAGCATGCTAAAACTCTTTCGTGATTTGGTTTTATGCTATAGAACAAGCGTTTTGGAAAACATGCATTACTTATATATATAAGTTGAAAACATATTAAAATACCTTCAAGGTTTTGAAAATAATACATATATATAGTTTTGTAGAACACTCACCTTTTGAAGGTTAAGAAGAGCAAGAACTATGAAAGTACTTGCAGCAAGAACTTGCTACTAACTTGAATGAAAAAGACAATAGTACTCGAAGATTTTTGGGAGTAAAATACTAAGAATTTTTGTGGTAAAAGTGGCTGCAAGAAGGGGGTATTTATAGGGTGGATTGTGTGAAGATGAAAGGGTTGAAGAGCTAAAAAATAAATGGCAATTTAAATGGATTAAATTGCACTTAAATCTCATTTTAAAACCAACAATAAAGGTGAAAAATTAAGAGAGACCTTTTACATTTTTTTCCAAACATTTAAACACAATAACTAATTATAAATAATCAGATTTTACTTGGGAAAAAGTTCAAAAACGTGTTAGGTGATTTGCAGCCTTCTTCATTGCCCTGGGATTTGATTTGTCCTTCTTTTTCTTCTTCAGATGACTCATCAACCCCTATCACTTGTTTTCTCCTTGGAGCCTTGGTACCCCTTGGAGGTTTCTGTGCCCTGGCCCTTGTTGTCATTCCTTTTTTCAGGAAGTTGCTGACTGGTGGCCACTATCTGTAGAGTAGTTTGACTGGAGGAGGGCTCATTTATTTTGAGAGGTGGTTGTTCATTTTTTCTTTTGTTTCCTCTTCCTGTTCCTCTCAGAGAACCTTGAAATCCTTCCCCCTTAGTCATTGTTGACTGACTAAGAATCACTAAAGATTCTGAAAGGGAGTAAAAGTTTCCTTGCATATAGTTGTAAGCAACAAGCAACTTTTCCAGATTAGCCTTGAGCTCCTGATTTTGTTTAATAAGACCTATTTCCTTATCAGTGAGCTCTGCCAGTGGGCCTTGAATAGCATCTGCTTTTCCAGCAGCATATCTAGCCTCTTCAAAGGCTTTTGCAGCCAAGTTTTGGTCATCATCCCTAACCATGCCTAGGTGTTACTGAGCAACGACCAGACTGGTTGTTCTCTGAGTGATGAGCTCAGTGAATGTCTTCATATCTGCAGGGACTGATGTAATGGCGGCTTTATCTTGAGAAGACAACTCATTTTTCAATTTAGCCAGTACTTGATATCTGTTCAAGTATTCATTGGAGTTGACATTTGGCAGCTTGCTGAAAATTTCAGGAGCAATCAGCTTCCTTTTCAAATGAGACACCACCAAGTGCTCATTTCGGTGTTCTGCCAATTTCTTCTCTTCTTCATCATCTGAGTCATCAGCCCAGTGATCTTCATCCTCTTGGACTTCTTCATCAAGGTTTCTGAAGGCGGCAACCATCTCAGATATGGGTTTCTTGCCTTTGGAGGATGGTTTCTTTGGTGAAGATGCAGCCTTAGCATTATGCTTTTCTTCAGATACTTGTTCATCATCTAGCTCCTTAGAAATATAATCAACAGCGTCCCGGAGCCCTTTAATCTCAGAGTAAGCTTGCGTTTCTTTGCGCGTTTGTTCTTCAAGTTTATCTAGCTTGACTCTGGATTCAGCTATCTTTTCTTCCAGTTGAAGATGTAGCCGTTGTTCTTCCTCCAACAGTTGTTTGAGTTGAGCAACTCTGGCTTGTGCATCCAATATTTTCTGAGTGTTGTCCTCAGAATGCTCAACTACTTGTTTAGTAGAGTCTTTTTGTTGGGGAGATGGATGGGTAGATCTCTGAGGAGATGTAGGAGGGGATTTTTGTGATGTCCTCTCAGTGTGCTTTGTAGCATCTGAGGCAATTGTGCCTTGTGCAATCCCTCCCGTTCCTGGATGCAGGGACATCATCATCATCCTTGTGATGGTCAGAAGGAGGTTCTTCATAGTCATTATCACCAGTCTCCTTCTCTTCTTCATCTTCAGAGACCAGATTGATCACTTCTGGAATAGTGACCATTTGCCCATTAACTTCCTCTTGCTCAAAGGGTATGAACTGTAGGGTCTGGGGCAAGATTGGCTTGAATGCCATCTGCATTCCGGTTTGACCATCTGCTAGGTTAAAAGCTTGAATAAGCTTTCTGGCCACTTCCTTGACAAAGTCCTTATGCATCAATGTTCCAAAGGAATATTGTTCAGTGGGGAACATGGCATGGACATAGTTTTCCAAGTCAAGGGCTCGTGCTCTCCTTATGTGATGATCAGACACCTTTATGATCTCAGATAGATCGGAGCATCGAAGCTTTTGCCATCTCTTGAAGCATTTTAGGTGCTTTGACAAAGTGTGTTCCTTGAAGAAAGGAAGCAGGTCCTCTTTCGTATCAACAGGGACCTTAGTGGCACTTGTTTGAGCCTGAAAGAAGAGTTCTGAATTAGTTTCAAAACTTTGGTAGATATCTGGGCTTTAGAGTAGAAAGGTATCTGAGTGACCTATGTGACAGGCTCAGACGACTTGAGTACTGAGGTTCCAGGTGCCTCAGATATCTGGATATGAGGAGGAGACTGGGAAGTCTGATTCTCAGTGATCTTTCTTTCTGCTTGAACCTGAGATTAAAAACATAACACTTAGAAAATTTTTGAGCAAGAAAACTACATTAGACAATTTCAGATATCTGAGAGGTCAATTACCTCCATAGTAGGAGGCTCAGATACTTGTCTTTCAGAGACTTGTGTAGTCTCTGGAAGTTTTTCTTGTGATGAAGGCTTTGATGCCTCATCAATTTCCATTGATTGCGGGGATTGAGTGGGAAATTTCCCAGCAACTTCTACTTCTTTTTGAACCTGTAAGTAGAAAGTGTTAGTTTGAGAAAAATGATCAGAGATTTGTCTTTTGAAGATTATAAGTATCTGAATGAAATACCTTCTCTGCAGAAGGTTCTGATACTTGTTTCTCAGAGACCTTGGAAGTCTCTGGATTCAACTCTGAAGAGTTAGACTTTTCAGTCTCTCCATTTTCTTCTCAGTTGGAGCCTATTAGAAAAAAACACTTAAGAATATTAGTCAAGTGTATAAAGTACTTATCTGAGATGTTATATCTTAAGGAACCATCTTCTACCTGTGAGACAGGCTCCTGTTCCTTAAGTGGTGAGGCTATGGAAGCCTCCTTCTCAGTCTCTGAGGCAAGCTTTGCAGCTTCCTCTTGTTCTTTTGTTTCTAATTTAGCCTGTAACAAAGAAATTTTATTAAATAACAAGATTAATATACACAAGATCTCACAAGTAATGAGTTTAACCATTCAGCTACCTGAGCAGTGTCAGGCTGATTGGTCTCTGGAACTTGTGACCCTTCTATGCTTTGGTCTTGTTGTTCCATTTCAGCTTCTTTGTATGAAGTTTCAGGTACTTCAGAGCTTTCCTGAGTGTGCAACTCAGTTGCCTCCCCTGGAGAAGATGCCTCAGTTTGATCCCTCTCATTGAGTTGGGGAACCTGCTCATTGATAGAATTTTCTTCAGCAAGGAAAGATGCTGGTATCTCGTGCTGTAACTCAATTATCATCTCAACAACATTCACTATTGGCTGTTGTGGTTGGTGTGGTGATTCTGATCTGGATGAAGAAGGTGATGCTGTATGGGGCCTATCCAGATCTGCTTGAGACAGATTTTGAAGTGTTACTTGCACTGATGGTGTGTTTTGTCCAGTGACCTTGGACACAGTTGCTTCTTCAGCAACCTTTGAACTAGTTGCCTTCTCAGCAACCTCTGCACTTGTTCCTCTTTCAGCAACCTTGGGGATTATGGCTTCCCCCTCATCTTCAGATTCCTCATCGAAATCTGGGACTGAATTATCAACAATCCCTGCTGCTTCTACAGAGAGTGTTTGAAGTTTCTCACTGCTTTTATCATCATTGAAAAGTTCATCAGCAAGGTACTCTGCAGCATTGATGAGTTCATCAGCTGTGGTCTTAGCAGCATTGATGAGTTCATCTTCATTGATGAGTTCATTAGTAGTGGCGGCAGATATCTGAGAGTCAACATCCACAGTGGGTATGCCTTCTGATTTGCCAACAGACTTCTTTCGTGAAGTTCTGGGCTTTTTGGTCGCAACGGAACCCTCAGATACCTCATCAGTCTTTCATTTCTTGGAACCTTTCTGAGATGCAGTAACCTTTTTCATCATGTTTGTATACTCATATTTGTAGAGTAGGTTACTATTGGCAATGTCTGCCATCTCTCTGAGCTCAATGCCAAGACATTCCAGTAAGTAGCATATCTTCAATCCATAGCTTACTGTGGCTTTTGGCTCAGCAAGGCCCTTAACGATTTTAGGCTCAAAGCCTTATATCTTCTTCACAAATTTCATGAAGGCGTACTTCCCCCAATTAAAAGGGTTTTCCAGCCTTTTCTTCTGTTGATTCAACAAAAACATCATCATCCAACGTTCTTGGCTTATCTGGTCAGCTCCTCCTTGTAGACCATCAAAGCATCTGTGAAGGATACATGCCAACACATCCCAGTGGACCAACAGATGTCTGGTCCGTATGTCACCAAGCTTAAAGTCTATGGGTGTGTCTGGCTTGTCAAGATCACACACATCACTGTAGAGATTTTTGACACCCTCAAGGAGATCTTCATCCTTGGTGTCAGTTTCAAAATCCTTTCCAAGATTTTGAAGTTCAAACAAATTTTAAGTCGTCCAACAGGATTTCCTGTCCTTGGACTTTAGTCTTGATAGACACTGTCTCAGTGCCTTCAGAGACTTTGGAAATAATTGTGGAGTTGTTGTAAAACTCCAGGACATCCATTGAAGAAATTCCACTGGGAAAAGCAGATAGAAAGCCCTTGATTTGTGCCTTTTCAAGCATATCAAGTACCAACTTCCTGTCGGCCTGGTTTTCTATTGCAGCAACAAGGTATTCCTCAATCATGGCACCACCCCAAATCATCCTATGATTTGAAGTCCAATGATCAGGATTGAACTCTCCAATCAATCGATTGTTTATTATAACCAACACTGGTGCTTGCTTTTCAGTAGTACCAGAGGTAGTAGCTTAGAATTTCTGGTTAGAAGCACGTTTTGGAGCCATCTCTTTAAATAGTGAAAGTTGTTCAAAGTCGGAAAGAGATTAAGGTGTGAGTTTAGTGATTCTTTGCAGAATAACTAAGCGAAGAACAGAGATTTGCAGAAAAACTTTGAAAGGTTTTTGCTATTTCTGTGTAAGTGAGAATGTTGGATTAGGCGAAAGTGATTTCTTTTGCCAAAATCCAATATATATAGCATTTTACTCTCAACAGACATATACATACAAATTGGTTTTGTGCATATGTATTTGTGCAAATGCAGAAGGTCGTGGGTGAAAACTACTTTGCATTAAATGCTAGTGGGCCATAACTGTTTTTACAGTCCACTTCTTTTTAGCGAAATCAAATCTCGGCCATTGAATCTGGAACGCCTATTTCATCAAGGGTTGGGATTGTTTTTCCAGCAATGATCACAATCAGTAATTGTAATTGTGCCCAATTAATGAAATTTGGCGTAAGGCTTTCTGAATAACATCTCTTTTCTGTGACTAGGGGACAGTCTTTGGACTTATGTAGTCAGTTCAGAGACTGTGTGTAACTTAACATATAAATGGAAAGATACAAAACACCAGAGATGTAGTTGACTGAATATAGAACATTTCTCTTTTGTGTTCCCCTTCACTAGGTGATCTAGATATCTGAGTACCTGTCTCAGAAATCTTCAAATAGCCATTTTACCCTTCAACCTTTGATATCCGAAAATGCCCTCGGATATCTTTTTGCTATGTGTTTCACCTTTTGTCTTTGATATTCTGGATTCCTGTTCCAGATATCTTATCTCTTCTTTTTCCCTTCTCAATGATACTGAGTTCCTGTCTCACTCACACTTTTAGCTCCTTTTAGTATATGAGTCCTTATCTCAGATACCTTTTTGTCTTAGATATCTAGATGCCTGTTCCAGATATCTTTCTCCTTTCTGAGTTTTTGTCTCGGAGATTAGAACTTTTCAGTTCCTTTGGTAGCTCCATTAACCCAAGAATATGTCTCAAGGTTAAGAACCTGTTTTCTCGCAAAGGCTTTGTAAAGATATCTGCAAGTTGGTCTTCAGTACCAATCTTGAGTATCTCTATATTGCCTTTTTCAACATGGTCTCTAATGAAGTGGTGTCTAACATCATTGTGCTTTGTTCTTGCATGAAACTTAGGATTTTGAGTTATGGCAATAGCACTTGTGTTGTCACAGAAAATCGGAGTTTTCACTTCATTGATCTCATAGTCTCTGAGTTGTTGTTGTATCCACAATATCTGTGAAGCACAACACCCAGCAACAATATATTCAGCCTCTGTGGTAGATGTGGAAATTGAGTTTTGTTTCTTGCTGAACCATGATATTAATCTAGCACCAAGAAATTGACAACTTCCTGAGGAGCTTTTTCTATCAAGCAATGATCCAACATAGTCAGCATCAGAATAGCCAACTAAACTCAATCCACTGTCTTTTGGATACCACAATCCAACTTCTACAGTACCCTTTACATACCTTAATATTTTCATAGCAATGTTGTAGTGTGATTGCATTGGATTTGTCTGAAATCTAGCACACACTCCAACTGCATATTGAATATCAGGTCTACTTGCAGTGAGGTACAGTAGAGATCCAATCAATTTCCTATACTTGTGTTCTTCAACACTCTTGTCAGATTCAGTATAGGTCATTTTGTTTCCAATGCTCATAGGTATCTTAGCATTCTTTTCAGAAGGCTTTAGATTAAACTTATTGAGCATATCCTTTGCATACTTTGTTTGACTAATGAATATTCCATTGTTATGTTGCTTGACTTGCAATCCTAGGAAGTAGTTTAATTCTCCCATCATGCTCATCTCAAATTTACTTTTCATGAGCTCAGCAAAGTCTTCACAAAGTTGCTTGTCTTTAGATCCAAATATAATGTCATCAACATATACTTGAACTAAAAGTAGTTTTCCTTCGTTCTTCAAAGTAAAGAGTGTTTTATCAACATCTCCTTTCTTGAAGCCACTTTCCAGCAAGTATTTGGCTAAAGTATCATACCATGCTCTCGGAAACCTCAAAGCCTGGTGGTTGTTCAACATAGAGTTTGGCTATTTCATGCCAGATCTGATAGAGGAAGATGAATAAGATTTTGACACAGAACACTATGAGAGGCTCGAGCAACTTTATTCGGTGGATACAATGGAAAATCAAGAGAAGGACAATCCGCCAGCCATTAGATTGGAAGAAGTGCTAAGGTCAAAGCTGGAACTAAAACAACTACCCGCAGACCGCAAGTACGTTTTCTTATCTGACCACGAGTTTTTCCCTGTCATTATATCTTCATCTTTAACTAAGGATCAAGAAAAGATCTTAGTAGAGGTTTTAATGAAATATAAGGAAGCAATAGGATGGGATATAACTGACCTCAAGGGGATCAGCCCCATGAGATGCATGCATACTATTACACTAGAAGAACCTCAGCAAGTTCACCGTTTAGGAATGCACTTTTGACATCCATTGGATAAACTTTAAAGTCATTATGAGTTGCAAAGACTAGAAATAGTCTAATTCCATCCAATCTTGCAACTGGAGCATATGACTCATCAAAATCTAGTCCTTCTGTCGGGGTGAATCCCTTGGCAACCAACCTTGCTTTGTTTCTGGTTATGTCACCAGACGCATTCATTTTATTTCTGAAAACCCACTTGGTTCCAATTACAGATATTCTGTCAATAAATGGAACCAGTTTCCAGACTTTGTTTCTCTCAAATTGATCCAACTCTTCTTGCATTGCAGAGATCCAATCTTGATCCTTCAATGCTTCTTCTATATATTTAGGTTCAATGTTTGAGATGAAACATCCATAAAGAGAGTCAACAATTGCTCTCCTAGTTCTAACTCCTTGGTCTAAAGGACCAATCACATCCTTGGCAAGATGATTTCTTATCCATTTCATAATGGGTTTTGAACTAGTAGGATCAGTATCATTTTGATTTGAAAGTGAATCAATATGATCTTGATAAGATACTTGTGCAGTATCTGAGATATCTGGCACACCGAAAATGCCATAGATATCTGACACTTTTTCTGTGTTAGAGATATCTGGAATTTGATTTTCAGCAATCTCATTCTCAGAAACCTCTTCATGATGAAGGTTCTCAGTAACCTGTTCTATTTCTGGAATTCTTATAGGAAATTCTTCATCATGTCTTAGTGTCATCTGGTTGTTACTAAGCAATGGTTGCTTTTCATCATCAGAGTCATCCTCTAAGTGAATGATAGAGTTGTTTCCTTTTGAGGATTCTTCTTCAGAATCTTTAATCATTAGTTCTTTGAACCTATCTGAGAGTTCTTCATTCAAGATTACTTTCTTGTTTCCTTCATAGAAGAATACATGAACAGATTTTTCAATCTTTTGCGTTCTTTTGTTGTAGATTCTGTAGGCTTTGCTATTCAGAGAATAACCAAGAAATACTCCTTCATCTGCTTTTGGTTGAAATGTTCTCAAGTATTCTTTTCCATTGTTAAGAACAAAACATCTGCAACCAAATACCCTTAGATGTTTGATACTAGGGGGTCTACCAATCAAAAGTTCATAAGGAGTTTTGTCATGGTGTTTGTTAATCAAACATCTATTTTGAGTGTAGCAGGCTGTGTTAACAGCTTCAGGCCAATAGATTTCACTTATTTCAGTGTCAGCAAGCATTGTTCTTGCTGCTTCTTTTAGGGTCCTATTTTTCCTTTCAACAACACCATTTTGTTGTGGTGTTCTTACTGAAGATAGTTGATGTTGTATACCTTTGCAGGTACAAAACTCTTTTATGTACTGGTTCACAAACTCAGTACCATGGTCTGTTCTGATTACATATACCTTGTCATTTTTCATGACTTCAAGCTTATCCAGCAAGTTAGGTATCTCATCCATTGCATCAGATTTTTGTTTGAGAAATACAAACCAAGTGAATCTTGAGTAATCATCAACAACAACAAGACCATACTTCTTTCCTGCATAACTAGTTACAGTGGTTTCAAAAAGATCCATATGAAACATTTGCAGTGGCCTTTCACTGGAGTGTCTAGTTTTAGAGTTGAAAGATGTTTTGGATTGTTTTCCCATTTGGCAAGCTGAGCATATACCATCTTTTCTATATACCATTTTGGGTAAACCAACCACCAATTCTTTCTTGGCTAGCTTGTTCAGAGTTTTGAAGTTCAAGTGACTCATTCTCTTATGCCATAGCCAGTTTTCTTCAGTGTGGCTAGATTGACTCACCATGAGACATTCTTCAGTTGTGGCAGATGCCCAGTCAGCAACATAAAGATTTCCTTTTCGCCTAGCAACCAAGACTGTCTGCTTTGACTCATTGTCAATTACTTTGCATAGTTTTGACTTGATCTTACAGTGTACCCTTTGTCTACCAATTGACTTATGCTTAGGATATTATATTTCAATCCCTTTACATATAGTACTTCAGAGATTGTAAGAGCTCTAAATGCCAGATTGCCAAAACCTATGGTTGGATTTTCATCTCCTCCAGCAAATCTAATAATTGGTCCTTTATCGCATTTTCTGTAGTTAATCAGATTTGCTTTGTATCCTGTCATGTGCTTCCCACATCCACTATCAAAATGCCACTTCGGGTTCTTCCTCCGAGTGTTCTGCACAAGACAGGAAACATAGAGTTAGGCTCTCATTCCAACAATGGAACCTTCTGGACTAAAGAATCTCCCTGTAGGAATCCATTTCTGAATGAACTTCCTTGGGGTATTCTTTTGTCTTGTTGAAAGATAAGGAGGAATTTTAGGTAAATGATTAGTGTCATTATCATTTAAAGCTATTTTCCTTCTTGGTGTGTTCCTTGGTGCTCCTCGTGGTGCTTTCAGATACCTGTTAGATTGCTGAGTCTGCTTTTCACAAACTTAGCTTTCCTTTCCAGATTTCTTCTAGCCCTGGCATTCAGAGTGGTCGTAACCTGTTCTTTCTTCCACTTCTGATGATTGCTATGCGCAATCCTGGCTTTCATCCAGCGTTCATGCTCTTGCTTATACTCACGAGCGAGTTGTTTCCCGATGGCTTTATAGCCAATGCCATTTCGAGCACCTGGTGCTTTCTGAGTTCTCTCCTCAGCAACTTTGCTTGTCTCTGGAATGTCTTTCTTTCCAGAAACCGTGATGTTGAAAAATTTTCCTACTCTTGCAATTTTTCCTTTCTAAGAGACATAGCACTCTGGGTGATTACACTTTTTAGTAAGAAACATTCCCAACAGTTTTATTTTGGTCTTGTTTTTCCCATAAAGGTTTGGTCGCGACTGCCTTTCCTTTGTCAACAACCTTAGCTTTCTGATCAATGCTGTAGGTTATTTGAGAACCATCTTGTTGAGCACTAACAAATGCTATTCTTTCGTCACTCTTATTCAGAGTAGTAGAACTATTTGTTTGTGTGTTCAGCCCAAGTCCTCCCTTTTCTGAAGGATCTCTTAAATAAGAGTGTACTTCAGTAAGAGTGTCACTAGCTTTGGCATATGATTGAAAAGATAGTTCTTTCTTTTTCAGAAAGAAGGTTTTTGTTTTCCTTTTGGAGTATATCCATTGCCTCTCTGTGTGACTTCTCCATCTTAGATATCTGTGCTTTGAGAAATGCATTTTCAGCATTCTTTTTCTCAGATATCTTGAGTAATTGTGAATTTTCCTTCGTAATAGAATTCTTTTCTTCTTCAAAAATGTCGGCTCTAGCTTGGACCATTTGAAGTTCTCTTTTGTAGAGATCAAGTTCTCTCCTGAGATATTCTAAATCTCTGATTTCTTCCTCATCACTCTCATAATTTATGAATTGAGAAATGTTGGTTAACTCGTCAGCCATTAGGCAAGGCTCAATGTTGGAGCAATCTGGATAGATCTCCTCAGCAACCCCACATAATTCCCTTTTATTTTGACCAAAGCCTACCAATTCATGAGTGATGCCACATAATTCTGGAGAAGGTAGTTTGGAGTCATATTAGTCTTCTTCCTCAGATTCTGACTCAATATCAAGAGCATCCAGTTGCATTTGAATCTTTTTCCTTTCTTCAGTGAGCATAGCTCTCTGACCTCTCTTGAAGTTTCTTCTATCTTTCTTGTCACCTGTCTTTAGCTTATTGAAAACAGGGCAGTCTCTTTTAAAATGACCAGGTTTCTGACAATAGAAACAGATATCGTTTCCGATTTCTGCTTCCTCAGTACTAGATGCTTGCTGAGCCGGCTTATTCAGCGAGCTTGACTGCTGCATATTTTTGTATTGGTGATAGTTTGAGCCTAGATGCTTTTTCAGCTTCTCTTTGGCTTTTCTTCTCTCAATCTCTCGGCTGACATATTTTCTCATTTGCTTTACAGCAAGAGCATCTTCCTCAGTCGTTTCCTTGGTATCCTTCTTTTCAGAAGTACCTTGTCTTACTAAAGCTACATTGTGAAGTTTCTCAGCAATTATTTGTTTTCTCTGAGTAGTTTCGTAGTTGACAGTAGCTAAGTGGGAAAAGAGTTCTACTGGAGTGATATTTGGCATTCATTGGTTGAAATAAAAATACTGAGTATGTTCCTAGTTTTGATTCAGGCTTGTCACGATAGTCTTAACCTTTTCAGACTTAGAGTATCTCTCACTTTCACCAAGTGCAACCATTTCACTCATCAGTGTTGTAAATCGGAAATCTAGTTCTTCAAGAGTCTCTGTGGGACCTTGTTTAATGTTTTGGAATTTAAGCTTCAAAACTTCCAACTTATTTTCCTTTGTTTTCTCAGTGCCGGCACAGATTTCTTCAATCAGTTGCCTGGCCACTTTCGCCGTTTTTTCACCCCAAAGTTTACACTGTATGTGCTCTGGAGTGGAACGTATGATGATATTGCGAGCCTGACCATCTAGTCGATTTCTCTTGGCATCTTCCATTGTCCAGAGCTCTCTGGGCTTTGGCTCATAAACAACTTGACCAGTAGGTCTTCCACTGGTTGACGCACCTGTTTGCGAGGAACCGCCACTTGGTTCTTCATTAGTGGGAACTCTGTCTCTACCATTAGCAACTTCCATGACATGCTTGAGTTGTTGAATGACTATGGGGCCATTCTTTATTACTTCGAACATTTCGTCACTGATGGCTTCTAGGTGGAGCATCATGTTGTTCTTCCATTTCTCATAGTTCTCTGGCTTGAGAGTTGGAGCATCACTTAAAGACAGCCTGCAGCAAACACATTAAACAGACAAATCAAGTGTAGGTGAAAAGCAGTTAGTGGACACTTATCTGGGATCTAGGTTCAGTGCAGAAGGCTTGGGAACCTCCCGCTCTGATACCACTTGTTGGTCCAGATAACGGCAAAGGAAAAGACTAGGGGGGGGGGGGTGAATAGTCTTTTACAACTTTTGTCAACAAACACAATTTCTCAGATATCTATGAAGATAACTGATACTTAATTTCAGAGAGCGGAAGACTTTTATGTGATAAGTGCACGTGCTCAGCAAGATATCAGTGTGTAAATACTCAACAAGATAAATAAAGCAAGTATTAAGTTGCAGAAAATAAATAACATAGATCTTTATAGTGGTATCTGAGGGTGGCGTAATCCCTAAACTAATCCACTCGCCCTTTCGCAGGACTTGAAATTCACTAAGATAGATATTGAGTACTCCTTACAATAAACCTATTCCTTGATTTCCTTTTACACTAGGTTCCCAACCAAGTGTTCACCCTGAGTTATTCCCCGACTTTCTCAGCCAAGTACTTCCTGTAATCAGAAACCTTTGAGCTATTCCTTAGTTTCCCAAACTAAGTACTTCCTATGATCAGTAATCTTGGAGTTATTCCTTAATTTCCCAAACTAAGTACTTCCTGTACTCCACGCCATTTAAGGTGTTAGTTAAGGTAGTTTTTCAGGTGAGTAGTCTTAATAACTTTCTCAGTTATGTAGGAATACTCTGTAGAACAAGAATCACTTAACACACTTCACAATGTGTGGTGATATGTTCTTTACTGACCCAAGTCTATGTTAAATGTTCTGGAGAATGTAACTTAGATACTTGATCTTTTGATTCAACTCCTTCACAGATAGCAATGCTTGTTAAGGATCAGGACACTAAGAACTTCCATGCTACATAGAATTCAAGATCTTAGTCGCAACTGTAAGCTAAAGAGTAAGTAGGTTGAAGGCTTGTATGCTAGAATGAATAATTTCGTTCTGTGTGTTTAGTGTGTAAGTTCTTGGTGTATCTTTCAAGCATTCTAAGTGTTGATATTAATAGTTGAAAATCATGCCGTTTGAATAGTATCCGTTAGGCTTAATGAAATTCAAACTATTGATATTTGTAAATAGTACTGCAGAAGACGTGGTCTCTTTTCAGAGATTCCTCTTTTGTTCAGATGTCTCTGTCTGCGCATTTATTGCATTGTACTATTTTTATCCTGTAGTGCCAACGGAACTATGCACGCTTTCTGAAGCATTGCATGTCCCTTTCCAGAGACCTTCACATCTCCAGATACCTGTTGAAACATTGTTTCCCAGAAACATAGTTTTATCCAAGGTATCTGAGTGTAGATATATGTGGGCACTTTTCCTCATTCAGAAACCTTGTGTTCTCAGACATCTTTTGCAAAACTTTCTTAGTGAAAAACACTTGATTCTTAAAGATATCTAGACATAGGTATCTGAGGACCTTCGTCTTCAGCAATCTTGTGCAGTTTTCAAATCTTCAAATTTGTTGAACACTTCTGTCGGATGCCTTCTTCTTGGTCTTCTTTAAAGATACAAAAATTACATTCAGAGACCTAACATCCTATACAAGATTTGCTAGACTAACATACTTAGTCATTTTCCTCTTTTTACAGTGTTCAAGTGAACCAAGAGTACTAACCACCTTTCTGAACTAAGATAAGTCATTAGGTTGCTGATCAAAATCTAAAAAAATATTCCTAACAACCATATATCCTAGACTTGCTTTACTAAAGCGGTGACAGCAACCTACCGCTGAGCTTGAACGAAGAAACGAAGCAATGAGTTCCAAAGAATAGAGGAGAATTATGCTTTGATCATGATCGAGAATTGGTTTGGATGAAAGAAGAGAAGAAAACGTGACCCCAGTTCGAGAAATTGGTTTGGGGGAGAAGAGGAAGATGATCATCATCGGAAGGTAACCTTGTTGGCCCTACTGTTTATTACCGGTGCTAAAAATCACTAGTTCTTGCTCCAGAAAAAATAGAAAAGAAAGTACCAAAAAAAAAGCGAAGGTACAAAAGTCTCGGAGTGGATATGTGGTCCTTGTGATCACCGTGTTCATGTTGGGCATGTTACAGATACTACCCACGTACCGGCATGGCCCTAAAAAGCTACATGTCCGTGAGGGTTGATGGCATGTATACCAAACTAGCACGCACAAAAGTGTGGAATTCGGTATAACTGACACTACCAAAAAATGTAGAGACTAAAAGAGCCCAATGATGGCCAACTAAAAGCATACAAGTCAGTGAAACGACTGCAAAAAATAGTATGCCAAAAAAGAAAAGAAAAAGAAAAAAAATAAAAAGGAGTAAGTATTTTATGTGTGAAGCGACCTATGGAGAAGTTACGGTGATAGAAGAGAAGTTGAAAATTTGTCATTACGAGAAGACAAAGTTGAAAGAAGGAACTCAGCGTCCGAAAGGATAAGTCCCCCTGAATTACCCTTTATTCTACATTGTTATCTTTTAATGATACTTGGCCTTTCACTCCTCAACATATTATCCTACCTGATTTACTTACCAAGCCAACGTGAGTACTACTTTGATTTGTGCCTTGACTTTTGGGAGATGGATTGAATAACTTTACCGCGAGGTAATGATTTTGAAGTACACTTATAAGGACATTAGGTTACACTTGTAACCGCTGACTTGTTATTTGTTTGCTGTGGAGTCATGATGTTGGAATTGAAACAAAGCGAGTCAGTAGAGTTTGGAACCAAGAAACTAGCTGCTTGTCTATGTGGTGGTTTATTCTTGCTGCACATTTTATGGTCACTTCTTAAATATCATTTTTGCCTTGGTCATCCTGGTTTGGGGGTGTGATGTGACAATGAAATGTGTGATATAGCATACTTTTAGACTCTCGTTTTTTGCCCTAGAAGCAATATTTGTATCATTTTATGGTCAATTACCATATTTTCGTGTTTTATGTTGGTCATGATAGCGTTTTTGAGGATTTGCACGATTTTAGGCACCAAAATGGCAAAATTGTGCCAAATCGGGACAAGGAAGCGAATACGCCGGATTGACGTTGCACGGAGTTCATGGAGTCAAAACATGTCATGCGACCAACCGATTCGAAGATAATTGAAGATGCAACAACTTTGTAGAAGACCATTTTTCGAGGAAACGAAGTTACGAAGCCCGAAATTGAAGAACGAAGAAATTAGATTCGAATCAGTAGGGATCGTAGATGGCGGCCACCAAGGGATTGTAGTAGGGGTCACTGGGGTCCACAGGCGACCGCAGTGGACCTGCTGTTTTGTGCTGGGCTGGTTTTCCTGGCCTATCAGACTAGAGCCCACCTTCCTAAACCTTCCTTATTGAAGAATGGCGGTTTGAGCTCCAGATTTTACCTATAAATAAGACCTCAGGGGTCTCATAATAGACACAACTCACAAAGCAGCTCTCCTAGAGAGAGAACCAGTCCTTGGGGATGTGAAACCCTAAGCCGCTGGCCGTCAGGCACACAGAAGGACGTAACCCTAGAAGCAGCAGCACGAAGACATCAAGAACATCAGAGACTAGGCTTCTTCTTCCTTTCTTCTTAGATTTCAATTACTGTTCTTTATTACTATGAGTAGCTAACTTTCTCTTGTAAAGGCAAACCGCCAGAACTCTGCTTTTGCCTCTTCTTTATACCGTGATATGTTAATGGAATAGTTATTTGACGTAAATCGTGTGGATGACTACTCAAGATTCACTTGGGTCGTTTTCCTCAAACAAAAATTTAACGCAAGGGTTGAGATACCAAGCCTGCTGAACAAGCTTGAAGTCATGAAAAATGACAAGGTATCTGTGATCAGAACAGACCATGGTATTGAGTTTGTGAACCAGTACATAAAAGAGTTTTGTACTTGCAAAGGTATACAACATCAACTATCTTCAGTAAGGACACCACAGCAAAATGGTGTTGCTGAAAGGAAGAATATGACCCTAAAAGAAGCAGCATGAACAATGCTTGCAGGCACTGAAATAAGTGAAATCTATTGGGTTGAAGCTGTAAATATAGCATGCTACACTCAAAATAGATGTTTGAGCAACAAACACCATGATAAGACTCCTTATGAGTTATTGATTGGTAGACCCCCTAGTATCAAACACTTAAGGGTGTTTCGTTGAAGATGTTTTGTTCTTAACAATGGAAAAGAATATCTTAGAACATTTCACCCAAAGGAAGATGAAGGAGTATTTCTTGGTTATTCAATGAATAGCAAAGCTTATAGAATCTACAACAAAAGGACACAAAAGATTGAAGAATCTGTTCATGTAGTATTCTATGAAGGAAATAAGAAAGTACCCTTAAATGAAGAACTCTCAGATAGGTTCAAAGAAATTATGATCAAGGATTCTGAACAAGAATTCCAGTAGGGAAATAATTCTGTCATTAACTTAGAGGATGAGTCTGACGAAGAAAGACAATCATTTCCAAGTAACAACAAGATGACTCTAAGACATGATGAAGAGTTTTCTATGAGAAATCCAAAAATGGATCAAGAAACTGAGAATGTTCATCATGAAGAGGTCTCTGAGCACGAGGTTGCTGTGAATCCTGTCTCGGATACCCAGGACACTGAACAAGTGTCAGATATCCCAAGCACATCACAAGTGCCAGATGATGAGACAATAATTTAGAGTCTCATTTAGTCCTTTTTAGCGTTCTTCGTTAGTCTTTGTTTATAGTTTTTTAGTGTTTTTTGTGCGTTTTTATGTTTGTTGTTTTGTTTGTGTTTTGTAGGTTTTTGTTCTTTATGTAACAAAGACGACTTTATGAGATATTATTCGAGTAAAGGAATCAAAAATCGATGTATACTTGAAGATTAGCCTTGTCGAAAAGTGAGAGAATCGAAGAACAGCAAGCTCGCCGCGGCGAAGAGATATTCTCGTCGTGGCGAGAAATCAGTACCTTCGGGGCAATGCTTTAACAAGAGCTCGCCGCGGTGAGAAGACACAAGACGGCTAAGTATGACTTTCTAGAATTCTCATTGCGGCGAAGAGATATTCTCGCCGCGGCGAGACGAGTTTTGCAGCGTCTTTGTTTTTCCTTATTAGGTTAAACTTAGGCAATTTTTGCCATAGCTTCTACTACTCGAATTTTACACATAAAAAGCTCCAAAAACCTAGTTTTGATATTGATTGATCTTGGACCTTGGTTTTTCTCGTGTACGAATCATTGACATCGAATTCTTAGTAAGCTTTTGATAATTCTCTATTGCTACATTACAATTCTCGTTTCTTTGATTGATTATTGAATTGTATTCTATTGCTTGCGATTATTAGCATGTTTATGCTTTGCGTATTAAATACCATGAATTCTTTTGTCTTTAATTCAATTATGAGTAGCTAAACCTCTCTTGAATCCGGTAATTATGTGATAGTTATGCGTATTCAAAGCTAGGGTTTATATTCGTTCATATAGGTTCGTCTAGTTTGTGATTTTCGTATAAACCTTCAATCCAATTCGCTAGTTTGAAATATTCTAAGTTGTTTTGGTTAAGAATCGTCTGTATGACAAAATTAACGATTTCTCTAGTTTTAAATCATCGAAAAAGAACTCGGTTAAGATTGGATTGATTGCTTTTCCGTACACCGATCGTGTGACAAATATGAACGATTATCCTAGTATCGAATTAGCATAACTGGATCATCATTACCGGGTTCACCTTCTATCATTTGATTAAACAAATTATTTACTTTAGTATTAATTCGTGTTTTAGAAGTAAAATCACTCAAAACTATCTTGTTACTCACAAACAAATTGTTTACTCTAATTCGTTATGGTAGCTTAGTTAATTCCCTTGAGAACGATAACGAGTTAAGCATAGTCTACAACTATAGCTTATTCTCTTAAGTTATTTAGAGTATAATTTGAGATTATCTAATTTGGCGCCGCTGCCAGGGAATTAATTCCTACTGTAGCGTTTTGAGTGTGACTTTTTGTTTGTTTTTCAACCTGAAGTTTTGTGCACTAACAAAAACTAAGAATATTTCAAGGCTTTCGAGTTGTGTAGCTTTACCATCAGGTTTATCATAAAGGAAATTCCGATGGCTCAGCTGACCTATGGAGCTTACATGCAACTCGGCGAGGTTAAGGCTGGCAAAGCAGCAATTGTTCTTTCTGATGAAGCCAGGAATTTGGAACTCAAGGCTCACCACTTCTATAATCTTCCCAAATTCTACGGGATGGCAAATGAGGATGTGAAAAGATTCCTCAAGGAGTTCGAATTACTGATTGCAGGGATTCCGTTGACAGCCGGAGGGGTAACGGTTACTGATGGAGAGATAGGGAAGAAGGTCTTTCCGATTTGCATGCAGGATAAGGCGTGGAGTTGGCTGTTAAACCAACCTGAGGGTTCTCTACCGACTTGGGATTCACTCTACAAAACCTTCATGAATAAATTCCCCCCCCCCCCAGAAAATGCAGCACCTTCGTGCTCAGATAATGCAGTTTCAGCAGATGTACGATGAGACCTTTTATGAAGCTAGGGATCGCTTCTTGCAGTTATTATCCCAATGCCCTCACCATAGGATCGACGATATGAATTTATGCATCAGGTTTTATGAAGGCCTGGATTGAGAGTGTCAAAACATGGTCGATATGACTTGCAAAAATTCTTTCCTGGAAGCTTCCTCTGATGAATTAAATGGTGTTTTCGAGAGACTGGCAGCAGTATCTCAGTTTAAGGGTGCGAGATAAGGCTAGGAGAGCGGAGGCCAGAGCAGTTGAAGAGCCCTCAGGGCCGTGTACTACTGTGCTGGAAAAAGAAATCAGGAACCACATGGAGAAATCTGATAAGTTCTGGTTAGAAGTGCAGCGAATTCAGAGCAGGAATGATCAGCGGTTCGACAACATTGAGCAGTCACAAAAGCAGTTAGAGAAGACTTTGGGGGTCTAGTTGGTCAGTTTAGGCAATGGTAAAAGGGTAAGTTCTCGGCGACCATAGAAACCAACAGAGTTCTAGCTGTTGAGGTGACATTTGATGAGCCAGGAAAGGTGAAATCCGTTCTTGCTACCTGTCCTTGCCAGCTTGAGAATACGGTGGCCCAGGTTGAGGCACCGGAGGTAGTTGAGGTAGTACCTGCATCGGCACTTGAGAAGCCGATAGAAGTGAGAGTTGAGGAAAAATAGATGGAAGTGGTCACACCTGGTTCTGCGATTCCAGTAGAGAAGGCGAATGCGGAACCGAATCACTTTACGGTGGATTCCACTAATCCTGTGATTCAAAAGGTAGAAAAAAGCATCAGTGATGCGGATAGCTTTGACTTGGTTGTCGGCATTGGTAACTCGTCTGAGGTGACTAGTATTGTGGACACGGGGGATGCCCGTAATTTGATGACTTTTGCTACTTACGAGGTGCTGAACTTGAAGGGATTGGAGCCCTGTAAATGCTTAATTTTGCTGGCCAATGGAACAAGGAGTAGGTGCATAGGTATAGTTGAAGATGTTCCGGTTAAACTGGACGGTGTTATGTTTATGACAGATTTCGTGGTTGTCGAGTCGTCTCGGTTCAAGGGAAAAGACATGGAGAAGGATATAATGCTTTTGGGGCACCCCTTCATCAAGTCAACCCGCATGATCGTTAATCTTCACGCTCGTACCTGCACTATTGAGGCACATGGCAAGCAATGCAACTTGCGAGGCGCTACTATACCATATATTGTTACACAGGTTGATACGAAGACATACATGGGAGCACACACCGGACCACTCTACACTCACACTTACCTGCAGGGAAGGAAAGGTGCCACGAAGGCAGGGAAGCACAAGAATTTCCAGAGTACCCGTTAGCCAACAAGGAAGAGTCTTGTACATGACTTTAAAGGTACACACACCGGCAAGTAACTTTCGATCACATTTTCTTCTCTTTTCACTCTTAGCTTGAGGACATGCTTGAGTTTCGGTTTGGGGAGGGGAATGTACTCTTTAGTTACTTGTTTGTTTTTGTATAGTTTTCTGAGTCTCTAGATTCTTTCGTTTTTGCGTCGAAGAGATGGCTAAGTATGACTTTCTGGAATTCCCACCACGGCGAAGAGATATTCTCGCCGCAGCGAGACGAGTTTTGCAGCGTCTTTTTTCTCCTTATTAGGTTAGACTTAGGCAATTTTTGCCATAACTTCTACTACTCGAACTTTACACATAAAAAGCTCCAAAAACCTAGTTTTGACATTGATTGATCTTGCAGCTTGGTTTTTCTCGTGTACGAATCATTGACATCGAATTCTTAGTAAGCTTTTGATAATTCTCTATTGCTTCATTACAATTACCGTTTCTTTGATTGATTATTGAATTGTATTCTCATGCTTGCGATTATCACCATGTTTATGCTTTGCGTATTCAATACCAAGAATTCTTTCGTCTTCAATTCAATTATGAGTAGCTAAACCTCCCCTGAATCCGGTAATTATGTGATAGTTATGCGTATTCAAAGCTAGGGTTTATCACCATGTTCATATAGGTTTGTCTAGTTTGAGATTTTCGTATAAACCTTCAATCCAATTCGCTAGTTTGAAATATTCTAAGTTGTTTTGGTTAAGAATCGTCTGTCTGACAAACTTAACGATTTCTCTAGTTTTAAATCTTTGAAAAAAAACTTGGTTAAGATTGGATTGATTGCTTTTCTGTACAGCGACCGTGTGACAAATATGAACGATTATCCTAGTATCGAATTAGCATAACTGGATCATCATTACCGGGTTCACCTTCTATCATTTGATCAAACAGATTATTTGCTTTAGTATTAATTCGTGTTTTAGAAGTAAAATCACTCAAAACTATTATGTTACTCACAAACAAATTGTTTACTCTAATTCGTTGTGGTAGCTTAATTAATTCCCTAGAGAACGATACCGAGGTAAGCAAAGTCTACAACTACAGCTTATTCTCTTAAGTTATTTAATGTATAATTTGAGCTTATCACCAGATATCTTAGATAATGAACAAGTATCTTATCATGATCATAATGACATAGAAACGAATCAAAATGATAATGATCCTACTAGTTCTAAACCCATTATGAAATGGATAAGAGATCATCCTGTAAAGGATGTGATAGGTCCTTTAGACCAAGGGGTAAGAACTAGGAGAGCAATTGCTGAAAATGCAAATTCTCTCTATGGATGATTCATCCCAGACATTGAACCAAAGACCATTGAAGAAGCATTAAAAGACCATGATTGGATCTTAGTAATGCAAGAAGAGTTGGATCAATTTGAGAGAAACAAAGTCTGGAAACTAGTTCCCAACATTGATGGAATATTTGTCATAGGAACTAAGTGGGATAACCAGAAACAAAGCAAGGTTGATTACCAAGGGATTCAACCAGACTGAGGGGCTAGATTTTGATGAGTCATATCCTCCTGTTGCAAGATTTGACGCAATCAGACAATTTACCAAGGGAAATAACCAGAAACAAAGCAAGGTTGATTACCAAGGGATTCAGCCAGACTGAGGGGCTAGATTACCAAAGCAAGGTTGATTACCAAGGAAACAAAGCAAGGTTGATTACCAAGGGATTCAGCCAGACTGAGGGGCTAGATTTTGATGAGTCATATCCTCCTGTTGCAAGATTTGATGCAATCAGACAATTTCTAGCCTTTGCAGCTAGTAATGACTAAAAAGTTTACCAAATGGATGTCAAAATGCATTCCTAAATGGTGAGCTTGCTGAGGAAGTCTATGTTGTGCAACCACCTGGTTTTGAAGTTTCCCCAGAAAGCAAGATGGTATATAAGTTTCATAAAGCTCTATGTGGACTTAAACAAGCTCCAAGAGCATGGTATGACACATTGACCAAGTACTTGCTGGGAAGTGGTTTTAAGAATGGAGAAGTTCACAAAACTCTCTTTACATTGAACCATGATAGGAAACTACTCTTAGTACAAGTATATGTTGATGACATAATATTTGGATCTAAGGACAAGCAACTTTGTGAAGACTTTGCTGAGCTCATGAACAGTAAATTTGAGATGAGCATGATGGGAGAATTGAATTACTTCCTAGGGTTGCAAGTCAAGCAACTTGATGATGGAAGCATTGGAACCAAGATGACCTATATTGAATCTGACAAGAGTGTTGAAGAACACAAGTATAGGAAATTAATTGGGTCTCTACTTTACCTCACAGCAAGCAGACCAGATATTCAATATGCAGTTGGTGTATGTACAAAATTTCAGACAAATCCTATGCAATCACACTATAACACTACTATGAAGATTCTAAGGTACGTTAAAGGTACTGTAGAAGTTGGATTGTGGTATCCAAAAGAGAGTGGTTTGAGTTTAGTTGGCATTCAGATGGTGACTATACTGGATCAATGCTTTATAGAAAAAGTACCTCACCTCAGGAACATGTTAATTCCTTGGTACTAGACAGATATCTTGGTTCAGAACGAAGCAAAACTCAATTGTCACATCAACCACAGAAGCAGAGTATATTGTTGTTGGGTGTTGTGCTTCAAAAATCTTGTGGATGCAACAACAACTCAGAGACTATGAGTTCAATGAAGTGAAAACTCCTATTTTCTGTGACAAAACAAGTGCTATTGCCATAACTCAGAATCCTAAGTTTCATGCAAGAACAAAGCACATTGATGTTTGATGAGACGATAATTTAGAGTCTCATTTGGTCCTTTTTGGTGGTCTTTGTGAGTCTTTGTCTTTAGTTTCTTAGTCCTTTTTGTTCGTTTTTACGCTTTGTTATTTTGCTTTATTTTTGAACGAATTAGTGATTTTTGAGCTAAAGGAAGAAAAGCAGATTAACCAGGCTCGCCGCGGCGAGATCTTACGAGGCAAACACTGGAAATAATGAAGAGGCTCACCGTGGCGAGATTTTACGAGAGGAAGATTAATTCGACAATAGAAGGCTCACCACGGCGAGGAAATCGGTCCGCTGCGGTGAGATTAAGCGAAAGATATGTTCTGCGATACAAGAAGACTCGCCGCGGAGAGGATATTTGCCTGCCGCGGCGAGCGTCGATGACCAGCGTTTTGTTTTCCTTATTAGTTTAGAATTTGGATTCTTTCTTTCATACTTTCTCTTTTAACCTAGTTCTTAGAAAAAAGCTCCATATTCATACTTTGACATGGAGACATTATTGGAGCTTGGTTTTCATCATTGTTGAAGGGTTGATATCGAATTCCTGGTAATATTTGATAATTCTCTATCTCTTAAATTCGTGTTGTTATTGTTGATCGAATTGTATGAGCTTGCATGCGATTATCAACATGTCTGTGCTTATCATATGCAATACCTTGAAGTCTTTGATCTTTGCTAATACTATGAGTAGCTAAACCACTCCGAACACGGTAGTTATGTGACGGTTTTGCATATTCGCTTCTAGGGTTAGGATTCGTTCATATAGGTTCATCTAGTTAAAAATCTTCGTAAAAACAATCAATCCAATTCACTAGTTCAAGATTTTCTAAATCGTTTTCGGTTAAGGATCGTGGATTGACGACACACGATTACTCTAGTTCAAAACATTCAAATGATGATTGGTTGAGATTAGATTGATTGATTTATGTACATCGACCGTGTGACAAGTATGAACGATTTCCCTAGAGCGAATTAGCATTATTCGATAATAACTGCTGTGTTCTCTCTATCTCGTTGATTTTAACCTTTATATTGCTTTATCTGATTTCTAGTTTAGAAAGTATTCAAACTCAAATCATTCATTTCTTTACACAAGTGACTGTTTGCTCTCAACTCGTTGTGGTAGCTTAATTGGTTCCTTAGCGAACGATTCCATGGTTAGCATTGTCTGTTTACAACAACTGCTTTCTACTTGTTTTCTAAGTAGTAATTTGAGCACATCAAATTTGGAGCCGCTGCCGGGAAATCAATTCCTACTGTAGCATTTGAGAGTGATTTGTTATTTGCTTGTTTTTCAACTTGAAGTTTAGTGCACTAACAGAAACTAAGAATATTTCGAGGCTTTCGAGTTATGTAGCTTTAACAACAGTTTTGTCAGAAAGGAAATTCAGATGGCTCAGCTTACCTATGGAGCTTACATGCAGCCCGGCGGGGTTAGGGCTGGCAAAGCGGCAATTGTTCTATCTAATGAAGCTAGGAATTTGGAACTCAAGGCTCACCACCTCCACAATCTCCCCAAATTCTACGGAATGGCAGATGAAGATGTGATAAGATTCATCAAGGAGTTCGAACTATTGATTACGAGGATTCCACTGACGGTCAAAGGGGTGACAGTTACTGACGAGGAGATAAGGAAGAAGGTCTTTCTGATCTGTATGCAAGATAAGGCGAGGAGTTAGTTGATAAACCAACCTGAGGGTTCTCTGCCGACTTGGAATTCGCTCTATAGGGCGTTCATGAATAAATTCTATCCCCCCGAGAAAATGCAGCACCTTCGTGCCCAGATAATGCAGTTTCAGCAGATGCATGATGAGACCTTTTATGAAGCTCGGGATCATTTTTTACAGTTATTGTCCCAATGACCTCACCACATAATCGATGACATGAGTTTATGCATCCGATTTCATGAAGGCCTGGATTGGGAGTATTAAAACATGGTCGATATGAGCTGTAAAAATTCCTACCTGGAAGCGTCCTCTGATGAATTGAATGGTGTTTTCGAGAGGTTGGCAGCAGTATCACAGCTTAAGGGGGCGAGAAATAAGGCTAGGCGAGTGATATCAAGAGCAGTGGAAGAGACTCCAGGGCCGTGTATTACTGAGCTAGAAAAAGAAATCAAGAGACATATGGAGAGGTCTGAGAGGTTCTGGTTTGAGGCGCAGAAAATTCACGAAAAGAATGACCAGAGGTTCGACAGTATCGAGCAATTGTAAAAATGGCTGGAACAGACATTGGGTGACTTGGTTGGGAAATTGCAGCCCATGGAGAAAAGTAGATTCCCAACAGCCCTAGAAAACATTAGAGTCCTGGCGGTTGAGATAAATTTTGAAGAACCAAGGAAGGTTAAGTCTGTTGTTGCCACCTGTACCAACGAGGCTGAGAACTTTGCATCTGATGTGGGAACTCCAACAACGGTTCAAGTGACCCCTATAGTGACAGTTAGGCAGACTGAGAATGTTGTCGCTACTAAACCGGCAGAAGATGAAGTTGAGGAACCGAGTTCCGTGATTCCAGAAGAGGAGGCGAATGCGGAATAAATGACTGTAGAAACCGGCCCTCCCATCGCAGTAATTCCTTAGGCAGAAAAGAGTATAAGCGACTCCGATAGTTTTGATTTATTGGTTGGCATTGGGTGTTCAGCTCAAGTTACCGGAATAGTCGATCCTGGTGCTAGTTGCAATTTGATGACTTTTGGTACCTATGAAGACTTCGGCTTAAAAGGATTGGATCCGCGCAAATGCTTTATGACTCTTGCTGGTGGAACCCAGAGTAGATGCATGGGGATTGTGGAAGATGTCCCTGATAAGCTGGATGGTGTAACGGTAATGACAGATTTTGTGGTAGTGGAATCGCCGAGGGTGAAAGGGAAAGAGATGGAAATGGATATGCTGCTTCTAGGGCGACCCTTCATCCGCTCGAGTCTCATGGTGGTGAATTTACATGACCGAACCTGCAAAATCGAAGTGCAAGGCAAGACACGTGAATTGAAAGCCTATTCTGCTACATTATATTCTGTCTCGCGGGTTAACAACAGGAAATTCATAGGAGCACAAACTGGACCCCTATGTATACACACTTATCTACATGGAAAAAAGGGGCTGCAACAACCGGAAGAACCAAGAACTTCCAGAGTACCCGTTAGCCAACACAGAACAGGATTGTACATGACTATAATGGTACAGCTGCAGGCACGTTACTATTGATCCCATTCTCTTTTCTTTTTCACTCTACGCTTGAGGACATGCTTGAGTTTAGGTTTGTGGAGGGGGAATGTGCTCTCTAGTGTCTTGTCTACATTTTCTCTATTAACTGAGTCTCTAGAGTCTTTCGTCCTTTACTTTCTGTATGTTTTGGTCATTTTTATTTTCTTCTTTTCCCTTCTAGAGTCTTTCGTGAGTCGTTCTTCCAAGTTATGAAAGCTCCCATTTTGACTGTTAAATTTGCTAGCTTCTTATGTTTTGCATGATACTTAACTAAGGTGGCGTAGTAGATTTAAAATCTCGTAAGTCTGTTTCTCTTGTAAATAGCAAGTTTGTTTATATCTTTAGTCCAAAAAGCCAGTGAGAAACTTTAAGCCGATCAAAAAATATTATACTGGCACCTGTGTGATCCTTCCTGGAAGTGCGAACTCCCTTGTTTGCGCCACTTCATGCTCATGTGTACTCTATTAAGTTAAGTATGGAGAACGGCATGCTCTTTATGATCTGTTATCAAATCAGTGCATTACACAGAACCGGTTTTGGGAGAAGAATTCTGTTCTGCTGTTATGTTTATCTATTCTTGTAATTTGTATTTCTTCCCCTGGTTAGTTGATTTGTCACGGAGTGTATCTGTGGTGCTTTCCATCACTGTAGTCGTGTTGGGTGTATTTCAAATACTACCTATATACAGGCGTGTTCTTAAAAATCCATATGTCCATGAGGGTTGATGGCACGTATACCAAACTGACACGCATAAAAGTGCGGACTTCGGTAAAACAGACACTACCAAAAAATTGAGACTGAAAGAGTCCATAGTGGCCAAATTGATTAGCATGTAATTAATTGTATACAAAATGTCGTGATATGGAAGTTTGGTTGTATGTTCTGACAAGCTGCTGCACGTGAAGAAAAAGTCCCTTCCGACTTAACTGACTGAGTATTTTTCATGAGGTATTTGAGGCACATTTGTGACGAAAGTCACCTTCCCTTTCTCTTGCCATTTCTTGAGTGATTACCCACTGGACACTTCCAGAGTGTGAGAGAGAGTTATGTACGATTCCTTGTGAGGGATTAGACTTAAATGCTATTTACCTGAGAAACTGTCTCGCTTGATTTTTGTGCACTATTCTGTCAAGGTTAGTCGAGTGCAAACCCTTTGCGTCTTGTGAACTTAATGCTTACAATGATAGAATTCGGTCACTTGGAAGTCTAACTCATTCGTGTGTTTCTTGTTTGCCGTTGTCTAGAGTCTAGTTTGTTTTTAGTTTGTTTGTTTGCTCTAGGACGAGCAAAGGTTCGGCCTAGGGAGTTTGATGAGACGATAATTTAGAGTCTCATTTGGTCCTTTTTAGCGGTCTTTGTGAGTCTTTGTCTTTAGTTTATTAGCCCTTTTTGTTCATTTTTACGCTTTGGTGTTTTGCTTTATTTTTGTAGGAATTAGTGATTTTTTAGCTAAAGGAAGAAAAGTAGATTAGCCAGGCTCGCCACGGCGAGCGTCGATGACCAGGGTTTTGTTTTCCTTATTAGTTTAGAATTTGGATTCTTTCTTTCATACTTTTTCTTTTAAATCTAGTTCTTAGAAAAAATCTCCATATTCAAACTTTGACATGGAGACATTATTGGAGCTTGGTTTTCATCATTGTTGAAGGGTTGATATCGAATCCCTGGTAATATTTGATAATTCTCTATCATTTATCTCTTCGATTCGTGTTTTTATTGTTTATCGAATTGTATGAGCTTGCGTGCGATTATCAACATGTCTGTATTTATCATATGCAATACCTTGAAGTCTTTGATCTTTGCTTATACTATGAGTAGCTAAACCACTCCGAACACGGTAGTTATGTGACGGTTTTGCATATTCGCTTCTGGGGTTAGAATTCGTTCATATAGGTTCGTCTAGTTCAAAATCTTCGTAAAAAATATCAATCCAATTCACTAGTTCAAGATTTTCTAAATTGTTTTC
The DNA here is from genome assembly GCA_026545765.1 of Plantago major. Lineage (NCBI taxonomy): Eukaryota > Viridiplantae > Streptophyta > Magnoliopsida > Lamiales > Plantaginaceae > Plantago > Plantago major. Next base: position 61,769,860 of record CM048844.1, on the reverse strand, counting down.
GGTTAAGGATCATGGATTGACAACGCACAATTACTCTAGTTCAAAACATTCAAATGACAATTGGTTGAGATTGGATTGATTGATTTATGTACACCGACCGTGTGACAATTATGAACGATTTCCCTAGAGCGAATTAGCATTATTCGATCATAACTGTTGTGTTCTCTCTATCTCGTTGATTTTAACCTTTATATTGCTTTATCTGATTTCTAGTTTAGAAAGTATTCAAACTCAAATCATTTATTTGTTTACACAAGTGACTGTTTGCTCTCAACTCATTGTGGTAGCTTAATTGGTTTCTTAGCGAACGATTCCGTGGTTAGCATTGTCTGTTTTCAACGACTGCTTTCTACTTGTTTTCTAAGTAGTAATTTGAGCACATCAATGTTAGACACCACTTCATCAGACATCATGTTGAAAAAGGTAATATTGAGATACTCAAGATTGGTACACAAGACACAGTCTTGGGTTAATGGAATTACCAATGTGTTAAAATTGGTCACTGAGACGGGAACTCAGTATGCCAATAAGAGAAGAATAAGGCTTTCTGAAAAGAAAGGCACTTAAGGAGAGTAGGAGATATCTAAGACAGGCACAGATATCAAGGCTAAGTGAAAAGTTGGTTAAAGAGGTATCTGAAATGGGTATGCAGATATGTGAGGCCACTGAGTAAGGGGGAACACAAAAGAAGAGAAGTCGACAAACAGTATTATCTGTCAGAAGTCAACTATATCTTGTGTTTTAAAAAATTTCCATTTTTGCGATATTTTCGAACAACACTGGGCGCTTAATTAATAAGCTCAGAAACCAGTTTGTCTCCTACATATAGGTGGTTGAGCATTGAAAATGACTTAGATAGCTATTAGCCAAATAGCATTAATTGGGCACAATTACATGTGTTGATTGTGATCGTTCCTGAGAAAACAATCTCAACCATTGAAAGAAATGGCGATTGTAATTCAATGGTTCAGATGCGTCTCAACAACCCACTAGCGCAGTAACCCAGTAACTAGCCCCACTCGCATTTAATGAGAAACCACTTTTTCACCCACGCCGGTGAAGAGTACGAGAAATGTAGATACAAAATCCATTTCTTTCTGTGTACTCGTATTGCTGTACAAAAGCAGTTTATGGCAAAAGAAAACACTTTTGCCTAAACTCACATCTAAACAAGCACCAAAATAGTAAAATCCTTCATCTTTTTCTCTACAAATCTTCTCTGAAACCTCTGAATTTCTACTAAGTTTTTTTGAAAAGAATCACTTAACCGAATTCAACCTTAATCTCTTTCAATCTCACTTCTCTACTACTCCTATTTAAAGAGTTGGCACCCAAGAGAGCTAGATCTTAGAAATCCCAAGTGTCTACATCTGGAACTGCTGAAAAGCAAAATCCAGCTCTAGTTGTGACAAATCGGAGATTAGTTGGTGATTTCAACTTCTCCATGTGGAATCCCGACTCTAAGGTACTCTGGGGAGGAGTACTTGACGATGAATACCTGCTTGGTGCTGCAAAGAACCAAGCAGATGTAAAGCGTGGGCTGTATTTTCTTGAAAAGGTAAAAATCAAGCAGTTTTGCTGTGCAAAACCCACTTGCACTTCTACTAAGGATGTGTTGGAATTTTGCAATAATTCCACCATCACTGAAGATGATGGCACTGAAGAAGTTTGCATCACAACGAAGGTCCATGGTGTTGAAATAACCCTTGATGTGAATACCTTCAGTAACCTCTTTGGGTTACCCACTCAAGGTATTACTTATCTACCAGATACCTCAGTCAAGAGTGCAGAAAACTTCTACTCTCTCTATATGAATCCTGAAAAGGATGATACTCCCACAAAGTTCGACAATTCTATTGTCAGGAGAAGACATCTTGTTGAACCTTGGGATTTGATAGCCCTTGTATTGCATAGGTGCTTTGATTCAAATCAAGGTGGAACTGACCTGATCAACATGGAAAGATGGGAATGATGTCATTCCTTAACACTCTGGAGGATAGAGATGAGCCCTTTTACTGGGGGAAGTACATTTTTCTGAGGTTTGTTGACAAACTTCAAAGCTTTGTGCCTATTGTGAAAGATGATCTTGCTGAGCCCAAGCATACTATCAGCCTTGGTCTGAAGATATGCTACATTCTGGAGAAGCTTGGTAGAAAGCTTCAGGGGGAATGGAGAGATTGCAAACAGTGATCTTGTTTGCAAATACAATTGTGAGCTCAAGTAGAACCAGAAGAGGCCAGTAAAAGACATTTCTGAGGCAAATGTTGTGCCAAAGAAAAAACGTAGAACTGGAGGCAAGATGAAGGCAGCTGCCAAGGAGAGCACTTCTCTGGTGGATACTGACACAAGGGTATCTGAACCCAGTGCTGTAGATACCACTGGTGGAGTTCAGATACAACACCATAGTGTTGCAGATACCACTGCCTCTGTCCCGTTAGCACTCCATTGTGCTGAAGAAACCACTCTTGATGCCAAGAGGGTTGATGCATCCCAGCCGCTATTTGCTGAAGAAGCCAATGATTTGGACTTTGACCAATTCTTGGAAAGGAATGAGGTTGCTGATGAAGTCCCTGCATCACAGGTTGCTGAGCAAGCAACCATTTCCCAATGAGAAACTCTACCAGGGCCATCCACTTAGCAAGCCATAAATGATGCCCTAATGAGTGATGCAATTGTACTTGATGACACTGCCATGCATCGGTATAAAACATTGATGTTGATCTGTAGAGAGCTATCACTAATGTTCCTTCTCTTTCAAGATCCAGATCACCACAACAACCACAAGTGTCCCAGACTTCTGTCGATCTAAGGGATGATTATATGGTAGAAGTACTTGAGATGCGCCAGGGATCTGATGGTGTTTTCGAGATAAATCCTGTGATTGAACAGGTTCGTTCCCCAACTCCCTACTGAGAGGGATCAACCTGATGTTGTGCCTCAGGGAAATCAAATAGGGGAGGCTGATAAGCTCAAATTATACTCTAAAAAGCAGTTAGAGAATAAGCTGTAGTTGTAGACTAAAGCCTAACTCGTGATCGATCTCTAGTGACTTAATTAAGCTATGTAGCAGTGAGAGTAAACAGATACTTGCGAGTAATAATCTGATTGATGGTTTAGTTGTACTTCTAACTAGTTTAATTAAAGCTAAGATAACGATTAACAATGACAGAAAGATGAATACAGTAGTAAGATCCAATTATGCTAATTCGAACTAGGGATAGCACTCATATTTGTCACACGGTCGTAGTACAGAAAATCAATCAATTCGATTCAACCAATTGTTCTTAGAAGATATTATACTGGAGAAATCGTGAGTCGTCAATTCACGATCCTTAAACATGAACAATTTAGAGAATTCAATACGGACTTATCGAATTGAAGGTTTTTACGAAGATTTTATACGAGACTAACCTATATGAGTGCTTTGATAAACCCTAGAACGAATATGCATAATCTTCACATACTACTGTATTCAAAGGTGTTTAGGTACTCATACATGATAATTACATGCAAAGATTCATGGTAATAATCATGTGAAACATAGATGAAAACTCGCATGCAATAACATACAATTCAATTAATAAGATAAAGAATGAATTGTAAAGAACAAAGCAATTGATAAATCAATACCAATAATCTTGATGAATAAAATCAATGAACAACCAAGCTCCAAATATGTCTCAATGTCAATGTATGGCTCCTGGAGCTTTTCTCAAAACTAGCTTAAAAGAAGTATGAATGAGAATGAATCAAAATTCTAATCTAATAAGGAAAATAAAATAAAATCTGCGTCGCCATGTGAAGAAATAGTTGGTCACATGGCCTTCTTAATCGCATCAGATATCCATTTCAGATAATCTACGCCATGCGGACCAATTCCTTCTCCGCGGCAAGCTTCAATCTTCAAACAGGAGCATAACTCGTAAAATCTCACCGCGGCGGACTGATTTCCTCGCCGCGGTGAGCCATGCTGGAACTTCCAATGCTAAGTCAGAAATCTGGCCATGACATGCTACTAACGACTTGTCTTCATACGACTCAAAAGACACAAATTTCTGCAAAACACAAACAAAACACCAAAGCGTAAAAACGAACTAAAAAGACTGCAAAGCTAAAGACAAAGACTCACAAAGATCGCTAAAAAAGACCAAATGAGACGTTGGAATATTGTCTCATCAAAATCCCCAAACCGAACCTTTGCTCGTCCCCGAGCAAACACACAACCTAAACACACTAGACTCTAAACCATGTAGACAAACAAAGAGTCAAAATCCCAAGCGACCGAATCCACCATTGAAAACATTAAATTCAAAAGATGCAAAAATTTTGTTCTCAACCTAACCTTGACAGAAATAGTAGGCAGGTAATTAGACACGATCGTTTCTCAAGTAAATAACAATTAAGCCTAACCAAATAGTCCCTCACAGGTGTATAAAGTGTATCACTCACTCTCATGGAAGTATCCATATATGGTATATCTCAAAAAAGTGAACTGGGAAGATGACTTTCGTCACAAGGATGCCTCAAATATCTTACGCTATTGTACTCGTCTCATTGAGTCGAAAGGGACTTTGGCACATGATGTATTCCTCCAAAAAAAATTCGAACAACTGGAACTGCTCCCTTCATCCATTTCAAAACAACATCAAATCTCATAATGCTTCACTTTCAAATGCGGCCACACCGGCTCTTTTAATCTCAATTTTTTTGCAGGTGTCTGTTTTACCGAAAGTCCGCACTTTTGTGCATGTCAGTTTGGTATACGTGCCATCAACCCTCACGGACATATGGCTTTTAAAGGCCACGCCGGTATATAGGTAGTATTTGAAACACGCCTAACACGACTAATGGTGATCAATAAAGACCATAGATCCACCCCGAGATTCAAATATCATAAGTTAAGGGAACAGTAGACAGATTTCCGCAGCAAAATTATAACGGCTCATAACATCCATAGTGAACAATCCTCTCCCTAAACCAGTTCGACAGAACGGGGAAAAATAAAATCCGCAAAGTAAAGCATGTCGTTCGTCATCCCCAACGAAACTAAGTACACATACGTATGAAAAGGCGCAAGTAATACGTAAAAACTTGCACATCCCAGGAGATCACACAATAACAGGTGCCGGTACAATATTTTTTCTTCGGCTAGGCTCGTCACAGGCTTTTGGACTACAGGGCTAACCAGACTTGCTATTTACAAGAGAAACGACAATGCAGGATTAAATGCCTACTACACTACTTCTAGTTAGACATTAAACAAAACGTAAGCAGCAAGAGAATTTACCATTCGCAATAGACGTTCGACTTGGTAATTGACTCAGACTCACCACAAGAGAAAATAAAAGTACTAACATCTATACTGGACTCAACTGGAAGGGAAATATATAACTAACACGTACAGGTGGCTAACCTACCACCACAGTCACATAACAAAAAAGCAAGTGGCTAACATACCACTTGAACAGAATACATAAAAATAAAGAATAAAAAACAGAATACGAAATAGAGTTCAAATATCGGAAATAAAGTACAAAACGAGACAACTTAAGCTAAAGATACAGTCGACCACCTCCCGAAACCTAAACAAGTGCTAGTCCCTAGCAATGAATAGTGTAAGAACGACTGTATAGAATGAACAACCATAGTGTTGTCTCAGGAGGGGTGATCAGGCGGATCTAGAGGAGCCACCACCGAATCGTTGCTCCCAGAAATCCTGTTGCGCCTTCCAGAGTGCGCCTGCCTCTCCAAGCGTTCAAATGCATGCTTGCGCTTGGCCAGAATTGCGTCAAAAGCATCCATCACATGCAGGTGGAATAGCTTCCTTCAAGTGAGCAATCCTTCAGCAGTAACATTTGGCAGGACCGCAATGCCAGCACGTCGGCACAAGTGATAAGGAAGGGGAAAACCATCTTGTTACCCCAAGGGCGAGTATGAATGTGCTCGAACTGTGCGACGATCACTCTTCCAATGTCGATAGGGGTTCCGGCCATGATATCCCGGAGAGTAGGGCCGAAAACGGATCTGAAGAAATCCACATGCCCTCCTGGGCAAAAGGAGTTGGCGAGCTAGTGGTAGAAGATGTGGAGCTGCTCATTAGGGATCCGGAAAGTTGCCCTCAGCTGATCGTCTTCGGCGGGGGTCTCGAAGAAGCGGTTAATGGCACTAGGTGAAAATTCCACATATCCCCCACGGACTGGTACCCAAGCGGTGTGTGACTGCTCATCAACCTTCCTGTCAGCGTAATTCACATAGAACTCCATGACAAGATCACGATCTTAGGAGCCTGGATTTTCTGCCAATTTGATCCACCTCCTAGTTTGCAGCATCTCTGTCAGGGGGGTATTGTATTCCAAAAACAGCTTGGTGTATTCACGTTCCCCTGTCAAATCCACCCAGAGATCGAGGATAAACTCCATTTTAGCATGTTGTTGCCTGTAAACCACACTCCTTGTAGTGATAAGATGAGGGCCAAAATTAGCCGGTGCTCTACTTGAGTCACCACGGTGGGGTGTGCGTCGTGCCCTAGGAGCCATGGAACCTGCGAAGATGTTAGTAGATAGTGGTGGGGTTAGAGAACTACCTCCCAAAACCTATTCAAGAACATGTAGGTGATAACAAAAGGGTGAGAGAAAGAAGAGAAAACGATCTCCCTAAACCTATTCACAATCCTGTAGCAACACACAAAGCTCACGCGATAGTATCAAACTACAATCAACCACATAAGTCAAGAAGAACTTGAAAGAATAAGGGAGAAAGGAGTTATAAACAATGTACCTTGTGAGTTTGGGATGAAGTAGAGAAGAAGAGAGATTTTTATGTGTTAGGAGTGAGAAAAATCGAACCGGAAGGGAGGGGGAGAAAAGAGAATAAGAAGGAAGAAGGAAAGACAGATATAGCAGAAATCGAATTCTGCTAGGAATGGGCTTTTTTTTTTTTTGTGTCATTGGCGAAGGAAGTCTCACATGTAGCTTTCTTTATCGTAGATAAATATAGATTCGTAAGATCTCGCTTCTGGATTTTTTATGTACGCCGCGTAACTAAGTAAAATGGTCCCTTTTTTTAGACATTTCTGATATTATTCGCGAAGAGGGAGAGACAATTACATCGGCGAAAATTTACGAGACAAAAACTGGGGAAGAGAAGAGACGCTCGCCGCAACGAAGCAAAAAGCTCGCCGCGGCGAAAATTTACGAATGCACAAAAAGGAACAGTGAGACCACCTCGCCGTGGCGAGAGCAAATTTTTTCGAAAAAAATTTCACTTGCACTGTTCAACCTCGCGTCGCAAGATCGAAGTTCCAAACCTCAGCTAGAGTTTACGAGTTTCCTCGTATGAGTGCAAATGTCCCACTTTCCAGAGACACAATTAAACTAAAAACAAGAAAACACATAAACAAATAGTCTAACAATATGAAATAACAAGCAAGTGTACGGAATGAAAAATCAGTCTAAATGAATGAAAAAACAAAAAGGGGGCTTTTGTTTATAGTCGTTAGCTCGACTTCTTCCATGCTGGAGCTAATTGAGTCTGAGGTTACCAGCCTCCTCTGTCCCCATGGTCACTCGTGAGCGAGAGTAGGTGTAGAGTGGACCGGTGTGTGCTGCAATGTAATTCCTGGTGTCAACCTGTGCGGGAAAATATGATGTGGTGACAGCTTGTAACTCGCGTTTCTCACCGCCAACCTGGATAGTACATGTACGGCCATAAAGATCGACTATCATGAGAGTAGCCTTGATGAATGGGCGCCCAAGAAGCAGCATGTCCTTGTCCATCTCTTTGATCTTCACCTGCGGTGACTCAACAACCACGAAATCAGTCATAAACACATCTCCTCCAACGGTTACTGGGACATCTTCAACAACTCCCATGCATTTGCTTCTAGTACCATTAGCCATGGTCACAAAGCATCTTCTCGGTTCTAGACCCTTCAGGTTGAGTTCCTCATAAGTCTCGAATGTTATCAAGTTAATTGCAGCTCCAGTATCAATAATACCTGTAACCTCAGAAGAACTGCCCATCCCAACAACCAAATCGAAACTGCTTGCATCACTAATGCTCTTCTCTTCCTTTTGGATCATCTGAGTTAGTCCTGCATTCGCCTTCTCTTCTGGAATCACGGGACCAGATGTTATCACCCTTCTTGCTTCCTGTGCCGGTGTTGCCTCAACTTGGGAAACCACCTTATCATGGTTGCAAGTGAAAGCCGTAATAACGGTCTTAACTACTCCTGGCTTGTCAAAAACTACCTCCACAGCAAGTATTCTGTTATTCTCGACAGTCGCGGGGAGTTTACCCTTCTCTCTTTGTTGGAAGGCGCCTACTAAGTCACCAAGAGTCTTCTCCAACCTCTTCTACGATTGCTCAATGCTCTCAAACCTGTGGTCATTCTTGGCTTGATTCCGCTGTGCTTCTGCCCAGAACCTCTCTGATCTCTCCATGTGAGCTCTAATCTCCTGATCAACGTTTCTCGGTGCACTAGTAGGCGGAGCCTGAAATTGCTGTGCTGAACCATGTTGAAACGGAGCCTGTCGAAATGGAGCTTGCTGAACTGGAACCTGCTGTGCCGGAACCTACTGTGGTGCATTCTCGTAGAAGTTACCTCCATAGGATAAATTGGAATGGTCGGGTTTGAAAGGTTGTACCTTAGTGGCGCCTGCATTCATTCCTGGATTTGGTTGCCAACCTCCACGCTGCCTGTTCTGCACCCAGCAAATGATCTCCGGAGTTGGGTTCTCCCCCATAGTCTCAGGAAGTCTACACATGCTAGCCCCATGCCCGAAATTCCCACACAGATTACACCTCTCGTTAACCGGAGCCACCGGTGCAGGGATAGTGCCAAGCATCCTCATCTCCTTAATCTGTTCGGCCAATTCAATAATCTTTGGGGCACAGTGTTTGCTCCACGGCTTTAACTTCAGCTCTCGTTGGTCGGCCTCTAGTTCCCTTAAGCTGGGAGATGGCAGCAAGCTTCTCAAAAGCCGCATTCAATGCAGCCAGAGATGCCGTAATGATAGAGCCATCCACGATCATATCCACCATGTTCTGTGCTTCCCAATCGAGTCCCTCATAGAACTTGCAGCATAAATCCATCTCACTCAACCTATGGTGAGGGCATTGAGAGAGCAAGTTCAGGAATCGCTCCCTGGCCTCGTAAAAACTCTCATCATTCATCTGCATGAACTTCTCAATCTGAACCCGAAGCTGCCTAGTCTTCTCCGCCGGATAGAACTTGTTCATAAAGGCCCTGATAGATCATCCCAAGTAGCCAGAGAGCCTTCAGGTTGATTCAACAGCCAGCTCTTTGCTTTATCCTGCATACACATGGGGAACACCTTCTTCCTGATTTCCTCATCAGAAACCGTTACTGAGCCCACAGTAAGCGAAATCCTAGCAATCGGCCCCTCGAACTCTTTGAGAAACCGGATAACATCCTCATTGGCCATCCCATAATACTTAGGCATGTCATGGAATTGATCAGACTTGATCTCCATGTTCCTAGCCTCGTTAGAGAGCACAACAGCTGATCCCCCAGCCTTAATTTCACCGGGCTGCATATAGTTCCCATAAGTAATCATAGGAGTCTCAACAGCACCATTGACTCTGGGAGTATTCTCGTTAACGTCACCCATTTCAACAGCGGTGAAGTTCTGTCTTCGAAGCTGATGGTAGTGTCTATCGATCTCAGGTACTAGAGGTTGCAAAGGTGTTCCTTGCGATCTTGTACCGGGTATAAACCTGCAAAGGTTCTTCTACAAAATCAAAAACCTCGAAAAATCTTAGTTTCTGTTAGTGTAGAAATCGTAGGTAAGTAAAACAAAAACAAGTAAAATATTACACCCACATGCTACAGTAGGAATTAATTCCCCGGCAGCTGCGCAAAATTTGATAAGCTCAAATTATACTCTAAAAAGCAATTAGAGAATAAGCTGTAGTTGTAGACTAAAGCCTAACTCGTGATCGATCTCTAGGGAATTAATTAAGCTATGTAGTAGTGAGAGTAAACAGATACTTGCGAGTAATAATCAAATTGATGGTTTAGTTGTACTGCTAACTAGTTTAATTAAAGCTAAGATAACGATTAACAATGAGAGAAAGATGAATACAGTAGCAAGATCCAATTATGCTAATTCGAACTAGGGATAGCACTCATATTTGTCACACGGTCGTAGTACAGAAAATCAATCAATTCGATTCAACCAATTGTTCTTAGAAGATATTATACTGGAGAAATCGTGAGTCGTCAATTTAGAGAATTTAATACGGACTTATCGAATTGAAGGTTTTTACGAAGATTTTATACAAGACTAACCTATATGAGTGCTTTGATAAACCATAGAACGAATATGCATAATCTTCACATACTATTGTATTCAAAGTGTTTATCTACTCATACTTGATAATTACATGCAAAGATTCATGGTAATAATCATGTGAAACATAGATGAAAACTCGCATGCAATAACATACAATTCAATTAATAAGATAAAGAACGAATTGTAAAGAACAAAGCAATACCAATAATCTTGATGAATAAAATCAATGAATAACCAAGCTCCAAAGATGTCTCAATGTGAATGTATGGCTCCTGGAGCTTTTCTCAAAACTAGGTTAAAAGAAGTATGAATGAGAAGAAATCAAAATTCTAATCTAATAAGGAAAATAAAATAAAATCTGCATCGCTCGCCGCGACGGAAGAAATAGCTCGCCGTAGCTATGTCATCTTAATATCCATTTCGCATAATCTACTTGGCGGACCAATTCCTTCACCGTGGCGAGCTTCAATCTTCAAACAGGAGCATAACTCGTAAAATGTTGCCGCGGCGGACTGATTTCCTCGCCGCGGCGAGCCATGCTGGAACTTCCAATGCCAAGCTCGTAAAATCTCACCGCGGCGAACTGAATCCCTTGCCGCGGCGAGCCATGCTAACCAGCTTGTCTTCATACGGCTCAAAAGACACAAATTTCTGCAAAACACAAACAAAACACCAAAGTGTAAAAACGAACTAAAAAGACTACAAAACTAAAGACAAAGAGACCAAATGAGACGTTGGAATATTGTCTCATCAGACGCAACTAAGCCCAAGACTCAGGAAAGGCTTGAAGTGCTTGAAACTTCAAACAGAGCTACGGTCACTGGACAACAAGACCAAAGCATGGAACCCAAACAAGTTCCAGATACCAATCAGCTTGACACTGATCAGGTTACTGAGTGGTTTACATCTCTACTTGTTACAAATTCTATGTTATATGTTTTGTTTTTAATGTGATTAAACTTTGTTAAATGCTTATAAAGAAAATAAGGAAGGAGAGGAAGCTGAAAAGCTTCCTACACAAGAGGAAGGAGAAGAAGCTCGAAAGCTTCCTTCACATTATGAGAAGGAGGATTTTGTACCCTACATCAACAAGGAATCTGAGCCTGTCACACAGGTAGCTGAAGATTCTAGTTTGTTTTCTCAGAAATCTCCCTCCAATGAACTTTCTAACCCATTCTTATATTTCTTAAAGGCTCCAACTGAGAAGAAAGATGATGTGGCTGAAAAGCCAAAGACATCAGAGGTCTCTGAGAAACAAATATCTGAGCCTCCTGTCAGAGAGGTAGAAATCTCAGATACCAATGTGTGTGAAATCCTACTAAATCTTTCTAAGTGTACTAACACATTTTATTCTCAGGTTCAGGAAGAAATGGAAGTTGAAGAGGATAAGACGGCCAAGTCTGCTCCGAAGATATCTGAGCGTCCTTCCACCTCACTGGTCAAGTTATATGATCCTGTTGTTGCAACACATGTAACTCAGAAATCTGGCACCTTTGATACTCACATATCTGAACAAGTTTTGATACTTAATCAAAACTCCATTTTCTTTCAGGCTCTTTCAAGCACCATAAGGGTTCCTGCTGATCATTACCAGGATCTCCTTCCGTTCTTCAAGAATCATACTGTCCCCAGACACTTTAACTACTTCACACAATGGCAGAAAATAAGGAGCTCCCATATTGATGAGGTCGTCAGAATTCTTGATGCTCCTACAAGAAGGGCACAGGCAATTGATCTTGAGAACCATGTGCATAACATGTTCCCTTATGAACAATACTCTTTTTCCAAGCTGATGGACAAGAGGTTCAGAAAGGAAGTGGCGCGCAAACTTATTCAAGCTTTTGAGCAAGCAGATGGCTAGGCCAGACTGGAAATGGCTTTAAGGCCAATCCTTCCCAAAACATTGCAGATTGCTCCCACTTAGCAAGAAGAGCTCAATGGTCAAATGGTCACTTTACCAGAGGTCATTAACCTGGTATCTGAAGATGAAGAATATGATGAGACTGGTGAAAATGATGTTGAAAAACCAAAGTCTCCATCTCCATCTGCTCACAAGATGGATGATGATCCCAAGGATGATGATGATGGCCCTGCACGAGGCACATGAGGGATTGCTGGAACAAAAACTGCCTCAGCTGCTAAAAAGCAACCTGAGAGGACAAATAAAAAATCCCCTCCTCCATCTCCTTCCAGATCATCAAGTCATCATACTCAACAGCAAGAATCTACGGAAATATTAGAGGATGAGCATTCTGAAGACACTCCAAAGATGATCCAGGAAGCTGAATACACAGTAGCTAAACTTAGAGCTTTGTTGGAAAAAGAAACAAGACTGCATCTTGAGCTGGAAATCAAGATGGCAGAAAGACAAGCCAACCTAAGATAGGTTGAGGGATTAAGTCGCAAGGCAGCAGAAGTCCTTGCTGAGCAAAAGTAAATCCAACTTGCTGCAAAAGCATTTGCTAAGGATTTGGATGCTGAAGAAACTCCAGAGGAAGAAACAGGGAAAGATATGCCCTCTTCAAGCAAAGGGAAGAAGACTTTGCCAACAAAGGTTGCTGACCTAGACATTGAAGATGCCTGGAGTGATGAAGAAGAAGAATACAAGGAGGACAACACTCAGAAAGCTCATGACCATAGTCAACCTCAGAACTGTGTCTAAAAAGACCTTTTTTCTCTTGTCCACATCCAAATTCTTGATGATGAGTTTGAGGATTATGAGATGAGATCCCAACAAATGTTAGAGCAGTTCAAGGAGCTAGAAGATAAAAAAAAGTAATTAATTGCATCCGTGCCTCCTTCATACCGCAAGCTTGCTTAAATAATTGCAAGAAGGACCTCCAGCATTGGTCTGGAACAACAACATCGTGCTATGCTAAGGAAATCAGATGAACAGCTCATGCAGTTTGCAGATACTCTTGCTGATCTTGCCATGACTACTACAATTCAAGTAGTCACTAAAGTTTCAAAGCTGACAGATGCAGAAAATGGATTCGCACATCCGAATATTGCACTTAGAGCAGAATTGTAACAATTATCCCAAGCGTACAACAGCGTACATAGGAATTTTGAATCACTGTCAGATTCCTTTGTGAAAATAGTGGATAATTTTGATCATCCTCCTATGACTAAGGGTGAAAGAACTAGAAAAGCTACCAAAGGGAAAGGCAAACAAAAGATGATATCTGAAGATGCCCAACCTCACTCTACAACCCCTAGTCAACTTCAATTAGTAACTGCTACTGAAAGAAGAGTCACTAGGACAGGGTCTCAGAAACCTCCTATTGCTGCCAAGAGCTCAAGGAGAAGACATATAGACTATGCTGAGGATGAAGAAAATGTATTTGGAAGGAGAAGAAGAGGAAACAATGATGGATGCAAAGACATAGTGCAACCTCATCAAGATGATGATGATAATGATGATGATGATGATGATGATGAAGATGAGGATGAGGAAGATGATGCTCCTCTCATACAGAGAAGACACTCAAGCAATCCATCGGAGCTAACAACTATAGTACCTACCCAGAAAGGTACATCTAGTTACAAACTCTCAAGAAGAGAAGCTGTAAGACAGAAGAAGGTCAGAGAAAGGATCAAAGAATTCAGAGGATTTTAGCCTTGAGGAAGCTATCATTAAGTATACTCAGAATCAAATTGATCTAAACTCTGAAATCTACAAGTGCAAGAATGGTTAATGGGTAATGTTTGTGAGAAATTTGCTACTAAACAAAGAAGGCTTCCCAGTACCAGTCTACCTTCAAATGATAGCTTGGAGAAAGAACAGAGTAGATCTAGTGCCAAAGGATAAGATAAAGGATGCACTTGATTTTGAAATTCTTGTCAGACAAAGGCTTATAGTATTGGCAAGTTTCAGTATGAAGAAGGAGCTATCTGAAACTTGCCCATACTATAAGCATGTTGATGTACACAGAATTGAGAATGTATTTGGTACTGGAACAAAGCCAAGACTAGCAGTACATGCTTATGAGTCCTTCTACCTTACTAAAGAAGATTACCAGCAAGATCTGAAGTATCTAAGGACAATCTATGAAAGATACAATTTGTCCCCTATTCAGATTGATCATTCTTGGATCAGGGCAAGATACTACTGGGTTGAACAAACTAGCAAGAGAAGACCCACAAAATCCTATAGAGATAATGTTGAGTTCTCAAGCAGCGTTGAAATGGCTGTGAGAACCTACCTGTTTGATTACTCTATTGATATTATCAGATATGGTGACTTCATATACCCAGATACAGAAAGCTAACAAAGATGATGACTTGAAGACCAATTTATAGGATGTTCACTTGGACATTCCTATTGTCCTATATAGTTGTGTATTTTTTATTTTTGCTGATTGTAATTTATTGTTTATCTTGTAAAAGTTATCTGTACTTCAATTATAATTCTAACTGATGAACCTACTATCAGATAACTATCTAATGAAAAAGATAACTTGTCAGCAAAGATCACACCTTGTGATTTGGTTGATGTTTACTTTCTGTACTTAAATAAAAGAAATAAAAGATCATAAGAAATGTTTAAGTGTTGGATTGTTTCCTCATCCAATTCAAGATAGGTTTTCTGAAAGTAATAGGTGACTGATCAAAAAGGGGGAAATTTGTTAGGAATATCTATTTAGATTTTGATCAGTAAACCCTAATGACTTATCTTAGCTCAGAAAGGTGACCTGTACTCTTAGTTCACTTGAACTTTGTAAAAGAGCAGGCTTACTGAGTATGTTAGTCTAGCAAATATTGTATAGGATGTTAGGGTCTCTGAGTGTAATTTTTGTATCTTTGAAGAAGACCAAGAAGGAAGCATCCAGCTGAAGGAAGTCATTATTGAAGATCAGAAGACTGCACAAGATTGCTGAAGACTAAGGAGAAGTGTCTCCTCAGAAACCTTGGCTCAGATACCTTGAAGAAATTAAGTATCTTTGGAAGACAAGTATTACAATAGGTGTCTGATGTATAATGGTCACTGAGTAAGGACTCGCAATGTCTCAGAAAGCTTGCATTGTTCCGTTGACACTATAGGACAAAAGTTAGTACAGTGCATTAATTACGCAGACAGAGATGGCTGAGCAAAAGCTCACTGTCGTACTAACTTCATATATCAATATTTTAAATTTCATTGTGCCTAACTGATACTATACAAACGACATAATTTTCAGCTATAAATATCACCACTTAGACTGAACATCACTTGCAATATACTTTCAAGCATACAAGCCATCTGCCTACTTACTCTCTAGCTTACTGTTTCGACTAAAGCTTTTGAATTCTAAGTACCACGAAAGTTCTAAGGGTCCTGATCCTTAAACAAGAATTGCATATTGTGAAAGTGTTGAATCTAGAAGATATAGTTGCGACTAATATATGAGATTCATTCTCTTGAACAACATCAAAACTTGGGTCAGTAAAAAATAACTTACCATACATTGAAAATTGTATTAAGTGAGCTTGTTTCTACAGAGCACTCCTTGATAACTGTATAAGTTATTAAGAGCCTGCTCACCTGACAAAGTACCATAACCAACACCACACAGACGTTGAGCATAGGAAGTACTTGGCTTTGGAAGTTGAGGAATAGCTCAAAGGTTACTGAGTAGAGGAAGTACTTGGTTGAGAAAACCATGGAATAACTCAGGGGGAACACTTGGTTGGGTACCTAGTGTTAAAGGGAACAAGAGATAGGATTTTGTAAGGGGAACTCATCATCTTATCTTAGTAGATTCAAGTCCTGAGAAAGGACGAGTGGATTAGTTAAGGGATTACGCCACCCTCAGATACCACTATAAAGCTTTGTATTATTTACATACCGCACTTTACTTATTGCGTATTTATTGCTTGCTGAGTACTTACACACATTATAACTTGCTGAGCACGTGCACTTATCACAGAAGTCTTCCGCTCTCTGAATATAAGTATCAGATACCTTCACAGATATCTAAGAAATTATTTTATCGTCAAAAGTTCAAAAAGACTATTCACCCCCCCCCCCCTCCATTCTTTTACTTTATCGTTATCTGGACTAATATATTTCAACCAAGGGCAGATGAAGGTGTATTTCTTGGTTATTTAATGAATAGCAAAGCTTACAGAAACTACAACAAAAGGACACAAAGGGTTGAAGAATCTGTCCATGTAGTTTTCTATGAAGGAAACAAGAAAGTACCTTTGAATGAAGAACTCTCAGATAGGTTCAAAGGACTTATGATCAAAGATTCTGAACAACAATCTCAACAAGGAAATAATTTTGTCATTCATTTAGAGGATGAGTTTGACGAAGAAAGGCAACCATTGCCAAGTAACAACCAGATGACTCTAAGACATGATGAAGAGTTTCCTATGAGAAATTCACAAATGAATCAAGACACTTAGAATTCTCATCATGAAGAGGTAACTGAGCAGGAAGTTGCTGTGAATCTTGTCTCACATACCCAGGACACTGAACAAGTGTCAGATATCCCAAGCACATCACAAGTGCTAGATATCTCAGATACTGAATGTTAGAAATATCTGTTAGTATTTTGATCATTCATCACATTTCTTATCTTAGCCAGAAAGGTGATTAAGTACTCTTGGTTCACTTGAACATTGTAAAAGAGGAAATCACTGAGTATAATTAGTCTAGTAAATCTTGTATTAGGATTATAGGTCTCTGAGTGTAATTTTTATTTCAAGAAGACCATGAAGATCAATCCTAGCAATGGAGCTTTTTTGAAGATTACATGACCGGAGATTGCACAAGATTTATGAAGACACCAAGGTTTAGTCTCACTCGGAAAGACTATGTCCTTAATCCTTTCTTAAGTACATTTAGTTACTTTTGAAACATGATTCTGGAACATATGACATCATGAGTATGGAGCATGCAAGCCATCAGAAAGGCTAATGTATCCGTTGAAGACTACAGGACAAGAAATAGTACATATGCATTAATTGCATCGGCAGAAAAGCCGCTAAAGCACAGTCCTCTCTGAGATATGAGACAAGGACTTCTGAGTACTCATTTCAAGATAAGTATAGACTGAATTTGAATTGTGTCTAACGGATAACATCCCAACGACTCTCTAATTCATCTATAAATATCACACACTTAGATGCTCAGAAATACGACCGAAGAACGATCTAACTTGCAAACTTACAATCTAGCAAAGTATTCTCTCAAGCACTCTACTACCCTTTCTGAAAGCTTTACATTTGAAGAATCACTAGTAGTTCTAAGTTGTCCTGAACCTTAACAAGAGATTGTTATTCGTGAAAGAGTTGAACTGTCAGATAACCTTTCCGAAGCTCATTCTCCAGAACGGACATCAATTACTTGGGTCAGTAAAGAGCAGATTTCCATACATTGAACAAGTGTATTAAGTAGTCTTGTTCTATTAGGCTCTCTGAAAACATAATTGAAAAGTTATACGAGAAGCCTCTCTGACAAACCTTATAACCAACACCATCAAGGCGTGGAGTAGAGGAAGTACTTGATTTGGGAAATCAGGGAATAACTCCAAGGTTATCTGAGTAGAGGAAGTACTTAGCTCTAGGAGCTAGGGAATAACTCAGGGGGAACATTTGGTTGGGAACCAATTGTTTAAGAATCTTAGAATAGGATTTTCGTAAGGTGAACTCAATTATCTGTTCTAGTGAATTCTAGGTCTCAGAAAGACCGAAGTGGATTAGTTGGAGGATTACGCCACTTCCAGATACCATTATACTTGCTGTGTTATTTACCTTTCTGTATTTATCGTTCAGCAAAGCACACACACTTACTTATTGTTTCTGCACTTACCTATCTTAAAGTCTTCCGCGCTCTGAATTTAAGTATTAGAAACCCCCAGGTTTCTGAGAAACTGTGTTTATCGACAAAAGTTTAAAAGACTATTCAACCTCCCCCTCCTAGTCTTTTACTTTGCCGTTATCTGGACCAACACTGAACAAGTATCTTATCATGATCATAATGATACAGAAATGAATCAAAATTATAATGATCCTACTAATTCTAAACCCATCATGAAATGGATAAGAGATCATCCTGCAAAGGATGTGGTAGGTCTGTTAGAGAAAGGGGTAAGAACTAGGAGAGCAATTGCTAAAAATGCAAATTCTCTCTATGGATGTTTCATCTCAGACATTGAACCAAAGACCATTAAAGAAGCATTGAAACACCAAGATTGGATCTTAGCAATGCAAGAAGAGTTAGATCAATTTGAGAGAAATAAAGTCTAGAAACTAATTCCCTACATTGATGGAATATTTGTCATAGGAAGAAAGTGGGTTTTCAGAAACAAGATGAATGAATCTGGTGAAATAACCAGAAACAAAGCAAGGTTGGTTGCCAAGGCATTCACCCAGACTGAAGGACTAGATTTTGATGAGTCATATCCTCCAGTTGCAAGATTGGATGCAATCAGACTATTTCTAGCCTTTGCAGCTCATAATGACTTTAAAGTTTACCAAATGGATGTCAAGAGTGCATTCCTAAATGGTGAGCTTGCTGGGGAAGTCTATGTTGAGCAACCACCTGGTTTTGAAGTTTCCTCAGAAAGCAAGATGGTCTATAAGTTTCCAAAAGCTCTGTATGGACTTAAATAAGCTCCAAGAGCATGGTCTCACACATTGGTGAAGTACTTGCTGGAAAGTGGATTCAATAAAGGAGAAGTTGATAAAACACTCTTTACATTGAACCATGATGGAAAACTACTCTTAGTACAAGTTTATGTTGATGACATAGTCTTTGGATCTAAGGACAAGGAACTTTGTGAAGACTTTGCTGAGCTCATGAAAAGAAAATTTGAGATGAGCATGATGGGAGAATTGAATTACTTCATGGGGTTGCAAGTCAAGCAACTTGTTGATGGAATATTCATTAGTCAAACAAAGTATTCAAAAGACATGCCCAATAAGTTTAATCTGAAGCCTTCTTAAAAGAATGCTAAGATACCTATGAGTATTGGAACCAAGATGACTTATACTGAATCTGACAAGAGTGTTGATGAACACAAGTATAGGAAATTAATTGGGTCTCTACTTTACCTCACAACAAGCAGACAAGGTATTCAATATGCAGTTGGTGTATGTGCAAAATTTCAGACAAATCTAATGTAATCACACTATAACACTGCTATGAAGATTTTATGGTATGTCAAAGGTATTGTAGAAGTTGGATTGTGGTATCCAGAAGAGAGTGGCTTGAGTTTAGTTGGCTATTCTGATACTGGCTATGCCGGATCAATCCTTGATAGAAAAAGTACCTCAGGAACATGTCAATTACTTGGTACCAGACTAATATCATGGTTCAGCAAGAAACAAAACTTAATTGCCACATCAACCACAGAAGCAGAGTATATTGTTGATGGGTGTTGTGCGTCACAAATCTTGTGGATACAACAACAACTCATAGACTATGAGATCAATGATGAGAAAACTCCCATTTTCCGTAACAACACAAGTGCTATTGCATTAACTCAGAATCCTAAGTTCCATGCAAGAGCCAAGCACATTTATGTTAGACACCACTTCATTAGAGATCATGTTGAAAACAGACAATATTGAGATATTCTAGATTGGAATAGAAGACCAACTTGCAGATATCTTCAAAAAGCCTCTGCAAGAGAGCAGATTCCTAACCTTGAGACATAGTGTTGGGTTAATGGAATTGCCAAAGTGCTAATTTGGTCACTGAGACGGGGACTCAGTAAGCCATAATAGAAGAGAAAGGCTATCTATAAAGAAAGGTACTTTTAAAAGAGAAAGAGATATCTGAGACAGGTACTCAGATATCAAGGCTTTGAGTGAAATTGATTAAAGAGGTATTTGAAACGGGTATTCAGATATGTGAGGTCACTGAGTAAGGGGGGAACACAAAAGAAGAGAAGTCGACAAATAGTACTATCTGTCAGAAGTTGACTATCTTTTGTGTTTTGTAAAATTTCCATTTTTATTATAATTTTTAAACAGACTAGACGCTTAATTAATAAGCTCAGAAACCAGTTTGTCTCCTAGTTACAGATTACTGAGAATCGAAAGAGACTCAGATAGCTATTAGCCAAATAGCATTAATTGGGCACAATTACATGAGTTGATTGTGATCATTGCTGAGAAATCAATCTCAACCATTAAAAGATATGGCGTTAGCAATTCAACAGATCAGATGCGTCACAACTGCCCACTAGCACTGTAACCCAGAATAAGGCCCACTCGCATTTAATGCAAAACCGCTTTTTCACCCACACCTTATGCAGACTGCGAGATATGTAGATACAAAATTCATTTGTATCTTTGAATTTGCATTGCTATATAAAACAGTTTATGGCAAAGGAAATCACTTTTGCCTAAACTCACATTTTTTAAGCACGAAAATAGCAAAAACATCAACTTTTTCTGCAAATCTTCTCCGAAATCTGTCTTTAATTTCTGCTAAGTTTTTCTGCAAAGAATTACTTGAAGGAATTCGCCACTAATTTCTATCTATCACTCTACTCCTACAACAGCCTACATAGGAATTTTGATTCACTGTCAGATTCCTTTGTGAAAATAGTGGATAATTTTGATCAGTCTCCTATGACTAAGGGTGAAAGAACTAGAAAAGCTACCAAGGGTAAAGGCAAACAAAAGATGATATCTGAAGATGCCCAACCTCACTCTACAACCCCTAGTCAACTTCAATTAGTAACTGCTGCTGAAAGAAGAGTCACTAGGACAGGGTCTCAGAAACCTCCTATTGTTGCCAAGAGCTCAAGGAGAAGACATATTAGACTATGCTGAGGATGAAGAAAATGTATTTGGAAAGACAAGAAGAGAAAACAATGATGGATGCAAAGACATAGTGCAACCTCATCAAGATGATTATGATGATGAGGATGAGGAAGATGATGCTCCTCTCATACAGAGAAGACACTCAAGCAATCCACCGGAGCTAAAAACTGCAGTACCTACCCAGAAAGGTACATCTAGTGACAAACTCTCAAGAAGAGAACTGTAAGACAGAAGAAGTTCAGGGAAAGGATCAAAGAATTCAGAGGATTTGATACTCTTAGCCCTGAGGAAGCTATGATTAAGAATACTCCAAATCAAACTGATCTAAACTCTTAAATCTACAAGTTTAAGAATGGTTAATGGGTAATGTTTGTGAGAAATTTGCTAATAAACAAATGAGGCTTCCCAATACCAGTCTACCTTCAAATGATAGCATGGAGAAAGAACAGAGTAGATCTAGTTCCAAAGGATAAGATAAACGATGCACTTAATTTTGAAATTCTTGTTAGGCAAAGGTAGACTGCTGATGAAGAACGAGCTATCATATAGTATGGGCAAGTTTCAGTATGAAGAAGGAGCTATCGGAAACTTGCCCATACTATAAGCCTGCTGATGTACATAGAATTGAGAATGTATTTGGTACTGGAACAAAGCTAAGTCTAATAGTACAGGCTTATGAGTCCTTCTACCTCACTAAAGAAGATTACCAGCAAGATCTGAAGTATCTAAGGACAATCTATGAAAGATACAATTTGTCCCCTATTCAGATTGATCATGCTTGGATCTGGGCAAGATACTACTAGGTTGAACAAACTAGCAAGAGAAGACCCACCAAATCCTATAGAGGTAATGTTGAGAGCAGAGTTGAAATGGCTGTGAGAACCTACCTGTTTGATTACTCTATTGACATTATCAGATATGGTGACTTCATATACCCAGATACAGAAAGCTAACAAAGATGAAGACTTGAAGACCAATTTATAGGATGTTCACTTGGAACTTGGACATTCCTGTTGTCCTATATAGTTGTGTATTTTTAATTTTTTTTATTGTAATTTATTGTTTATCTTGTAAAAGTTATCTATACTTCAATTGTAATTCTATCTGATGAACCTACTATCAGATAACTATCTAATGAAAAGATAACTTGTCAGGAAAGATCACACGTTGTGATTTGGTTGATGTTTACTTTCTGTACTTAAATAAAAGAAATAAAAGATCGTAAGAAATGTTGAAGTGTTGGATTGTTTCCTCCAGTTCAAGATAGGTTTTCAGATAGTAATAGGTGACTGATCAAAAAGGAGGAAATTTGCTAGGAATATCTATTTAGATTTTTATCAGTAAACCCTAATGCAAAGCAGCTCCTCGAACTTGGCGGCATTGAGAGAATTGGACGAAAGAGCATAAAGGAGATTGGAGTGAGAAGAGAACCTATGGCAGCAATACTTTGGTGGAGGACCATCTTCCGGACCCCAAGGTCGGCCCTCCTACCATTGATCTTGCCGACCGAGGCATACTACGGGCGGTAACTCTACAACTTTCTCTTTTAATTTGTTCTTTATGCTAGGGTCTAGCTATCGAATAGGTTTGGGGAGGGAAGTTGTGATATCATATGTTTACATGCCTCGGTACATTCTTATGCGCTGCCTTGTATATATGTATATATGTGTTTATTTGTTTTTCAATTTTTAGTTTTGTGGTGTTGAGTGGTATGTTAGCCACTCTTGTGATTATGTGGGGTGGTATGTTAGCCACTTTTGCGTGATATTGTGAGTCGTTTTTTGGCCTAATTTTTATGTCTATTGTTTAAAATTTTTTATGTTTGAGTCTGAGTTCTTTTGACAAGTCGGTTATCTATTGCGAAAGATAAGCCTTTTACTGATGTGATCTTTGATGGCCTTTAACTAGTACTAACGGATTTTCAAAAATCATTTTAGTCCGTTTCACTTGTAAATAGAAAGTCTTCCTATTCAAGTAGTCAAGCCGGTAAGAAGCCTTTGTTGAGCCGATGAAAAAATATTGTACCGACATTTGTGTGATTCTAGTTGGGAAGTGCAAGTGCAAGTCCTTTGCGCCACTTCATATACATGTTCACTCTTTTTAAAACGGGTATGACGAACGACATTTCAACTTGTTATCTAGATTTCCAAACCCGTTCCAAGGAACAGGTTTGGGGAGAAGGGCACTCGTTACTTCATACTCAGGCTCACTACACTCTATACCTTCGAGCATATGGTCGATTTTTGAAATTTGTTTTGTATTGCTTGCTACCGTTCTAAAAAAAAAAAAAAGAAAAGAAAAATCTCGAAGTGTTATCCCATAATCCTTGTGATCATTCGAGATCGTGTTAGGCATTTTCAAATTCTACCTATAAACCAACGCAGGGCTGATTGTGCGTATGATGTGAGGGTTGATGGTTTTGTTCTCAAATTGCATGCCAAATACTACCTATAAACCAGCGTGTGGGCAGTTCTCGTATGTTGTGAGGGTTGATGGGGTGTACTCCAAACTGACACGCACAAAAGTGCGGATCTTGAGTAACCTATTGGGATACACTTGCAAAACTGAGATAAAAAAATGAAAAATCTGTGCAAAAATAATAAAGCACGAAAAAAAAGAAAATGAAAAAAAATGTGCAAAAAGAGCAAAGCACAAAAAGAACGGTATGCTATTTATCTTTTGTATTGATTTCGACCTTTTCAAGAAAAGTCCTTTCTGATCCGTTTGATCGAGTGCAAATGCATGTAATATTTGTGGCATCTTGTGACGTTTGTTGTCACCTTCCTAAGGTTAAGTCTTGAGTGATTACCCTTTTTTGCTAAACACATCCAGGAGAGACTAGAGTTCCACTTATATTATCCTTGTGAGGGACTTGATGAGATGATAATTTAGAGTCTCATTTGGCACTTTTTAGCAGTCTTTGTTAGTCGTTGTTTATGGTTTTATAGTGTTTTTGTGCGTTTTTATGCTTTGGTACTTTGTTTGTGTTTTGTAGGATTTTTGTGTTCCGAAGGTGAAAATCGGATTGAAAATATTGGGTCTAGATCTTTGAATGTAGAGTAACTGGGCGATAACGGAAGTGGATTCGGAGTTCGGACGAAGATTTGAGAGTCGTTTTAGCGAAGCTTGAAAAAGTGAAGTTTTACGGAGCAGTCTAGCCATTTTCAACATAACACTCTCATGTGACGTTCGATTGACCTGATATGAGTGTCCACGGAAAGATAATTCAAAGGGCTACAACTTTCGTTTTTACACTATGAGAAAATTCCTCCTGTAGAAAAAGATACGGACGTTTGAATCGGACTGAGAAAAACTCCTCGCGCAGGTCTCGACCAATTAGTCCGCTGGTCGAGGCCCAGATCACCTTGGTCGCAACCTGCAGCGTTTTCGACAGAAAAATCTTTTTTCTGTTCGCGTTTTGACGATTTCTTTTCACTTCTTTTCAGTTCTATTCTTCTATTCTTTTCTTTTCTCTCTCAAGCAAGAACCCTAGCTTAGGTTTTGCCTTGGTTTTCATCATATTTCACCATTGTAATCGCATATTGACGTCGGATCTTGATCCTCGAGGTTAGATTATCAAAATAATTATTCTTTCTCTTACAATTCCTTCTACTTTGTGATTGATTGATTTATGCTTATAATCTCTTTTATGATGCTTAATTCGATTATGATTGTGATTATGCTTGTTATCACCATTGATATGAGTAGCTAAACTCTTCCATAGATGTGGTAGCATGTAGGATTAATTGAATTGGGATCTCAACCTAGGGTTTGTTCATATGTGTTAAACTATTCTCGTAACTTCGTAAGAACCCGATTTCAATACTCTTAATCTCTATTCTCAAACTCATTCCGGTTAAGGATCAATCGTTTGACAATCAATTGATTCCACTACTTCAAACTTTCAAAGAATGTCTTGGTTGAATTGAATTCGGTAATCTGTTTGGACAAATAACTGTGACAGCATATGAACACCGTGTTATATCCTAGATTCGATTAATCCGAAAGCTACCGTGTCTATTTCTCTTCTCTTGATTCAAATTATCTTTAGTTTTCTTTTAGTATAATTTTCAAAACAAACTCGACTTGATTTGTTACTTGCAAACTTCAAACACTTTGATACTCGAAAACCTCATAGCAGCTTAGTTAGCTCCTTGAGATCGACCTCGTAGTTAAAGTCTAGTTACAACAACTGTTTTAGTTACTTTGTTTTTATCAAGTACTAATTTGAGTACATCAAATTTGGCGCCGCTGTCGGGGAGTTAACTCCTAGTGTGGTGTTTTAGAGTGTTTAATTGTTTTTGTTTGCTTGTTTCTATCTGTGTTTTGAGTTCACTGCGACTAACAAAAACTAAGCTCTAGTTGAGATTTTCTGCAAGTAGAGTTTGAGGAATGGCAAGATAGTATCCGTATAATAGCATGATTGTTTGTGAGCTGCGCATAGTGCATCCTTAATTGGTTCGTATCGTATAAGCAAACTAGTGTAGATTATCCGTACTTATTATCCGTATTTGGTTATACTCACAATAGCATGAGTGATGAACTGCACATAGTACATCCTTAACTGGTTCGTATCGTATCAGCACACTTTTGAAAGGATTTATTTAGCTTCGTTGACTGTAGAATTGCATGACTTAGAGTTTTACCTTGTCTTGTGCATGTTAGATATTGTTCAAGGACTGAAGTATCACTATCCACACTATATGTTAACAACCAACACAAGCGAGTCTATTCAATAGAACTAGCTTAATCAATTCCTCGAGAGAACGACCCTGTGGTTTACGCCTTGTCTGTCTATAACAATCACTTTACTACTTGTGTTTTTTATAAGAATTAATTTTGAGCGCATCAGTTATGGTAGTTTGTTAGGTAAGCTTTCTTGATAACTTATTCAGTTATCTTAGAGAGCTTAGAAGAATCAATCTTCCTTAATTCTCTTTTCAGTGTATGGGAAGTTGTTCTTTCCTGACGCAAGTCTTTATTTTTTTTTCAAGAGAATGAATCTCATATATCAGTCGCAACTTTATCCTCGGATTCAACTCCTTCACAGTAAACAAGTCTTGCTAAGGATCAGGACACTTAGAACTTTCGTGATACTTAGAATCAAGAGCTTGAGTCGCAACAGTACGCTAATGAGAGTAAGTAGGTTTGAAGGCTTGTATGCTTGAGAGTTGTAAGTTTGTAGTTGAGTTTAGTGTTTACAATTGTTCAAGGTGTGTTTTCAAGCATTCTAAGTGTTGATATTTATAGTTGAAAATCATGCCGTTTGAATAGTATCCATTAGGCACTTTGAAATTCAAACTATTGATATCTGATGATAGTACGACAGTGAGCTTTGTCTCTTTACAGAGATTTCCTCTTTTGCTCAGACATCTTTGTTGGTCCAGATAACGGCAAAGTAAAAGACTATAGGGGGGAGGGGTTAATAGTATTTTCAAACTTTTGTCGATAAAACAGTTGCTCAGATATCTGTGAAGGTATCTGATACTTATAATCAGAAAGTGGAAGACTTTTGTGGTAAGTGCACGTGCTCAGCAAGCAATAAATACGCAATAAGTAAAGTGCAGTAAGTAAATAACACAGTGCTTTAAAGTGGTATCTGAGGGTGGCGTTATCCCTCAACTAATCCACTCACCCTTTCTCAGCACTTGAATCCACTAAGATAAGATATTGAGTTCCCCTTACAAAGTCCTATATGTTGATCCCTTTTACACTAGGTTCCCAAAGTGTTCCCTTGAGTTATTCCCCGACTTTCTCAGCCAAGTACTTCCTCTACTCAGTAACCTTTGAGCTATTCCTTAGATTCTCAAACTAAGTATTTCATATGCTCAACGCCTGTCTGGTGTTGGTTATGGTAGTTTGTCAGGTGAGCTAGCTCTTATAACTTATTCAGTTATCTCAAAGAGCTCTATAGAATCAATCTTACTTAATGCATTTTGCAATGTATGGTAAGTTGTTCTTTATTGACCCAAGTCTTTGTTGTATGTTCAAAAGAATGAATCTCAGATATAAGTCGCAACTTGATCTTAAGATTCAACTCTTTCACAATGAACAATACTTGTTAAGGATCAGGACACTTAGAAGTTTTGTGCTACGTACTTAGAATTCAAAAGCTTTCATCACAACAGAAAGCTAGAGAGTAAGTAGGTAGAAGGCTTGTCTGCTTGAATGAAAGATTGTAGTTCTGTGTAGTTCATGGTGTATCTTTCAAGCATTCTAAGTGGTGATATTTATAGTTGAAAATCATGTCGTTTGAATAGTATCTGTTAGGCACAATGAAATTCAAACTATTGATATCTGAAGATAGTACTACAGTGACCTTTGTCTCTTTAGAGTGATTTCCTCTTTTGTTCAAACATTTCGGTCTGCGTAATAAATGCATTGTACGAACTTTTGTCTTCTAATCTCAACGGAACAATGCAAGCTATCTGAGGCTTTGCATATCCTTACTCAGTGAGCTTTGGGTATCAAAAACCTATTGAAATATTTGTCTTCCAAAGACACTTAATTTCTCCAAGGTATCTGAGCCAAGCATTTTGAGGAGAATTTTCTCCTTAGTCTTCAGCAATCTTGTGTAGTCTCTTGATATTAAAAAATGAGTTCCTTCTACTGAATGCATGCTTCTTGGTCTTCTTTCAATATATAATAATTACATTCAGAGACCTAACATCCTATACAAGATTTACTAGACTAACATACCCAGTAAGCTTCCTCTTTTACAATGTTAAAGTGAACTAAGAGTACTAGTTACCTTTCTGAACTAAGATAAGTCATTAGGGTTTACTGATCAAAATCTAAACATATATTCCTAAGAAATTTTCCCCTTTTTGATCCGTCACCTTTGACTATCTGAAAACCTATCATGAAATTGGATGAGGAAACAATCCAACACTTAAAAATTTCTTATGATCTTTCATTTCTTTTATTGAAGTGCAGAAAGTAACATCAACCAAATCACAAGGTGTGATCTTTGCTGACAAGTCATCTTTTCATTAGAATAATATCTGAGAGTAGGTTCATCATATAATTACAAGAGAGGACATAGATAACTTTTACAAGATAAACAATAAAGTTCAATCAGCAGAAATCAAAAAATATACAACTATATAGGACAACAGGAAAATCCATGTTCCAAGTGAACATCCTACAAGATGGTCTTCAAGTCTTCAATCTTCAGCTCTTTTAAAAAACCCTATCACCATATCTCTTAACATCTTCTGGGTATTCAAGGATGTATGTTCTGACTCTCATTTCAACATTCCTTGCAGCCAAAGCATTCTCCTTGTAAGATTAGGTGGGTTGGTTTTTGATCATGTTTTTTATCCAAAGGTACTTGACCCATTTCCATACATGTTCCAGTTGCTCTATAATGGGTTTCTAATGACCATATATCTCTCTCTCAGATATGCTAGGTCTCCCAGGTATTGATCCTTGGTCATGTTGAATGACTCGTAAGATTCAACTTGCAGCTTTGTTCTAGACCCAAATGCATCTTCAACTGTGTGCACATCATCTGGTCTGTGATAAGGACATTCTTCAGATAGGTCTTTTACTCTGGCTATCTGTATGACTTCTATTTCAAAGTCTAGCCATTGTTGGACTCTATCTTTAGGCATTAAGTCTGGTTTGCCCTTTCTACATGCCATCATCTTTGGTGGTAAAGTTTAATCAAATTTGATATCCCTTTCCCTTTTCCTCTTCTGTTTGGAGTTCTCTCTTTTTGTTGTGGGTCTTCTGATAGAGTACGTTGCTGAATGGACTTGGTGTTGCTAGAAGGTATCCTAGCTTCTATTGGAATTGCAGCTATTGGTTCAGACATGATGCTCGGATTTCTTTTCTTTTGAAGAGGATTTTTGTCTTCATCTTCATCATCATCATCATAATCATCTTGATGTATGACCATTAGTTGTTTGCAGCTGTCATCACCAGTTTTCCTTTTTTTTTTAAAGAGATCTACAGTTCTTGACTTGGGGTTGTGGTTTGGGCTTCTTCAGGATACATCTTTTCTTTGCCCTTGCCTACTTTCCTAGTACTTCCTTCCCCCTTAGTCATAGGAGACTGATCAAAACCACTTAGGAGTCTGGCATAAGAATCTGACAGAGAGTCAAAATTCTTTTGTAGACCAATGTATGCTTCAGTGAGTTGTTGCATCTCTTTTCTGAGTTCAGCATTCTGCTTTTCAATCCCAGTTTCCTTGTTTGTCAATTTGGAAACTTCTGCAACCACTAACTCTATCATGGAAGATGCATAGCTAGCATTGTTAAATGCAACCTGCATGGTCTTGCCATCCAAATCCTTTACCATACCAAGGTCTCTGTGCTTTAGAACCAAAGAAGAGGTTCTCTGTGAAAGTATTTCAGCAAACTTGGTGAATTCTGGTGGCACGGATTTAGTGACCTCCTTGTCTTGAGTCACTAGTTCCTTCATAAGTTTGAGCATAGTCTTGGATCTATTCTCATAGTCAGTTGTATGCACATTAGGAACTTTGTTGTAGATGGTGGGAGCTAGGATGTTTCTCTTTTGATGTGACACAATAGTTTGAGGATCTTTTACAGGTAAACTCAGGTTGTTCATCATCCTCTAGCTCTTCTTCTTCTTCTTCTTCTTCTTCTTCTTCTTCTTCTTCTTCTTCTTCTTCTTCTTCTTCTTCTTCTTCACACGTGTCTTCATTTTCCAATGATGTGTCAAATCAAACTTCTAAATTTGTTTATGCCAACAGTTAATTCTCAACACTACGAAAACTTGTAATGCAGTGAAGTTAACCCCGAGGTCGGTCTCGAAGGACTTAACTCAATTGAGCTCGGTTTACGAATAATAACACAGTATGGAAAGTATTAAGGTTGTTTTGCTTCGGCAGAAGGATGATTAACTACGTGAAAGTACACTACTTTGTAGACTAACTAGAAAACAGATTTAAACATAACGAGATTGATATGAATGAGGAGAATTATGGTGTGGTGATAGAAGACAAGGCAGCTAGCAGGAAACATGCAACTATAACGATGTCGATTTACTCTAGTTATCACTGGAACATGCTCTACCGATTATTACACTGCTCTAGACTCTTCTAGGCAGACACCTTATGTCACGTACAGTACGGAGAACTATGACAATGAACTAACTCAATTTCTTCTAGAGAACAGACAACATTAGAGAAGGCATCAATTCCACTAAGCTACAATTAATAAGCTAATGTAGTTATTACTGTTTGCAGCGAACCAATGGATATAACAAGACGCAAGACGTTTTGTTATAAGTGATCAGATGCTTAATCCATTGGTGATTTTGACGTAACGAACATCAAACAGATCACTACATACGCAATTAATCAACACAACACAGAGTAATCGCACCTTATGTATATAATCACATGAACCCTAACCAGCATGCATTGAATCTGTCACCACCCCATAATCAGGGTGTTTAGCTACACATGACATGCGAAGACATGATCAATATCGTATTAAAACAAGCAATAAACATAATCTAATAATAAAATCAAAGATTCGAACGGTGATACAATTGTTACTCTTCGTTCCACAAACCCTAGGTGGAATTGAGAACCTGAATCGAATCAATCAAAAGAGTATGTAGATAATGCTCCCAATCAATTGACTATGGTCAGATTACAAACAGAGATCGGTTCAATTACCTAGATAGGTAATTACCTTGGAAAATAGGTCTAGGTTGAGAGCAAAGTATGAAAATTGACAATAGATGATAATCAAAACTAATTATGTCTTGTTCTAACTAATAGAAAGTAGAAAAAACTAAGTCTGAACGAATTAGGAGACGAAAACGGCGATCTGGGCGAAAAACACTTACTGGCGTCGCCAGTTTCTTAACTGGTGTCGCCAGTTTTCAAACTAGCGTCGCCATCCAGTTTGGCGCAACAAACTGGCGTACGCCAGTTTAATAACTGGCATCGCCAGTTCTTCCTCGAACGACGTTTTTTCCCTTTTGACTCTCCAACTCTTGGTATTTTGGCCTTCCTGCTCCACTTCTAGCATCCATCCGAGGCATTGGAACTCCATATCTTATAGATGCATGAAAAATACACCATTTTGCTTTCAATTAACGCGGTTTAGCCAAATACCTACGAAACACACAAAGAACAAAACAAGTAAAAATGCTCTAGGAAAACTAATAAAACTAAACTCAAGGATGACAAAAAGACCGTAAAAAAGACCAGATGAGACGGTGTAAAACACACTCATCAAACTCCCCTAACCGAACCCTTGCTTGTCCTCAAGCAATAGACCCTCTAAAAAACCAAGCAAAACAAAAACACATAGACACAAAAGTAAAGTCTAGCTCCCAAAGTACCAAGTCTACGATTGCAAATAATAAGCTCGAAAAATGCAAGAGGTTTAACATCACACTGACGTTCATAGAATCACATGCACAAATCTAAAAAGTTTGTTTTCCGAGTAAATAGAACGTAAGTCTAACCCGGTAGTCCCTCACAAGTGAATCATATGCAACTAATCTCTCACACTCCTAGAAGTGTCCAGTAGGGGTAATCACTCAAGAATATAAAGAGAAAAGGAAGGTGACTCACGTCACAAGGTTGCCTCAAATACCTCATGCAATGTACTTAACAAGTTAAGTCAGAAGGGACTTTTGTCACAGCTCTATAATCAACAGCAGTAGACCTATAAAAAGACAATCGTTCTCTCTTGTTTCAATTTTTTTTTTTTGGCATACTCCTTTTTTGCAGTCTTATATATGACCCATATGCTTATTTTGTCTCAATTTTTTGGTAGTGTCTATTTTAACGAAAGTCCGCACTTTTATGCGTGCAGGTTTGGTAAACACGCCATCAACCCTCACGGACATATGGCTTTTTATGACCACGCCGGTGTGTAGGTAGTATTTGAAACATGCCCAACACGACTAACAGTGGCACAAGTGCCATAGATACGCTCCGAGACTTTTTTTTTTCAGAGAACGAAAAACCTGAAACACAGTCATTATCTACATATACAGTACATATAAACCTCCTCCACAAACCTGTTCTTGGAACGAATTTGGCATAAGCGAATAAGAATGGAAAACATGCCGTTCGTCATACTTAACTTACACAGAGTACACATGAGAATGACGAGGTGCAAACAATGCAGTTTGCAGTTCTCGAGAAATCACACAAGAACAAAATTGCGGGTACATAAATATTTCATTTTTTCATCGGCTACTAAGAATGCTCGTAGGCTTTTGGACTACAAAACTAGAACAAACTTTCTATTTCAGGAGAAACGAACTTAGCAAACTTATAGCATGCAAACTGCTAATAGTCAAAGATCAATCAAAACGAAAGCATTTAACAGGTTTAGTACATGCAATGGACGTTCGACATGGAAGTAAGACTTAGACTCGATATAATAAACAGACTCAAAAAATAAAAATACAGACAAAGGAAGAAAAAAGTTAGTACAATGAGCGACCGCCTCCCCAAACCTAGACTAGAGATGGTCCCCAGCGAATAGGCTAGAAAGAAAAAGAAGCGAAGAAGGTACTACCCGAAAAAGGAAGAAAGCTACTGATCTCCATCATCATCCTCCTCTCTTGACTGGTGTGAATAACCAACCTGTGGCTGCCATCCCTGCATATCGTGGTGCCATCTTCTCATGTCTGCTACTAAGAATTTTTTTTTTTTTGGCATACTCCTTTTTTGCAGTCTTATATATGACCCATATGCTTATTTTGTCTAAATTTTTTGGTAGTGTCTATTTTAACGAAAGTCCGCACTTTTGTGCGTGCTGGTTTTGTGTACACGCCATCAACCCTCACGGACATATGGCTTTTTATGACCACGCCGGTGTGTAGGTAGTATTTGAAACATGCCCAACACGACTAACGGTGGCACAAGTGCCATAGATACAGTCCGAGACTTTTTTTTCAGATAACGAAAAACCTGAAACACAGTCATTATCTACATATACAGTACATATAAACCTCCTCCCCAAACCTGTTCTTTGAACGAATTTGGCATAAGCGAATAAGAATGGAAAACATGCAGTTCGTCATACTTAACTTACACAGAGTACACATGAGAATGACGAGGTGCAAACAATGCAGTTTGCAGTTCTCGAGAAATCACACAAGAACAAAATTGCCGGTACATAAATATTTCATTTTTTCATCGGCTACTTAGAATGCTCGATGGCTATTGGACTACAGAACTAGAACAAACTTTCTATTTACAGGAGAAACGAACTTAGCAAACTTATAACATGCAAATTGCTAATAGTCAAAGATCAATCAAAACGCATGCATTTAACACGTTTAGTACATGCAATGGACGCTCGAAATGGAAGTAAGACTTAGACTCGATATAATAAACAGACTCAAAAAATAAAAATAAAGAGAAAGGAAGAAAAAAGGTAGTACAATGAGCGACCGCCTCCCCAAACCTAGACTAGAGATGGTCCCCAGTGAATAGGCTAGAAAGAAAAAGAAGCGAAGAAGGTACTACCCGAAAAAGGAAGAAAGCTACTGATCTCCATCATCATTCTCCTCTCTTGACTGGTGTGAATAACCAGCCTGTGGCTGCCATCCCTGCATATCGCGGTGCCATCTTCTCATGTCTGTATGCCAGCCGCGCAGCTTGTCATACTGGGCAGTCCATCCCTGTATAAAAGTTTGCTACTGCTCATAATAGTTCGATAGGGAGAGCTGAGCGCGCATAATCTCGGCCTGAGTGCCTGCAAGCTGGGTGTATTGCTGCTGGAAGGCAGACTGAGAATCCTGTATAGCTCTCTGCTGTGCGGCTATAGTGTCTAGATACACAGAGTACTGTGTCTCATGAGTCGTGAAGCGACTATCAAGATAGCCCCGTAGTCCCTGGAGGTCAAAGACACCTGCATCCTGTGTTGTACCAGCTGCTGAAAGCGGAGGACTCGCTGAATGTGCTGGAGGTGAAGGAATTTCAACTAAACTTCTCGTTCTACCTTTGTCGTGAGAGTCTTATAAGCCTTTTCATAGGCCACTATCATTCTCTTGAGGGAGTCAGGAGTAATATTGTTGCCCATGCCAGCTGAGATGCACACTGGAACTCCGGCTGCCTTGCACATAGCAGTGATCATGCAAGGAAAAATCAGGCATCCAACCTTGTTTACCCTCTGTGCCAAGAACTCATCGTATAGAATCACTCCAAGGTCTACCATTCGCACTGGGATAGATAAAATCGCATACATAGTTCTGGCCTCGTGTCGTCTGACATACTCATCATTCTTGCTAGGGTAGACAGAAGTGACAAAACCATTTCCAAACCACCATAGCCTCTCTCTTCAAGTCTGCTCTATGAATCTTCCATCGCCCTTCCGCGGGAAACTCAACAAAATCGAGGGTCAGAGTAGCAGCAACAACATCAGGAATGTGTTCGAAAGGGTTTGTAATGTGCTCAAACACATTCGAGCTGTCGGGGCCTCGAGTAGGCAGCTGTAGAAACTCGGAGATGGCAGCAGGGCTGAAGGCAACCTCTTTCCCCCGAACGTGAACTATGTGCTGATCAACATCCTCAAAGTTGACATAGAACTCTCTGACCATGTCCGGGTCATACCCGGGTAATTCCTATTCAGCCCGAACCAATTCTGGCGTGCTAGACGGGAGTACAATTCGTAC
This sequence comes from Plantago major, assembly GCA_026545765.1. Taxonomy (NCBI): domain Eukaryota; kingdom Viridiplantae; phylum Streptophyta; class Magnoliopsida; order Lamiales; family Plantaginaceae; genus Plantago; species Plantago major. The sequence goes on along the minus strand of CM048844.1, from coordinate 61,735,157 downwards.
GTGTGGATCCCGTTCATAGCGTCTTCTCCCCACTGGATCTCACGCTCATCCAAGAAGGTTCTTGTATTAGTCTTAAACTCTTTTTTATACTGAAGGGCAGCCTTGGTAGGCGTATAAGCAGCTCTGGAAGAAGATCCAGTGTCCATGCGTGGGCATTTGCCACCTCTAGTTCGTTCAGACATAATGATCTGAAAATCAAAAACACAGTAAGTGGACTACGCGTTAGTGAGAATAATTCAGGCCTTAGCATATGCGATAAGAGTGTAAACCATAGTGCTAGAATATCTCAACTCGACAGTTAGCAGAATAGGCAGAGAAATAGTAGTCTAGCTTGTACAACGTAATGGAAGAATAACCAAAACGATTCCATAGTCACCTCAAAGATACTTAGCATAAGTGAACATTACTACTATAACACTCAAACCGAACACAAATCATTCAACAATAACCAATTGTTCACACCCAATTCACAAATTGCAAATAGCATGGGAATCGAAAAAATTGGCCACAATTACTACATAGGACATGCTCAATAATCAACAAGTACTAAGATCATATCATAACAAAGCTCAATTTAAGCCAAAAATCGAAAACCCCCAAATTGCAAAAGTCAGGGTTCTTGAGATTTTACGTTGAATCCAGATAGTTAATGGTTGATATGAGTTTTTTATGCCAAAAATGTGTCCAAGATGATGCAAGCTTCGAGATGTGAGTGTGAGCTCGAAGAATGGTGGAGAAAAGAGGGAGAATGGAGATTTTTACAAGCTTTTTGGTTATGGAGGGAGAGAGGAGAGAAAAATGAAGAAGGAGAAGTGAAGAAGAGAGAGGAAAGGACGGGGGAATTGAAAGGAGAGGAACTGGCATACGCTAGAATCCCTCGCTAATCGACTGGCGTCGCCAGTTTGCTAACTGGCGTCGCCAGTCAACTAGCGAGGCTAACTGGTGTTCGCCAGTTAGCAAACTTGCATCGCCAGTTTGCTACTTTTCGATTTTTTTTTTTTTTTTACAAAAGAAGAAATAAATGTGAATGCAACTACTTTATGGGAAGAAAAACGTGAATGCAAATGCAAGCTATCTAAAAAGCAAATAAAACCCGTGTTGCCTCCCGGGAAGCGCTTTTTTTAAGTCTTGAGCTTGACTTTCGCACTCTAGTTAGTATGATGGTGGGTACTAGACTTTCCCACGCTCGAACTTCTCTATCTTTGTACCTGCGAATAGATATAAAGTGGTCCCACAAACCCCGCAGAATATTCCTTGCAGATAATGTCCTTAGGCAAATAGTCCAATGCCTTCACTGTTCCGACCTTACCGTTCACCTCATATGTTGTTGTGCATCTAAATACCCTAATGTCCATTCTGGAGGTGAATAAAAATGGCCAATCATGGAGGGTAGTATCGGGTCCTTTCTTCTGATCTTGCCGGATGTCTTTCAGAATAACAAAATTGGTGATAACAGTCTCACCATTCAATTTAACCGCGACACCTTTTACCAATCCAACGGGTCTTCTATGCGACCCATCTGCCATTAGAATTAGATCTTTCATCTCTTCCAAACCTGTAAGGCCACATCCCTTAAACTGACTGTATGGGATCAGATTGCATGTAGCTCCTGTATCTAAAGTCACGATGACTTTTGAATTTCCCATCCCAACTACGATGTTAAAGCTCTTCTTACTGAGAGGATGCTCCTTCACATTTTCTGCGATCTCCTCTTCCTTGGCAGGGACATCAACTACTCCAATCTCCGGAGTGCGCAATATAACCGAAGAATCTTCCTCCTGTGCAGAACCCAATTCCACAGCGGAAACAGTTGGAATGCTCGATATACCTGGGTGACCTTCCTCTTGAGCAGAGATCAACTCTTCAACAGAATTACCGGGAGTTATCATCTCTTCTGCCACTACTTCACTAGCAATCGGAGTTAACGAAGCACACCTACGTGCTGCGCAAATCTATTTTGCAACCTCAACACGGATCTCATTCTCCGAAACAGTCACCTCAACCGGTACTTCTGTAACCACTCTTATAGCCATTGCTCTCTCAGAAGTACTAGGGAATTTACCCCTTTCCCTTTCTTGGTTTTTCTCAATTAGCTGCTGAAGGATACTTTGGATCTTATCACTATCCTTTTCCAGTTTCCCGATACGGGCGTTAGTAGACTGTCAATGCGCCTTCGCTTCGCGAATAAATTCCTGCGAATCGTTCATCAAGCTCATAAATTCAATAGCCAGTCCTGATCCGCCTGCTGGTTGTACCTCTGGAACCTTCGGCGTTGGGTTTTTACAATTATCATTGACGTAGCTCAGTAGGGATCAATCTCCCCGTGGGTTATACTAGGTAACTGGGGGTTTCTGATACACCCCTCGTTGTCCACCAAAATTATTCCTCTTCACAAGAACCGGTTTTCCATCCGCCCCGCCGACCCAAGACGCCTCTTCTGTGGTACTTCCTCTTGAGTTGCTTCTTGCTCAAGCCGCCTGGACACTGCATATTAGCTCCGTTTCTAGGATTCTTGCAGACTCCACATATCTCAGTAGAGACTCCGGTATTGCTGATCACTCCATTCAACCTTAACTTTCAGATCTCATTAGCTAGCTCCAATAAACCTGCACTGGATTCCTGCTCTTCATCAAAGGTAGCGTTCGCTTCTCCCCATTGACCCCTAACATTTCTTCTAGGGTTACGGTGTTGGTTGTTTTTTGCCAACTTAGCAAACTTCTCTTTGAGAGCAGTAGCAGTTAGTTCCATCATATTACCCTCGTAGGACACATCTATCATAGACTGCTGGTTCTCATTCAACCAATTATAGAAATATTGATTCAGATCATCCTGTGAGTACTTTTGGTGAGGGCACTGAGCTAGCAAGCTTTTAAACCTATCCCATGCTTCATACAGGGACTCGTGGTACAACTGGGTAACGTTGTTAATTTGTTGCCTAATAGAAGTGGTCTTAGACTGAGGATAGTACTTCTGCATGAATACATTATAGACTTCGGGCTAGGTGGTTATGCTTCCTTCATCCAATCCATTATCCACTGCCATGCCTTGTTAGCTAAGTACATAGGAAAAACCCTCATCTTCAGATCATCGTCGGTGACATTCTCACCTTTAGTTAACCCCCCGATGAAGTACTCAAGCTCCATAATAAATGCCATCACATCCTCATTCTTCCGCCCATAGAATTTCGAAAGTACAGCCATAAGATGTCCCTTAATATCCAAGTTGCGCACATTGGCAGGAATGACAATACTAGGGCGGTGAACGTCTCGGGTCGTTGCGAAGAGCACAACCATCGAAGGTTGTTGTTCTGCCATCTCAATATGTTGTTCGAGAGCTACTGTATCTACTGTTCTCTCGATTAATCTCACCCGTAAGCCTTTCTTTTTACTGCAGTGTCTATCGATTTCGTCGAGAAAGGGTGCAATAGGCAAATCAAGACCTCTCCTTCCTTGCATAAACTACCTAAAAGAAGATGTGTTAAGACTAATAGGACAGAAATAATGAACTAAAAATACATAAAATAAATACACTGCAACTAGAATTCGTAAACTTAACAAAGGAGTTAAGTCCCCGGCAGCGGCGCCAAAAACTTGATGTGTCAAATCAAAGTTCTAAATTTGTTTAAGCCAAGAGTTAATTCTCAACACTACGAAAACTTGTAATGCAGTGAAGTTAACCCCGAGGTCAGTCTCGAAGATCTTAACTAAGCTAAGCTCGGTTTACAAATAATAACATAGTATGGAAAGTAGTAAGGTTGTTTTGCCTCGGCAGGAGAATGATTAACTACGTGAAAGTAAATTACTTTGCAGACTAACTACAAAACAGATTTAAACTTAACGAGATTGATATGAATGAGGAGAATTATGGTGTGGTGACAGGAGACAAGCTAGTTAGTAGGAAACATGCAACTATAATGATGTCGATTTACTTTAGTTATCACTGGAACATGCTCTACCGATTATTACATTGCTCTAGACTCTTCTAGGCAGACACCTTATGTCACGTACGGTACGGAGAACTATGACAACGAACTAACTCAATTTGTTCTAGAAAACATATAACATTAGTGAAGGCGTCAATTCTACTAAGCTACAATTAATAAGCTAATGTAGTTATTACAGTTTGCAGCGAACCAATGGATATAGCAAGACGCAAGACGTGTTGTTATAATTGATCAGATGCTTAATCCATTGGTGATTTTGACCTAACGAACATCAAACAGATAACTACATACGTAATTAATCAAAACAACACAGAGTAAATTGCATCTTATGTATATAATCACATGAACCCTAACTAGCATGCATTGAATCTGTCACCACCCCATAATCAGGTTGTTTAGCTACCCATGACATGCGAAGACATAATCAATATCGTATGTAAACAAGCAATAAACATAATCTAATACTAAAATCAAAGATTCGAACGGTGATACAATTGTTACCCTTCGAGTTACAAACCCTAGGTAGAATTGAGAACCCGAATCGAATCGATGCAAAGAGTATGTAGATAACGCTCCCAATCAATTGACAATCGTCGGATTACAAGAAGAGATCGGTTCAATTACCTAGATAGGTAATTGCCTTGGAAAATAGGTCTAGGTTGAGAGCAAAGTATGAAAACTTGACAATAGATGATAATCAAAACTAATTACGTCTTGTGCTAACTAATAGAAAGTAGAAAAAACTAAGTCTGAACGAATTAGGAGACGAAAACGGCGATCTGGGCGAAAAGGACTTACTGGCATCGCCAGTTTCTTAACTGGCATAATTATGTCTTGTGCTAACTGGCATCGCTAGTTTCCAAACTGGCGTCGCCAGCCAGTTTGGCGCAACATATTGGCGTACGCGTCGTTAGTTCTTCCTCAAATGACGGTTTTGCCCTTTTGACTTTCCAACTCTTGGTATTTTAGCCTTCCCGCTCCACTTCTAGCATCCATCCGAGGTATTGGAACTCCATATCTTGTAGATGCATGTAAAATACACTATTTTGCCTTCAATTAATGCGGTTTAGCCAAATACCTACAAAACACACAAAGAAGAAAACAAGTAAAAATGCTCTAGGAAAACTAATAAAACTAAACTCAAGGATGACAAAAAGACGGTAAAAAAGACCAGATGAGACGGTGTAAAACCCACTCATCAAACTCCCCAAACCGAACCCTTGCTTGTCCTCAAGCAACAGACTCTCTAAAAAACCTAGAAAAACAAAAACACATTGACACAAAAGTAAAGTCTAGCTCCCAAGCTACCGAGTCTATGATTCCAAATAATAAGCCCGAAAAATGCAAGAGGTTTGACCTCACACTGAAGTTCATAGATTCACATGCACAAATCCAGAAAGTTCGTTTCCCGAGTAAATAGAACATAAGTCTAACCCGGTAGTCCCTCACAAGTGAATCCTATATAACTAATCTCTCACACTCCTGGAAGTGTCCAGTAGGGGTAATCACTCAAGAATATACATAGAAAAGGAAGGTGACTCATGTCACAAGGTTGCCTCAAATACCACATGCAATGTACTCAATCAGTTAAGTCAGAAGGGACTTTTATCACAACTCTATAATCAACAGTAGTAAACTTATAAAAAGGCAATCGTTCTCTCTTTTTTCAATTTTTTATTTTTTTCATACTCTTTTTTTGCAGTCTTATATATGACCCATATGCTTATTTTGTCTCAATTTTTTGTTAGTGTCTGTTTTACCGAAAGTCTGCACTTTTGTGCGTGCTGGTTTGGTATACACGCCATCAACCCTCATGGACATATGGCTTTTTAGGACCACGCCGGTGTGTAGGTAGTATTTGAAACATGCCCAACACGACTAACGGTGGCACAAGTGCCATAGATACAGTCCGAGACTTTTTTTTTTCAGAGAACAAAAAACCTGAAACACAGTCATTATCTACATATACAGTACACATAAATCTCCTCCCCAAACCTGTTCTTGGAACGGGTTTGGCATAAGCGAATAAGAATGAAAAACATGCCGTTCGTCATACTTAACTTACACAGAGTACACATGAGAATGATGAGGCGCAAACAAGGGAGTTTGCACTTCCCGAGAAATCACACAAGAAAAAAATTGCAGGTATATAAATATTACATTTTTTCATCGGCGAATAAGCATGCTCGCAGGCTTTTGGACTACAGAACTAGAACAAACTTTCTATTTACAGGAGAAACAAACTTAGCAAACTTATAACATGAAAACTGGTAATAGTCAAAGATCAATCAAAACACAAGCATTTAACAGGTTTAGTACATGCAATAGACGCTCGATTGAGGAGTAAGACTTAGACTCGACATAATAAACTGACTCGAAAAATAAAAATACAGAGAAAGGAAGAAAAAAGGTAGTACAATGAGCGACCCCCTCCCCAAACCTAGACTAGAGATGGTCCCCAACGAATAGGCTAGATAGAAAAAGAAGCGAAGAAGGTACTACCCGAAAAAAGAAGAAAGCTACTGATCTCCATCATCATCCTCCTCTCTTGACTTTTATCCATGTTTTCTTCTGCTATCCTAAACCTTTCTTATTGAAGAATGGTTGTTTAGAGGTCGAAATTTCACCTATAAATAAGACCTCAGGGGTCTCAGAATCCACACAGCTCACGAAGTAGCTCTACTTGAGAGAGAATCAGTCCTCGGGGAAGTGAAACCCCAACCCACTGGCCGTCAGGCACCAGAAGGAGGAAACCCTAGGGGGAGCAGTACGAAGACATCAAGATCATCAGAGACTAAGCTTCCTCTTCCTTTCTTCTTAGATTTCGATTAGTGTTCTTTGATTACTATTAGCATCAAATTTCCTTCTGTAAAAGCGAACCGCCGCAACTCTGCTTTTGCTACTTCTTTACATATCGGGATATGTTAATGGAATAGTTATTTGGCATAAATCGTGGTTATACAACTCTATACATCCTTCGTGGTGTGATGTTTCTGCTGAGTGACACAGTAGTTTCATTGAACTGAGTAGGGGTACTCATGCCGACTGCGCCTTGAGCACCATAGTATTATGCCCTGCTGTCGTTAGAGGTAATTGCGTAGGATTTTAACTAGGAAGTTGGGAGTAGCATAGAAGAGGGAGGTTGGGGAACCTTTACGCCCGTCAACTATTGATTTACAACAAAAGAAATTTAGGGTTTACTATGAACTGACTATTCTGTCTGAGATTAAAACTGTTTACTTTTTTGCATTCAATTACAACGTTATTTGCTTGTTCCTATGCTAAGTGTCCGCGGAGAACAACATCCCGAGTCATCTTTCTGCTATAAACTGTGGATTTGAGGACTTCCAACTTATAAATTTAATCTTGATTGTATTTGGAGATTAGAGGTTCTACAACGGAAAGCGAGATCTCCAAGTGCACGTCAAAACTTGGCGCCGCTGCCGGGGACACTTGACTGCTCAAGAAAGTTTCGATCGACTGAGATAAGTTGAAATCTTTCTTTCGCTTTTTATTTTGATCAGCAACCTAATGACTTATCTTAGCTCAGAAAGGTGGTTAGTACTCTTGGTTCACTTGAACACTGTAAAAGAGGAAAATCACTAAGTATGTTAGTCTAGCAAATCATGTATAGGATATTAGGTTTCTGAATGTAATTTTTATATCTTTGAAGAAGAGCAAAGAAGAAGGTATCTGGTAGGAGAGTTCAACAATTTTAAAGATTTGAAGACTGCACAAGATTGTTGGGGACGAAGGTCATCAAATACCTATGTCCAGATATCTTGAAGAAACAAGTGTTTTTCAATAAACATGTTTCACAAAAGATATCTGAGAACACAAGGTTTCTGAAAAAGAAAAAGTGCCCACAGATACCTACACTCAGATACCTTGGACAAAACTTTGTTTCTGGGAAACAATGTTTCAACAAATATCTGAAGATGTGAAGGTCTCTGGAAAGGGACATGCAATGCTTCAGAAAGCGTGCATAGTTCCGCTGGCACTACAGGACAAAAATAGTACAATGCAATAAATGCACAGACAGAGACATATGAACAAAAGAGGAAATCTCTGAAAAGAGACAGCGTCTTCTGCAGTACTATTTACAGATATCAATAGTTTGAATTTCATTAAGCCTAACGGATACTATTCAAACGGCATGATTTTCAACTATAAATATCAACACTTACAATGCTTGAAATACACACCAAGAACTTACACTGAACACACAGAACGAACTTATTCATTCAAGCATACAAGCCTTCAACCTACTTACTCTTTAGCTTATAGTTGCGACTAAGCTTTTGAATTCTAATTACCACGAAAGTTCTAAGTGTCCTGATCCTTAACAAGCATTGCTATCTGTGAAGGAGTTGAATCAAAAGATCAAGTATCTGAGTTTCATTCTCCAGAACATTTAACATTGACTTGGGTCAGTAAAGAACATATCACCACACATTGTGAAGTGTGTTAAGTGATTCTTGTTCTATTGAGTATTCCTAAATAACTGAAAAGTTAGTAAGACTACTCACCTGACAAACCATCATAACCAACACCTTAAACGGCGTGGAGTACAGGAAGTACTTAGTTTCGGAAACTAAGGAATAACTCCAAGGTTACTGAGCATAGGAAGTACTTAGTTTGGGAATCTAAGGAACAACTCAAAGGTTTCTGAGTATTGGAAGTACTTGGCTGGGAGCCGGGGAATAACTCAGGGGGAACACTTGGTTGTAAACCTTGTGCATTTAGGAATCGAGAGAAGATATTTGTAAGGTGAACTGAATTATCTGTCTTAGTGGATTCCAGGTCTGAGAAAGGCCGAAGTGGATTAGTTGAAGAATTACACCACCTTCAGATACCACTATAAAAGACGTGTTATTTACTTTCAGCAATTTACTTATCGTTCTCTTTATCCTGCTAAGTATTTAAACACATTATATCTTGCTGAGCACGTGCACTTATCAAAGAAAAGTCTTCCGCTCTCTCAAATTAAGTATCAAATATCTTCACAGATATCTGAGAAATTGTGTTTATCGACAAAAGTTGTAAAAGACTATTCACCCCCCCCCCCCCTCTAGTCTTTTCCTTTGCCGTTATCTGGACCAACAAGTGGTATCAGAGCAGGAGGTTTCCAAGCCTTCTACACTGAACCTAGATCCCAGATAAGTGCCCACTAACTGCTTTTCACCTACACTTGATTTGTCTGTTTAGTGTGTTTGCTGCAGAATGTCTTTAAGTGACGCTCCAATTCTCAAGCCAGAGAACCATGAGAAATGAAAGAACAACATGATGTTCCACCTAGAAGCCATCAGTGACGAAATGATCGAAATAATAAAGAATGGCCCCATAGTCATTCAACAACTCAAGCAGGTCATGGAGGTTTCTAATAGTAGAGACAGAGTTTCCACTGATGAAGAACCAAGTGGTGATTCCTTATAAACAGGTGCGTCAACCAGTGGAAGACCTACTGGTCAAGTTGTTTACAAGCCAAAGCCCAGAGAGCTCTGGACATCGGAAGATGCCAAGAGAAATCAACTGGATAGTCAGGCTCGCAATATCATCATACGTTCCACTCCAGAGCACATACAGTGTGAAATGTGGGGTGCAAAAACGGCGAAATTGGCCTGGCAACTGATTGAAGAAATCTGTGTTGGCACTGAGAAAACTAAGGAAAATAAGTTCGAAGTTTTGAAGCTCAAATTCCAAAACTTTAAACAAGGTCCCACAGAGACTCTTGAAGAACTAGATTTCCGGTTCACAACATTGATGAGTGAAATGGCTGCACTTGGTGAAAGTGAGAGATACTCTAACTCTGAAAAGGTTAAGACTATCGTGAGAAGCCTAAATCAAAACTGGGAACATACTCAGTATTTTTATTTCAACCAAGGAATGCGAAATATCACTCCAATAGAACTCTTTTCCCATTTAGCTACTGTCAACTATGAAACTACTCAGAGAGAACAAATAATTGCTGAGAAAGTTCACAATGTTGCTTTAGTAACACAAGGTACTTCTGAAAAGAAGGATACCGAAGAAATGACTGAGGAAGTTGCTCTTGCTATAAAGCAAATGAGAAATTATGTCAGTCGGGAGATTGAGAGAAGTAAAGCCAATGAGAAGCTGAAAAAACATCTAAGCTCAAACTATCACCATTACAAAAATATACAGCTGTCAAGCTCGCTGAACAACCCGGATATCTGTCAAGCTCAAACTATCACCATCTAGTACTGAGGAAGCAGAGATCTAAAATGATATCTGTTTTTATTGTCAGAAGCCTGGTCATTTTAAAAGAGACTGTTCTGTTTTCAATAACCTAAAGACAGGTGATAAGAAAGATAGAAGAAACTTCAAGAGAGGTCAGAGAGCTATGCTCACTGAAGAAAGGAAAAAGATTCAAATCCAACTGGATGCTCTTGATATTGAGTCAGAATCTGAGGAAGAAGACTCAGATGACTCCAAACTACCTTCTCCAGAATTATGTGGCATCACTCATGAATTGGTTGACTTTGGTCAAAAGAAAAGGGAATTATGTGGGGTTGCTGAGGAGATCTATCCAGATTGCTCCAACATTGAGCCTTGCCTAATGGCTAACGAGGTAACCAACATTTCTCAATTCATAAATTATGAGAGTGATGAGGAAGAAATCAGAGATTTAGAATATCTCAGAAGAGAACATGATCTCTACAAAAGAGAATTTCAAATGGTCCGAGCTAGAGCTGACTTTTTTGAAGTAGAAAAGAATTCTCTTGAGAAGGAAAATTCACAATTACTCAAGATATCTGAGAAAAAGGGTGTTGAAAATGCATTTCTCAAAGCATAGATATCTGAGACAGAGAATTCACACAGAAAGGCAATGGATATACTACCTCTGGTACTTCTGAAAAAGCAAGCAGCAGTGTTGGTTATATCAAACAATCGGTTGACTGGAGAGTTCAATCCTGATCATTGGACTTCAAATCACAGGATGATTTGGGGTAGTTCCATGATTGAGGAATACCTTGTAGCTGCAATAGAAAACAAGGCTGACAGAAAGTTGGTACTTGATATGCTTGAAAAGGCACAAATTAAGGGCTTTCTATCTGCTCTTCCCAGTGGAGTTTCTTCACTAGATGTCCTGGAGTTTTACAACAACTCCACGATTATTTCCAAAGTCTCTGAAGGCACTGAGACAGTGTCTATTAAGACCAAAGTCCAAGGACAGGAAATCCTGTTGCACGAAATAGCTTTCTGTGAGCTGTTTGAACTTCAAAATCTTGGAAAGGATTTTGAAATTGACACCAAGGATGAAGATCTCCTTGAGGGTGTCAAAAAGCTCTACAGTGATGTTTGTGATCTTGACAAGCCAGACACACTCATCGACTTCAAACTTGCTGACATCAGAACTAGACATCTGCTGGTTCACTGGGATGTGTTGGCATGTATCCTTCATAGATGCTTTGATGGTCTACAAGGAGGAGCTGACCAGATAAGCCAAGAACGCTGGATGATGATGTTCTTGTTGAATCAACAAAACAAAAGGCTGGAAAACCCTTTTAATTGGGGGAAGTACGCCTTCATGAAATTTATGAAGAAGATACAAGGCTTTGAGCCTAAAATCGTTAAGGGCCTTGCTGAGCCAAAAGCCACAGTAAGCTATGGATTGAAGATATGCTACTTACTGGAATGTCTTGGCATTGAGCTTAGAGAGACGGCATACATTGCCAATAGTAACCTACTCTACAAATATGAGTATACAAACATGATGAAAAAGGTTACTGCATCTCAGAAAGGTTCCAAAAAATGAAAGACTTATGAGGTATCTTAGGGTTCCGTTGCGACCAAAAAGCCTAGAACTTCACAAAAGAAATCTGCTGGCAAATCAGTAGACATACCCATTATGGATGTCGACTCTCAGATATCTGCCGCCACTACTGATGAACTCATCAATGCTGCTAAGACCACAACTGATGAACTAATCAATGTTGCAGAATGCCTTGCTGATGAACTTATCAATACTAATAAAAGCAGTGAGAAACTTCAAACTCTCTCTGCAAAAGCAGTAGGGATTGTTGATAATTCAGTCCCAAATTTCGATGAGGAATCTGAAGATGAGGGGGAAGCCATAATCCCCAAGGTTACTGAAAGAGCAACGAGTGCAGAGGTTGCTGAGAAGGAAACTAGTTCAAAGGTTGCTGAAGAAGCAACTGTGTCCAAGTTCACTGGACAAAACATACCATCAGAGCAAGTAACACTTAAGCACATTGAAGATGCTCTGATGAGTGGCAACTTAGTGTTGGAGGATACTGCCATTGCCTCAACACTTAAAAGTCTGTCTCAAGCAGATCTGGATAGGCCCCATACAACATCACCTTCTTCATCCAGATCAGAATCACCACACCAACCACAACAGCCAATAGTGGATGTTGTTGAGATGATACTTGAGTTACAGCATGAGATACCAGCATCTTTCCTTGCTGAAGAAAATCCTGTAAAACAACAGGTTCCCCAACTCAATAACAGGGATCAAACTGAGGTATCTGCTCAGAATGATGAACCAGGGGAGGCAACTGAGTTGCACACTCAGGATAGGTCTGAAGTACCTCAAACTTCCAACAAAGAAGTGGTCCAAGAACAACAAGACCAACGCATGAAACTTCACAAGTTCCAGAGACCAGTCAGCCTGACAAAGCTCAGGTAGCTGAATGGTTTAACTCTTTATTTGTGATAACTTATGCCTAAATCTTGTTACTTATTAAAATTTCTTTGTTACAGGCTGAATTAGAAACACAACATCAAGAGGAAGCTGCAAAGTTTGCCTCAAAATCAGAGAAGGAGGCATCCATAGCCTCACCACTTAAGGAACAGGAGCCTGTCTCACAGGTAGAAGAAAGTTCCTTAAGATATAACATCTCAGATATGTGATTTATACACTTGAATAATACTCTTATGTGTTTGTTTCTAATAGGCTCCAACTGAGAAGAAAAATGATGAGGCTGAGAAGCCTGACTCATCAGAGAATCAACCAGAGACTCACACAGTCTCTGAGGAACAAGTATCTGAGCCTTCTATTGAGAAGGTATATATCTCAGATATCTATATTCTTTACAATGTTACTCTCATCATTTTTCTAAAAACTTAACACTTTCTACTGACAGGCTCAAACAGAAGTAGAAGTTGTTGGGGAATTCCCCACTCAATCCCCTCAACCAATGGAAATTGGTGAGGCCACCAAACCTTCATCACCAGAGAGAATACCAGAAACTGTACAAGTTTCTGAGAGACAAGTATCTGAGCCTCCTACTGTGGAGGTAATTGACATCTCAGATATCAAATTGTCTAAGTGTTTCTCTCCTGGTAAATCTCTGAGTGTTATGTTGTATTTTATTCTCAGGTTCAAAAAGAAAGAGAGGATGTTGAGGATCAGACTTCCAAGTTTCCTCCTCACACCAAGATATCTGAGGCACCTGGAACCTCAGTAGTCCAACCTTCTGAGCCTGTTGCTGTTGCACAGGTAACACATATACTTGACTACTCTAAATCCAGATATCTACTAAATTTTTGAAACTAACTCAAAACTCTCTCTTTCAGGCTCAAGCTAGTGCCTTAATGGTCCCTGAAGATTTGAACAAGGACCTACTTCCATTCTTCAAGGCTCATACTCTGCCAAAGCATCTAAAGTGTTTCAAGAAATGGCAGAGACTCAGATGCTCTGATCTGTTTGAGATCACAAGGGTCACTGATCAACCTACTAGAAGAGCAAGAGCATTTGACTTGGAGAATTATGTGCATGCAATGTTTCCAACTGAGCAATACGTATTTGCCACGTTTGATGAATAAGAACTTCATAAAGGAAGTAGCACACAAGCAATATTGAAACCTTTGAAAAGGCAGATGGTCAAACCAGAATGGAGATGGCATTTAAGCCAATCTTGCCCAAGTCCCTACAGTTTATACCCTCTGAACAAGAGGAAGTAAATGGGCAATTGGTCACACTTCCTGAAGTGATCAATCTGGTTTCTGAAGATGAGGAGGAAACAGATGATAATAATTTTGAAGAACCTCCTTCTGACCATCACAAGGATGATAATGACAAAAAGGATGATGATGATGATGCCCCTGCACCAGGGACATGAGGGATTGCATAAGGAAATAATGCTTCAGTTGCTCAAAAGCACACTGAGAGGACTTCACAAAATTCCCCTCCTCCATCTCCTCAGAAGTCTACACATCCATCTCCCCAACAAAAAGACTCTACTGAACAAGTATTTGAGCACTCTGAGGGCAACACTCAGAAAATATTGGATGCACAAGCTAGAATTGCTCAACTCAAACAGTTGTTGGAGGAAGAACAACAGCTAAATCTTCAATTGGAAGAGAAGATAGCTGAATCCAAAGCAAAGCTCCACACGATTGAAGATCAAACCATCAAGGAAATGGGCTTATGCTGAGATGAAAGAACTCCAGCTTGCTATTCAGGCAATTGCTGAAGAATTAGATACAGAGCAAGTGTCTGAAGACAAGCATGATGCTAAGGCTGCATCACCAAAAGAAGTACCATCCTCCTCACTGAAAGGAAAGAAGCCCATCTCTGAGATGGTTGCTGGGCTAGAAAATATTGATGAAAATGCCCAAGAGGATGAAGATCACTGGAATGAAGACTCAGATGATAAAGAAGACAGAACCCTATAAGAACATGCAAATGTTCACTTGGGAGTTTCTCACTTAAAGAGAAAACTGATAGCTCCTCAAAGCTTCAGTAAGAAACCAAATCTCAACTCCCATGATTACATGGCTAGATACCTGGTTCTGGCAACTCTAAGAAAGGAGTTATCTCATCAAGATGAAGAAGTAATTGCATCAGTCCCTGCTGAAATGAAGAAGTTCACTGAGTTAATCACTCATAGGACAACAAGCTTCGTCATTGATCAAAGAGACCTAGGCATGGTAAGGGATGATGGCAATAATCTTGCTGAAAAAGCCCTCAATGAGGCTAGCTATGCTGCTGGAAAAGCAGATGCTACTCAAGGCCTACTGGCAGAGTTCACTGATAAGGAAACATGACTTATTAAACAAAATCAGGAGCTCAAGGCTGAATTGCAAAAGTTGGTTGCTTCCTACAACTATCTGCAAAGGAATTTTGAGTCACTCTCAGAATCCTTTGTGACACTAAGTCAGTCAACAATGACTAAGGGGGAAGGATATCAAGGACAAGGGAAAGGATCCGACGCTCAAAAAGGAAGAGGAAACAAGAAGAAATCTTCCCAACCACCACTCAGAATCAATGAGCCCTCCTCCAGTCAGATTGCTCTACAGATAGTGGACACCACTCAGCAACTTCCTGAAAAAGGAATGACAACAACGGCCAGGGCACAAAAACCTCCAAGGAGTACCAAGGCTCCAAGGAGAAGACAAGTAAGAGGGATTGAAGAGTCTTCTTAAGAAGAAGAAGAAGAAGAAGAAGAAGAAGAAGAAGAAGAAGAAGAAGAAGAAGAAGAAGAAGGACAAATCAAATCCCAGGGCAATGAAGAAGGCTGCAAAATTTTCACAAGAATTGATCTTGATGATGATGATGAAGAGATGGATGAAGATGAAGCTCCTCTTCACAGAAAAAGAAAATGGGTTGATAGCCTATCTGAGCCCATAGATGCAAAGCCTTTAGCAGCTAAAACACCCTCTGGAAATACCAAGTCAATCCAGGGTGGTTCTTCAAGCAATCCCCCAAGGGAGAATTCAAGACAAAGGAGGAACAGGCTGAGAGCTGAACAAAGAAAACTTCAACTACCACTTAGGCCTGGAGAAGCCAAGATTGAGTATGTGAAGACCAACAATGACTCATCTATCTACAGGTGCATTAATCAGAAGAATGGCTACTGGATTCTGGAACTCAAGCACTTACTGGTAAATGAAAAATTTTCAGAACCAATACATAAACAAATCATGGCATGGAGAAAAGACTAGCCAATCTTGATTAACACCAACCACATCAAAGCCTGGTTGGATTTTGAAGTAATCAAGAGAATAGAAGCTATGAAGAAGGACCTCTCTGATGATTGTCCTTACGGAAAGCCAGATGATGTGCACAGAATTCCCAACATCACTGGCACAGGCACAAGAGCAAGAATTGCTGTGGAACCCTATGAGTCTTTTTACATGACTCAAGAACAATACAAGGGTGACATAAGATATCTGAGGATTATTTATGAATACTTCAAGCTATCAGATATCAGAATTGAGCATGCCTGGAAATGGAGAAAGTATCTGTGGGTCAAATAATTTGCCAAGAAGAATCCCACCAAAACCTACAAAGAAGTATGTGGATTTTCCAGAAACACTGAGATGATAGTCAAGACCTTTCTCTATGACTACTCAGATGATATCAAAAGGTTTGGGGATAGGGAATTTGCAAATTGATCCATAGATTTGTTGATTGAAGACTTGAAGATTTTGAAGACTTGAAGACTAGTTTATTAGGATGTCTACTTGGAGCTTGGTTACTCCTGTTGTCCTAATTTAACTAAGTGTTTTGTATCTTGCTGACTGTGCTGTAATATGTTTTATTTATTAAGTTATCTGTGAACTTTCTTTGTAACATATCTGATGAACCTACTCTCGGATATCAATCTATAAAAAGATAACTTGTCAGCAAAGATCACACCTTGTGATTTGGTTGATGTTTACTTTCTGCACTTAATTAAAATGAATTGAAAGGATCATAAGAAATGATTAAGTGTTAGATTGTTCCCTCTTCCAAGTTGTAATAGGTCTTAAAGATAGTCATCGTTGACTGATCAAAAAGGGGGAAATTTGTTAGGAATATATGTTCAGATTTTGATCAGCAACCTAATGACTTATCTTAGCTCAGAAAGGTGGTTAGTACTATTGGTTCACTTGAACACTGTAAAAGAGGAAAATCACTAAGTATCTTAGTCTAGCAAATCTTGTATAGGATGTTAGGTCTCTAAATGTAATTTTTTATATCTTTGAAGAAGACCAAGAAGAAGGCATCCAGCAGGCGAGTTCAACAAATTTTAAAGTTTTGAAGACTGCACAAGATTGCTGAAGACGAAGGTCATCAGATACCTATGTTCAGATATCTTAAATAAACAAGTGTTTTTCAATAAACAAGTTTTGCAAAAGATATCTGAACACACAAGGTTTCTGAACGAGGAAAAGTGCCCACAAATATCTACACTCAGATTCCCTGGATAAAACTATGTTTCTGGGAAACAATGTTTCAACAAGTATCTGAAGATGTGAAGGTCTCTGGAAAGGGACATGCAATGCTTCAGAAAGCATGCATAGTTCCGTTGGCACTACAGGAAAAAAATAGTACAATGCAATAAATGCGCAGACAAAGACATCTAAACAAAAGAGGAAATCTCTGAAAAGAGACAACGTCTTCTGCAGTACTATTTACAGATATCAATAGTTTGAATTTCATTAAGCCTAACAGATACTATTCAAACGGCATGATTTTCAACTATAAATATCACCATTTAGAATGCCTGAAACACACACCAAGAACTTACATATACGAACTCATTCATTCAAGCATACAAGCATTCAACCTACTTACTCTTTAGCTTACAGTTGCGACTAAGCTCTTGAATTCTAAGTAGCACGAAAGTTCTAAGTGTTCTGATTCTTAACAAGCATTGCTATTTGTGAAGGAGTTGAATCAAAAGATCAAGTATCTAAGTTTCATTCTCTAGAACATTTAACATAGACTTGGGTCAGTAAAGAACATATTACCACATAATGTGAAGTGTGTTAAGTGATTCTTGTTCTATAGAGTATTCTTACATAACTGAGAAAGTTATAAAGAGTACTCACCTGACAAACTACCTTAACCAACACCTTAAACGGCGTGGAGTACAGGAAGTACTTAGTTTGGGAAACTAAGGAATAACTCCAAGGTTACTGAGCACAGGAAGTACTTAGTTTGGGAAACTAAGGAATAACTCCAAGGTTACTGAGCACAGGAAGTACTTAGTTTGGGAAACTAAGGAATAGCTCAAAGGTTTCTGAGTACAGGAAGTACTTGGCTGAGAAAGTCGGGGAATAACTCAGGAGGAACACTTGGTTGGGAACCTAGTGTCAAAGGAAATTAAGGGATAGGTTTATTGTAAGAACTCAATATCTATCTTAGTGAATTTCAAGTCCTGAGAAAGGGCGAGTGGATTAGTTGAGGGATTACGCCACCCTCAGATACCACAATAAAGATCTGTGTTATTTATTTTCTGCAACTTATTACTTGCTTTATTTACCTTGTTGAGTATTTACACACTTATATGTTGCTGAGCACGTGCACTTATCACATAAAAGTTTTCCGCTCTCTGAAATTAAGTATCAGATATCTTCATATATATCTAAAAAATTGTGTTTATCGACAAAAGTTGTAAAATACTATTCACCCCCCCCCCCCCTAGTCTTTTCCTTTGCCGTTATCTGGACCAACAGTTATAGAGGATTCAAAAAGATCCATATGTAACATTTGCAGTGGCCTTTCACTGGAGTGTCTAGTTTTAGACTTGAAAGATGTTTTGGATTGTTTCCCCATTTGGCAAGCTGAGCATACACCATCTTTTCTATATGCCATTTTGGGTAATCCAACCACCAACTCTTTCTTGGCTAGCTTGTTCAGAGTTTTGAAGTTCAAGTGACTCATTCTTTTATGCCATAGCCAGTTTTCTTCAGTGTGGCCAGATTGACTCAACATGTGACATTCTTCAGTTGTCGCAGATGCCCAGTCAGCAACATAAAAATTTCCTTTTCGTCTTGCAACCAAGACTGTCTGCTTTGAATCATTGTCAATTAATTTGCATAGTTTTGACTTGATCTTTATAGTGTACCCTTTGTCTACCAATTGACTCATGCTTAGGAGATTATATTTCAATCCCTTTATATGTAGTACTTCAGAGATTGTAAGAACTCCAAGCTTTAGATTGCCAAAACCTATGGTTGGATTTTTATCTCCTCCAGCAAATCTAATAAATGGTCCTTTATCGCATTTTCTGTAGTTAACCAGATTTGCTTTGTCTCCTGTCATGTGCTTCCCACATCCACTATCAAAATGCCACTTCGGGTTCTTCCTTAGAGTGTTCTGCACAAAATAGGAAACATGGAGTTAGGCTCTCATTCCAACAATGGAACCTTCTAGACTAAAGAATCTCCCTGTAGCAATCCATTTATGAATGAACTTCCTTGGGGTATTCTTTTGTCTTGTTGGAACATAAGGAGGAATTTTAGGTAAATGATTAGTGTCATCATCATTTAAAGCTATTTTCCTTCTTGGTGTGTTCCTTGGTGCTCTTCGTGGTGCTTTCAGATACCTATCAGAATGTTGAGTCTGCTTTTCAGCAAACTTAGCTTTCCAAGGAATATAATAAAATAGGAAACAGACCCAGGGCATAAATTTTGTTTTTTTTAAGACTTATACCTGACCTTAAATGTGTAATAACTAAGATGCTATGCCTCTTCTTAGATTTTACTTCGAGATTTCTTCTAGCCCTGGCATTCAGAGTGGTCGTAACCTATTCTTTCTTCCACTTCTGATGATTGATATGCGCAATCCTGGCTTTCATCCATTGTCCTTGATCTTGTTTATACTCACGAGCGAGTTGATATTCTTTCTTCCACTTCTGAAACGTCTTTCTTTCCAGAAAACGTGATGTTAGAAAATTTGCCTGCTCCTACAATTTTTCCTTTCTGAGAGACATAGCACTGTGGGTGATTACACTTTTCAGTGTTATGTTTCTTTATAGAAACATTTCCAACGGTTTTCTTTTGGACTTGTTTTTCCCACAAAGGTTTGGTCGCGACTGCCTTTCCTTTGTCAACAACCTTAGCTTTCTGACCAATGCTGTAGGTTATTTGAGAACCATTTTGCTGAGTACTAACAAATGTTATTCTTTCGTCACTCTTATTCAGAGTAGTAGAACTATTTGTTTGTGTGTTCAGCCCAAGTCCTCCATTTTCTGAAGGATCTCTTCAATAAGAGTGTACTTTAGTAAGAGTGTCACTAGCTTTGGCATAGGATTGAAAAGATAGTTCTTTCTTTTTGAGTTTCTCATTTTCAAAAAGAAGATCTTTGTTTTCCTTTTGGGGATTTCTGAGTAGAAGCACGTTTGGGAGCCATCTCTTTAAATAGTAGTAGTTTTTGAAACTTGGACAGAGATTAGGGTAAAGGATTAGTAATTCTTTGCAGAAAAACTAAGAAGGAATCAGTAGTTGCAGAGAAAATTGCAGGGAGATTTGAAAGTATTTTGCATTTTTTTTTTTTTTGGAGAAATTAAAGTTCATTAAGCCAAACATGGAGAAGTACAAAATGTCAGAGGGAATAAATCCCTGTACAACTCACAATCTCAAGCTAAATAGATCACAGCAATCTATTTAGGATAACTAAACTAATCTAAGCTTGACAACTCCAGAATACAACTGTGATTGCTAGCAAAGATAGACTCCTAATCAACAAAAATAACACAAACTCCTACTATAATTCCATCTCAGAACTGTGATCAAATCAAGGAGTAGTATGCACCAAGGAGAGCACCCCCCCAACTAAGGTAAATCTCAATCCAGATTGGGCAGAATAGATTAACCAAGTCTGAATATAGTTATCCACTTGAAGGCTTGAAATGAACTTGAGGAATTAAGAGAAGGAGAGAAACAGGTATAGAGAGCAACCTGAACCACAGACTTCAGCCTGGCACCCATCAAGAATGTTGAAGTTTACTAATCAAGGCCTTCACATGCCTATTTGGGACACCAGGCATCATATGCAGCCTCAATAACAGCATAGAACATATTTGCTTACAAGCAACATCAACAGTCACCTGCTCATTTCTGAACACAAGGCCATTCCTATGACTCCAAACTTTTTCAACCACATCACAAAACACACTAGCCTTTAAAGTATACAAACTAGACTTCTGTCTAGTAGAAGAAGCAAAAAGATTCATGTAAAAATTGAAATCAGTACTAACAGAGTGATTGATACCAATAACCTTCAAAATCCTAGTGAAAATTGGAGCAACAGAAACACATTGACCAAATAAATGATCCCTAGTTTCAGGCACCAACTGACAAAACGGACAGGAATCATTATCAACCAAACCCCAAGCACATAACCTAACTTTCACAGGTAATCTATTTAAACAAACCAATCAAAGACAAAAGGATACTCTACGTGTAGATAGCTTATTCCACACCAAAGAACTCCAAGGTACAGGGCTAGCAGAAGGGAAGAACACTTCATACAAGTACTGCACCCTCACTTTTGAAGTCATAGCAGGCATGAAAGAAACATCAACAAGTCTCATCAGGTCATCCCTTAAACCAAGCAAACTTTTCCACCAACCACTATCAGAAGCCTTAGCAGCAATAGTCCAAATACTCTGCCCTTTAAGAATATAGGTTTGTATCCAATGATGCCACAAAGAACTACCAGAACCATCTGCCAACTCAAACAAATATTTACACACAGAAATCTTGTTCCAAGCCAAAACCTCTTTGATGCCAATCCCACCCCTATCTTTTGGTTGACACAATTTCAACCAAGCTACAGGGCTCTTCTTACCTCCCACCTTACCAAACCACAGAAAACTTCTCAAGATAGAAACCAACCTAGTATAAACAACAATAGGGAAAACAAAAAACTGAGCCCAGAACCTCTCAATGCTCATGAGCACAGCCTTGAGTAGTACCACTCTACCAGCATAACTCAAACTCCGTGCAGCCCAAGATTGTACCTTACTAGTTAGTTTCAAAATAAGAGGCCCATAATCAGAAACCTTCAGTCTCCTAGGGCATAAGGAAATCCCCAAGTATCTGACAGGGAACTGCCCCTTAGGAAACTTCAATACCTGAAGAAGCGCAGACTTATCAGCCTCGTTTACACCACCAATGAAGATAGAGCTCTTATCAGTGTTCACCTGCAATCCAAAAACTGAGGAAAAGTGGTGCAGGGCAGATTTAATAACTTGTAAAGAAGCAACATTAGCCTTACAGAAGATTAACAAATCATCAGCAAACCCTAACTGAATCAAATTCAATCTTTTACACTTAGGGTGAAAACCAAAAGCAGGATCAGAACCACTCTTCTTAAGAACTTTAGTCAGATAATCCATGCAAAGAACAAATAAGTAAGTACTAATAGGATCCCCCTGTCTAAAACCTTGTTGCCCATCAAGAAGACCTTCCAAGCTACCATTAACTTTAAAAGAAAACCTAGATGTAGACACACAAGTCATAACCTAGATGTAGGACTAATAGTATTTTGCAGTTTTTGTGCAAGGGAAAATGTAGGATTAGGTGAAAGTGATTTCTTTTGCCAAAATCCTATATATATAGCATTTACTCTCAACAGACATATACATACAAATTGATTTTGTACATATTTATCTGTGCAAATGCAGATAGGCTTGGGTAAAAATCGTTTTGCATTAAATGCTTAGTGGGCCACGTCTGTGTTTTTACAGTCCACTATTTTACTGAGAATTGATCTCGTCTGTTAAGATCAAATGCCCATTTCATCAAGGGTCACGATTGCTTATTCAGCAATGATCACAATCAGTAATTGTAATTGTGCCCAATTAATGAAATTTGGCATAAGGCTTTCTGAATCACAACTCTTTTCTATGACTAGGGGACAGTCTTTGGACTTTTGTAGTCAGTTCAGAGACTGTGTGTAACTTAACATATAAATGGAAAGATACAAAACACCAGAGATGTGGTTGACTGAATGCAGTTGTACCACATTTTTCTTTTGTGTTCCCCCTCACTAGGTGATCTAGATATCTGAGTACCTGCCTCAGAAATCTTCAAACAGTCATTTTACCCTTTAACCTTTGATATCTAAGTACCCGTCTCAGATATCTTTTTGCTATGTGTTTCACCTTTTGTCTTTGATATTCTGGATTCCTGTTCCAGATATCTTATCTCTTCTTTTCCCTTCTCAATCATGCTGAGTTCCTGTCTCACTCACACTTTTAGCTCCTTTAGTATATGAGTTCCCGTCTCAGATACCTTTTTGCCTTGAATATCTGGAAGCCTGTTCCAGATATCTTTCTCCTTTCTTAATTTTCCTCTCAGAGATAAGAACTTTTCAGTTCCTTTGGTAGCTCCATTAACCCAAGACTATGTCTCAAGGTTAAGAACCTGCTTTCTTGCAAAGGCTTTGTAAAGATATCTACAAGTTGATCTTCGGTACCAATCTTGGGTATCTCTATATTGCCTTTTTCAACATGATCTCTAATGAAGAGGTGTCTAACATCAATGTGCTTTGTTCTTGCATGAAACTTAGGATTCTGAGTTATAGCAATAGCACTTGTGTTGTCACAGAAAATCGGTGTTTTCTCTTCATTGATCTCATAATCTCAGAGTTGTTGTTGTATCCACAATATCTGTGAAGCACAACACCCAGCAGCAATATATTCAGCCTCTCTGGTAGATGTGGTAATTGAGTTCTGTTTCTTGCTGAACTATGATATTAATCTGGCACCAAGAAATTGACAAGTTCCTAAGGTGCTTTTTCTATCAAGCAATGATTCAACATAGTCAGCATTAGAATAGCCAACTAAACTTAATCCACTGTCTTCTGGATACCACAATCCAACTTCTACAGTACCCTTTACATACCTTAATATTTTCATAGCAATGTTGCAGTGTGATTGCATTGGATTTGTCTGAAATCTAGCACACACTCCAACTGCATATTGAATATCAGGTCTACTTCCAGTGAGGTACAGTAGAGAACCAATCAATTTCCTATACTTGTGTTCATCAACACTCTTATCAGATTCAGTATAGGTCATTTTGGTTCCAATGCTCTTAGGTAACTTAGCATTCTTTTCAGAAGGCTTTAGATTAAACTTGTTGAGCATATCCTTTGCATACTTTGTTTGACTAATGAATATTCCGTCATTAAGTTGCTTGACTTGCAATCCTAGGAAGTAGTTTAATTTTCCCATCATGCTCATCTCAAATTTACTTTTAATGAGCTCAGCAAAGTCTTCACAAAGTTGCTGTCTTTAGATCCAAATATAATGTCATGAACATATACTTGAACTAAAAGTAGTTTCCCTTTATGGTTCAAAGTAAAGAGTGTTTTATCAACATCTCCTTTCTTGAAGCCACTTTCCAGCAAGTATTCGGCTAAAGTATCATACCATGCTCTCAGAGCCTGTTTCAGTCCATACAGAGTTTTCTGAAGCTTATAAACCATTCTACTTTATGTGAAAACGTCAAAGCCTGGTGGTTGTTCAACATAGACTTCCTCAGCAAGTTCACCGTTTAGGAATGCACTATTAACATCAATCTGATAAACTTTAAAGTCATTATGAGCTGCAAAGGCTAGAAATAGTCTAATTGCATCCAATCTGGCTCTGGAGCATATGACTCGTCAAAATCTAGTTCTTCTGTCTGGGTGAATCCCTTGTCAACCAACCTTGGTTTGTTTCTGGTTATTTCATCAGACTCATTCATTTTATTTCTGAAAACCCACTTGGTTCCAATTATAGATATTCCGTCAACAAATGGAACCAGTTTCCAGATTTGTTTCTCTCAAATTGATCCAACTCTTCTTGCATTGCAGAGATCCAATCTTGATCCTTCAATGCTTCTTTAAAGTTTTAGGTTCAATATTTGAGATGAAACATCCATAAAGAGAGTCAACAATTGCTCTCCTAGTTCTAACTCCTTGGTATAAAGGACCAATCACATCCTTGGCAGGATGATTTCTTATCCATTTCATAATGGGTTTTGAACTAGTAGAATCAATATCATTTTGATCTGAATGTGAATCAATATGATCTTGATAGGATACTTGTGCAGTATCTGAGATATCTGGCACATGGAAAATGCCATGGATTTCTGACACTTTTTCAGTGTTAGAGATATCTGCAATTTGATTTTCAGCAATCTCATTCTCAGAAACCTCTTCATGATGAAGGTTCTCAGTAACCTGTTCCATTTCTGGAATTCTCATAGGAAATTCTTCATCATGTCTTAGAGTCATCTGGTTGTTACTAGGCAATGGTTGCTTTTCATCGTCAGAGTCATCCTCTAAGTGAATGACAAAGTTGTTTCCTTTTGAGGATTCTTCTTCAGAATCTTTAATCATTAGTTATTTGAACCTATCTGATAGTTCTTCATTCAAGAGTATTTTCATGTTTCCTTCGTAGAAGACTACATGAACAGATTCTTCAATCTTTTGCGTTCTTTTGTTGTAGATTCTGTAGGCTTTGTTATTTAGAGAATAACCAAGAAATACACCTTCATCTGCTTTTGGTTGAAATGTTCTCAAGTATTTTTTTTCCATTGTTAAGAACAAAACATCTGCAACCAAACACCCTTAGATGTTTGATACTAGGGGGTCTACCAATCAAAAGTTCATCAGGAGTTTTGTCATGGTGTTTGTTAATCAATCATCTATTTTGAGTGTAGCAGGTTGTGTTAACAGCTTCAACCCAATAGATTTCACTTATTTCAGTGCTAACAACCATTGTTCTTGCTGCTTCTTTAGGGTCCTATTCTTCCTTTCAGCAACACCATTTTGTTGTGGTGTCCTTACTGAAGATAGTTGATGTTGTATACCTTTGCAAGTTCAAAATTCTTTTATATACTGGTTCACAAACTCAGTACCATGGTATGTTCTAATTACAGATACCTTGTCATTTTTCATGACATCAAGCTTATTCAACAAGTTGGGTATCTCAACCCTTGCATCAAACTTATGTTTGAGAAATACAACACAAGTGAATCTTGAGTAATCATCAACAACAACCAGACCATACTTCTTTCACTGGAGTGTCTAGTTTTAGACTTGAAAGATGTTTTGGATTATTTTCCCATTTGGCAAGCTGAGCATATAACATCTTTTCTATATACCATTTTGGGTAAACCAACCACCAATTCTTTCTTGGCTAGCTTGTTCAGAGTTTTGAAGTTCAAGTGACTCATTCTTTTATGCCATAGCCAGTTTTCTTCAGTGTGGCTAGATTGACTCACCATGAGACATTCTTCAGTTGTGGCAGATGCCCAGTCAGCAACATAAAGATTTTCTTTTCGCCTAGCAACCAAGACTGTCTGCTGTGACTCATTGTCAATTACTTTGCATAGTTTTGACTTGATTTTTACAGTGTACCCTTTGTCTACCAATTGACTCATGCTTAGGAGATTATATTTCAATCCCTTTACATGTAGTACTTCAGAGATTGTAAGAGCTCCAAACTTCAGATTGCCAAAACCTATGGTTGGATTTTCATCTCCTTAAGTTGAAAGGGGAAGAGACTCGGATTGAATCTTGGCGAGTCCGTAGCTTTCTTCTTCTCTCGCGTAGTCCGCGCTCCTTTCTTCCTCAGCTCCACTGTTAATCGTCTTTTTCTGCGGTTCCTTGAATTGCGAGTTATCTTCTTCTTCTGCTACCAGCTCGCTCCGGACCGAGGCTTTGCTACAGTTTCGTCCGTGTCTGATCTTTTTTGCTTCAGCCCACAGCGTGCCAGATCCGAGTCCGCTGCTTCAGTCCGTGGTTGCTCTCCAGAGCAACAGCAGCTCCGGTCCGAAGCGTCACTTTGCTGCTATTTGGAGTGTGCCTTCTACGGATCTGGCCTAAGAAATCTATTTGCTCTTTGTCCATAGTCCGCCACTGCTCTACAATTGTTGTTTCTATCTCGAAGCTTGGTCTGTCCAAGTTCTGTTCGAGTTCGCGATTCAAGTCCGTATGTTCCAAATCTGAGTTTTGGTGCCGTTTCAGTTCCGCCATTTTCTTCTGTTCCGGTGCTCGAGTTCCGCTTGTGCGCCCGAACTTAGATCTGTTTCTTCTACAGTCCGAGTTGCGGGTCCGAGGCATTTTTGTGCTTTTCCCTCAGTCCGAATCTCAGTTACGAGATGCTTGTTAAGTCCGAAGCTCTCTTGTTTTGAGTTCCGTAGTTGTGTTCAGTCCGAAGTCGTCTGTTCTGAGTTTCGTTCCTATTGTTTCGTCTTGTTCACTGCACCAGCTCTTTCAGAGGCTTTCTTTGCTACTGTCCAACTCCAAGTTTTGAGCTATAGTCTGAAGTAGCTACAGTTCCGGATCTTGTTTTGATCCACCGTGCTCTCTCCTGTCCGAAGTTTGTTGTTTAGTCTTTGTTTCAGATCTGTTTGCGTTCTTCTCAAGCCATCGGAGGATTGTTGTCCGAAGCTCTGTGTTGTTTAGTCCAAAGTTGCTACAGTTCGGATTTCTGTGCTTGCGCTCCCATTCCGGATCTACTGTTCCGAAATAGTGTTGTGCCGGATCCGTTCAGTCGGAAGCTATAGTTCTGTTGCTTCTTATCTTGCGTTTCTAGATCCACTACTTCGGATCTGTTTTGTTTGCTATACTTCGGACCTTCTGCTTCTACGGATTACTACAGTAAGTCCGTAGCTACAGTAACTTTAAAAAAAAATTATTTTTATTTTTATTCAAGCTGGATCTTGATGCTTTTGTGGTTCAACGTGTAGGTCTTGTCGGAAACTCACAAGTCCGAATCTTTGGTCTACTAGACCCCTTGCTTTAACATGAATGAATAAACTTCTCGCTTGTTGTGTCTCTCGGTGTCGGACCGATGTTGAATCTTAGTTGATTTTGCCTTAAGAAAATACTAAAATGGACTCTTGGATGTTGGAGAGTGATAGTCAGAAACCAATATGAGGCGTCTTATCAGTGTTCACCCGAAGCATTGCGTGCTTCTATGCCTGAAGAGATAGGTTCGGATCTTGATGCGGATGATGATGAAGAAGATGATTGTCCGCTAGAGCGTTGAAGAAGGCTGAGTCCTAGTAAACGACTGAGTTCTAGTCAAGCTGATACTCGAGGTGAGCAGTTGGAGTCTGGACTTGATCAACCAGATGAAACTTCGACTCCGAGTGATGATGCTCATAGTATCAAATTTTTCCTTGGTGTAACACCGTTCGGACGAAGTGTCCGCGTCGTGTTGTAATTCTTTTGCTTTTGAAGCTTTAGACTTAGTGTCCACGGAGATTGTCATCGTCGACATATGATGTCTTTGGCGCAAGGGAGCGACGTACTACCTTTGACTTTACCATTTTGACAGGGGTATGCACTATACCGAGTCGCGTTGGCTAAATAGGCGCATCTCATTTTTAATGGGCACGGACATATCGTTGCTAGGCTAGGACATATGCCGTCCCGAGTAGACTTTTAGCGATGGTGTAGTAGTGCTTCGAAACAATATCCGAGCCAAGAACAACTCGCATTAGCTACATAGTGGGATTGAGTTAATCCTTTTGTACATTTGAGGGTCCGCTGCGTGACTTAGGTACGGATCACGCTCTATTAGACTTGTACACTTGGTCTTTTGTTGTATGGCGTCCGACCCGGAGGTCGTTCGGTACTAGGCTAGCTTCGAACGTTAGACTTTCCTTTGTCTGTTTATTCAGCAAGAGGGATTGGACATGAGGTGAGGTTAGGTCGGTACCATGGGTCCGGACCACATTCTTCCTCGTGCCATAGTCGGTAGTCCTTATCCATTTAGAGAGGTAGACCCTGAAATAAGTGGAGCCGGACCACTAAGGGTTGGACCTCTTATAGCCTTTAAGGCTTTAGTGCACCTTAGGACAACCCTTAGAGCGTCCTTATTGTATTGGACATACTTTACTATAATGTCTTGATAGTTATGAATATCCTTGATGTAAGGATGTATGCCGAGACGGTCGGTCTTACATAATTCTGTGGGGGTGTCGGTTTCCCTTATTGATCGGAAACATATCCTTGACGATACATACATTGTTTTTATATCAAGTGATGCATTGATAAATGATGTGTGCATGTATGATGAATGAATGAATGAATGAATGAATGATGAAATGAATGTGAATGTATGGTACATGATGATTTCATAGTAAGTTAGGATACTTACTTCTTCATCGGAAAATGTAGAGCATTATTTCCGGTCCTCCATTTGAAGAGAGTCCAGCGAAATTGGAGGTCGGGATTCTTAATAAACGAACCCCAACATTTGAAAGCAACTCCTAGCTTTTAAGCTTCCGAGCCTGGCCTCATTTTTGCTTGTGCAGCTGAAGGTAGGGGTGTAAATGAAATGAACGTTCGTGAAAATTTTACGAAAATTTTCAGTCAACGCTCAGTTAGTGTTCGAGTTTGACCTATCCGAACAGTTCGCGAATATGTTTGTTAATAAACGAACACAAACACGAACATATAATTTATTGTTCGGTAATTCGCGAACTGTTCGTGAACAAATTATATCTCCCATATAATTTCATATATGTAGTATAATATTTCCTAACCTAATTTATCATTTCCATTTTCCACATAAGTTATAATACTTTGCCGTCCCAAATTCATTTACCCGCAGGCTGGACATAAATTTTAAGATAAAAGTGAATAAAGTAGGAAAGAAGATGAATAAAGTAAGAGATATACTGAATAAAATGTGAGAGATAATGAATAAAGTATGAGAGAGATTTTCCATTAAAGGAATGAGAAGTTCAAATTGAGACGTCCCAAAATGAAATGCGGGAAGTTGAATTCGGGACGGAGGAGGTATTTTCTAACCTAATCTATAATAGTTCGCGAACTGTTCGTGAACATGTTGAAACCTTAATGAACTGAACATGAACAAGTGTTGAGTTGTTCGACAAACATGAACATGACACAATGTTCGGTTCGAAATACACCCCTAGCTGAAGGTGTAAGATGCTTGTCCAAGCTACTCTGGTGGTAGGAGACTTGTCTTTGCTACTACTTGGTAGGAAACTTGTCCTAGTCACTTTTTGGTTGGAAACTTGTCCTAGCCAATTTTTTTTTTTTTTTTTAGGAGACTTGTCCTAGCTACCTTTTGGTGGTTGCAGACTGTCATAGCCACTTTTTGGTAGGTGTTGGACGCTTGTCTCAGGGAGAATGATGAATTCTCCTATTTGTAGAACGATGAGTGTCTTACTTAGTTGAGTGGATAATATGGTGATCATCTCTTTCCGCCCATAAATAAAATGTATCAAATGACTTGGGGGATGTCATGGTCCTTGGTTTTGGACCTTAGGACATGATGCTTAGGACGTGGTGCCTAGGACTTGGTAAGGACCTTCATTGTGGACAAGG
The DNA here is from genome assembly GCA_026545765.1 of Plantago major. NCBI lineage: Eukaryota > Viridiplantae > Streptophyta > Magnoliopsida > Lamiales > Plantaginaceae > Plantago > Plantago major. The sequence goes on along the minus strand of CM048844.1, from coordinate 61,705,143 downwards.
CGTCCTTATCACCGATGACTTTGTCAACCTGGTAAGGACCTTCTTTGAGGACATGGCGTCCTTATCAACGATGACTTCGTCAAGGACCTGGTAAGGACCTTCTTTGAGGGCATGGCGTCCTTATCACCGATGACTTTAACAAGAACCTGTTAAGGACCTTCTTTAAGGACATGGCGTCCTTATCATTGATGACTTCGTCAAGGACGCGGTAAGGACCTTCTTTGAGGACTCGGCGTCCTTATCACTGATGACTTCGTCAAGGATCTGGTAAGGAGCTTTTTTGCGGACATGGTCCGACCTTAGGAGATGATGCGACCTTAGGACACAGTGCCTAGGACGTGGTCCGACGGCATGCTCCGAGGACAAGGTAAGGACCTGCTCCAAGAACATATGGTAAGGACCTGCTCCGAGAACATGGTCAAAGATCGACTCCGAGTACATGGTCAAGGACCTTCTTCGAGGACATGGTAAGAAATCTGCTCTGAGAACATGGTCAAGGATCGTCTCCGAGGACATGGTCAAGGACCTTCGAGAACTTGGTCCGACCCAAAGAGGCAATCCGACCTTAGGGCGCTTAGGACATGGTGCCTAGGACGTGGTCCGAGGATTGGTCAAATCAAAGCTTTATATTTATGTTTAAGCCAAGAGTTAATTCTCAACACTACGAAAACTTGTAGTGCAGTGAAGTTAACCCCGAGGTCGGTCTCGAAGGACTTAACTAAGCTGAGTCTTGTTTACGAATAGTAATTACAGTAAGGAAAGCGGTAAAGGTTATTTTTGCTTCGGCAGCAGATTAACTCTTATTATCTATCAACTATGTGATCTAACTAGAAAACAGATTAATCTAAACAAGAATGATATGATCAAAGAATTATGGTGTGGTGACAGAAAACAAGCTAGCTAGCAGGTAACATGCAACAATAATGATGTCGATTTACTCTAGTTATCACGGAGACATGCCCTACCGATTATTACACTGCTCTAGGCTTTTCTAGGCAGACACCTTATGTCACGCAAGGTACGGAGAACTATGACAATGAACTAACTCCATAAAGTTCAAGAAAACAAATAGCATTAGTGAATGAGTCAATTCCACTAAGCTACAATTAATAAACTAATGTAGATATTACTGTTTGCAACAAACCAATAGATATAGCAAGATGTAAAACGTTTTGGTTAAAAGGAACAGATGCTTAATCTATTGGTGATTTTGACGTAATGAACATCAAACAGAATATTGCATACGCAATTAATCAAAATATGATAGAGTAAATTGTATCTTATATATATTGAATACACGAACCCTAGCTAGCATGCATTGAATTCGTCACCACCCCAAAACTAGGCTGCTTAAGCACTGATCATATGCAAAACATAATCAAAATCACTAAACATAATCAATACCAAAAACTAAGAAACGAGATAAGAAATAATTATACCTAATCGTGTCACAAACGCTAGGTAAGAATTGAAGAACTTGAATCGAACTGGTGGAAAGTATGATGAATATGCTCTCAATCAATAATCAATCGTCTTATTACATGAGAAAACGGTTCAGTTACCTCCACGAATGGGTAGGTAATTGCCTTGGAAAATCGGTTCTAGGTTGAAAGTAAAGAAGAAAAGAATAATAATAATGTTGTTGTGAAAATAAAAGCTAGAGGTCCTATATATAGTGAAAGAGACTAATTCTAAACGAACTGGTGAAAAATGTAAATCATGGCAAAATAATTCAAGGCGTCGCTTCCTAAATTGGCGTCGCTAAGAAAGGAATCGCATACGCTAGATTCAAGAATCAAGCGTCGCTAAAAAGGAATCGGCGACGCCAAGAACTAGCGTCGCCAGTTCTTCCTAGAAGAACCAATTTGGCCTTTTACGCCTTTTGACTCTAATTCTTAGTATTTTGGTCTTTCCGCTTCACTTCTAGCATTCATACAAGGCATTGTAACTCCATATCCTGTAGATGTATATAAAATACACCGTTTTACCGTCAATTAGCGCGGTTTAGCCAAATACCTACAAAATACAAAAATCATGAAAACGTAACGAAATATAAATAAAACACCAAAAGAAACTATACTTGAAAATAGCAATAAGACAGTAAAAAAGACCGAAGGAGACGATGTAAAATCGACTCATCAAACTCCCCAAATCGAATTGCTTGTCCTCAAGCAACAGACTCTCTAAAAATCCTAAGAAAGTGAAAACACGAAGACACAAAAGAAAAGTCTGCCTCCCAAGCTACCAAGTCAACGATTGCAAGTAATAAGCCTAAAAAATGCAAGAGGTTTGACATCACATTGACATTCACAGAATTACATGCACAAGTCTAAAAAGTTCGTTTTCCCGAGTGAATAGAACTTAAGTCTAACCCGGTAGTCCCTCACAAGCGGATCCTATGCAACTAATCTCTCATACTCCTGGAATTGTCCAGTAGCGGTAATCACTCAAGAATATAAAGAGAAAAGGAAGGTGACTTGCGTCACAAAGTTGCCTCAAATACCTCATGCATTGTACTCAATCAGTCAAGTCAGAAGGGACTTTATCACAGCTCTATAAACAATCAGCAGTAGACTTATAAAAAGGCAATCGTTCTTTCTTTTTCAATTTTTTATTTTTTGCATACTCCTTTTTGCAGTCTTATATAAGACCCATATGCTTATCTTGTCTCAATTTTTTTGTTAGTGTCTGTTTTACCGAAAGTCCGCACTTTTGTGCGTGCTGGTTTGGTATACACGCCATCAACCCTCACGGACATATGGCTTTTTAGGACCACGCTGGTGTGTAGGTAGTATTTGAAACATGCCCAACACGACTAACGGTGGCACAAGTGCGATAGATACACTCCGAGGCTTATTGTAATATTTTTTTGAGAGAGCAAAAGCCAAAAACACAGTAATTAAACATACATGGGGCACATAAACTTATTCCCCAAACCTGTTCTTGGAACGGGTTTGGCACAAGCAAATAATAATGAAAATCATGCCGTTCTTTATATTTAACTTACACAGAGTACACATGAGAATGATGAGGCGCAAACAAGGGAGTTTGCACTTCCCAAGAAATTATACAAGATCAAAATTGTCGGTATAAATATTTCATTTTTTCATTGGCTACTAAGCATGCTCACAGGCTTTTGGACTATAGAACTAGAACAAACTTTCTATTTACAAGAGAAACGAGCTTAGCAGACTTATAACATGCAAACTGCTAATAGTCAAGGATCAATCAAAACTCAGGCATTAAACAGGTTTAGTACATGCAATAGACGCTCGACTTGGGAGTCAGACGTAGACACAAAGGAAAATCACAAAACGAGAAAAAGACTCAAAAACATAAAAAAAAAAAAAAAAAAAAAAAAAAAAAAAAACACAACACAGACACATATATGGATAAGTACATGAAAGCTACCTCCCTCCCCAAACCTAGACTAGAGATGGTCCCCAGCGAATAGGCTAGAAAGAAAGAAAGCTGAAAATGTACTTCCTTGAAACGTGTAGCTGATGCTATCCATTCTCTAACGGGAACGAATCCCTTGCATCATTCCCGCCTAGTTCAGCAATTTGGGAGCCATCCTTAGCTTCTCTTCTCCTGTGTTCCATGATTCCCTGCAAACTAAAATAAAATAAATCAAAAACTAAAATAAAACTAAGGGAATCAGGGGGAAAGTAAAAATGGCAAAAGGGATTGAAACTCCCTGGCCAATCTCGTGTGCGAGCTGGGGCTAGTATGTACAGATCACTGGAATATGGGGGAATGGACTGTGAACCCGATGGTGTCATCTGGGTGGTATCAGGTGTCTGCTCCATCTCCGAATGGTCGGAAACGGGTGGTTCAGTCTCTTCGTCGATCACATCGATGGACGTCTCTTGCTCAATGACTAACGGATTGCATAAACTCTCGCAAACTCCTTCGACTGAGACGGGAATTTCTTCTTCAGTTACAGTACCAGTGATGGTAGTTGTTGATACGGATATATGTTCAATCCGTTAAGGGCGCCATATAGCGTGTCCTAGAGCGCATCAAGGCTAAAATAGCCAATTCAGTACTTATCCAACCTTGGCTAGTCCGCCTTAAGGTAAGCCTTACAGGTCAATCAGTACGCTCAAGTCAACACACCTTTTCAGCTGGTCCGACCTAGCTAGGTGCATGACTTCCGAACCTGACAAAAGGTCATATGGTCTCACAAGGACCACAAACTGTCAGTCTTAGGATGCCAAACGGACCGGACAGGATAAACTCGGACGTCACCTTAACAATAAGACCAAACGTATACACTGGAACCCCTAAGATACTTCCGAACAGCTAGTATCTCGGACCGTCACTGAGCTACCTAAGAATAGACCAACTTAACAGAGCTCGGATCATTCTAAAGCGTCTCACATGGACCCATCAGCGGAAATAGTACTCTAAGGGGAGAAATGACCAATCTACCCTCCCAGGCCAATCTAATAGTGTTAGACCCTCACATACTATTGGGCCATGGGCCAAGGGAGCATTGTTGTCCAAATCCTGAACATACACTTGGCATCATATTATGAACCACTTCATAAGTACATGATAACTATAAATATAGCACAAGGTCCCATACATTAAAGTAAGTGAACTCTTGTCATAATTTCCCTCATAATTACTACATTGAGAGCCTTCCTCTGTCTCTTGAGTAGAGTCTCTTCCCGGTTTGACATCTAGCAAACCGGGTTACCTATCTAACCCCCCCCCCCCCTGACTTAGTCTTTTTAGGTGTCCCAGCTCGGACCAAGTCACCAGGTCAGACTTCAAGTTGGAGGGGGACCTTAGAATAGGGATTTGTAGTAGTTTAGTAAGTATTTGAGGCTCAACCCCTCAAAATTTGGCGTCGTCTGTGGGAAAGCGAACAAAAGGGTCCATGTTTAAGCTGAGTTGATGGTGAGAACAAGACGGACATCACAGACCAGTGCTGCTGGCATCGGAACTCCACCTCCACGCCCACGCGGACGTCTACCCAACAGAGGACGGGGGGCCACTGTAGCATAAAGGAACGCCGAGGGAAGGAGATACCTGAGCGACGGTCACACATCAAGCCCATCCTCTGATGAGGGAAGAGACGTTCCGTCCAGGGGAATCCGTAATGTTCCTGGGAATGTTGGGTCTGAAAATCACGGAGAAAGGGCCGCTCAAATTCTTCCGGCAGCGACACAAGGTCCTCCACCGTGTCAGCACTTTACCATGCTAGATGGTCATATAGTCCGCACTAGTGACTTCGGATTAAGTGAGAATCAATTTGGTCGACTGCTCACGATAAACCAGGGTTGTCTGGGGTCTAACAATGTCCAACCCCAGCAAGTCACTCCGTCATTGGCTAATCCGAGGCAAGTAGAGCCCGCTCTATCAAGGAACGAGCAACGTCCGATCCAGCAGAGGTTGGGGAATCAGCTACTACAGGAGGATTTGTGGAACCTCCTAGACAGGAGAGCCTCTGCTTCCCAGGCTCGACGAGAAGGAAGCCCAAATGGGCAGAGAGCATATCAAGAAGACGGAAATAGGCAACCTAGAGCTCCACAACAAATACCTCCACGGGCTAGGGATCACGTGGCGGAAACCATTCCACTGGTCCACTTGGATGAACTTCCCACGGATGTAGCAGAGATGATGACTGCGGAAGAAATCTGTGCTCCACAAAAAGCCTTAGAAGCCCAGATTCTCAATCTCGGACACTTGGTAAAGGATCATGAGCAGATAGCTACTAGTGCGCCAAACCCTTTGTGTGACGATATCATGAAATAAAAGGAAATAAACAAGAACTTGGATCAAGTGATTTCGAACTTGGAATACTATTACGGAGATACTTGTCCTGTGGGCCACTTGACAAGGTACAATAGTAAGATGGATTCCAAAGGGATGAGTGATAATACAAAAGCTCTCACTTTCTCATCCACTCTCTTCGGAACAGCCATGGATTGGTACACTGCATTTCCAAACAAGTCAGTAAGATCATATGCGGACCTCTCTTCCAAGTTCCTGGGACGATTTGGAAAATCGAAAAGAAGGAAACGAACTGTGGAGAACCTGGCAAAAGTTATACAAAGAGAACAAGAGGATCTTATGACTTTCCTAGAGCGCTTCAATGCGGTGGTCCTCCGAGTTGAGCCTCACAGTATTAAGGAACGGGTCCGTCACCTGTATGCTAATACTTACAATGCAGAACTCCGCAGGAAACTTTCTAGCCAGGAAGTAAGAAGTGAAAAGCATTTGGATGATATTTGTGAAGAGGTAATGTACGGAGAGGAGTACCGAAGGAATGTTCCAGTGAGGGCTGGTTCCAAGAGAGGAAAAGAGCCAATAAAGCAAGAGCAACGCCATGGAAAGTTCGATCCGAAGAAGGATTACAGAGATAAAGGTTTCAATAGGGAAAGAAGTCCGCCAAGAAGATATGCGGACTATACTCGTCTCAATAGACCAAGATCCGACGTCTTGGCAACCATTATTGAGAAAAATTTGGATATTCAATGGCCAAAGCCATCTCACAATAATCGGAAGAACAAGAGTGCGAAAGGGTATTGCAAGTTTCACAAGAGCCGTGGCCACGAGATGGACGATTGCATTCAACTGAAGACTGAGGTTGAACACCTAATAAGAGAGGGAAAGTTGAAGAAGCACGTCTATACGGACGAGCCTTCTAGGCATGATAGGACGGAACGGGGAAGGGAAGATAAAACCACAGAACCGCAACCATATGCGCTATCCTTGCCACCTCCGCTAACCAATCATCCACCTCGGACAGATTATCACCAGTACAGGTAGGATGATGATGTTGAAATGGAGAATCTTCCATATAGTGGACTGATCAACACCATAGCAGGAGGACCGACTGGAGGCGATAGCAGGAACGCAAGAGAACGGACAGCCTAGAATCTGCGGAACAATGATAGATCCTATGCTGCTCCGGCAATCCGAGGAACCAACACTATATCCTTTGATGACAGTGAGATTCCCCCTCCTACGGCAGGAGGCGAGGACATAGATGATCCGGATGTTCCACTGGTGGTCTCTTTACCCATAGTAACTTATCAGGTGAACAAGATCCTGGTAGATACGGGGAGTTCCTCGAACATCATTGCCAAAAGAACAATAGATCAGATGAACCTGGGAAGAATTCGATATGAGAGAGTTAATACCTCCATACTAGGATTTGGAGGAGGAACTGCTCGCCCTCTAGGAAGCATCATGCTTCATGTATCATTTGGGACATATCCCGCAAGAGTGACAGAGCTAGTCCGTTTTGTAGTGGTGGATCGAACTTTTAACTACAATGCCATATTTGGTCGTCCGGGGCTCAATGAATTCCGAGCTATACCTTCCACTCTCCATAATAGAATGAAATTTCCGACCCCCTGCGGGATTGGAGAAGAAGTAGGAAACATCCGAGAAGCTTGGGAGTGTTACATCATGTCTACCAGGAGAGCATCCGCTGCCGTGTTGGCAGTCTCTCTGACTTCTGATCCGCATATTATTCTCCCACCAAAAAAGGAGAATCCCAACATTGGAATAGGGAGCCAGAAGGACAAGTTTCCCAAAACTGCACCGATCGAACCTCATGAGACTCTCAAGGATGTTGAACTTGTTGTTGGAAGCCCGGGCAAGAGGACTAGAATCGGAACGGAGATGAATGCGGAAGTGGAGATGAAGCTCATTGCTTGTCTCCGAGAAAATAGCGATGTCTTTGCTTGGAGTACTGACGACCTCAAGGGATAGATCTGAGGGTCGCTGTTCACCATCTGAACATGGACCCCTCGATTAAATATATCTGCCAGAAGAGAAAAGATTTTGGTCCAATCAAGGATGCAATCATATCCGCGGAAGTTGACCGGCTCACGAAGGCCGGACACATCGAAGAGGTCCGTTATTCCGATTGGGTTTGCAACGCTGTCCTAGTTGAGAAATCACCGGGCAAATGGCGGATGTGTAATGATTTCACCAGGCTGAATAAGTTTTGCCCAAACGATCCATACCCTTTGCCACGGATTGACCAATTGGTTGATTCCACTGCCAGATGCACGTTACTGAGTTTCATGGACGCGTATCAAGGCTTTTACCAGATTCGGATGGCCCAGGAGGATATTAAGAAAACAGCTTTCTTTACTGCGGGAGGGGTGTATTGCTTTAAAGTGATGCCCTTCGGATTGAAAAATGCGGGAGCTACTTACCAATGGCTGGTAAATAAAATGTTCAAGGAAGAAATCGGCAAGACCATGGAGGTGTACGTGGATGACATGCTCGTTAAAAGCAAAACTGACGAACAACATATAGAGCACTTAAACAAATGTTTTGCTATCCTTAGGATATACGGAATGAAACTCAATCCGAAAAAGTGCAACTTCGGAGTACAGGGCGGGAAATTCTTAGGCTACATGGTCACAGAAAGGGGAATAAGTGCAAATCCTGAGAAGATAAAAGCCATCCTAGACCTGCCTCATCCGAAGAACCTCAATGAGGTACAACAGCTTATCGGACGCCTCATGTCCTTAAGTCGTTTTATTTTGCGGTCCGCAGAAAAGAATCTTCCATTCTTCAAAATCCTCCGGAAAGGAGAGAACTTTGAGTGGACTGCGGAATGTTCTGAGGCTTTTGAAAACTTGAAAAAGTACCTCCATTCCCCTCCACTACTCTCCAAACCCGTAGAAGGAGAACCACTCTACCTCTACCTATCAATTACGGAAGAGGCAATGAGTTCCGTTAGTACGGATCCAAGCTAATGATCACATGCCAATCTACAATCTTAGTAAAGCCCTTGCTGGGGTGGACACAAGATACGTAAAGATTGAGAAATTTGCATATGCTTTGGTTTACACCGCAAGGCGGTTAAAGCCCTATTTCAAATCTCATAAGATAGTAGCCCTAACTACGGAACCTTTGAAACAGGTCCTGGGAAAGCCCGACCAATCCGGACGATTCTCTAAGTGGGCAATTGAGCTGAGCGAATACGACATTAGCTATCAGGCTCCGACAGCCAGGAAAGCTCAAGTTATTGCTGACTTCCTAGCGGAGTACCCTGAAGCGGAGTCAGAGAAAGTATCGGATAAACAGGCATTTGAGTGCCTAATTACCAAGTAGATCAAACGAAAGTTAGTTCCGCCAAAGATCAACCCAGATAACCTTGAAGATGCTCAGTTCATCAATCAATCTCGGACTACGTCATGGGAAGAAACTCGGGTCAACCAGATGTTCCTCCTTGACGATATCACAAGAGAATCAAATATTGATAACTTTGACCGTGATACTAAAAAGGAGGAGGAACAAAGGCTAAAAATTCAGGAGCTTATAGAAGATCCCCAAACCACGGAACAACCCACCGATATTTGGACATTGGAAGTGGATGGTTCATCCACCGGTAGAGTGGGAGACATTGGAATCTATCTTAAAATCCATGATGGCGCAGAACTCGACTATGCGATATCCTTGGACTTCAAGGTTACAAACAATGAAGCTGAATATGAAGCACTGTTGGTCGGACTACGTATAGCCAAGTCCATACAAGTCCGGAAACTCAAAGCTTACACGGATTCACAGTTGATTGAAGCCCAGTTTTCTAGTGCTTTTGCCATAAAAGGCCCTTCAATGATCAAGTATCTTGAGCTACTGAAGTAAGAAGTGAGTCTCTTCGATAGTTTACCCTGGAAAAATTTGATAGGGAATGGAATGAAAGAGCAGATACTCTGGCAAAGTTTGTGTCCGCAACAGCTGGTTTAGATACAAGGAGAGTCATTCTGCTCACAATTACTAACTCATCCGTCATGAGTCCTACTCCAACCATTATGATCACTAAAATAGGAAGAAATTGGATGACTGATATCTTTAGTTACCTCAAGGACGGATCATTACCTACTGATCCGAGGGAGTCGAGGAGTGTGTAGCGTTGAGCAAACAGGTATTTCATACTTGGGGAAGATTTGTATAAGAAATCCTTCGTTGGGACACATATGAGATGTTTGGATCCACAAGAAGCGAGGACGGTGCTTGAGGAAATTCACAGTGGAAGCTGCGGAAGTCATTCCGGTGGGCAGACTCTCGCTCAAAAGATCATCCGACAAGGTTACTACTGGCCTACCATTGATAAGGATTCCGCGAGCTTCGCCCGAAGTTGCCCTGATTGTCAGTATTATGCAAATGTCCCACATCGTCCGACACACCCTATGATTCCGTCAGTCATAGCATGCCCGTTTGATCAATGGGGCGTTGATTTTGTCGGACCTTTCCCAAGAAGCACTCAACAGAAGAAATTCTTAATTGTAGCTGTGGAATATTTCACCAAATGGGTAGAAGCAGAAACAGTGGCCAATATCACGGAAAGCCGTGTGCGGATCTTCATTTGGAAAAACATCATTTGTCGCTTTGGCTTACCGAGAGTTCTTATCTCGGATAATGGTGCTCAATTTTCAGGCAACAGACTCAAGGAATGGTTGGCCTCTTTCAATATTGAGCAACGCTTTACATCTATCGGATATCCACATGCTAATGGACAAGCTGAATCCACGAACAAAACAATTGTTAAGATCCTGGAGAAGCGACTAAGGACCTCTCAGGATAGTTGGGCGGATGACCTGGACGGTGTACTCTGGGCTCACCGCACCACAACACGGACTGCAACTAGGGAGACCACATTTGCTCTGGTTTATGGCATGGAAGCAGTCATACCAACAGAAATTGCATTCGAAACAATGAGGATCCAAGAATTCCATGATTCCGCCAATCAAGAAGCTCGAACCTATGATCTAGATATGCTAGAACAGAAGAGGACCGAGGCATTGGCTAATATCCACACATATCAAGAAACTACAGCCCGGGCCTACAACAAAAATATTCAAGCTAAAGATTTACAGGTCGGAGACCTGGTGCTTCGCAGGGCTGATATCTTGAGCAATGTTAGGAATCTCAAGCCTAAGTGGAAAGGACCCTACAAGATTGTTGGTTCAAGAGTGAATGGAAGTTATGAGCTGGAGGATGATCACGGACACCCACTCAAGCGTACTTGGAATTTCAAAAACCTTCAAAAGTTCTATGCTTAGGGCTTGTTACACGGAACTCCGTCAGTTGTTTTGACATTCTAGGCTTAAACCATTTATTACACGGAACTCCATCAGTTCTATTTTTGTTAACTCTTTTGTCATTGGCCACGCAGCTCACAAGTTGTAATTGAATTTACAGCAAATCAATACAACTTTCATCTTTTGATTCAAAACGAAATTTGATTATTTACATGACAGAAAGAACATAACAACAATCTTGTTTGTACAAATGAACAAAGAAACACACAATCTCCTTTGTGCGTACTACGATCCGACATAAATATCCGGATCACTACAATATCTACAATACAACGGAAGAGCCTTTCCTATTCTCCGAGATTTACCATAAATCCATCAAAAGATCTCTCAAGCAAAAGGTTCCATCAGCACACCAACATCATCAATCTTCCTATAGACAATGAGCAATGGGATGTGCCTGTAACACGAACAAATCAAGAATCAACCTCTGGACACTAAGATTCTTCAACATATTCATTCGTTTGAATCCAAAATACGGATCTGACACATTGATCATATCATGATCCACCCGCCAGCAGCTCTTCGGATAGGATAAGCTCCTACCGGGTGGATCACGCATACGACCGATGGGGTCGTCCGTCAGCTTACCAGATCGGAAAATTTGCCAAGATCTACGTTTCCTAAACAACAGATCTCGAGTAATCTATCCCTCTAGACCCACGCCACTCTCAAACTCAAAACAATACATGCCAATTTGAGAGTGGACGGGAGTCTCGAAGGGGAGACTAGTCAAGATATCGTCTTCCTATTGGGACCACTAGGCTCAAAACTGCAGGATCAGTCCAACCTTAAGAAAGAAGAGAGAAATTTTCAACAAGATGAAAATTAGAATTAGATCTATGCGATCAATGCAGTGGGGAACTCGGGTATTTATTGATAGGACGAACCAATTAGCATCCGCCACATAAGAAGACTGACGTCGACGATGGGCTTGGGCCATCCGTAAGGGCCAAACAGTATTGGATCATTTGGGCTTATCCCAGCTGATCATATTGAGCAATGATTTTAACTTCCCTATAGAAGTATCCGAGTATTCATGGAGGCAGGTCCGACAAACTTCATTTGCTGAAACACCCGAAGGTTAAGTCTATCAAGTATTCCGAGTATCAGACTACATGCTTTACATCAAATATTGCTCAAAGTGATCCGAGCTTGCCAGAGTTGTGTATTTGTGCGGACTACTAAGACTACGCATAACATGACGGATCAACAAAGCATAAAAACGGAAGCATTGATATATTAAAAGAAGCATATTGTAGTTGCATTACTAATACAGAACCAGAAATCAGTGTACTTGGCAACAGATCTGTGCCATCAAAAATTAGCATTCAGAAGTTACAAAATTACTACGGGGCATACCCCAGACTTCTCATTGCGGAGGGGGCTGGCTTGGCCGGCTTCATCAGTTTCAGGCAGATTGGTGGAGGACGGATTGGCATTTGAGGCACCCGCGCGTGACTCAGCAACAGCATCAAAGGAAGCCTTTATGCTTTCGAACAAGTTGAAGTCCGCATCATGGCCGACGATTCGAGAAGGCTTGAAGTACCAATACATCAGATAATCCATGTTATCATGGAAAGGCGTGAAGCATACCTTCCATATAGCTCCCGGGACACATCTGGGAAGAAAAGGTCCGCAATTTGGTGATTTCAATTTCACCTTCCTCGGTGACCACCTCCGCGAACTCACACGCCGCTAACCACTCATCCGGGACGATTTACACCGGGATTTCAACTCCACCAGCGTCCGCGGAAGGATCCAATCCTTCCGCCATCCAGTCAAAGTTTGGAGGCACCAACCCCTTTGCTTGCAATTGGCCAATGGCGGATGAGAACCCCTCCAGGCGGAGGACGTCGGCCTTGTCAGCCATAAAGAACTTGAAGGAGCCCGACTTCATGAAGTCTTTAACAGCTTCGAGCCGGACGAATTGGAGATCTTCGAGGAGCGCATCCTTGTACTCCAGGAACGCCTTCATCGATTTCTCAATGAAGTTCTCCTGCCATTCCACGTCCGACTTTGCCTCCTGCCAGCTAGCCTTCAACTTGGCAACGAGCGTATCCTTCTTCTTCAATTGGGCCTCTGCCCATTTGACCTTCTCCGCCTCCTCCGCGGATGCAGCCAAAGCCTTATGCAGGTCCTCCTCAATAGTAGCCCTCTCTCTGGCCTTCCACTGCATGGCCTTGATCATGCATCCGAGCTACAAGAAGTCCGTAATGTCAGAAGTATTTCTAACTCAAAAGCTGAAACCAAAGAAGAAAAACAGGCAAAAGGTACTTACCCTTTGATGGAGTTCATGGATTTCTCCAACCCTCTCAACCTCAGGGAGTCTGCAACTCCGTTCATACTCCGCGTCAAGGGCCGCCTAGTCGCATAACGGCGGAACCGCGGAGAAAAGATGTCTCTTTGATGCAGGAGAAGAATCCGAGGTTGCGCCCCTTTTCTTGCCAGAGACGATGGCATCCCGCATCAACACATCCCCCGGAGGCGCGAACGCAGCGGAACCACCAGGACCAGATGTCCTCGGAGCACCTGCGGTTGGTGGCTTCGATGCAGTAGTACTGCGGGTTGCAGGACCTTTGCCCTTGTTGGGCACCTCCAAGACATGCGTATCCTCACCCGCCTTTTTCCGCCTCTCCACCTCAGCAGCAAATAGGGCCGCATTTTCTGGGTCTGCCATAGGCAAACCTACGGACGTATTGATTATTTAGGCCCTTTGGACAATGGAAAGCTCAAGGGCTTGCTGCTCCCTCTACTGTTTCTTCTTTTCTCGGAGGGTCGACATGATGTACTCGAACCAGTAAGCTGCGAAAGGAACGAACGATGTCAGATACGGATCTATCACACCATGAACAGCGGACAACCATGGAACAATCATGCATGACATTCGAAAACACACAAAAAAAAAAGGAAACATAAATCCTAAGTTAAGGATCCTTACAGAAGTCGGTCTTCCCTCCGACCTCCACAACGCCAGTCAGTCCGCACAGATAGAGCAGTCCCTGACAAATCAATCCGTCGAATGGGTAAGTTGGTGGGTTATGTTTCTTGTGGATCTCCGCCACCCACGGAGCCACGTTTTTTGGAAGAGGGCGCCAATCCGGAATGCTCTCCCTCAGAAATTTTGTGGGCAACCCCCATTGTTCTCGTCTCCTCGCGGACTCCCCAGGCTTTAAATCCATCCACACGAAGATGTATTTCTCCCACCACTTTGATCCAAGCGAGGAGATAGGATCCGATATGAAGTTATACGATTTCCTATTTACAAAAGTATAAAAAAGGGGATTCCCCGGACTAAAAGTTACATTGAAGAGCTGCCTGAAGTTTTCAAAGTTTACAGGCTGCCCCCTTCTCCGCGCAGAAAACCGCGAAGCAAATCAAGTTTCCCAAGGACTTGGGAATAACCTGGCTCGGACCTATTCCGATGTGATTCAATATATGCTTGAACTTGGAAGCAATGGGGACCTTCCATCCACAAGAGAAAGCCGCTTCATGCACACACATATATCCCGCTGGTGGATTGTAGAATGCGTGCCCGGGTTCAGAAACCATAATTTCTACGGACTCAGGAATTTCCCACTTCCGTCTCTGGAATATCCTCAGGTTTCACCTTGGACGGATTGTAGTCTGCACCGCCTTAGCTCCGCGACCCGCAACCAGTGGCGGATTATGTTGAGCGGGCACTCCTGGGTGCAAAACAATCCGGCGCCCAGAGCATCCCCGCGGACGAGCAGCCGGAGGGGCTTCCTCCTCTTCCTCCTCGTCATCTTCTTCATCTCCCTCTTCCTCCTCTTCTTTTCCACCTACGGGTCTCCCAGATGTACTTGGATGGGTCGGACCAGTTTCCTTTGCCACACGGTCCTCCTCTCCAGCCTCAAACATTTCAACATTCTCTGCCTCATGATTAGTATCACCTCCTTGTTCCGTCCGAGGCACGCTCGTATCAGCAGGCATGCCACCGCTGCCAATGGTCCGAGATTGGACTCGTACCTTTGTTCTCACGGCATTTGTCTTGTTTCTCACAGTCTCGTTCTGGGTAGTAACAGAGTCTCGGACCCCATGCCCTGCATCTTAATCTCCAGAAGAGACAACCTCCACAACGTCCGCATTACGTTCCTCCGCATGAAGGTTGTTTTGTGGAATCTCCAATTTCGGGTGGTCTGATGCAGACGAGGTTACCATCACAGACTCGGATCCTTGGTTTACTCCATGATCATAATCGTGAGCTTCGTATTGATTCTAACTATCGCTCTCGGACATCCTAGGGCACAGGGAAACGGATTAGAAAAAGATATTGTGGTCATCCGAGAGTTAGTTTACGTATCTTATTAAGTCCCATGGTCCGAGAAAACCCTACTTGATTGTGTGTTCCTAGGGGTCATTGTCTCTACCTATTGGCACCTACCTTGGCAAGCAAGGTCACGCCAAAGGGGAGTTCTATATGCCAATTGGCACTATTATCTACCATGCAAGGCGCAATAACAGAAAGTTCAACAAGTCTACTGGCACTATATTCTACCATACATGGCACGTTTACAAGGTAAATCTACGAGTCATATCTACAAATTGATACCATAAGTTCAACTATGGAACGCATGCAATACTAGAGTAACCAAAACTCAACATACGACACATAACTTGGCAAAAAACAACCTATCCCTACAGCATCCAAGCACGGAAATCCCACAAAGCATACATGCATCCGTGGTACAAGAAACAATATTCGAAATTTAGAGAAAGCCAGATTTACTTACTTGATAAAGTAGCTGGAGAAAGATTGACGGACGACGAAGCCTTGCTAGCTCTCCGACAGTGACTTGCACGGCAGATCTGATTACTCACTCGAAACCTTGCTTGCTTGGAAGTTAGTTACTTGCTCGGATTGCTTAAGAATGCTCTGAATTCAATTCAGCTAAAGTGTGACAATGACAGATCAGTGATCTATTTATAGAAGGCTAGTTGGGGAAGATGAAGCGTCGCATTACTTGGATTCCAAACCCAGCCGTTGATCATTTCAATCCAACGGTTGCATCGGTTCACATTTGGCGAAATTACATCACGCCCCATTAAATTTATTTTGGAAATTCTCCACTATCTCGGGATCCTCACTCATGGGCTGGACGGACGACTTACTGGGCCTCTTGGATCACTACTCCTCGGCCCAGATGAACCATTTCACATATCCAGCCCAACGGAATACTTCTTACACATTCTTCCACAAGAGACTTCTTTAAATCCTAAAATCGTACTCGGATCGCGATATATCTCGGATACAAATACCTTTTCCTTCTACAGTCCGAGATTTTTCCTATCCCGGACTGTAGAATGAAAAGGGGGTAATTTCTTGAAAACGGATACGGATTTTTTGCAGGAAAAGAAGGGATTTTTTCCCTCACAATTAGCGATTCGGACACGCTCCTAAACACACTTGTTCCTTTACTCATAGTTCCACAACTATCTTCTACTAAGATACTTGAAAACTAGGGGGACATATGTTGATACGGATATATGTCCAATCCGTTAAGGGCACCATAGAGCGTGTCCTAGAGCGCATCAAGGCTAAAATAGCCAATTCAGTACTTATCCGACCTTGGCTAGTCCGCCTTCCAGGTCAATCAGTACGCTCAAGTCAACACACCTTTTTAGCTGGTCCGACCTAGCTAGGTGCATGACTTTCGAACCTGACAAAAGGTCATATTGTCTCACAAGGACCACACACTATCGGTCCTAGGATGCCAAACGGACCGGATGGGATAAACTCGGACGTCACCTTAACAATAAGACCTAACGTATACACTAGAACCCCCAAGATACTTCCGAGCAGCTAGTATCTCGGACCGTCACTGAGCTACCTAAGAACAGACCAACTCAATAGAGCTCGGATCATTCTAAAAGGTTTCACACGGACCCATCAGCGGAAATAGTACTCTAAGGGGAGAAAGGACCAATCTACCCTCCCAGGCCCATCTAATAGTGTTAGACCCTCACATACTATTGGGCCATGGGCCAAGGGAGCATTGTTGTCCAAATCCTGAACATACACTTGGCATCATCTTATGAACCACTTCATAAGTACATGATAACTATAAATATAGCACAAGGTCTCGTATATTAAAGTAAGTGAACTCTTGTCATAATTTCCCTCATAATTACTACATTGAGAGCCTTCCTCTCTCTCTTGAGTAAAGTCTCTTCCCGGTTTGACATCTAGCAAACCGGGTTAACTATCTAACCCCCCCCCCCCCCCCACTTAGTCTTTTCAGGTGTCCCGGCTCGGACCAAGTCACCAGGTCGGACTTCAAGTTGGAGGCGGACCTTAGAATAGGGATTTGTAGTAGTTTAGCAAGTATTTGAGGCTCAACTCCTCAACAGTAGTTGCCTCATCTTCTGTCATCTCGTCATCATCGTCCGCATACCAAAGAGATAGCAACTCAGCTGCTGGACTGAGTCTGGTTTTAGATTTGTTGAGGTCAATACACAGATAGTTGATCGTCTCCTCTAATTTATGAGGAGTCAGTGTCATCATTTTTCCTCCTGCAGCTCTATCCACCATCTTTTTGCACTCCCCTGATATAGCTTTGTAGAAAACCCATTGTAACGATGCTAATGGAAAACCATGGTTTGGATGTGTCTGCTACAGCTCTTTATATCTATACCATGCTTTAGTGATTGCCTCTCCAGAATCCTGTCGAAAATCACATAACGGTTCCATATCTAAACAGTTTGCTGCAACATGACCATCCATCCCGCACATATAGCAAATCGGACCATCCCTATCTTCAGTCACAGTGGTAGTGGTGGTAGTGGTGTCTGAATTCGGTTCAACTACAGAGTCAGATTTCTCATCCTCTTGGTTATCTCCGTTTTCATATTCTTCTCTAACAAGCTCCGCAAACTCTGTGATCAATGCAACCAATTCCTCGATCGTATCCTCAAGTTGTTGAGGAGTCAAATCTAGCATTGACCCACCAGCGAATCTATCCACCGTTCTTTGACAACCGATTGTGATACCATTGTAGAAACACCACATGAGCTCTCCCAATGTTAAACCATGGTTCTGATGCGTCTGCTGCAGCCCCTTAAATTTATACCATGCTCTATCGAGTTTCTCTCCAGAAACCTGTCGAAAACGAATGAGTGACTTCCTATCTGCACAATTTACTGCAACATGACCGTCCGATCCACACTCATAGCAATACGAGTAATCCATACGCTCCTGCACACACACAAAAGAAACCAAAGTAGTTCCCCCAAACAAACTATACTAAAAAAAACTAGCAATAATTAACTAATATATACAACTGAAAATTACAATTCGTAAACTTAACAAAGGAGTTAAGTCCCCGGCAGCAGCGCCAAAAACTTGATGTGTCAAATCAAAGTTTTATATCTATGTTTAAGCCAAGAGTTAATTCTCAACACTACGAAAACTTGCAGTGCAGTGAAGTTAACCCCGAGGTCGGTCTCGAAGGACTTAACTAAGCTGAGTCTTGTTTACGAATAGTAATTACAGTAAGGAAAGCGGTAAAGGTTATTTTTGCTTCGGCAGCAAATTGACTCTTATTATCTATCAACTATGTGATCTAACCAGAAAACAGATTAATCTAAATGAGAATCATATGATCAAAGAATTATGGTGTGGTGACAGAAAACAAGCTAGCTAGCAGGAAACATGCAACAATAAAGATGTCGATTTACTCTAGTTATCACTGGGACATTCCCTACCGATTATTACACTGCTCTAGGCTTTTCTAGGCAGACACCTTATGTCACGTAAGGTACGGAGAACTATGACAATGAACTAATTGTATAAAGTTCTAGAAAACAAATAGCATTAGTTAAGGCGTCAATTCCACTAAGCTACAATTAATAAGCTAATGTAGATATTAATGTTTGCAACAAATCAATAGATATAGCAAGACGTAAAACGTTTTGGTTAAAAGGAACATATGCTTAATCTATTGGTGATTTTGACGTAATGAACATCAAACAGAATATTGCATATGCAATTAATCAAAACAGCACAGAGTAAATCGCATCTTATATATATTGAATACACGAACCCTAACTAGCATGCATTGAATTCATCACCACCCCATAACTAGGCTGCTTAAGCACTCATCATATGCAAAACATAATCAAAATCATAAACCGGCATACATTAAACATAATCAATACCAAAAACCAAGAAACGAGATAAGAAACAATTTTACCTAATCGTGTCACAAACCCTAGGTAAGAATTGAAGAACTTGAATAGAACTGGTGGAAAGTATGATGAATATGTTGTCAATCAATAATCAATCGTCGTATTACAAGAGAAAACGGTTCAATTACCTCCACGAATGGGTAGGTAATTGCCTTGGAAAATCGGTTCTAGGTTGAAAGCAAAGAAGAAAAGAATAACAATAATGTTGTTGTGAAAATAAAAGCTAGAGGTCCTATATATAGTGAAAGAGACTAATTCTAAACGAATCGGGAAAAAGAATCAATGCAGGCGAACAAATACTTATCGGGCCGCCAAGAAAGGAATCAGCGTCCTTGATTCAAGAACTGCATTGCTATTTTTACGCAAAGAATCAAGGCCGCCAGTTCTTCCTGGAAGAAGCAATTTGCCATTTTACGCCTTTTGACTCCAATTCTTGGTATTTTGGTCTTCCCGCTCCACTTCTAGTATTCATACGAGGCATTGGAACTCCATATCCTGTAGATGTATAAAAAATATACCGTTTTGCCGTCAATTAATGCGGTTTAGCCAAATACCTACAAAATACACAAAACATGAAAACGTAACGAAATACAAATAAAACACAAAAAAATTATACCTGAGTATAGCAATAAGACGGTAAAAAAGACCGAATGAGACGATGTAAAATCGACTCATCAGCGTGGTTCTATCATGTCCTCCTTGGATGATTTTTGCTAAGTTCTCCAATGACCTCATCTTCTTTTTCCTTCTCAAACCTTTTCAGGAAGAGGGTGGTGATATCCATATAACACTTGATGAAGCCTTTGGGTAAGGATGCCCACCAGTCCATTGCCTCTCTAAAGAGCATCGTCGTGAAGGTAAGAGCCTTCATATTGTCATTCAGTCCATTTGACTTCATTCGACTCTCGTATCTTCTTGGGTGTCCCATGGTGCAAGTATCGTTGTAGTACTGTTCTAGGTTATGAATCATGGTATTAGGACGCTTTCTTTCCCTTCTTAACTCATCACATAAAGGATTTCGAGTCCTTGCTTTCACCTTCTCGTGAGCCTTCACCATCTTCCCAAGAGTCAATCTGAGTTTCTAGAGCCTTTTATTGGATGTAGATTTCCTCAGCGGTGAGCCTCTCCGGTCCTTAGGCTGATTACTACATCAGCAGGAAGATCATCTAATTGGATCACTAGTATGCTTTCAGCCATATGATCTCTAACGCTGAGCTGAGGAGCAGGTGGGCGACTAGGACCAACTTCTTCAATCTTAGGCTTGACTGGGCGTCTCTGGCGTTGGCCTTGGGATGCGATGGCTCTCCTGTTGAGGAGATTTCAGAGATCTTCTGGGCGGGCAGGATCTGCTAACCTCTCAGAGATCAGATGTTGTTCAATCCTAGACTGAGTAGGTTCAGCTTGCCTAGGAACTACTGCTAATGGAGTGACTTGAGGCGACTGGATGTTGTTAGGACCAAAACACCCTTGAATTATAGTGAGTAAGATGCCAAATTAGTTCTCGTTCATCCCGAACTCATCGGGTCGGATAACCTAGCCATTAGGAAAGTTGAAATTTTGACCTGGTGGAGGACTATGTGTTCCTGTCGGAGGAACTTGTCCTTTTCCTCCTTGAACAGCTGTGATGGGGCCTTGGACTCTTGGCGCAGGAGCCAAGTTTCCCCAAGCTTGTGGATCCACCCTTGTCCTAGGCGGCGCTTCTCCTCTTCTCCAGTCTCCTAAAGAGACACTTGAGGTGTGCCCATCACTAGGGTAATCCTCGTCGCTCCTTGACGCTCCTCTTCTTAGTTGCCTTCTTACCACAGGGGTGTTCCTACCCCAAGTAGGTGGGCACCCTCAAGGCCTAGGAACTGGAGTTCCTTGTCCCGCAGTGACGGCTCTCGGTGATCTTCTCGGTCTTTCCAGTGCTTATAGAGCTATGAAACTTTTTGTAAAGTTTCCCACATACGGCACCAAAATGTTGAGGGGGTGAATCCTCAACACTACTAGTTATTGCTAAGTCTTTGTCCCAACCCTTCAATGCGTCCTAGTCCGCTTGAGCTGTTCCTAAGTTCTTCTAAGTGACTTCTGATAAGGACCTGCACAAAGACTAGTTGGGGGGGGGGGGGGGGGGGTTAGAACCGTAGACAGGTTTGCTTAGTTTCAAACCGGGCGGAGACTTTACTCGAGAGAGATTGAATAGTCAACTCTGTATAGTATTTTGGGTATGAATATGTGAAGATGGCTTACCTTGTTTATGGAGATATATCCTATATTTATAGGCTTCCCATGAGAATGGGAGAACTCACAAGATCGTGCCAAGTGGACTTTCCAGATCGTGCCACCAATGCCTTATTAGGCCTATGACCCATTAGGTTGACTTAGCCCATGTACCCTTTTGGGCGTTTGAGGGCATTGTGGTCCTTTCACCAGCCTGAATGGATTTGAGGGTTAGGATCAAAATCGACGACCTTAGGATGGAGAGGTTAGAACGTTCAGCTTAGGACCATAGTCCGCTCATTTCTAAGAGGTTAGACGTCCCGCTTAGGACCGTAGTTTGCTTCGTTCTAAGAGGTTCGGACGTCTCGTTCAGGACCGTAGTCCGCTCCCTTTTAAGAGGTTATGACGTCCCGCTTAGGACCGTAGTCCACACCCTTGGGGTGGAGCGGTTAGGACGTACTGCTTAGGACTGTAGTCCACACTTTTGGGGTGGAGCGGCTAGGACGTACCACTTAGGACTGTAGTCCACACCTTTAAGAAGACTCATGGTGCTTAGGACGCCTTTGAGGCTCTGAACATATTTCCGTATCAACAGAGACTAAATAATAATTTAATACCGGCTATATTTCCCGAAAATTTGAACCAAATGGACCGTTAATATAAGGTGTTGTATCACACTTGCATGCGAATTAAAGAATATTTTAGCCGTAACTGGAAAAACTGAACCAAATGCGTAAATTAAAATATCGAGAATGATGATAAACTGCCAGATAACCATTAACCACCATTGCCCCCCACTAACATTTGAACCTTAGCCGGTTATGATACCACACAAAAAACCACCTCTGACCTCTATATATCTTGATTTCCAATTCTAAAATACCATTAATTCTCACTTTAATCTCTCTCAACTCATCCATACTGACATACTGTAAATTAACATACACAATTATGGCATCGTTCTTATCTTGGTGCTTTGCTACTACTTGCCTCATTCTTTCCATCACATATTTTGCGCCCCTAGCACTAGCTGAGGACTTCACTGTTGGCGATACCCATGGCTGGCATCCCCTGGCTCCAAACGAAACTGACATGTACGTTCGATGGGCCGCCAATCACCGAATCCATGTCGGAGATTCTCTTCGTAAGTTGTACTTAATTCATCATATATAATGTAGTTATGTTAAGTTACATAATTTCATGTTAGGGGTGGACCAGTCCACTAATTCAACTCGTCAATAAAATCTGATCACATGCCAGATAAGCATACGTCATTTTATGTGAGATGGTGACTTATTATAGTCACCTTGAGAAACACCATATTCTTCAATTTATGTTCTGACTTGTGTAAAAATTGGTCAGGTTTTGTGTACAAGAACGACTCTGTACAAGTAGTTGATAAATGGGGATACTATCACTGTAATTCTACTCACCCAATATCGATCTTCAGAGACGGAAACACAGTCATCAATCTGGAGAAACCAGGGTCGATTTACTTTGCGAGTGCTGACCTGATCAACTGCAAGAATGGGCAGAGATTAATGGTGGAAATCATGTCACTGAACCCGATTTCTCCTGATGCGCTTTCTCCATCTTCTAGTTCAGAATCGAAGACGTTCTCGGTCTTTTCAGAAATGGTTCTGCTGTTGTATGTACTTCTTGTCAGTATGTAGGTCTAGTATTGGTGTTAAGTATAATGGTTAGATTTTTAGGACCTTTTAGTTTAATTTGTGTTCTGTCTTATTGTTTGATTCAGTTGTTGTCTGTACTGTGATATTAATTTTATGTAATAATAATGTCGTTCTAAGTTTACCTCTTTAATAAGACAGTTTAATTTTACTTTTGTCAGCTATTTTATTCTGAATCGATCTTAAATTGAATGTAAAATGTTCAATTTTTTTTATATAATGAAATTTTAAGGGTTAAATTTTCATTATATAAAAAAATTGAACATTTTACATTTGCGATTTACGATTAATTCAGAATAAAGTTGAAAAAAAAATCAAAGTGGAAACTTGTTATTTTATGAAGTACTTTGGATTATATAAGTATCGAGTCGATTTTTGTCAAATTTTGTGTTTATTTATCTACTCTACATTGTTAGTTCCTATGTAATAGTATAAATGAAGATAAAGATGCACAAAAAGTTATAAACAAACCGTATTTTTCTTATAATTGGTCTGAAGCATGTGCTTGCACAGTTTTCTTAAAACAAAAACATCCCCTTCCCTACGGTGCTTGAGGTAATCGACAAACGGTTGTTTCCTATGATACAACGGAACAACAAAACAACTAGCCACACAATCTAGCTGTTTTTGGCGAACTAAACTTATACCTTGATTATACCATACTCAGCTAGTTAAGTACTTAGAGAATGATGACGGGTCTCGGCAAAGACTATTGTCGGTGAAAGAAAGTTCAGGTTTTCTACCGTCAGTCGATGTATTGCTCTCACTATTGTCAGTCGAAGTGTTGACACGCGACATTTGATGTTGCTCTACATCGCCCTAACCTGCTACTTGTTACTATATATATATTGAAATACAATTTTATCCTTTTATAGTAAAAAAATAGTGAATAACTTTTCAGTAGAATTGTAACGACCCAAAAAATTCGAGAATCGAATTTACACGTTTGAGCATAAAGCGAGCGTCAAAGCATAATTCGTAGACCGTGATCGTTGGCCCGATATATTGTCCCTTTTTTTCAGCACAGTTTTCCATGTTCATGCCAACCCCAAGTGCTCTTTAATTTAATGTATTAAAACTCAAGTAAACCTATTAATTAATACTCCAGCAGTTACGCCTCTAGTCTGATATATACGTTGCCATCTTCCAGCCGTTCCAGACGTCACTTTCTACTTATTCAGACAAAACCCTCAGCTAAAACTTCGTGCAAATATTCTGCAAAGCGCAGTCGTATTCTAAAATCGATTTCCGGTTCATTAACCATCAGATCAAGCCGAATTTTGGAGAGCAGATTGCTAACAAACTGTTCTATACTTTCACCATAAGAATCAAAACTATTTGGATTAGTGAGTCATCCAGAATTTAATGTCGAACAGAGGACTGTTTTCGAACCCCTCCTCAATCCTTATCTATCGTATTTGTTTTCTCAAGGCAAGTTCCCTAAGGCTCATTCACATTTATGTATTAAGTGTTAGAATTATAAATTATGTTGTATGCAAGTTCTCTTAATATTTCGTCCACGATTAATTGGTTGTTGTTTATGGTATGATATGCTATGCTTGCAAATTTCCCATGGTTCATTAATGTTTATATTATTGTTATAGATTTGTAGTTCATGTTAGTGTCCAAAGTTGTTATAAGAATTTCACAATAGCTAAAGCTTATCTTGTACAGTTTATATTCATGTTTGCATGAGTTTTAGTTCTTTCCAGTGAAATTGGGTGCAAAAGGTAGGTACAAGGGATGTTAGTACTATGTTAACTATATGAAATTGCATGAGTTGATTCTATGTTTCTCATTATTTGCTCCTGTGTGCCTGCTTCGATTTGTAGAGAATGTGTACTTGAAGTGTTTAATGGTTGGATCTTTTGAGATTAGTGCTGAATGATTTGGATTTGCTAAAGTTGTTTAAGTCACATGATTAATTGGATCACTAATTACATTTGTAAGCCTTACTGCAAGAATCCTTCTATGGCATATTTTCTTGTTTATTTACTCTTCTTGGTTTCTGCTAATCATGGTATAAAGTATTCTGAATTGCTATATTATATATATGATTGATGTTGTACACACACTTTAGTCCATGCATTTATGAGTTGAAGTTGAATATAGGGCCATGCATTCAGTTTAAAAAGACGTTAAAGTTTCAAGTATGTTTCAAAGTTAAAGAAAATTAAGGGTTCATAAGGACACCACCCTAATCATTTGTGGAAATTTCAAGAGTATCGGCTAGAGTACGATTAATGTCTCTAGCCGTTTTTTAAGAGTATTAAGAGGCCATCATGTGCTAGGGTAAGACCTTACGATGCCAAGTGAGCTCGCGATCATGTTAAGTTTTTAAGACATTTCAGAGAACGCTTCAAGACAAGTTTAAAGTTCAAGTTAAGAGTTTTTAAGAAGAACACGTTCAAGTGTTCAGAGTCAAGTTAGGTCTTAGTGTTGCATTGCATTAAGTAAGATTAAAAGTTTTAAAAAATATGAAAATAGAAGTTAAGTCATGACACGTGCATGGAAATTGCTCAGTCAGTGGTCACGATTGACCCTTGATAAATTTATCAATTTTAGGTACTTGAAACCGAGCTGATCGGAGTGGTGAGTGTTGCCGGAGCAGTGATCATTATCAGGAAGATCTTTAACATTTTTCAATTCACGATTTCAAAGACTTTGTAATGATTAAAGATTTATGCTATTTATAATTTTGCTGCATTATTTTACTAGTTAGTGAATTGGTACCTAGAATTTCATGCCAAATATTTTGACGCTGCCTAAAGAACGCTTTTAAATTTTTATAATTCATATTCGAATTTATGTTCTCATTTAACTAACGCGAAGTATATTTCCTGGGTCTTTTTTAAAAATCCGGGCGGTACAAGAATGATTTAATATTAAAAAATACTACTACTTATATATGTGTGTGTTTCAGGATTTCATACATTGAATATTTCTGAAGTTGTTTAACAGAGTCAATTAAGACAAACTTATAAATGCTTTCTCTCTCTAGCTCTCTCTCTTTCTAAAATGTTCTCTCTAGTGATAGCTGATTCCTCTGGCTGGAGGCTTGATCCCAAGAGTTCTCGTTCCTTCCCCCTTGCTTTCTTCTTTTTCCAACTCCATTAAAAAGTGAGGTTGACCTTGTGAGGTGACAGGAAAGTACTTTCTCTTCTTTGTCATTTGAGTGCGTTTGTGTTTTGGTTTTGACCTGCTCTTTTTCAAATTTAAAATTACTTTCTTTTCTTTAACTTTTAGAATATTCTCAGTGATTTTGTCTATCTTTTCTGAATAAAGCCTCCTTTTATGTGTGGTGTGTTGGCATTCTTTTCTTGTCTTTTCTGTGGTGTTTAAACAGGTTTAGCCTTTTGCTAGTATCGTCACCTCTACTCCATAGTCTCTCTGATCTGCTTTTGGACTCGAATAATGGATGATGATTTGATGAATATGCTGGGAACGTAAATGAGGTTAACATCGAGTGAGGAGCAGGCTATCTCGATTCCGGAAGGATTATGGCAATCAAGTACGATTAATCTTGATCTCTGTTTGGTAGGCAGGGTGTTGACAAAGAAAAACATCCATATCGATTCCTTCAAGAAGGCAATGTTGGGTGGGTGGCATTTGGCCAAAGGAGCTAGCTTTCAGAAATTGGGAACGAATCGTATTTTGATCCAATTTGGTCATGTGGCTGAGAAGCGCCGGATATTATGGAAAGGGCCGTGGGCGTTTGACAAGAACCTTGTTATCCTTTTTGAGATAGCTAACGGAGATGATCCGATGACCGTCTCTCTCAACGTGTGCAATTTCTTTGTGCACGTGATAGGGTTATCATTTGGCTTCATTAACCAGAAGATGGCTGAACATATTGGTGGTGCACTTGGTCAGTTTGTGGATTTCGATAGTGAGACAAGTCAGAAGTCTGGAGGTATAATGCGCGTTCGAGTAAAGCTTGATATCACGAAACCTTTGGCTCGAGTTATGAACCTGGAAGGGCCGCATAAACAGAAGATGAGAATCAGTTTCAAGTATGAGCGTCTCCCGAATATGTGTTAATTCTGTGGTGTCTTAGGACACTTGGTCCAAGACTGCCATGCTTGCTTGGATTTACTGGGGTACAAAGATAGGGTGGCAGATGAAAAGTTGACACAATCACTAACAAAACTCCTACTAAGCCCACTGTAGACCCAATTATAACCGAAACCCAAAAAATAATAAGCCCGAAAAAATGCAAGAGGTTTGACATCACACTGACATTCACAGAATCACATGCACAAGTCCAAAAAGATCGTTTCCCGGGTAAATAGAACTTAAGTCTAACCCGGTAGTCCCTCACAAGTGGATCCTATGCAACTAATCTCTCACACTCCTGGAAGTGTCCAGTATGGGTAATCACTCAAGAATATAAAGAGAAAAGGAAGGTGACTTGCATCACAAAATTGCCTCAAATACCTCATGCATTGTACTCAATCAGTTAAGTCAGAAGGGACTTTTATCACATTTCTAAAAACATTCAGCAGTTGACCTATAAAAAGGCAGTCGTTCTCTCTTTTTTCAATATATATTTTTTTTCATTTTTTGCATACTCTTTTTTTGCAGTCTTATATATGACCCATATGCTTATATATTTTTTCTGTCTCAATTTTTTGGTAGTGTACATTTCTGAAAAGTCCGACTTTGTATGCGTCTTTGGTTTGGTATACATGCCATCAACCCTCATGGACATATGGCTTTTTAGGACCACG
This sequence comes from Plantago major, assembly GCA_026545765.1. NCBI lineage: Eukaryota > Viridiplantae > Streptophyta > Magnoliopsida > Lamiales > Plantaginaceae > Plantago > Plantago major. The sequence continues at coordinate 61,677,237 of CM048844.1, read as the reverse complement.
CCGGTGTGTAGGTAGTATTTGAAACATGCCCAACACGACTAACGGTGGCACAAGTGCCATAGATACACTCCGGGACTTATTGTAATGTTTTTTTGAGAGAACAAAAGCCGAACACAGTCATTATCAACATATACAGTACACGTAAACCTCCTCCCCAAACTTGTTCTTGGAACGGGTTTGGCATAAACAAATAAGAATGGAAAACATGTCGTTCCTCATACTTAACTTACACAGAGTACACATGAGAATGATGGGGCGCAAACAAGAGAGTTTGCACTTCCCGAGAAATCACACAAGAACAAAATTGTCGGTATAAATATTTCATTTTTTCATCGGCTACTAAGCATGCTCACAGGCTTTTAGACTACAGAACTAGAACAAACTTTCTATTTACATGAGAAACGAACTTAGTAAACTTAAACATGCAAACTGCTAATAGTCAATGATCAGTCAAAGCAAAAACATTAAACAGGATTAGTACATGCAATAGATGCTCGACTTGGGAGTCAGACTTACACACAAGAGAAAATCACGAAAACGAGAAAAAGACACACAAAAAGATAAAAAGACACGACACAGACACATATATGGATAATTACATGAAAGCTACCTCCCTCCCCAAACTTAAACTAGAGATGGTCCCTAGCGAATAGGCTAGAAAGAAAGAAAGCTGAAAATGTACTTCCCTGAAACGTGTGGCTGCTGCTATCCATTATCGAACGGGAACGAATCCCTTGCATCCTTCCCGCCTAGTTCAGCGATTTGGGAGCCATCCTTATCTCCTATTCTCCTGTTTTCCATGATTCCATTCAAACTAAAATAAAATAAATCAAAATAAAAAACTAGAATAAAACTAAGGGAATCAGGGGGAAAGTAAAAACGACAAAAGGGGTCGAAACTCCCTGGGTCTAAGCCTGCACTGTGGCTCTGTAGGGCGAACATATCGGATGGCTACTTGAGTAGCAGCTAGGCAAGTGGGTGGTGAAGCATCTTCAAGAATCTCGTCTTTAGATACCTCCTCTACGCACCCTCCATCAACCTCAAGAGTAAACAAGTCAGGTTCAGGTGTCGTTGAAGAGTATGGCAATTCAAGCTCTACAACTATCTCATCACCAAAACTCTTCTTGAGCTCAACCAACTCAGTTGGGATCTCTGGTGGAGGAGTAGTGAAATGGGAGGTCCATCGTCCAGAATCGGGGGAAATCCAATCAATGAAAGAGTCTGCTATCTCACTCCACGTAGTCAATGACCCCGTAGGTTGACTAAAACTCCATTGTCTAGCAGTTCCTTCCAATGCTCCATCGAACATCCTCACGCAAAAATGTTGATTCGTAAGGTAAACCCCTTCTTCATTTGCCTTAAGGAGTATAAACACTCCATCTTGAAATGCCGCCAAGAATTCCCGAGCATCGCCATACCCATCAAACTTGGTAGTAACTGAGTAGTACTCCAGTTTTACCTAATAATCCTTTGTTTCTTCATCTTGATTTATGCAAGGTCCTTTTGGCATAGAATAGAATGACCTCAAGTAATCTCCCATAGTCTCTCCCAACTTTGAACACTCCCAGAAGGACTAACCCTGCGCTCAAAGAGACAAATCCAAGGAGAAGAATCCACAAGAACACAAAATCAAAAAGGAAAACAAGAACATGAACTTAACTAATCTATACAACTGAAAAATTACAATTCGTAAACTTAGCAAAGCAGTTAAGTCCCCGGCAGCGGCGCCAAAAATTTGTTGTGTCAAATCAAAGTTCTAAATTTGTTTAAAAGCCAAGAGTTAACTCTCAACACTACGAAAACATGTAGTTCAGGGAAGTTAACCCGAGGTCGGCTCGAAGGACTTAACTAAGCTGAGTCTTGTTTACGAATAGTAATTACAGTAAAGAAAGCAGTAAAAGGGTTGTTTGCTTCGGCAGCGAATTTGTTCTATATTATCTATCAACTTGGCCTTTTCTTCTTCTTGTCATACGTTAAGTTGAAATTCATTTTGAACTGGCGAGAACCCCAGCGAATCACTAACTAATCTAACTAGAAAACAGATTAATCCAAACGACAATGATATGAATAAAGAGAATTATGGAGCGATAACGTGAAACAAGCTAGCTAGCAGGATACATACGATCCACATGATAGATTACGCAAGTTGTCACAATCTTGAGTTCAAAAACGAATAGCACTAGTGGAGGCGTCAATTTCGACTAGGCTACAATCAATCTAGCTAATCCTACTATTACTGTTTGCAACTAACTATTAGATCAAAGCAAGACGCAAAACGTTTTGGTTGCCAAGGATCAAATGCTTAATCTAACAGTGATATTGACGGATTGCGCATCAAACGTAATAGCAAGATATGCGATCAACCTAAAAGGTACAAGTAATCTAAACCCGATGCACTTCGAATCTCATGAACCCTAGCTAGCATGCATTGAATCAGTCACCACCCCATAATCGGGGTGTTTAGCTACTCAAATTATACAAAGACATAATCAATATTCTATATAAACAGGCTCCAAACATAATCTGAAGCAAGAAACAAAGATTCGAACGGATTGATACAATTTACCCTTCGTTGTCACAAACCCTAGGTAGAATTGAAGAACTCAAACGAATCGATGTGAAAAGCTATGTAGATAATCTCCCAATCAACGTCAATCGTCGGATTACAAGATAAACGGTTCAATTACCTCCAATAATCGGTAGGTAATTTCCTTGGAGAGGTTCTAGGTCGAAAAGTAATAAGAAGAGAAGAATAATAATGAATGTTGTGTCTAAAAGATCAAGAAAATAGGTTATATATAGTGAAAAACGCTGAAAATCACGTCATGGCCCGAAAAACGGCCGATACTGGGCCAAAAAGACATCTAGCATCACCAGCAAGTCGCCTGGCATCGCCAGTCGACTTATAGAGTCTGACTGGCGGATGCCAGTCTGACTTCTGGCGTCGCCAGTTTCCTCCTGCATCGGTTTTTTGCCTTTTTGAATATCTAAACATCGGAATTTGGACATAGTTCATTCTTCATAGTTGTATCTCTTGGTCTTATCTACGCGTGGACACCAAGATCAGGTCAATCGGAGTTCATATGCAAAATTTATGGCTAAAATTCCAAAGCTGCTCCATCGTAGTTCGAATTTCGTGCGCTTTCACTTAAAAGCCCTAAAATCTTCGTCCGAACTCCGAATCCACTTCCGTTTCGACCTATCAACTCCTTTTTCCACCAAATTTCAGGTCCATAAACTTCCATGCTTCTATTAATGCATTAAATGCCCTGGTTTAGCCCTTGTTTTAATGCAATTTCACCAAACACCTACAAAACACAAAAAACCACAAAAACGTAACAAAACACTAATAAAACACATAAGAATTATACTTGAGAATGAAAATAAGATGGTAAAAAAGACCGAATGAGACGATGTAAAATTGACTCATAAGAGTAAGGACCATAGTAGCTAGTAGAGATAAAATACTAACAGTATTACATAACTGGTGACTAATATATCATTACATGATTAACGATAAAGTCATTCATCTACCGTTCGAAAAGATTCCAAAGTTACAACATATGGACGAATTACAAAAGGAGATAATATTTCTTAAGCTTCATAGTGGAAACTTTTGAAAAATGCAACTTTCCATCCATCACTGGTACTCATCCAACAGATCATCATTAAGAGTTCCAAAGTCGGGTTCATCTGAAAACAGTTTAAGAAGATGGGATGAGCTAAACGAGCTCAGTAGTAACGGGGTGGGGTCATCGTTTAGAGAAAATATGGTTTATTTTGAATGACATTTCCAACATTATCTTCCTTAAGTTTAACATTTTATTCGACCGCTTCTAATGCAAAATTTACAGGTTAAGAGATCGGTGTTTGATTGTCCAAGGTATTTTTAGTTATTCACATTTACACTTAGTGTTTCCTTTTACCAGTGATGTTTCTATCCGTTCAGCATCTAAGTTCAATTAACCATCTACGGTATTAGATTATTATATTACACGAGTTAGGGTCAGTCCTCTAGAGGTGGCCCCTACGAACTCGAGTGGTGGCTCCCACCGTGATATACGATGTAGCACTTCTATTCGCATGGCACTTACAACTGCCCGATTTGGAATGGATCAGTCCTCTACAGGTGGCCCCTACGGACTCGAGAGGTGGCTCCCACCACAATTCTGCGATGTAGCACTTCGTTCCGCATGGCACTTACAACTGTCCAATGGTAGCTTATGTAGGAACGGTCCTTTAGAGGTGGCCCCCACGAATTCGAGCGGTGGCTCCCATTGCAACGCAATGTAGCACTTCGTTCTGCGTGGCACTTACAACCGTCCTAAAATACAAAGATGGACGCTTTTTACTCGAGGTTGCCACCCTCGTTTGTACTCTTTTTAACGAGGTTGCCATCCTCTATATAACTTTCACGTCTTCATCTTTTCAAACATTCTTTGGAATCTTAATTATTTCTTTAATGGTAGGTTTCATGTGTAGGTATATAAGATATCTCCTTTTCTCACTACAAGAATTCTGTGTATTGGCGACGGTAAGGGGCGACGGAAAGTTATCCGTCGCCCCTTAACGACGGATCGGTGGTATTTGGCGACGGATAGGGCGTTTTGCCCTATCCGTCGCTAATCCGTCGTTAAGGGGCGACGGATATTAGTCACCACTATTAGTAAATTTTAGGACAATGTGAGTGGTATGCTAGCCACTATATGTGAATGGTATGTTAACTTGGGTGATATGTTAGTCACCACTGTGTTAGTATATTTTTGGACAATGTGAGTGGTATGTTAGCCACTGTATGTGAGTAGTATGTTAGCCGCTAAACATGGGTGATATGTTAGTCACCATTGAATATGTTATGTTGTGTTATCTTATTAAATTGATGTCTCGATTTAAGTTAAATAATTTGGATGTTGTCTGGAATTGGGAATGTAGAAAAAGTACTTCATTCCCAACAGGTTGCTCCACCTGATATGGCCTTGTTTCGAGACACTGGGGTCAGCTCGATACAAGGACATGGTTTGCACTATGAAGAAGATGTGGCAACAAAACAAAAGGCATGCATGGTGTGATGAGGAGGAGTGGGCGCTTTGGGTGGCCTATTGGACTCGAAATGATGTCCGACAGATTTCGGATATCAATAGAGAGAACCGGCTGACAGAGCCGTCTGAGGGCTCTAGCAGAGGGGTGGCCATTTACCACTTAGGGTCGCAAGCTGTTCTTACACATCACGTGAAATCTGTAAGTGTACATCTAATTTGGTCAGTTTATTCGTACATGTGTTTTGTGTTTCATTTCTATACCTTTAATGAGTTCCTAGCTAAATGTTTGCCTTTAATGAGTTCCTAGCTAAATGTTTACCTTTAATGTGTTTTGTGTTTCATATGTTCTTCAGGTGTCTTCAGGGGTGCAGAATACCGCCTTCGAGTACTTCAAAAGAGCGAAGCTGATGAACGGCAGATGCGTTTACAGCAAGTCCGAGGCTATTGCGGTACGTTAATTTTGTTTAAAATTCATATTTATGTAGTACAAGTTATTATGAAAAAACTGTAACTCATGATATCTGCATTTCACGGTTTCAGGCTGAGGTGGAGGCTCAGATTGAGAGACCACCCAACCAACCCAACCTCTCAACCTTTCAAATAAACAAATAATTGTTTTCTAATTCATATACCCAACCTTCCAACCAACCCAACCACAACAACAAAATGTAGTTTATCCATGACCCCCACCAATACAACCAATTCAATAAACATAATTATTCTTTTCATTATTATCATAAAATAATTATAATAGATCTAATTAATATAATAATCATATATAATATTAAAAAACTTTAACTTAAATTGAAAAATTAAAATACAAGGTGATGTAGCAATTTAAGACTACAATACTAAATTACATGAAAAAAAATTACAATGCTTCAAATGTAATTTCAAAATAAACAACGCTGCTGAAGCATAAAAAATTGAAAAATTACACATTTAGTCCTCATCATTAAAATGCTCCCATATGTGCTCAATTAAGTCGTTCATAAGTTCCCTGTGACCATTTCTGTTGCGAAGCTGCTCCCTGTTAGTCATATATCGGGCTAGACGTGCAACTCGTTCAGTGGAGTAGTTGAAAATAGGATCAACAACGTCTTCTTCATCATCATCTTCATTCACATGTCCGGGACGATCTTTCATGAATTCGGTGGGATCGGTATAGTTTAGGTAAGTGTCCCTTTCATCTTCAACTATCATATTATGGAGGATGATGCAAGCAATAATAATTTCCCTCATGGCATGTCGATCCCATAGAAGGCATGGTTGTTTAATAAAAGAGAAAAGAGCATGTAGAATACCAAAAGCCCGCTCAACATCTTTCTTAACAGCCTCCTGATGTTGAGCAAATAACTTGTGCTTGCAAATAATAGGAGCCTTAATAGATTTCACAAATCCAGCCCATTCTGGATAAATTCCATCAGTGAGGTAATATCCCATATTCCTTTCACGACTATTAACAGTGTAATTGACTTTCGGCGCTCGACCTGATAAAATATCATTGAAAACAGGAGATTTGTGTAGCACATTAATATCCTTGTTCTTACCTGGGGTTCCAAAAAATGCATGCCAGATCCAGCAATCTTCTGATGCAACAGCTTCCAAAATGATTGTTGGCTTCCCACTTCTTCCTTGATACTGCCCTGCCCAAGCAGTAGGACAATTCTTCCATTCCCAGTGCATGCAATCAATACTGCCCATCATTCCTGAAAATCCGCGTCGCTCACCAATCTTGAAAGTCGTGCCATGTCTTCTTCGGTTGGACTCCTGAGGTATTCATTCCCAAAGTTGGCAATTACGCCTTCTACAAACTTCATAACTGATTTTCTTATCACCTGCTCGCTCATTCGTAGGCACTCATCATGCACGTCTAGTGGTATTGCCTAGGCTAAAACTCTTATAGCAGCAGTGTATTTTTGAATCAATGACATACCTAGTCGACCAGTGGCATCTCGCCTTTGTTGAAAATATTCGTCTGAACTAAGCTTTTCCATTATACGTTCGAACACGTGCTTTCTCATTCGAAACCTCCGGCGGAAAGTGTCTTCCAGGTAGATTGGTTCCGGAAAGACTGAGAAATACATTTTGAACAAGTTTTGATGGCCTTCCTCACGAATTCGTTCAATATGCCGCCTCCTAGCTCTAATATTGTGTTATGTAGGCTGTAACAACAGAGTAGGAATTTGAATGACCACATCCTCGATAATGTGGTTAAGTGTTTGGTTTTGTTGTGCGACACGTTCTTCCCACTCATCTATTTCGATGAAACTAGAAGAATCATCACCCGAATTAGAACCATGGAATATGTGATCATTCGATGACATTATTTTTAGTTGAAAATACACTACTTGTGAGGAAATTGAAGGGGTGAGGAAGACTTGAGTGTGAGTATGGTAATGATCTCAGCCATATTTAAAGAGAGTTAGAAATGGACCTGAGCCATTCCTAGCCACGTAAATCATATCTCCTACTACATCATCATGTGATACACTACTTGCAATAAAGTTGATTGGACTATAGTAGAAGAATCATGTGAGATATCTTGAAAAAACGAAAGTAGGATAGACTATAGACTGACAAAAGTTCATGCATACAAAGTAGAATATATACTAGGCTATAGACAAAATATAATATAAAGATTTGCAAATCTAAACATAATATATTTTATTGCAAACATAAGCATACATGATAGAACTAATCAAACACAACTGAAATAACACGAAAACATAGTAATACATAACGACAACATAACATAATGAATTAAAATTACAAGTAGGTAAAGTACTCTCCCAACAGGCGATTCTTGAGGTCTTCTTCTTGTGAAAATAGATTTGGTTTTGCCAACAACACACTCAACATATTTGCATTTAGCTTCTTTTTCTCCAATTCAATCCTTTCATTCCCAAACTTGGTCATAGACTTAAGTTCTTTTTCACGCGTGATCCTCATCGCACGAAGTTCATTAGTAAATTCATCTGGAATTGTAGCAGGGCCTGATGATGATGATGCTTTTGCTTTTCCCTTTCGCTTAGCTTTGTCCACATCTCTACCGGTAGGACGATTTATTGTTGAAGCACCACTCACCGGAGTTTCTGGAGCAGATTCGGTTGGACCTTCATCATCGGTTCTTGATATTTTTGAACTGCCATGACCTTCTTCCTCGGAATCCGGTGCATCTGGATGAGGCCTCCTATGGTCACTACCCAAATTCAACTCCCACTTGGGTACATGGCGCATAACTTGTTCAAACACAAGAGTATGCGGAAATCCACTATTTCCATAAATCTTATGAGTTGCATTTTCAACATCTGTCATACTCATTCCGCTCGTTTTCTGGCGATAGACTTCTTTGTATGCACCAATCCACTTCGAAACATTTTTGTTGAGCCGCGACCAACGACCTCTCATTGACTCCACAGTTCGCTTTGATAGTGTACCGGGATTTTCTTCCCGAGATTTCTCATACAACTTGAGAACTTTGTTCCATAAAGTATCACCTTTTTTATTAGTGCCGGTAATTGCATCTCCACACACGTAAACCCAAGCTGACATTAGGGCTACATCTTTAAGGGGCTCCCAATTCACAGATACATTGGTTGAGTTCGTTTCAACTTCAGGCTCAGTGTTATTTTCAGTAAGATTAGGAGGGTTATTCTGAGTAAGATTCGGAGAAAATTGGGTACCCATATTTGTTTCATAACTAGGAAATGCTTGAGAGTTTTGCGTATTTTCATAAGTAGAATACTAGTGTGGGTAAAATGGATCATTTGGATCCATCGGAGAGAACCGAAAATGATTTGTGTTTGAGATATGAAGTAGTTGATAGAAGGGGATTTTTCAGATGTGTGAAAATTGTAGTAATATTGGTGTCTATTTAAGATAATTTTTTTTTATGAATTTTGATATTTTTTTTTTTGAAAGGATAATAAAAAGTTATTAAAAGAAATAAAGAAATCTAAAAAAGAAAAAGAGGTCCAATAGGGAGGAGACAAGTGTCCCCTCCCTATCCATTCGTTACCAGCAACCAGCAGGTTGCTGGTTGCTTGATGGGCAATTATTTTTTTTTTTTAATTTTTGTGGTGGGTCCCAACCACCACAAACACCCAAACGGCAACCGATAATTGTGGTCTAAGAGTACGGAATGTTACGTGTCATGCCTAATAGCAAGAATCAAAGTTCCAATATTTGTTTTAGAATAATGTTTTGTAGATATAGAGTTTGTACCTACTTAAAAAGGAACTCCTTGGAATAATCTACTGAAAAAAAAATCTAATCTATAATTGCATGCACAATATAAAATAAAGTTCAATAATTAACTTGATATGCATCACACGCATAGTAATACTATATTTTAACTCTATTCCAAATACAATTTATATAACTAATTACTATTAATTAATTAATCTTTTTAAATTTAAAACAAACATCCACATGGTGTATTATGACATTATCTCCTAATTTCACAAAAATAATAAGCTTCATACGCATAGTGTATGATAAGTTATAAATTCAATTTATAATAATTTTCAAACGTCACTATCTCCAAATAACAAAACACACTATCTCCAAATAAAAAAACAACCCTTAAATATAATTTGTAAACTTTTTATATAAATTAGTTTGTAGTATCAAAAACATGAGAGGCTGTTTAAACATTTCAGGGAGGTCATAATCAATATGTACAACATTTTGGACAGTGGCGGAGCTAGGAATTACAGTTAGATAGGGCACAAATAACACTTCCCGACATGTCGCCCGAAATTTTTCATTTTATCATCTTTTACGTCCCGATTAAAGCTTTTCATTTTGATTTTTGGCAATTCTCTTTTTAATTATAATATTAAATATATTCAATTTTTTAAAAATATAACTAAAAAGGTAAAGTCAACACAAAATATCAACGTTGCACCATCATTTTAATCAAAAGTAATGTTAGCTTATCTTTACAAGATTTAACCCAAAAAAAAAAAAATATATATATATATATATATATATATATATATATATATATATATATATATATATATATGTGTGTGTGTGTAATTTAATAATGCATATTATTGTTATATTGTATTCAAAATATGTCTGTCCCCGTAAAAAACTGAACATTCACTCTTCTATAATTATTTTTATGAGAAAATAATGCAAAAATAATCTTGGTCCAAACATATTTAAATTGTTATTACGTTGTTCTTTATTCTTGAAAAGTAAACCAACCAAACATTTTTCACTTTTATATTATTATTACTAATGGAATTTAGTTAGAACCAAAAATGTAATTTCGAGTACGATCGTTAAATGAAATACTCTTCTATAATTATGTTTTCTGTAACTATGAAATTCATCTTTTAAGGCAAAGTATAAAATCATGAAAAAACCCAAACAGGTAGAATAAAATTTAATAAGTCAATGGATTAAAAAAATGTGGAAAATGAGAGAGAAAGGGAGTAAGAAAAAGGTACATACGTGGGTTTCAAACTCCAGCTCTCTCACAACATTTAAACCATTTGAAAGATAAGGTTTTCTACCGTCAGTTAAGGTGTCGCCCTGACTATTGTCAATTAATGTATCGACATCTGATACGTGTTCGTTGCTCGGTATCGCCCTAAACCGTTGCTCTGTGTCGACCTAAACCGTTGCTCTGTGTCGCCCTCAACCATTGCTCTGTATCGTCTTCAACCGCTATTATTTTTTTTAAACTATTAACTTCTTCCAAAAATTTTAATTATTAAAATTTTAGCTCTCCTTTCCCAATCCCCACCACCACCACCGCACACCACCACCAAAATCAATGAAGGAGCTTCCATGGCGGAAAGCTGATCATTTTTTTTTTTTTTTTTGATCTTCCGCCATGGAAGCTCCAGATCGGAGCTTCCGCCGGAGCTTCCATGGCGGAAGCTCAAAAAAAAAAAAAAAAAGATCGGAGCATCCCTTCCGCCATCCGGCAGTGGCGTGGCCGGAGCTCCGGCAGTCCATGGCGGAAACTCTGATCAAGCTTTCGTGGCGGCTTCCGGTTAGAGTGAAAATATATTTTTTAAAATATATTTAAAGCGACATAGGCGGTTGGAGCAACGCGTAGCGCAACACCTTGTGCGACACGAGCGACACCCTATGGCAACACTTAGTACGAAAGGTAACAGATTATTTAATCTCCACCGTTAAAATTTTAATCTAATGGATCAAAATAGGTGACTGACGTTAGTCAGGGCGACACCTTGACTGACAGTAGAAAGCCCCAAGAATCCAAACAACTGGGAGACGTATAACTTCTAACGTACAATAGCGCTTAGCTTGTATATGTTTGAAAACTTAACTTAATTAATATATAGAGCGATTTAATCTAGTCGCCTTTTTAGATTTACTCTATATGCTTATACTAGTATAATTAAGACTTGTCCATGCGGAGAAGGATAAACATAGAACTTTATTAAAACATTATTTACACCGAAGGACAAAAGTCAAACTTGGTGACGATGTCATAGGAGAGAGAGTGGAAATGCATTTTCTTTTCCCTTTTCTTTGAAATTCCATATTTTATTTTATTACAATTAACCCCCTAAAACTTTCAAATTATAATAAAGAAGCCTTAATGTTATAAATTTTTTCACATTTTCATCTATGTTGGAGCTTCCAAGCTCCGGTTTTGGAGCTTCCATAGAAGCTTCAATAGAGCTTAGTTTGAAAGTTTTAGGAATTATATTGAAATATTATGTCTATATTGTAAAACGCAAAATATTTTAGACAAATGTGTAATAAGATGAAACTTGTATTTTAAAAGAAATGTTTAAATAGAGGGGCAAACTATACTTTTTGCATAAATCAAACTTTATGCTCAGATTGGACTTCATTGTAAATTTTCTGAATACCTAATCGCTCATGCTCATCTAAAAAAATTTGGTTGGATGTTAAATATATATATATATATATATATATATATATATATATATATATATATATATATCTATATATATATATATATATATATATATATATATATATATCGGGATCTTCTATCAAAGCGTTTGTAGCTGAGACACCCCGTACATACCCAAGAGGTCACGGGTTGGATCCCCAAATGTGTGATTTATCTCTCTATATAGAAAATGATTGAAATGGTGTTTAGAGATTTATTGATGATAAGTATTGTAATTCTAATATTGTATCTAAAAAAAATATATATATATCTCTCGGGATCTTCTTACCGAAAATCCAGGTGAGGCAAGTGTTGTTTACAGTCTATTCAAAATTCACCTGGCCATATACTAAATCCGGTCCTGATTCTGGAGCTCTTTGCAATTTTTTGCAATTTCGGGGGAAGAAACATGTTGGATTGCATTTTTGTAAGTATTGTTTACAGTCTATTCAAAACTTAGGTCCCTAGACACATTCAAATTCTCAATTGATGATCCTTTAAGTTTCTTAAACTTTCAATTATGTACCTGTAACTTCAACAAAGTTTCATAAACTTTCTTATATCGATCCTCTCAACAAATCTGGCTTCGGAACATCGATTTTAAACATCAATACTTGTCACTTGTTCATAAATGAGGAAAATTGTGCATCAATCTTAAAGTTGCCATTAATACGGCCAGAGCTGCAGAAACTTTATTCGTTTATGGGTTTTTATCTTGTCTGTATTGTATTGGTACTCTATTGTTCATACAATCAAACACTATTAATTACTTCCAACATTGTTAATCGACATAATTAGTTTCATGATTCCGCATTAGGATTTGCTGATGGAATTTATTATAATTATTTAAACATTTTTAATTAATTATTTGTGTATGTAAACTTGTTCCTTTTTAGTTTTTATAATACAAATTGTATTTTGTATTTGGAAATTAATTTTAGAGCAATAGGAGGTTATAAGAACAACAGTAGTAACAGGTAGTAGGTTAAGCAATTTCGACCGTTAGATCGATCTGTGCAACATAAGTGATTGACATTAGTCAGAGTGACACCTCGACTAACAATAGAAGATTCCAAGAAAGTTTCTCCAAGTCCACCATGGATTATCAAATTTATGTTACTAAACCGAATCTCAAGTACTTATTAGAAGCAATCCCAAGTACATCACAAATTGACTCGAGAGGTTGCTCTCTCTGGAATAACGATCGATTTGGTTGCTATTAAAGTGATTGTCTATATTCTAATTGCGGTAAAGTAAACAGATGATTGGTTTGGATTTTTCGAACTAAGAAGCAATTATCAAATCATAAGAGCAAAGCAAATATAACGTAAATAACAAGCATGTAATCAAATAATGCAAACATGTAAGTATTAACCTTCACTTAGAAAACTTGTTTATATTAGGAATCACACTTAGCGATGGATACGGTTGAAGAGTACTCAGGTTACATACCATAAACCAAGACGAAGTTGGTAAAGATACCCCACGTGTACTACCGTCTAACTCAATGTCACTTTTGGCTAGCTCGACATCAATCCTCATGCAGATAAACAACTTATAGACACGGTTGTCAACTCCTAAACTAGTTCAAAGATCATTCATGACTCCATGGTAATCACAAATAAACATTCATCTTAAAATAAACAGCACAGGAAAGAACATCAACACGCAACCAACATATATGCTTTAACTATTCCATCATATATAAACGGAGTAAACAAAGGTCATGGATAATCCTTACGCAAGTAAATTAGCATAGTAAAAACTAAGGGTAAAACATGCTTAAAAAGCCACATATTAAGTACGCATCGAACGACACTCGGGATTAACTTCCATACGCTATAGTTTTTGTAGTGCTCAGAAATAACTCTTGGCTTAATGCCTTTTTGGCGAACGCCAAAACCATTTTCGTGCTCACCAAGACTGCGGGAGTGTATGTACTCCTGTCTGAGAGACTTTTTTGTACAGCTTTTCACATTTTGACATTTCTATGAGTCCAAACCACACTCTAAGGCAATTTCCACCACTTTGATTTGGAAAACTGAACCATATCATTTGTCTTTTTTACGGGTGCTTGGGAAATCAATTATCGTTGTACTCTTACCTTTCCAAACACACGCAAACATTTAAATTTATATTTAGTCGGAAGTCTACTATTCTACACAATTAGCGGAAAGTTAACTCAGGATGTCGTTCTCCACGGACACTTAGCATAGAAACAAGCAAATAAGACACAAGTTGAAAGCAATTAAAGTGCGTAAAAGTAAACAAGATTCTTAGCAGTTGTTTTTTATATCAATTCTAAATTCTCATGCAGGATCATATATAATAGCAGTGCATAAGAAAGTAAAGTTTTTATCCATAATTAAAAGGCGTAAAGGTTCCCAACCTTCCCTCTTATTGTGATACTCCCAACTACTTAGTAACAAACAACATACTTGTCCTCTCGTGGCCGCAAAGGGACGTGCCAGGAGGATCAAGTCCCAGTTAATCTAGACACCCTCACGCTATACCAATAGTATGTTGTGTCACTCAACACACCATCACACCTCGTTTTCAGACAGGTCACACAGGCCGTATAGCCATTACAAAGGCGCAATCAGTAGGGGTACCCTACGTGGAAAGTCGGACGAATAAAAGAACAAGCACGAAAATTACGTTTAAAACTAATTCATTAATATATCATGGTATATTAATAAGTAGCGCATAAGAGTTTTTGGCGGTTCATCTTTACTAAATAGTTTAGCTACTCATCATCAATCAAAGAACATAAAATAGAGGAAAGAGTGAAACTGCTGACTTTAGCTAAGTATTGGTGCAATACTAACCTGGCTTAGTATTGTCACAATACTAGGTGTCTGTGCACTGGACATTCTATTTGTGGATTTTGCATTACTTCACTTTGATATGGTTCCACGATTTTGGTTTAGTCTTAGCAGGTTAAACATGTTCAGATATCTTATGGTGAAGAACTCTTGGAGTTTGAATACAAGAAGATATTGAAGAAGTAAAGGAATTAGAAACCTAATCGAAGAAGGACTCTACTTATATTCCAAGAAGGATTCTCGATGCATGGAAGACTGAGAAGTTTTAGGAGAAGAACAAGGTGATTCGACCTGATCAAGATCTTCAATCAAGATAGAACTCTAGACTAGTTGGATTAATATTCAAAACTATATATACTAGTCGAATAGTTCATAGATGATACAACAAGCTTTTACGCATAAGATAGATATTCTCTAGCAGCTTGTTTAGCATCTCTTTTACTAAGTTTTTAGTTAGTCATTTCTCTCTTTGTTTGTGTGAGATCTAGCGTCGAATTGGTGGCCCGATTCAAGTACTTAGTTGTTTGATATTCTAGTCGATAGGAATATTGTCTAGATATCTTTTTGTAAATCCGTTATTCTTTATAGTGGATATTTCACCTGTGGCTCGGCAGATTATATTTATATTCTGCTAGAAATATTTGTGTTTTTGTTCTTTACATTCTGCTGTTTAGACTCTAAGATAGTTTAGATATTGGTTTTATGTATTGATATAATACATTGTTACAATATCTGTATTTGGTATTATGTTCCGATCCATACAATATCAATTGGCATCAGAGCTAGACATCTAATTGATAGGTGTTTGGATTTGGTACCATTAGGATGGATTCAGTTAATCCAAATATCAACAGGTTGCCTACTCTGGATGGATCCAACTATCAACTATGATCAATCCGCATCCGCTCACATCTCAATGCCATTGACACCAGGGTGTGGAAGACTGTGCTTGAAGGATACAAGGTGCCCATGCTACCTCCTGATCAAGACCAAGACTGTACGCCTAAGCCTGAAGAAGACTACACTCCAAAAGTGGTAATCGATACTAATAATAACGAAAAAGCCTTGAATGTTATTTTTAGTTATGTTGATCTTCATATGTTTAAGCTTATTCAAACATGCTCGTCTGCTAAACAAGCCTGGGAGATTCTCCAAAAGCATTGTGAAGGAGATTCAAGTGTGAGAGAAACTAAGCTTCAGATGGTACTTAATAAATTTGAAAATCTTAGAACGGAGGATGATGAGACAATATCTACTTACTTTGAAAAACTGCTGGATATTTCCAATGAAAGCTATCTTTTAGGTAATCCTTTGTCAAACAAAACCTTGGTTTATAAAGCAATTAGAACTTTGGCCTTGTTTACCACTAGCTTTCCAGCTAGCTTTTCAGCTCCATTAGCTTTTTTTGACCATTGACTAGTAAAAAGCTTGTTACGTGAACGCGCAGCTTTTTAAATCAGATACCTGATCAGCTAGCTGGTTGAAGAAGCTACCCAGGTTAGTTTTTTTTCAAAAAAAAAAGCTACTTGTTATCTTTTTATTCTGAAAATATCCCTAACCTAAATTAAATAAAGTAAAACCAATCATTAGTATTACTCTCATGTTCTATCTTTTACTGCGGTGTCATTCTGTGTTCCATCGCCTCTCCTTGCCAGCGCTCCAGGTAATCTGCTACTGCTCCTGCTCTTCTTTAATTACATAATATGAATTTCTCGAGTTGTGAATTCTCGTTGCCAGCGTTCTGTGTTCCTTTCTGAGTTGTTTATTTTCAGTGCTAGTTGTATATTTTTGATTCGTTGAGTGCGTAATTTCTTGTCTATGCATATATCATAAAGAATGATCCTTGTGATTGAGCAATGATATGGTCTGATGATAATACTATTCAATCAATTATGCTTCTGTTACAGTTTTGATGCTGATTAATTAGCTTGAATTTAATTATGCTTAGTGCATTTCTAGTCCTGCTTAAATTAATATTTCTTTTACTATTCAACATATGTTTCTTGGATTATTTGAGGTTTTAGGGAAAAAAAATTTTCCGTATTAAGTTAGAATGCTCAACGAATATTTATTTTCAACTTCTGATAATTTTCAATGATGTTATTAAAGTGGCGGTGAAAAGTACATTGAATATAGATTAAAATAATTAGACAAAAATGTGATGTACTATTATTTAGAAAAATAAGAGTAATGCCGTTTTATGTCATTTTATAAAATACCAGCTAGCTTATCAGCTAATTTGCTAAACACCTACATTAAAATCAGCTAGCTTTTCAACTACCTATTCAGCTACCAACTAGTTAATCAGCTACCAGCTAGCTTTCCAGCTACCAGCTAGCTTTTCAGCTAGTTTTGCTAAACAGGGCCTTTGTCAAAACATTTTGAAACCAAGAAAATTGCTATTAAAACTTATCTTAATTTGGCAACTGTGGATTTACAGACCTTAATGAATATTTTGAAAACCTATGAGTTAAACATGGAAAATCCTCCTGGTAACTCCAAGGACAAAGGTCTTATGCTTCAATTTAAGTCTTCTGATTCACTTTATGAAGAAGACGATGTTGATTTTAATGCTTTCTTTAATTCCATGGTTAAACATTTTCAAAAGAGCAATCTTAGGGATAAGCTTAAACCTAGATCCAACAACATGTTTTCTCCTAGTAAAAAATTTCCTTTTAAGAAACTTGCTAAGTATTCTTATAAAAAACCATCTGATGAGGATACCGAAAATCTTATGAAAACTCAATGTCATGCATGTGAAGGTTTTGGACATTATGCCTATGAGTGTTCTAATACTCTTCGAAAGAATGGAAATTCTTATTAGATTTGTCTTAGTGATTGTAGACGCTCAAAAATCTACAATCAAATTAGGGTTAGAAATTGTGGGGCAGCAACAACCTGCAAGGCAGTAAGAGCAAACGAGACGTTAGGTTCCAAGGTGACACCGGTGTGGTGCCGACCGTATGGACTCCGACGCTCAAGTTAGTATGCTGGTAGAAGGTGAATAGAGTAACAGAGATAGAGTGAGAGATGGTGAAGGTCGACTTATCTTGTTGAAGGTTCGGCAGAGTATGGATGGATACCGGCGAGAGGCTAGCTGACCTTGTTGGAAGAGACTTGCTGACAGTCCTCAGATAGTAATGGATGGATACCGGCGAGAGGCTAGCTGACCTTGTTGGAGGAAGCTAACTGGCAGTCATCGGATAATGATGGATGATGGTGGAAGGTGATAGACGGTGATAGCTGATAGTGGAGGATGGCGGGTGGTTGAGAGCGTTGATCAGATAGCTTGAGAAAGATGGAGGCGTTCGAGTGATAGATAGGGTTTCTCGTAGTCTGAATGAGATACGTTCCTCCTTCCACCATCCTTCCTATATAGACTCTCCATCCGTTAGAGTCCATCCTACCCACCTCTCCTAGATTTCGGGTGAGATAGTTGGAGTCTCCTAGTGGGTTGGTCTCTCAAAAAGGAAAACTTGCAGAAGCTGACAAATTCTCCTATGTCACGTTTTCTGGAAAGAAAATAGATTATCCAGAGACTAGCAAAGCTGCTGAGAAGAGATCTTAGATAGCACCAGGTGCTCGGAACGGTATTGGCTATAAAGCCATCGGGAAACAACTTGCTTGTGAATACAAACAAGAGCAAGAATGATGATTAAAAGCTAGAATTGCTCACACCAATTATCAGAAGTGGAAGATAAATCAAGCCACTGAAAATCTGAATGCCAGGGCTAGAAGAAATCTGGCTAGGAAAGCTAAGTTTGCTGAGAAGGAGACTCAGAAAACTGACAGTTATATGAAAGCACCAAATGGAGCACCAAGGAACACACCAAGGAAGAAAATAGTTCTTAACAACAATAATACAAATCATTTAACTAGGATTCCTCCTTATGTTCCTGTTAGACAAAAGAATGTTCCTAAGAAATTCATTCAAAAATGGATTCCTACTGGAAGATTCTTAGTCCAGATGGTTCCATTGTTGGTATGAGAACCTAATCTCCTGTTTTCTGTTTTGTGCAGAATACTCTAAAGACTAATTCAAAGTGGCATTTTGATAGTGGATGTGGGAAGCACATGACAGGAGACAAAGCAAATCTGATTGACTACAAAAACTGCAATGATGGACCAATTATCAGGTTTGCTGGAGGAGATGAAAATCCAACCATAGGTTTTGGCAATTTGAAGTTTGGAGCCCTTACAATCTCTGAAGTACTTCATGTAAAGGGATTGAAATATAATCTCCTAAGCATGAGTCAACTAGTGGACAAAGGGTACACTGTCAAGATCAAGTCAAAACTATGTAAAGTGATTGACAATGAGTTAAAGCATACAGTCTTTGTTGCAAGGCGTAAAGGAAATCTTTATGTTGCTGATTGGGCATCCGCCACAACCGAAGAATGTCTCATGGTGAGTCAATCTGGCCACACTAAAGAAAATTGGCTATGGCATAAAAGAATGAGTCACTTGAATTTCAAAACTCTGAACAAGTTAGCCAAGAAAGAGTTGGTGGTTGGTTTACCCAAAATGGCATATAGAAAAGAAGGTGTATGCTCAGCTTGCCAAATGGGAAAACAATCCAAAACATCTTTTATGTCTAAAACTAGACATTCCAGTGAAAGGCCACTGCAAATGTTACATATGGATCTGTTTGAATCCTCTGTAACTAGTTATGCAGGAAAGAAGTATGGTCTGGTTGTTGTTGATGATTACTCAAGATTTACTTGGGTTGTCTTTCTCAAACACAAATCTGATGCAAGGGTTGAGATATCTAACTTGCTCAATAAGCTCGAAGTCATGAAAAATGACAAGGTATCTGTAATCAGAACAGACCATGGTACTGAGTTTGTGAACCAGTACATCAAAGGGTTTTGTACCTGCAAAGGTATACAACATCAACTATCTTATGTAAGGACACCACATCAAAATGGTGTTGCTGAAAGAAAGAATAGGACCCTGAAAGAAGCAGCAAGAACAATGCTTGCTGACACTGAAATAAGTGAAATCTATTGGGTTGAAGCTGTAAACACAGCATGCTATACTCAAAACAGATGTCTGATTAACAAACATCATGACAAAACTCCTTACGAGCTTTTCATTGGTAGACCTCCAAGTATCAAGCATCTAAGGGTGTTTGGTTGCAGATGTTTCGTTCTCAACAATGGAAAAGAATACTTGAGAAAATTTCAACCAAAGGCAGATGAAGGAGTATTTCTTGGTTATTCTCTCAATAGAAAAGCCTACAGAATCTACAACAAAAGAACGCAAATGATCGAAGAATCTATTCATGTAGTGTTCTATGAAGGAAACAAGAAAGTACTCTTAAATGATGATCTCTCAGATAGGTTCAAAGAACTAATGATTAAAGATTCTGAAAAAGGATCCTCGGAAGGAAACAATTCTATCATTCAAATAGAGGATGAGTCTGACGATGAAAAGCAACCTATGCTTAGTAACAACCAGATGACTCTAAGACATGGTGAAGAATTTCCTATGAGAATTCCAGAAATGGAACAGGATACTGAGAACCTTCATCATGAAGAGGTATCTGAAAATGAGATTGCTGAAATGCAAGATTTAGATATCTCTAACACTGAAAAAGTGTCAGATATCCATGGCATTTCCCATGTGTCAGATATCTTAGATACTGCACAAGTATCTCATCAAGATCATATTGATTCACATTCAAATAAAAATGATATTGATCCTACTAGTTCAAAACCCATTATGAAATGGATAAGAAATCATCCTGCAAAGGATGTGATTGGTCCCATAGACCAAGGAGTTAAAACTAGAAGAGCAATTGCTGAAAAAACAAATTGTCTCTATGGATGTTTCATCTCAAACATTGAACCAAAGACTATAGAAGAAGCATTAAAGGATCAAGATTGGATCTCTGCAATGCAAGAAGAGTTGGATCAATTTGAGAGAAACAAAGTCTGGAAACTGGTGCCATTTGATGACAGAATATCTGTAATCGGAACCAAGTGGGTTTTCAGAAACCAAATGAATGAGTCTGGTGAAATAACCAGAAACAAAGCTAGGTTGGTTTCCAAGGGATTCACCCAGACTGAAGGACTAGATTTTGATGAATCTTATGCACCAGTTGCAAGATTGGATGCAATAAGACTTTTTCTAGCCTTTGCAGCACATAATGACTTCTGATTTATCGATGGATGTCAAGAGTGCATTCCTAAATGGTGAACTTGCTGAAGAAGTCAATGTTGAGCAACCACCAGGTTTTGAAGTTTCCTCAGAAAGTAGGATGGTCTATAAGCTTCAGAAAGCTTTGTATGGGCTGAAACAAGCTCCAAGGGCATGGTATGATACATTGGCCAGATACCTACTCGAAAGTGGTTTCAAGAAAGGAGATGTTGATAAAACACTCTTCACATTGAACCATGATGGGAAACTACTTTTAGTTCAAGTATACGTTGATGACATTATATTTGGATCTAAAGACAAGCAACTTTGTGAAGACTTTGCTGAACTCATGAAATGTAAATTTGAGATGAGCATGATGGGAGAATTGAATTACTTCCTAGGGCTACAAGTCAAGCAACTCAATGATGGAATATTCATTAGTCAAACAAAGTATGCAAAGGATATGCTCAACAAGTTTAATCTAAAGCCTTCTGAAAAGAATGCTAAGATACCAATGAGCATTGGAACCAAGATGACCTATACTGAATCTGACAAGAGTATCCTAGTTGCAAGTAGACCTGATATTCAATATGCAGTTGGAGTGTGTGCTAGATTTCAGACAAATCCAATGCAATCACACTACAACATTGCCATGAAAATATTGAGGTATGTAAAGGGTACTGTAGAAGTTGGATTGTGGTATTCAAAAGATAGTGGATTGAGTTTGGTTGGCTATTCAGATGCCGACTATGCTGGATCATTGCTTGATAGAAAAATCCCCTCAGGAACTTGTCAATTTCTTGGTGCTAGATTGATATCTTGGTTCAACAAGAAACAGAACTCAATTGCCACATCTACCACAGAGGCTGAATATATTGCTGCGGGATGTTGCGCTTCACAAATATTGTGGATACAACAACAACTCAGAGACTATGGACTCAATGAAGAGAAAACTCCCATTTCCTGTGGCAACACAAGTGCTATTGCCATAACTCAGAATCCTAAGTTTCATGCTAGAACAAAGCACAATGATGTTAGACACCACTTCATCAGAGACCACGTTGAAAAAGGCAATATAGAGATACTCAAGATTGGCACTGAAGACCAACTTGCAGATATCTTCACTAAGCCACTATAAGAAAGTAGATTCTTAGTCTTAAGACATAGTCTTGGACTAATGGAGCTACCAAAGAACTGAAAAAGTTCAGATATCCGAAGAAGATATCAGAGAGAGAAAAGGAATCTGGAACGGGTATCCAGACAAGAGAAGAGGTATCTGGAACGGGTATCCAGAAACCAAAGGCTAAAGGGTAAAATGACTATTTGAAGATCTCTGAGACGGGTACTCAGATATCTAGGTCACTCAGTGAGGGGGAACACAAAAGAGAATAGTACAACTGTCTACAGTTAACTACTATCTTGAAATTTGAATTATTTCTATCTTTGTGAAAAACTTTGAAAAGACAACAAGTATAAGATAGAATCAGATACAACAGTGTTCTCATTCACGTAAAGCGTGATTCAGATAGCTAATAGCCAACATTCATTAAATGGGCACAATTACAATTGTTGATTGTGATCATTGCTGAAGAAGCAATGGTGACCCTTGATGAAATGGGCGATTGATCTTTACGGCGGAGATTAATTCTCGGTAAATAGTGGACTGTTTAAATCCCAGCATGGCCCACTATGCATTTAATGCCGAACAAGCTTTTACCCACGCCTGTCTGCAATTCACAGATACATATATACAAAACCAATTTGTATGTATATTTTTGTCTAAATTTCGTTGCTATAGGATTTTGGCAAAAGAAATCACTTTCGCCTAATCCAACATTCCGACTAGCACAAGAATAGCAAAAACCATTCTATTTTCTCTGCAAATCTCAGCTCCCAAATTAGTTTTTCTGCAAAGAATCACTAATCTTACACCTTAATCTCTTTCAATCTTCGAAAAACTCACTCTATATAAAGAGATGGCCCCCAAACGATCAACTACACAAAAATCCCAAAGTACTACCACTGGTACTGCTGAAAAGCAAGCACCAGAGTTGGTAGTTAGTAACAATCGATTGGTAGGGAACTTCAATCCCGATCATTGGACTTCAAATCACAGAATGATTTGGGGTGGTGCCATGATTGAGGAATACCTCATTGCTGCTGTTGAGACTCAAGCCGACAGAAAACTGATACTTGACATGCTTGAAAAGGCAAAAATCAAGGGTTTTCTATCAGCTCTACCCAGTCGAATCTCTTCACTGGATGTGTTAGAATTCTACAACAACTCCAGGATTATATCATGTGTTTCTGAAGGCACTGCAATAGTGTTTATCAGAACTTCAGTCCAAGGAAAGGAAATCCTTCTGGACTTAACAACTTTCTGGAAGTTGTTTGACCTTCAAAATCTTGGAAAGGATTTTGAAATAGACACCAAGGATAATGATCTCCTTGAAGGTGTAAAACAACTGTACAGTGATGTGTGTGATCTTGAAAAATTGGATACACCCACTGATTTCAAGCTTCGACATCGTAACCGGACATCCGCCGTTCACTGGGATGTGTTGGCATGCATTCTTCACAGGTGCTTTGATGGTCTACAAGGAGGTGCTGACCAAATAAGCCAAGAACGCTGGATGATGATGTTCTTATTGCAACAGCAAGACAAAAGTCAAGGATTTGAGCCTACAATCGCTAAGGGACTTGCTGAGCCAAAGGCCACAGTAAGCTATGGTCTAAAGATATGTTACTTGCTGGAGAAGCTTGGCATTGAGCTCAGAGAAAAGACAGACATTGCCAACAGTAACCTACTCTACAAATATAGGTATACGAACATGATGAAAAAGGTTACTGGAACTCAGAAAGGTTCCAAGAAGCGAAAGACTGAAGAGGTATCTGAGGGAAAAGTTACGACCAAGAAGCCCAGAACTTCACGAAAGAAGTCTGCTGGCAAATCAGAAGGCACACCCATTGAGGTTGTCGATTCCCAGATACCTGTCGTCGCTACAGATGAACTCATCAATGCTGCAAAAGAGGTATCGACTACTAAACAAGTAAACTCAGCAAGAGAAAGTGCTTTCAGAAACGTTAAGACTATTGCCAAAAGCCTTGCTGATGAACTCATCAATACTGCTAAAGAAAGTAGTGACAGATACCACGCCCTATCTGCAGAAACCGCAGGAATTATGGACCAATCAGTTCCCAATGCTGATGAGAACTCTGACGATGAAGATGATGAATTAGTCATTTCTCAAGTCCTAGAAAAATCAAAAAGGGCTAAAGTTACTGAAAAAGTAACTTGTGTAGAGGTATCTGAAGAAGAACCTACACCACAGGTTGCTAAACAAGCACCTGTTACAAAGGTTGCAAAAGAAGCAACAGTGTCCAAGGTAACTGGACAAATTACACCATCAGAGCAACAAAGACTGAAGCATATTGAAGATGCTCTGATGAGTGATAGCTTATTGTTGGAGGATACTTTCATTGCCTCAACACTCAAAAGTCTATCTCAAGCACAACAACCACAACAACCAGATGTGAATACTGCTGAAATGGTACTTGAGCTGCAGATACCAGCATCTTTCATTGTTGAAGAAAATCCTGCAAAGAGCAGGTTCCCCAACTTAATGAGAGAGATCAAACTGAGACATCTGCTCAGAATGATCAACTAGGGGAGGCAACTGAGTTGCATACTCAGGCAAGGTCTGAAGTACCTGAAACTTCAAACAAAGAAGATGAAATGGAACAACAAGACCAACGCATAGAAGGGTCACAAGTTCCAGAGACCAATCAGCCTGACATTGCTCAGGTATCTGAATGGTTTAACTCTCTACTTGTGATATTTTGTGCCACGTAATCTTGTTATTTAATAGAATTTCTTTGTTACAGGCTGATTTAGAAACACGAGAACAAGAGGAAGCTGAAAACTTGCCCCAGAAACTGAGAAGGAGGCTTCCACACCCTCACAACTTAAGGAATCTGAGCCTGTGCTACAGGTGATAAAGACTTCCTTAAGATATAATTTATCAGATATTCGTTAATACACTTCACTAATAAGTGTTTGTTTCTAATAGGCTCCAACTGAGAAGAAAAATGAAGAGACTGAAAAGTCTATCTCTTCAGAGAGGAATCCAGAGGCTTCCAAGGCCTCTGAGGAACAAGTATCTGAACCTTCTGTAGAGAAGGTATTTCATTCAGATATTTATACTCCTCAAAGAGCAATCTCTGATCATTTTTCTTAGACTAACACTTTCTACTTAACAGGTTCAAAAAGAAGTAGAAGTTGTTGAGGAATTGCCCACTCAATCCTCACAACATATGGAAATTGATGAGGCATCAAGGCCTTCATCACAAGAAAAGATTCGAAGCGCACAAGTTTCTGTGAGACAAACATCTGAGCCTCCAACAGAGGTAATTGACATCTCAGATATCTGATTTGTCAATAAAAATTTTCTTGATAAAATTTCGTAAGTGTTATGTTTTAATTCTCAGGTTCAAGCAGAAAGAAAGGTTGATGAGGACCAGACTTCCAAGTCTCCACCTCACAACAAGATATCTGAGGCAACCCCTGTCTCAGTAGTACAAGTCTCTGAGCCTGATGTACTCATTCAGGTACCTCAGAAACCTAACTACACTTGTACTCAGATATCTGCACAAGTTTTGAATCTAACTCAGAACTCTTTCTTTCAGGCTCAAACAAGTGCCACGAAGGTCCATGATGATGAGAAAAAGGACCTACTTCCCTTCTTCAAAGCTCATACCCGGCCAAAGCACATTCAATGTTTCAAGAAATGGCAGAGGTTAAGGTGCTCAGATTTCTCTGAAATATTGAGAATCAAAGATCAACCTACGAGACGAGCACGAGCTCTTGACTTGGAGAACTACATCCATGCAATGTTTTCCATGGAACAGTATCAAGTTGCGACCTTATTGCATAAGGATTTCTCCAGAGAAGTGGCACAGAAGTTGATTCAAGCCTTTAATCAGGCTGATGGTCAGACAAGATTACAGATGGCATTCAAGCCAGTCCTGCCCCAGACTCTACAATTTATTCCTTCTGAAGAAGAGGATGTTAATGGGCAGAAGATCACTATTCCTGAAGTGATTAATCTTGTATCTGAAGATGATAAGGAGGAAGAAATAGATGAGAATAACTTTGATGAACCTCCCTCTGACCATCACAAAAAGGATGATGATGATAAGGATGATGATGATGCCCCTGCACCAGGGACGGGAGGGATTTCACAAGGACACATTGCCTCAGCTGCTGAAAAGCACACTGAGAGGACTTCACAGCAATCCCCTTCTCCATCTCCTCAGAAATTACTCATCCAACTTCCCAACACAAAATTACTACTGAACAAGTGGTTGAGCACTCTGAGGGAACAACTCAGAAAATAACAGATGCACAAGCCAGAGTTGCTCAACTCAAACAACTGTTGGAAGAAGAACAACAGCTACATCTTCAACTGGAAGAAAAGATAGCTGAATCAAGAGCAAAGCTCCAGAAGATTGAAGATCAAACAATCAACGAAATGGAAGCTCATGCTGAAATGAAAGAACTCCAGCTTGTTGTTCAAGCAATTGTTGAGGAATTAGATACTGAACAAGTATCTAATGACAAGCATGATGCTAAGGCTGCATTCCAAGAAGATGTTCCATCCTCCTCACTGAAAGGAAAGAAACCCATCTCTAAGATGGTTGCTGGACTAGAGAACATTGATTAAAATGTCCAAGAGGATGAAGATCACTGGGCTGATAACTCAGATGATGAAGAAGACAAGACTTTGGCAGAACACCGCAATGAACACTTGGCGGTTTCACATTTGAAAAGGAAGCTGATTGCTCCTGACATATTCAGCAAGCTGCCAAATGTCAACTCCAATGAATACTTGAACAGATATCAAGTACTGGCTAAATTGAAAAAGGAGTTTGTTGGGAAATTTCTTGTGAAATTTGTTGGGAAATTTCTTGGGAAATTTGTTAGGAAATTTGTTAGATATTTTGTTAGAAATATCTGTTTAGATTTTGATCAGCAACATGAGGACTTATCTTAGTCTCAGAAAGGTAATTAGTACTCTTGGTTCACTTGAACATTGTAAAAGAGGAAACTCACTAAGTATGATAGTCTAGCTAATCTTGTATAGGATGTTAGGTCTCAAAATGTAACTTTTATTTTATGAAGAGAAGACCAAGAAGAAGACATCCAAGCAGAAAGCTCAACGACATTTAAGACTTGAAGAAAACTGCACAAGATTACTGAATCTGTTGTTCAGATATCTTAGCCAGATATCTTAAAGACACGAATAGTTTCAAACAAACTGTGTCACAAGAAATATCTGAGAAATAAGAGACATATCTGAAAACAAGGAAAGTGTCCACAGATATCTATTCTCAGATACCTTGAGCTTTAACCACATTTCTGAAAAAGAAATATATATTGCAAACAAAGTTGTTTCAATAAACACAAGTGGTATCTGAAGAATGAAGATAAGGACGTGCAAAGAATCAGATAACACTAGTCTCTGA
Source organism: Plantago major (assembly GCA_026545765.1). Classification (NCBI taxonomy): domain Eukaryota; kingdom Viridiplantae; phylum Streptophyta; class Magnoliopsida; order Lamiales; family Plantaginaceae; genus Plantago; species Plantago major. Next base: position 61,649,791 of record CM048844.1, on the reverse strand, counting down.
TACAAAGCATAGTTCCGTTGACACTCTGAGACAAAAGTATAGTACAATGCATTTAATGCACGAGAGATGTCTGAATAAAAGCAGCAGCGACTTCCGAGAAGAAGACAAAACACCTATGATTACTATACACAGATATCGATAGTTTGAATTTGAGCCTAACGGATACTATTCAAATGGCACTCAAATTCATCTATAAATATCAACACTTAGACTGATTGAGAAGACACCTTAGACACACCTTGAACTGCATACAAACGCTGAACGTCTTACTCTCTCAAAGCAACTTACTTACTCACAAAGCTTTCTGTTGCGACCAAAGCTTTTGATCTTGAGTAACACTGAAGTTCTAAATGTCCTGATCCTAAACAAGCAAAGCTATCTATGAAGGAGTTGAATCAAAAGATCAACTATCTGAGATTCATTCTCTTGAACAGATATCATAAGACTTGGGTCAGTAAAATCGAACAAGATACCATACGCTGTAAAGTGTATTAAGTACCTTGATTCACAGAGCTCTCTGAATAACTGAAAAGTTATTAAGAAGTTCATCTGACAACTCAAACCAAAAACCAACACCATAACTGGCGTGGAGTACAGGAAGTACTTAGTTTGAAAAATCAGGGAATAACTCCAAGGTTACCGGAGTATAGGAAGTACTTGATTTGGGAAACTAAGGAATAACTCCAAGGTTATTGAGTATAGGAAGTACTTAGCTTGGGAAGCTAGGGAATAACTCAAAGATTTTCGAGTACAGAAGTACTTGTTTGAAAGCCGGGAACAACTCGGGGAACATTTGGTTGGGAACCAATTGTTAAGAATCATAGAATAGGATTATTCTAAGGAGAACTCAATTATCATTCTAGTGAATTCTAGGTCTCTGACATCAAGTGGAATAGTTGGAGGATTACGCCACCTCCGTATACCACTATACTTCTTGTGTTATTTACCTTTCAGATTTACATTTCAAGACACACACACACACATAAGCTTGTTTACACTTATCTTTATTAAGTCTTCCGCACTCTGATTCTAAATATCAGATATCTATTCAGATATCTGAGAAATAGTTGTTATCGACAAAAGTTTTTTAAAAGACTATTCACCCCCCTCTCGTCTTTTACTTTGCCGTTATCTGGACCAACAAGTGGTATCAGAGCAGGAGGTTCACCAGCCTTCTGCACTGAACCTAGATCCCCAGATAGGTGAAGGAACTTTGTCCACTTTTGAGGACTATTTAATTTGTGTGTTAAGTGTGCAGGTATGTCTCTGATTGATGCACCCGTTCTCAAACCAGAGAACTACGAGAAATGGAAAAATAACATGATGCTCCACCTTGAAGCCATAAGTGACGAGATGATTGAAGTAATAAAGAATGGCCCAATAGTCATTCAACAACTTAAGCAAGTCATGGAGGTTTTGAGTTGAAGAGACAGAGATCAAAGCGAAGGATCTTCACAAACAGATGCGTCAACTAGTGGAAGATCTACGGGTCAAGTTATTTACGAACCAAAGCCCAGAGAACTCTGGACATCGGAAGATGCCAAGAGGAATCGACTGGATGGTCAAGCTCGTAACATCATCATCAGATCGACACCAGAGCACATACAGTGTAAACTGTGGGGTGCTAAAGCGGAAAGTTGCTGGCAACCGATTGAAGAAATCATGCGGGCCAGAAAACCAAGGAAAACAAGTTTGAAGTTCTAAAGTTGAAATTTCAAAATTTCAAACAAGGTCCCACTGAGACTCTCGAAGAACTTGATTTCAGGTTTACCACTCTCATGAGTGATATGGCAACACTTGGGGAAAGCAATAGATACTCTCAGTCTGAGAAGATTAAGACTATTGTTAGAAGTCTTAACCACAACTGGAAGCATACTAAATTCTTTTATTTTAACCAAGGTATGCCAAATATCACTCCAGTGGAACTTTTCTCTCATCTTGCTACGGTTGATTATGAGACAACTCAGAGAGAACAAACAACTGAAAAGTTGCAAAATATTGCTCTAGTAACTCAAGGAACTTCTGAAAAGAAGAAAAGCAAGGAAGAAACTGAAGATGCTCTTGCTGCAAAGCAAATGAGCAAATTTGTCAGTCGAGAAATTGAGAGAAGAAAAGCCAAAGAGAAGCTGAAAAAGCATCTAGGCTCAAACTATCACCAGTACAAAAATATGCAAAGCTTCATTGAACAAGCCCATTTCGAAAGCATCATGTCTTGAGGAAGCGAAATTGAAACGATATCTGCTTCTATTGTCGAAACCAGCCACTTCAAGAAGGATTGTCACGCCTCAACAAACTAAGGACAGCGACAAGAAAGATAGAAGAATCTTGAAGAAGCGTAAAGCTTTGTTAATCAAGAAAGAAATATAATCCAAATTCAACTGGTTGCTCTAGATGTTGAGACTGTTTCTGTAGATGTCAATTCAGATGTTTCAACCTTACCATCACCATAATTATGTGGAGTTACTCATGATATAATCGACTTGGGCCTCAAGAAGAATGAAATGTGTGGAGTTCTTTGAAATTGGACGGACATCTCCAACATAGAAAAGCATCTTATGGCTGATGAGGTAACATACTTCTTGCTACACTTATGAAAGTGATGAAGAGGAAATAAAAATCTAGAAAATCTCGGAAAGAACTTGATATCTATGAAAGAGAATTTCTAATGATCCGAGCTAGAGCCGAAAACCTTGAAGAAGAAAAGAATTCTCTTGAAAAGGAAAATTCTCAATTAGTTAAAGAATCTGAGAGAAAGGATGCTGAAAATGCATTTCTCAAAGCTCAGATATCTGAGGCGAAAAGTCACATGAAAAGCAATGGTGATTTACTGAAAGAATTATGAAAATCTTCTTTCTGAAAACAAGGAACTCAAGAAGAAAGAACTATCTTTTCAATCTTATGCCAAAGCTAGTGACACTCTTACTGAAGTACAATCTCACTTAAGAGATCCTTCATAAAAGAAAGGACTTGGGCTGAATACACAGACAGATTGTTCTATCACTCTGAATAAGAGTAAGGAGAAAAGAACATTTGTAAGTACTCAAAGATGCAGTTCCGTGCAATCTATAGTATCGGTGAAAAGACAAAGATTGTTGACAAAGGAAAGGCGATTGACTAAACCTTTGAGGGAAAAACAAGTCAAAAACAAAAGCTGTTATGCGTCTCTGAAAAGAAACACAACACTGAAAAGTGTAAACACCCAGTGCTATGTCTCTCAAAAAGGTAGAATTGCAGGAGCTGGCAAATTCTCCCATGTCACTTTTTCTGGAAAGAAATTGGATCAACCAGAGACTAGCAAAGCTGCTGAGAAAAGATCTCAGATAGCTTCAAGTGCTCGAAACGGTATTGGCTACAAAGGCATCGGAAAACAACTTGCTCATGAGTACAAGCAGGAGCAAGAACGATGGCTGAAAGCTAGAATTGCTCAAAGCAATTATCAGAAGTGGAAGTTAAATCAAGCCACTGAAAATCTGAATGTCAGGGCTAGAAGAAATCTGGCAAGGAAGGCTAAGTTTTCTGAAAAGCAAACTCAGAAACCTGACAGGTATCTGAAAGCATCATATGGAGCACCTAGGAACACACTAAGGAAGAAAATAACTCTTACTAATGATAACATTCATTCAAAAAGAATTCCTCCTTACGTTCCTGTCAGACAAAAGCATATTTCAAAGAAATTCATTCAAAAATGGATTCCTACTGGAAGAACTTTTAATTCTGACGGTTCCATCAAAGATATGAGAACCTAATCTCCTGTTTCCTGTTGTGTGCAGAATGCCTCCTGGACCAAAGCACAATAGCTATTTGATAGTGGATGCGGAAAGCACATGACATGAGACAAAGCAAATCTGGTTGATTACAAAGCTTGCAACAAAGGACCAGATATCAGATTTGCTGGAGGAGAATTAAATCCCTCTCTGGAATTTGCAACGTCAAATTGGGAACTTTAACAATCACTGACGTATTACATGTTAAGGATTTGAAATATAATCTATTTAGCATGAGCCAGTTTGCAGACAAGGGTTTTACTATAAAATTCAAAGCTAAATACTGCAAACTAATTGACAATGAGTCAAAGCAGACAGTCTTAGTTGGTCGGCGGAAAGACAGTCTTTATGTTGCCGATTGGGCATCTGCCACAACTGAAGAATGTCTCATGGTGAGTCAATCTGGTCACACAGAAGAGCACTGGTTATGGCACAAAAGAATGAGTCACTTGAACTTCAAAACTCTGTATAGACTTGCCAAGAAAGAGTAAGTGGTTGGTCTTCCCAGAACATCTTTCAGAAAGGATGGTATCTGTTCTGCCTGTCAGATGGGGAAACAATCTAAAATCTCTTTCAAGTCCAAAATCAGACACTCTAGTGTTAGACCACTGCAACTTTTACACATGGATCTTTTTGAATCATCTGTAACTAGTTATGTAGGAAAGAAGTATGGTCTGGTTGTGGTAGATGACTTCTCAAGATTCACTTGGGTTGTCTTTCTGAAACACAAATCGATGCGGTGGAGATACCAAACTTCTTTGAAAAGCTTGAAGTCATGAAAAATGACAAGGTATCTGCAATCAGAACAGACCATGGTACTGAGTTTGTCAACCAGTACATAAAGGAGTTTTGTACCTGCAAAGGTATACAACACCAACTTTCCTCTGTAAGAACACCTCAACAAAATGGTGTTGCAGAAAGGAAAACAGAACCCTTAAAGAAGCCGCAAGGACAATGCTAGGCGACATCAAATAAGTGAAATTTATTGGGTTGAAGTCAGTAAACACACTGCTACACTCGAGCAGATGTTTGATAAACAAACACCATGACAAGACCCCCTATGAAATCTTGGTTGGTAGACCCCCTAATATCAAACATCTGAGAGTATTTGGTTGTAGATGTTTTGTTCTAAACAATGGGAAAGATTATCGAGAACATTTCAACCAAAGGCGGATGAAGGTGTTTTCTTGGCTATTCCACAAACAAAGAAAGCCTACGAGTTTACAACAAAAGAACCAAGAAAATTGAAGAATCGATTCATGTTGTATTCTATGAAGGAAATAAGAAAACACCTCCTATTGATGAACTCTCGAAAGGTTCAAAGAATTATTCGAGGATTCTAAAGAAGAATCCTCGTAAAGGAAAAACATCATTATGGAAAGTGAGGATGACTCGACGTAGAAAAGCTTGAAAAGCCTAGTAACAACAAGATGACTCATGCACATGATGAGGAATTTCCTATGAGTTTTCCGTAAATGGAACAGTTCTCGAGAACCTTCATCATGAAGAGGTATCTGAAAATAAGAATGTTGAAATGAATGTTTCGATATCTCTAACATCGAAAAAGTGTCGATATCCATGACATTTCCCATATGTCGATATCTCGAATCTTGAAAAAGTATCAAATCAAAATCTTAGTGATTCACATTCAGATCACTTGGATATTGATCCTACTAGCACTAAACCTATGATGAAATGGATCAAAGATCATCCTACAAAGGATATAATTGGACCGATTAATCAGGGTGTTAGGACTAGGAGAGCAATAGCTGAAAATGCTAACTCTCTCATTGGATGTTTCATCTCGAATATTGAACCTAAAAATATAGAAGAAGCATTAGGAGACCAAGACTGGATCTCTGCAATGCAAGAAAAGTTGGATCAATTTGAGAGAAACAAGGTCTGGAAACTAGTTCCATTTATAGAAGGAATATCTGTGATTGGAACTAAATGGGTTTTCAGAAACAAGATGAATGAATCTGGTGAAATAACCAGAAACAAAGCAAGATTGGTTGCCAAGGGATTTACTCAGACTGAAGGCTTAGATTTTGACGAGTCATATGCACCAGTTGCCAAATTGGATGCAATAAGACTCTTTCTAGCCTTTGCAGCTCATAATTTCAAAGTTTATCAGATGGATGTCAAAAGTGCATTCTTAAACGGTGAACTTGCAGAAGAAGTTTATGTTGAGCAACCACCTGGCTTTGAAGTTTCCTCAGAAAGTAGAATGGTCTATAAACTACAGAAAGCTCAGATGGATCAAACAGCTCCAAGAGCATGGTATGACACTTTGGCCAAATACCTTCTGGAAAGTGGTTTCAAGAAAGGTGAAGTTGATAAAACTTTATTTACCTTAAATCATGATGGGAAACTACTCTTAGTTCAAGTATATGTTGATGACATCATATTTGGATCTAAGGACAAGCAACTTTGTAATGACTTTGCAAATCTCATGAAAAGCAAGTTTGAGATGAGCATGATGGGAGAAATGAATTATTTCCTAGGATTGCAAGTCAAGCAACTCAATGATGGAATATTCATTAGTCAAACAAAGTATGCAAAAGATATGCTCACAAAATTCATTCTTAAGCCTTCTGAAAAGAATGCTAAGATACCTATGAGCATTGGAACCAAAATGACCTATGCTGAATCAGACAAGAGTGTTGAAGAACATAAGTATAGGAAATTGATAGGTTCACTAACCTCACTGCAAGTAGACCTGATATTCAATATGCCGTTGGAGTATGTGCTAGATTTCAGACAAATCCAATGCAAACACACTACAACATTGCTATGAAAATATTAAGGTATGTAAAGGGTACAGTAGATGTAGGATTGTGGTATCCTAAAGAAACTGGATTGAGTTTAGCCGGTACTTTTATCGATTATCTTTGGATCATTGCTTGATAGGAAAAGCACCTCAGGAACTTGTCAGTTTCTGGGTACTAGACTTATCTCATGGTTTAGCAAGAAGCAAAACTCAATTGCAACTTCTACCACAGAGGCTGAATATATTGCTGCTGGTTGTTGTGCAACACAAATTCTATGGATACAACAACAACTTAAAGACTATGGACTCGATGAGAAGAAGACTCCCATTTTCTGTGATAACACAAGTGCTATTGCGATTACACAGAATCCTAAATTTCATGCCAGAACAAAGCACATTGATGTTAGACATCACTTCATCAGAGACCATGTTGAAAAGGGCAATATAGAGATACTCAAGATTGGCACTGAAGACCAACTTGCAGATATCTTCACTAAGCCACTACAAGAAAGTAGATTCTTAGCCTTAAGACATAGTCTTGGACTAATGGAACTACCAATGAACTGAAAGAGAAGAGGTATCTGGAACGGGCAACCAGAGAAGAGATATCCGAACGGTATCCGAAAAAGAGAAAGAGAATCGAACGGTATCCGAAAAGAGAAAGAGAAATGGAACAGGTATCCGTAAGTCAAAAAGGCTAAAGAGCAAAAGATAGCTTAAGATCTCTAAGACGGAAACTCGATATCGAATCACTTATAAGCAGGAACACAAAAGAGAATAGTATAACTATCTGAAGTCAACTACTCTCTTGAAACTCGCATTATTTCTATCTTGATGAAAAACTTGGAAAAATCCTAAGTATAAGACAAATTCAGATGCGAACAGTGTCCTTGGTCATACAGAATTGTGATTCAGATAGCAAGTCGCCAAAACTCATTAAATGGGCACAATTACACTTGCTGATTGTGATCATTGCTGAAAAAGCAATGATGACCCTCGATGAAGTTAAGCGATTGATCTGTACGGTGGAAATTAATTCACAGTAAATAGTGGACTGTTGAAATTCAGACATGGCCCACTAAGCATTTAATGCCGAACTAGCTTTTGCTCACGCCTGTTTGCAAATCACAGATACGTACACACAAAATCAATTTGTATGTATTTGTCTGTTGGGATTCAATTGCTATATATATAGGATTTTGGCAAATGAAATCACTTTTGCCTAATCTGAAATTTCATCTTGCACAAAAATAGCAAATCCTTCTCTTGATTCTCTGCAAACCCTCTACAATCTCTGCAAATCAAGATTAAGTTTTTCTGCAAAGAATTACTGAATCAAATCTCTTTCAAACACCAATTTCAAATCCATACACTATATAAAGAGATGGCCTCCAAGAACACTTCAACACAGAAATCCCAATCCTCCACTGGTACTGCTGAAAAGCAAGCACCAGAGTTGGTTATTGTAAACAATCGACTGGTAGGAGTTTTTAATCCTGACCATTGGACTTCAAGTCACAGAATGATTTGGGGTGGTGCCATGGTTGAGGAATACCTCACTGCTGCAATAGAGAACCAAACTGATAGAAAAATGATTCTTGACATGCTTGAAAAGGCACAAATCAAGGGTTTTCTATCTGCTCGCCCAAGTGGAATTTCATCACTCGATGTGTTGGAATTTTACAACAACCTGTGATTATTTCTGTGTATCAAGGCAATCAAATAGTGTCTATCAAAACCTCACCCAAGGAAAGGAAATCCTTCCGACTTAACAACCTTCAGAAGTTGTTTGAGGTTCAAAATCTTGAAAGGATTTTGAAATAAACACCAAGGATGAGGAACTCCTTGAAGGTGTTAAAGAACTTTATAGTGACGTGTGATCTTGAAAATCGATACACCCACCGAAGTTCAAGCTTACGACATCCGAACCGGACATCCGTTGGTTCACTGGGATGTACCGCTTGCATTCTTCATGATGCTTTGATGGTCTACAAGGAGGTGTCACCAGATAAGCCAAGAACGATGGATCATGATGTTCTCGAATCAACAAGACAAAAGGCCGGAAAACCCTTTAATCGGGAAAGTACGCCTTCATGAAATTCGTGAAGAAGATTCAAGGCTTCGAGCCTAAGATTGTCAAAGGACTAGCTGAGCCAAAGGCCACAGTAGGTTATGGTCTGAAGATATGCTACTTGCTGGAAAAGCTTGGCATTTAGCTCAGAGAGACGGCTGAAATAGCCAACAGTAACTTACTCTACAAATATGAGTATACAAATCTGATGAAAAAGGTTACTGGGTCTCAGAAAGGTCCTAAGAAGCGAAAGTCTGAAAAGATATCTGAAGAAAAGGTTGCGACCAAGAAGCCCAGAACTTCAAGAAGAAGTCTGCTGGCAAATCAGATGACACACCCAAAGAGGTTGTCAATTCTCAGATATCTGCAGGCATTGCCGATGAACTAATAATGGCAGATGAACTCATCAATGCTGCAAAAGAGTTATCAACTACTGAACAAGTAGACTCAGCAAGAGAAAGAACTTTCAAAAATGTTGCGACTAATGCAGAAAGCCTTGCTGATGAACTCATAAATGCTGCCAAGAGTGGTGAAAAGCACCAAGCCCCATCTGCAGAAACCGCAGGAATAATGGACCAATCAGTTCCCAATGCTGATGAGAGCTCTGACGATGAAGATGATGAACTAGTCATCTCTCAAGTCCTAGAAAGAACAAAGAGGGCTAAGGTTACTGAAAAAGTAACTGGTGATAAGGTATCTGAAGAAGAACCTGCACCACAGGTTGCTGAGACTATAGCAAAGGTTGTTGGTGCAAACACATCATCAGGGAATGCTTCTCTTGAACAACTTCACAAAGCCCTGATGAGTGGTATTTTAGTGCTGGCAGATGCTGATGGAAACGCCACATCTAAAAATCTGGAAGAACATTCTACTGATCAATCTTCTGCTTCCAGACAACCACAACAACCACAAACACAACAACCAAAACAGCCACAAGTGGTTGATGAAATGGTAAATGAACTCCATTTCGAATTACCAGCAATACAGTATGCTGAAGAAAATCCTGCAAATGAGCAGGTTCCCCAACTCACTGAGAGGGATCAAACTGAGACATCTACTCAGAATGATCAACCAGGGGAGGCAACTGAGTTGCATACTCAGGAAAGGTGTGAAGTACCAGAAACTTCAAACAAAGAAACTGCACTAGGATAAGACGACCAATGTATAGAAAGGTCACAAGTTCCAGAGACCAATCAGCCTGAAACTGCTCAGGTAAATGACTGGTTTAACTCTTACCTTGTGAAAAATTTTATACTTATAAATCTTGTTACCTCATAAGAATTTCTTTGTTACAGGCTGAGTTAGAAACGCAGAAACAAGAGGAAGCTGAGAAGCTTGCCTCAACTACTGAAAAAGAGGTCCCTTCAACCTCAACTCTTGAGAAATCTGAGCCTGTGCCACAGGTAAATGATTCTTAAAGAGAACTAATTTTTCAGTAAAAATGTTTATGTGCTTGTTCTTGATTAAATGTTTCTAACAGGCTCCAACTGAGATGGAAGAAGATAAGGCAGAAATGCCAGCGACAAATCCAGAGACCAACAAGGTTTCTGAAGAATACATCACTGAGCCTTCAAACATGAAGGTATATGACAATCAAGTGACAAGTATTCTTCATCTTGGGTTATCCCTTATCTCTTCTAATATTCAATACTTTCTACTTACAAAGCTATTTCGAGTAGAAATGCAAGGGGATAAAGTTGCGACTTCCTGCATCAATGGAAATTGATGAAGCCCCAAGGCAAGATCACTGAAAGAACACCGAAGCACAAGTTTCGAGAAAATGAATCTGAGCTTCCTTTTGAGGAAGTAAGTAGCTCAAATCAGAATTCATTCAAAGCATATTTATGCATAGATTCTTTCAAACTATTTCCTAAGTATTGTATTTCTCTCAAGTTCAAGAAAGAAAGGTTGATGAGGACCAGACTTCCAAGTCTCAACCTCACAACAAGATATCTGAGACACCAATTGTCTCAGTAGAACAAGTATCTGAGCCTGATGTTCATACTCAGGTAACTCAGAAACTAAACTACACTTTTACTCAGATATCTACAAAAGTTTTGAAACTCACTCAAAACTCTTTCTTTCAGGCTCAAACAGATGCAAAGCAGGTTCCCATTAAAGAATCAAGGGACCTACTTCACTTCTTCAAAGCTCACACCCTGCCAAAGCATATTCAATGCTTCAAGAAATGGCAGAAGTTAAGGTGCTCTGATCTCTCTGAAATATTGAGAATCACTGATCAACCAACCAGACGAGCTCTTGACACGAAACATATGTCAAGCAATGTTCCTACGTAACAAAATACGATTCGACTCTACTACATAAGGACTTTTCCAGAGAAGTGGCGCATAGTTTGATACATGCCTTTGAACAGGCAGATGGTCAGACAAGATTACAGATGGCATTCAAGCCAGTCCTGCCCCAGACTCTGCAGTTTATACCTTCTGAACAAGAAGAAGTTAATGGGCAGAAGATCACTATCCCGGAAGTGATCAATCTTGTATCTGAAGATGATGAGGAGGAAGAAATGAATGAAAATTACTTTGATGAACCTCCCACTGACCATCACCAAAAGGATGATAATGACAAAAGGATGATGATGATGCCCGCACTGTGGACCGGAGGAATTTCACAGAGAAACAATGCCTCAGCTGCTGAAAAGCAAACTGAGAAGACTTCACAGAAATCTCCGTCTTCATCACCTCAGAAATCTACTCATCCATCTTCTAACCAACACGCAGTTACTACTGAACAAGTAGTTGAGCTTTCTGAAGAAACAAATCAGAAAATACTAAACACTCAAACCAGATCTGCTCAACTCAGACAACTGTTGGAAGAAGAACAACAGCTCCATCTTCAACTGGAAGATCAAATAGCTAAATCCAGAGATAAGATTGATCAACTACAAGATCTATACTTAGAAGAAATGATTGCTTACTCTGAAGTTAAAGAGCTACAGGATGCTGTGCAAGAGATCACCAAAGAACTCGATACTGAAGAAGTATCTGAAGTCAAGCATGATGCTAAGGCTGCATCATCTTCGAAAGAAGTACCATCCTCCTCCCAGAAAGGAAAGAAACCAATCTCTGAGATGGTTGCTGGACTCGATACAATCGATGAAAATGTCCAAGAGGATGAAGATCACTGGGCTGATCACTCAGATGATGAAGAAGACAAGACTTTGGCAGAACACCGCAATGAACATTTAGCGGTTTCTCACTTGAAAAGGAAGCTGATTGCTCCTACAATATTCAGCAAACTGCCAAACGTCCACTCCCATGAATACATGAACAGGTGTCAAGTACTGACACAACTTAAAAAGGAGATGTCTTCACAGAACAAGGAAGTAATTGCCTCCGTCCCCTCTGAAATGAGAAAGTTCACTGAGCTCATCACTCAGAGAACAACTAGCATAGTCATTGCTCAGAAAGATCTGGGAATGATAAGGGACGATGATGCGTCTTTAGCTGAAAAAGCTCTTCAAGAGGCAAGTTACACTGCTGGAAAAGCAGATGCCATCCTAGGCCCATTGGCAGAGCTCACTGATAAGGACAATGGACTTATCAAGCAAAATCAGGAGCTCAAAGCAGAACTTCAGAAGTTGGTCACTGCCTATAACTATTTACAAGGGCATTTTGACTCTCTCTCAGATTCCTTTATGAGACTGAGTCAGCCAACAATGACTAAGGGGGAAAGAAAGTACAAATCTGGACCTCAAAGTCAGGGGGAATGGGAAGAAGGAGAAGCAAACAAAAAGAGATCTGGAGCTGGTGCGGCTCAGAAAGGAAGAAGAAAAACTTCCCAACCACCACTCAGAATCAATGAACCCTCCTCAAGCCAAGCCGCTGTGCAAATAGTAGCTGCTTCCCAGAAACCCACTGAAGGAACCAAAATGGTAACAAGGGCCATGGCACAGAAACCTCCAAGGAGAAGACAAGTTAGAGGGATTGATGAATCTTCAGAAGAAGAAGAAGGTCAAATCAAGTCCCAGGGCAATGAAGAAGGCTGTAAAACTCTCACAAGATCTAGTCTTGATGATGATGAGGAAACTAATGAAGATGAAGCTCCTCTTCACAGAAAAAGGAAAATTGAAAGCCTAACTGAGCCCATAGCTGCAAAGCCACTAGCAGCTAAAACACCCTCTGGAAATACCAAGTCTATCCAGGGTGGTGGTTCTTCAAGCAACAACCCCAAAGAAAATTCAAGACAGAGAAGGAACAGACTGAGAGCTGAGCAAAGACAAAGTCAACTTCCACTCAGGCCAGAAGAAGCCAAAATAGAGTATGTGAAGTATGACAATGATTCCTCCGCTGGTGCATCAATCAAAAGAATGGCTATTGGATTCTGGAACTGAAGCATCTATTGGTAAATTCAAGATTTCCAGAACCAATCCATAAACAACTTATGGCATGGAGAAAGGATAAACCTACCTTGATCAACACCAATCACATCAAAGCATGGTTGGATTTTGAAGTTGTCAAGAGAACTGAAGCCATGAAGAAGGACCTCTCTGATGATTGTCCATATGGAAAGCCAGATGATGTGCACAAAATTCTGAATATCACAGGAACAGGCACAAGACCAAGACTTGCTGTGGAACCCTATGAGTCGTTCTATCGGCGGAAGATCAATACAAGGTGACATCGATATCCAAGATTATCTACGAATACTTCAAGCTTTCAGATATCAGAATAGAGCATGCCTGGAAGTGGGGAAAGTACCTATGGGTCAAGCATTTTGTCAAGAAAAATCCTACCAAAACCTACAAAGAGGTCAGTGGATTTGCTAGAGACACAGAGATGCTCGTCAGAACTCTTCTCTATGATTATTCTCATGACATCAAAAGGTTTGGAGATAGGAAATTTGCAGACTGATCCATAGAGATACTGTTGAAGACTTGAAGATTGAAGACTTGAAGACTAGTCTATTAGGATGTTTACTTGGAGCTTGGTTACTCATGTTGTCCTAATTTACTATGTAGTTTTTGTATTTTTGCTGACTGAGCTTAATTGTATCATGTATTGAAGTTATCTGTAATCTTTATTTGTAACTTATCTGAAGAACTTACTCTCAGATAGTATTCTATAAAAGATAACTTGTCAGCAAAGATCACACCTTGTGATTTGGTTGATGTTTACTTTCTACACTTAATTATATGAATTGAAAGATCATAAGAAATGATTAAGTGGTGGATTGTTTCCTCATCCAGATTTGTAATAGGCAAGATAGTCATCGTTGACTGATCAAAAAGGGGGAAATTTGTTGGGAAATTTCTTGTGAAATTTGTTGGGAAATTTGTTGGGAAATTTCTTGGGAAATTTGTTAGGAAATTTGTTAGATATTTTGTTAGAAATATCTGTTTAGATTTTGATCAGCAACATGATGACTTATCTTAGTCTCAGAAAGGTGATTAGTACTCTTGGTTCACTTGAACATTGTAAAAGAGAAAACTCACTAAGTATGATAGTCTAGCTAATCTTGTATAGGATGTTAGGTCTCAAAATGTAACTTTTATTTTATGAAGAGAAGACCAAGAAGAAGACATCCAAGCAGAAAGCTCAACGACATTGAAGACTTGAAGAAAACTGCACAAGATTACTGAATCTGTTGTTCAGATATCTTAGCCAGATATCTTAAAGACACGAATAGTTTCAAACAAACTGTGTCACAAGAAATATCTGAGAAATAAGAGACATATCTGAAAACAAGGAAAGTGTCCACAGATATCTATTCTCAGATACCTTGAGCTTTAACCACATTTCTGAAAAAGAAATATATATTGCAAACAAAGTTGTTTCAACAAACACAAGTGGTATCTGAAGAATGAAGATAAGGACGTGCAAAGAATCAGATAACACTAGTCTCTGATACAAAGCATAGTTCCGTTGACACTACAGGACAAAAGTATAGTACAATGCATTTAATGCACGGACAGAGATGTCTGAATAAAAGCAACGGCAATCGAGAAGAAGACAAAACCTCTAAAGATTATACACAGATATCGATAGTTTGAATTTGAGCCTAACGGATACTATTCAAACGGCACTCAAATTCATCTATAAATATCAACACTTAGACTGATTGAGAAGACACCTTAGACACACCTTGAACTGCATACAAACGCTGAACGTCTTACTCTCTCAAAGCAACTTACTTACTCACAAAGCTTTCTGTTGCGACCAAAGCTTTTGATCTTGAGTAACACTGAAGTTCTAAGTGTCCTGATCCTAAACAAGCAAAGCTATCTATGAAGGAGTTGAATCAAAATACTATCTGAGATTCATTCTCTTGAACAGATATCATAAGACTTGGGTCAGTAAAATCGAACAAGATACCATACGCTGTAAAGTGTATTAAGTACCTTGATTCACAGAGCTCTCTGAATAACTGAAAAGTTATTAAGAAGCTCATCTGACAACTCAAACCAAAAACCAACACCATAAATGGCGTGGAGTACAGGAAGTACGTAGATTGAAAAATCAGGGAATAACTCCAAGGTTACCGGAGTATAGGAAGTACTTGATTTGGAAAACTAAGGAATAACTCCAAGGTTATTGAGTATAGGAAGTACTTAGCTTGGGAAGCTAGGGAATAACTCAAAGGTTTCTGAGTACAGGAAGTACTTGGCTGTGAAAGCCGGGGAACAACTCAGGGGGAACATTTGGTTGGGAACCAATTGTTAAGAATCATAGAATAGGATTACTGTAAGGAGAACTCAATTATCTGTTCTAGTGAATTCTAGGTCTCTGACAGACCGAAGTGGAATAGTTGGAGGATTACGCCACCTCCAGATACCACTATACTTGTTGTGTTATTTACCTTTCTGTATTTACATTTCAGCAACACACACACACATATTAACTGTTTATGCACTTATCTTTATTAAGTCTTCCGCACTCTGATTCTAAATATCAGATATCTATTCAGATATCTGAGAAATAGTTGTTATTGACAAAAGTTTTTTTAAAAGACTATTCACCCCCCCCCCTCTAGTCTTTTACTTTGCCGTTATCTAGACCAACAGAGTTATCTTCTCAAAACAAAGCTGCCATTACATCAGTCCCTGCAGAACTAAAGTCATTCACTGAGCTCATCACTCAGAGAACAACCAGTCTGGTCATTTCTCAGAAAGATCTAGGCATGGTTAGGGATGATGACCAAAACATGGCTGCAAAAGCTTTTGAAGATGCGTGCTATGCTGCTGGAAAAGCAGATGCTGTTCAAGGCCCACTGGCAGAGCTTACTGATAAGGATACTGGTCTTATCAAACAAAATCAGGAGCTCAAGGCTGATCTGGAAAAGTTGGTTCTTTGCCTAACTATCTGCAAGGGAACTTTAACTCCCTTTCAGAATCATTTGTGATTCTTAGTCAGTCAACAATGACTAAGGGGGAAGAATATCAAGAGGCTCAGAGAGGAAGAAGAAGAGGAAGAGGAAACAAAAGAAAATCTGAACAACCACCTCTCAGAATAAAGGAGCCCTCCTCCAGTCAGACTGCTCTACAGATAGTGGCCACCACTCAACTTCCTGAACAAGGAATGACAACAAGGGCCAGAGCACAGAAACCTCCAAGGAGTACTAAGGCTCCAAAGAGAAGACAAGTAAAAGGGATTGATGAATCTTCTGAAGAAGAAGAAGAAGAAGGCCAAATCAAATCCCTGGGCAATGAAGAAGGCTGGAAAAGTCTCACAAGAATTGATCTTGATGATGATGATGAAGAGACTGATGAAGATGAAGCTCCTCTTCATAGAAAAAGGAAAATTGATAGCCTAACTGCGCCCATAGCTGCAAAGCCTTTGGCATCTAAAATAACCTCTGGAAATACCAAGTCTATCCAGGGTGGTTCTTCAAGCATTACCCCAAAGGAGAATTCAAGACAAAGGAGGAACAGACTAAGAGCTGAACAAAGACAACTTCAACTACCACTCAGGCCTGAAGAACCCAAGATTGAGTATGTGAAGACCAACAATGACTCCTCTGTCTACAGGTGCATAAATCAGAAGAATGGCTACTGGATTCTAGAGCTTAAGCATCTACTGGTAAACTCAAAATTTCCAGAACCAATCCATAAACAGCTCATGGCATGGAGAAAAGACAAACCAATCTTGATTAATACCAACCACATCAAAGCTTGGTTCGATTTTGAAGTGATCAAGAGAATAGAAGCCATGAAGAAGGACCTTTCTAATGAATGTCCTTATGGAAAGCCAGATGATGTGCACATAATTCCCAACATTACTGGAACAGGCACAAGAGCAAGACTTGTTGTGGAACCCTATGAGTCCTTCTACTTAACTGAAGATCAATACAAGGGTGACATCAGATATCCGAAGATCATTTATGAATACTTCAAGCTGTCAGATATTTGAATCGAGCATGCCTGGATGTGGAGAAAGTATTTGTGGGTCAAGCACTTTGTCAAGAAAAATCCTACCAAAACCTACAAGGAAGTCTGTGGATTTGCCAGAGACACAGAGATGATTGTCAGAACTCTTCTCTATGACTACTCTGATGATATCAAAAGGTTTGTTGATAGGAAATTTACAGATTGACTCATGGAACTACTTTTGAAGACTTGAAGTATAGAAGACTTGAAGACTAGTTCATTAGGATGTCTACTTGGAGCTTGGTTACTCCTGTTGTCCTAATTTACTATGTAAATTTTTTTTATCTTGCTGACTGAGCTAAATTGCATTTTGTACTAAAGTTATTTGTAAGCTTTCTCTGTATCATATCTGATGAACTTACTCTCAGATATCATTCGTTATAAAAGATAACTTGTCATCAAAGATCACACCTTGTGATTTGGTTGATGTTTACTTTCTGCACTTAATTATATGAACTTAAAGATCATAAGAAATGATTAAGTGATGGATTGTTTCCTCATCCAGATTTGTAATAGGTCAGATAGTCATCGTTGACTGATCAAAATGGGGGAAATTTGTTAGGAATATCTGTTTAGATTTTGATCAGCAACCTAATGACTTATCTTAGCTCAGAAAGGTGGTTAGTACTCTTGGTTCACTTGAACACTGTAAAAGAAGAAACTCACTAAGTATGATAGTCTAGCAAATCTTGTATAGGATGTTAGGTCTCGAAATGTAATTTTTTATTTTCTAAAGAAGACCAAGAAGAAGACTTCCAGCAGGAAAAGTTCAATGGATTTGAAGATTTGAAGACTGCACAAGATTGCTGAAGATAAAGGTTTTTCAGATACCTATGTCCAGATATCTTGAGGAAACAAGTGTTTCGAAACACAAGTGTTGCAAAAGATATCTGAGAATAAAAGGTTTCTGAGACGAGGAAAGTGCCCACAGATATCTACACTCAGATACCTTGGATATATGTTTCTGAAAAAGAAATATTTTATAACAAAGTTGTTTCAACAAATGGTATCTGGAGTTGTGATAATCGATGGAAAAGAACATGCAAAGTTTCAGAAAACTCTGTTTGTATAAAGATCTCTGTACCATGCATAGTTCCGTTGGCACTACAGGACAAAATATAGTACAGTACATTAAATGCGCAGACAGAAATGTCTGAACAAAAACGGTAGCTTCTGAAGAAGAAGACAAACTCACATAAGATTATATTCAGATATCAATAGTTTGAATTTGATTTAAGCCTAACGGATACTATTCAAACGGCACTCAAATTCATCTATAAATATCAACATTTAGACTGCTTGAGAACACACAACACTGAATTACATTGAATACTCACACACAAGCTCTCTCAAGCAAACTACTTACCTTCAAGCTTTCTGTTGCGACCAAAGCTCTTGATTCTAAGTAGCACAAAAGTTCTAAGTGTCCTGATCCTTAACAAGCATTGTTATCTGTGAAGGAGTTGAACTAAGATTTCATATCTGAGATTCATTCTCTGGAACACTTACAATAGACTTGGGTCAGTAGAGAACAAGATACCATACATTGAAAAGTGTATTAAGTGTACTTGATTCATAGAGCTATCTGAATAACTGAATAAGTTATTTAAGAAGCTCACCTGACAAACAAACCTAAAACCAACACCATACTCGGCGTGGAGTATAGGAAGTACTTAGTTTGGGAAACTAAGGAACAACTCCAAGGTTGCTGAGCATAGGAAGTACTTAGCTTGGGAAGCTAAGGAATAGCTCAAAAAGGTTTAGATGCAGAAGTACTTGGCTGTGAAAGCCGGGGAATAACTCAGGGGGAACACTTGGTTGGGAACCTAGTGTATTTAGGAATCAAGAGAAGATATCTGTAAGGTTAACTCATTTATCTGTCTTAGTGGATTCTAGGTCTGAGAAAGGCCGAAGTGGATTAGTTGAAGGATTACGCCACCTTCAGATACCACTATAAAAAGACTTGTGTTATTTACTTTCTGCAGTTTATTACTTGCTTTACTTATCTTGCAAAGTACTTACACACATCTTCCTGAGCACGTGCACTTATCACATAAAAGTCTTCCGCTCTCTGAAATTAAGTATCAGATATCTACACAGATATCTGAGAAACTGTGTTTATCGACAAAAGTTTTAAAATACTATTCACCCCCCCCCCCCCCCGCCTAGTCTTTTACTTTGCCGTTATCTGGACCAACATAGTGGATGTGGGAAGCACATGACAGGAGATAAAGCAAATCTGGTTAACTACAGAAAATGCGATAAAGGACCATTTATTAGATTTGTTGGAGGAGATGAAAATCCAACCATAGGTTTTGGCAATCAGAAGCTTAGAGCTCTTACAATCTCTGAAGTACTACATGTAAAGGGATTGACATATAATCTCCTAAGCATGAGTCAATTGGTAGACAAAGGGTACACTGTAAAGATCAAGTCAAAACTATGCAAATTAATTAACAATGAGTCAAAGCAGACAATCTTGGTTGATAGGCGGAAAGGAAATCTTTATGCTGCTGACTTGGTATTCACCACAACTGAAGAATGTCTCATGGTGAGTCAATCTGGCCACACTGAAGAAAACTGGCTATCGCATAAAAGAATGAGTCACTTGAACTTCAAAACTCTGAACAAGCTAGCCAAGAAAGAATTGGTGGTTGGTTTACCCAAAATGGTATATAAAAAAGATGGTATATGCTCAGCTTGCCAAATGGGAAAACAATCCAAAACATTTTTCAAGTCTAAAACTAGACACTCCAGTGAAAGGCCACTGCAAATGTTACATATGGATCTTTTTTAATCCTCTGTAACTAGCTATACAGGAAAGAAGTATGGTCTGGTTGTTGTTGATAATACTCAAGATTCACTTGGGTTGTATTTCTCAAACAAAAATCTGATGCAAGGGTTGAAATACCCAATTTGCTGAATAAGCTTGAAGTCATAAAAAATGACAAGGTATCTGTAATCAGAACAGACCATGGTACTGAGTTTGTGAACGAGTACATAAAAGAGTTTTGTACCTGCAAAGGTATACAACATCAACTATCTTCAGTAAGGACACCACAACAAAATGGTGTTGCTGAAAGGAAGAATAGGACCCTAAAAGAAGCAGCAAGAACAATGCTTATTGGCACTGAAATAAGTGAAATCTATTGGGTTGAAGCTGTTAACACAGCCTGCTACACTAAAAATAGATGTTTGATTAACAAACACCATGACAATACTCCTTATGAACTTTTGATTGGTAGACCCCCTAGTATCAAACATCTAAGGGTGTTTGGTTGCAGATGTTTTGTTCTTAACAATGGAAAAGAATACTTGAGAATATTTCAACCAAAAGCAGATGAAGGAGTATTTCTTGGTTATTCTCTGAATAGAAAAGCCTACAGAATCTACAACAAAAGAACGCAAAAGATTGAAGAATCTTTTCATGTAGTTTTCTACGAAGGAAACAAGAAAGTACCCTTGAATGAAGAACTCTCAGATAGGTTCAAAGAACTAATGATTAAAGATTCTGAAGAAAAATCCTGAAAAGGAAACAACTCTGTCACTCACTTAGAGGATGACTCTGACGATGAAAAGCAACCATTCGTAGTAACAATCAGATGACTCCAAGACATGATGAAGAATTTCCTATGAGAATTCCAGAAATGGAACAGGTTACTGAGAACCTTCATCATGAAGAGGTTTCTGAGATCCCAGATATCTCTAACACTGAAAAAGTGTCAGATATCTATGGCATTTTCCGTGTGCCAGATATCTCAGATACTGCACAAGTATCCTGTCAAGATCATATTGATTCACATTCAGATCAAAATGATATTGATCCTACTAGTTCAAAACCCATTATGAAGTGGATAAGAAATCATCCTGCCAAGGATGTGATTGGTCCTTTAGACCAAGGGGTTAGAACTAGGATAGCAATTGCTGACTCTCTTTATGGATGTTTCATCTCAAACATTGAACCTAAAACTATAGAAGAAGCATTGAAGGATCAAGATTGGATCTCTGCAATGCAAGAAGAGTTGGATCAATTTGAGAGAAACAAAGTCTGGAAACTGGTTCCATTTGTTGATGGAATATATGTAATTGGAATCAAGTGGGTTTTCAGAAACAAAATGAATGAGTCTGGTGAAATAACCAGAAACAAAGCAAGGTTGGTTTCCAAGGGATTCCCCCAGACTGAAGGACTAGATTTTGATGAGTCATATGCTCCAGTTGCAAGATTGGATGCAATTAGACTATTTCTAGCCTTTGCAGCTCATAAAGACTTCAAAGTTTATCAAATAGATGTCAAAAGTGCATTTCTAAACGGTGAACTTGCTGAGGAAGTCTGTGTTGAACAACCACCAGGCTTTGAAGTTTCCACAGAAAGTAGAATGGTTTATAAGCTTCAGAAAGCTCTGTATGGACGGAAACAGGCTCCAAGAGCATGGTATGATACTTTAGTCAAATACTTGCTAGAAAGTGGCTTCAAGAAAGGAGATGTTCATAAAACACTTTTTACTTTGAACCATGAAGGGAAACTACTTTTAGTTCAAGTATATGTTGATGACATTATATTTGGATCTAAAGACAAGCAACTTTGTGAAGACTTTGCTGAGCTCATGAAAATTAGATTTGAGATGAGCATGATGGGAGAATTAAACTACTTCCTAGGATTGCAAGTCAAGCAACTTAATGATGGAATATTCATTAGTCAAACAAAGTATGCAAAAGATATGCTCAACTAGTTTTATCTAAAGCCTTCTGAAAAGAATGCTAAGATACCTATGAGCATAACAAGTATAGGAAATTGATTGGGTCTCTACTGTACCTCACTGCATGTAGACCTGATATTCAATATGTAGTTGGAGTGTGTGCTAGATTTCAGACAAATCCAATGCAATCACACTACAACATTGCTATGAAAATATTGAGGTATGTAAAGGGTACTGTAGAAGTTGGATTGTGGTATCCAAAAGACAGTGGATTGAGTTTAGTTGGCTATTCTGATGCTGACTATGCTGGATCATTGCTTGATAGAAAAAGCACTTCTGGAACTTGTCAATTTCTTGGTGCCAGATTAATATCATGGTTCAGCAAGAAACAAAACTCAATTGCCACATTTACCATAGAGGCTGAATATATTGTTGTTGGGTGTTGTGCTTCACAGATATTGTGGATACAACAACAACTCAAAGACTATGAGATCAATGAAGAGAAAACTCCTATTTTCTGTGACAACAAAAGTGCTATTGCCATAACTCAGAATCCTAAGTTTCATGCAAGAACAAAGCACATTAATGTTAGACACCACTTCATTAGAGATCATGTTGAAAAAGGCAATATAGAGATACTCAAAATTGGTACTGAAGACCAACTTGCAGATATCTTTACAAAGCCTTTGCAAGAAAGCAAGTTCTTAACCTTGAGACATAGTCTTGGGTTAATGGAGCTACCAAAGGAACTGAAAAGTTCTAATCTCTGAGACGGAAACTCAGAAAGGAGAAAGATATCTGGAACAGGCATCTAGATATCTAAGGCAAAAAGGTATCTGAGATGAGAACTCATATACTAAAAGGATGGGTAAAAGTGTCTTTCAAAGATTTCTGAGACGGGTACTCAGATATCTATGAGATCACAAAGTGAGGGGGAACATAAAAGAGAAATGTGGTACAACTGTATTCGGTCAACTACATCTCTGGTGTTTTGTATCTTTCCATTTATATGTTATGTTACACACAGTCTCTGAACTGACTATATAAGTCCAAAGACTGTCCCATAGTCACAGAAAAGAGATGTGATTCAGAAAGTTATTCGCCAAAGTTCATTAATTGGGCACAATTACAATTACTGATTGTGATCATTGCTGAAGAAGTAAACGTGACCCTTGATGAAATTGGCGTTCGATCTTAACGGACGAGATTAATTCTCGGTAAAATAGTGGACTGTCAAAACTCAGTCGTGGCCCACTAAGCATTTAATGTAAAACGATTTTTACCCACGTTCATCTGCATTTGCACAGATACATATGCACAAAATCAATTTGTATGTATATATCTGCTGAAAGTACAATGCTATATATATAGAATTTTGGCAAAAGAAATCACTTTCGCCTAATCCAACATTCACACTTACATAGAAATAGCAAAAACCTTTCAAAGTTTTCTGCAAATCTCTGTTCTTCGCTTAGTTATTCTGCAAAGAATCACTAAACTCACACCTTAATCTCTTTTCGACTTTCAAAAACTTTCACTATTTAAAGATATGGCTCCAAAACGTGCTTCTATCCAGAAATCCCAAGCTACAACCTCTAGTACTGCTGAAAAGCAAGCACCAGTGTTGGTTATAACAAACAATCGGTTGATTGGAGAGTTCAATCCTGATCATTGGACTTAAAATCACAGGATGATTTGGGGTGGTGCCATGATTGAGGAACTCGTTGCTGCAATTGAAAACCAAGCTGACAGGAAGTTGGTACTTGATATGCTTGAAAAGGCACAAATCAAGGGCTTTCTATCTGCTTTTCCCAGTGGAGTTTCTTCACTGGATGTCCTGGATTTTTACAACAACTCCACGATTATTTCCAAAGTCTCTGAAGGCACTGAGACAGTGTCTATCAAGACTAAAGTCCAAGGACAGGAAATCCTTTTGGACGCAACAGCTTTTTGTGAGCTGTTTGAACTTCAAAATCATGGAAAGGATTTTGAAATTGACACCAAGGATGAAGATCTCCTTGAGGGTGTCAAAAAGCTTTACAGTGATGTGTGTGATCTTGACAAGCCAGACACACCCATAGACTTTAAGCTTGCTGACATAAGGACCAGACATCTGTTGGTCCACTGGGATGTGTTGGCATGTATCCTTCACATATGCTCTGATGGTCTACAAGGAGGAGCTGACCAGATAAGCCAAGAACGCTGGATGATGATGATGTTCTTGTTAAATCAACAAAACAAAAGGCTGGAAAACCCTTTTAATTGGGGGGGGGGGGGGAAGTACGCCTTCATGAAATTTGTGAAGAAGATATAAGGCTTTGAGCCTAAAATCGTTAAGGGCCTTGCTGAGCCAAAAGCCACAGTAAGCTATGGATTGAAGATATGCTACTTAATGGAGTGTCTTGCCATTGAGCTCAGAGAGACGGCAGACATTGCCAATAGTAACCTACTCTACAAATATAAGTATACAAACATGATGAAAAAGGTTATTGTATCTCAGAAAGGTTCTAAGAAACGAAAGACTGATGAGGTATCTGAGGGTTCCGTTGCGACCAAAAAGCTCAGAACTTCACGAAAGAAGTCTGCTGGCAAATCAGAAGGCATACCCATTGTGGATGTCGACTCTAAGATGATCTGACCCCACTGCTGATGAACTCATCAATGCTGCTAAGACCACAGATGATGAACTCATCAATGCTGCAGAGTGCCTTGTTGATGAACTTATCAATGCTGATAAAAGTAGTGAGAAACTTCAAACACTCTCTGCAGAAGTAGCAGGGATTGTTGATAATCCAACTGGTCAGTTCAACAAGCCGTGATGTGCGAGTATGGCATTTTACTAAGTTTGGAGTGTACTCTGTTAAATGGATTCGACATCCTCGTCCCAGAATAGAATACGCAGAAGGTCTAAGTCCCAAGTAGACGAGTCCTGATGAATCAGGTTGGCAACAGGGATGTTGTAAAGCTCATACAGATTTGGAGTAATCAGCCTCATAGCTATGTCCCTGGGTATCCATTGATGTTGCCAAATGTCGATATCAACACCATTTCCAACTCTCCATCGCACTCCATCCCGTACTAGATCCATTGCGCCCATAATACTCTTCCATGTGTATGATGCATTCGTCTTAGGGACAGCCCCAGATTTCGATGAGGAATCTGAAGATGAGGGGGAAGCCATAATCCCCAAGGTTGCTGAAAGAGCAACAAGTGCAGAGGTTGCTGAGAAGGCAACTAGTTCAAAGGTTGTTGAAGAAGCAATTGTTTCCAAGGTCACTCGACAAAACAAACCATCAGAGCAAGTAACACTTAAGCATATTGAAGATGCTCTAATGAGTGGCAACTTAGTGTTGGAGGATACTGCCATTGCCTCAACACTTAAAAATCTGTCTCAAGCAGATCTGGATAGGCCCCATACAGCATCACCTTCTTCATCCAGATCAGAATCACCACACCAACCACAACAGCCAATAGTGGATGTTGTTGAGATGATAATTGAGTTACAACATGAGATACCAGCGTCTTTCCTTGCTGAAGAAAATCCTGTAAAAGAGCAGGTTCCCCAACTCAATGCGAGGGATCAAACTGAGGCATCTGCTGAGAATGATCAACCAGGGGAGGCAACTAAGTTGCAAACTCAGGATAGGTCCGAAGTACCTCAAACTTCCAACAAAGAAGTGGTCCAAGAACAACAAGACCAATGCATGGAAACTTCACAAGTTCCAGAGACCAGTCAGCCTGACAAAGCTCAGATAGCTGAATGGTTTAACTCTTTACTTGTGATAACTTATGCTTAAATCTTGTTACTTATTAAAATTTCTTTGTTTAAGGCTGAATTAGAAACACAAGAACAAGAGGAAGCTAAAAAGCTTGCCTCAGAGACTGAGAAGGAGGCCACCACGGCCTCATCTCTTAAGGAATCTGAGCCTGTGCTACAGGTGATAGAGAGTTCCTTAAGATATTACTTTTCAGATATATGTTAATGCACTTAACTAATTGACTGTTTCTAATAGGCTCCAACTGAGAAGAAGAATGATGAGGCTGAGAAGCCTAGCTCATCAGAGAATCAACCAGAGACTCACAAAGTCTCTGAGGAACAAGTATATGAGCCTTCTATTGAGAAGGTATATATATCTCAGATATCTATATTCTTCACAATGTTACTCTGATCATTTTTCTAAATATTTAACACTTTCTACTCATAGGCTCAAACAGAAGTAGAAGTTGCTGGGGAATTGTCAATTCAATCCCCTCAACCAATGGAAATTGATGAGGCCACCAAGCCTTCATCACCAGAGAGAATACCAGAAACTGCACAAGTTTCTGAGAGACAAGTGTCTGAGCCTCCTACTGTGGAGGTAATTGACATCTCAGATATCAAATTGTCTAAGTGTTTCTCTCCTGATAAATTTCTAAGTGTTATGTTATATCTTATTCTCAGGTTCAAAAAGAAAGAGAGGATGCGGAGGATCAGACTTCCAAGTCTCCTCCTCACACCAAGATATCTGAGGCACCTAGAACCTCAGTAGTCCAACCTTCTGAGCCTGTTGCTGTTGCACAGGTAACACAGATACTTGACTACTCTAACACCCAGATATCTACTAATGTGTTGAAACTAACTCAAAACTCTCTCTTTCAGGCTCAAGCTAGTGCCTTAGTGGTCCCTGAAGATTTGAACAAGGACCTACTTCCATTCTTCAAGGCTCATACTCTGCCAAAGCATCTAAAGTGTTTCAAGAAATGGTAGAGACTCAGATGCTCTGATCTATTTGAGATCACAAGGGTCACTGATCACCCTACCAGAAGAGCAAGAGCATTTGACTTGGAGAATTATGTGCATGCAATGTTTCCAACTGAGCAATACGCATTGGCCACGTTGATGAATAAGAACTTCATGAAGGAAGTGGCACACAAGCTTATTGAAGCCTTTGAAAAGGCAGATGGTCAGACCAGAATGGAGATGGCATTCAAGCCAATCTTTCCCAAGTCCCTACAGTGCATACCCTCTGAACAAGAGGAAGTAAATGGGCAATTGGTCACACTTCCTGAAGTGATCAATTTGGTTTCTGAAGATGAGGAGGAAACAGATGAGAATAATTTTGAAGAACCTCCTTCTGACCATCACAAGGATAATGATGACAAAAAGGATGATGATGATGCCCCTGCACCAGGGACAAGAGGGATTGCACAAGGTAATAATACCTCAGTTGCTGAAAAGCACACTGAGAGGACTTCACAGAATTCCCCTCCTCCATCTCCTCAGAAGTCTACACATCCATCTCCCCAACAAAACGACTCTACTGAACAAGTAGTTGAGCACTCTAAGGAAAACACTCAGAAAATATTGGATGCACAAGCCAGAGTTGCTCAACTCAAACAGTTGTTGGAGGAAGAACAACAGCTAAATCTTCAACTGGAAGAGAAGATAGCTGAATCCAAAGCAAAGCTTCAAAAGATTGAATCAAACCATCAAGGAAATGGAAGCTTATGCTAAAATGAAAGAACTCCAGCTTGTTCAGGCAATTGTTGAAGAATTAGATACTGAGCAAGTATCTGAAGACAAGCATGATGCTAAGGCTGCATCACCAAAAGATGTACCATCCTCCTCAATAAAAGGAAAGAAGCCCATCTCTGAGATGGTTGCTGGACTAGAAAACATTGATGAAAATGTCCAAGAGGATGAAGATCACCGGGCTGATGACTCAGATGATGAAGAAGAGAAAAAATTGGTAGAACACCGAAATGAGCACTTGGTGGTGTCTCATTTGAAAAGGAAGCTGATTGCTCCTGAAATTTTCAACAAACTGTCAAATGTCAATTCCAATGAATACTTGAACATATATCAAGTACTGGCTAAAATGAACAAGGAGTTGTCTTCTCAAAATAAAGCCTCCATTGCAACAGTCCCTGTAGAGATGAAGAAATTCACTGAGCTCATCACTCAGAGAACAACCAGTCTGGTTATTGCTCAGAAAGACCTAGGCATGGTTAGGGATGATGACTAAAACTTGGCTGCAAAAGCATTTGACGAGGCTAGCTATGCTGCTGGAAAAGCAGATGCTATTCAAGGTCCACTAGCAGAGCTCACTGATAAGGACAATGGTCTTATCAAACAAAATCAGGAGCTCAAGGCTAATCTGGAAAAGTTGGTTGCTGCTTACAACTATCTGCAAGGCAACGTTGATTCCCTTTCAGAATCTTCTGTGATTCTTAGTCAGTCAACAATGACTAAGGGGGAAGGATTTCAAGGTGCTCAGAGAGGAAGAGGGAGAGGAAACAAAAGAAAAACTGAACAACCACCTCTCAAAATAAATGAGCCCTCCTCCAGTCAAACTGCTCTACAGATAGTGGCCACTACTCAGCAACTTCCTGAAAAAGGAATGACAACAAGGGCCAGGGCACAGAAACCTCCAAGGGGTACCAAGGCTCCAAGGAGAAGAAAAGTGAAAGGGGTTGATGAGTCTTGTGATGATGAAGAAGAAGGAGGAGGAGGAGGAGGATAAATCAAATCCCAGGGCAATGAAGAAGGCTGCAAATCACCCTACAAGAGAAATCTGGAGGATGATGATGAAGAAGAGGATAAAGATGAAGATCCTCTTCACAGAAAGAGTAAAAGGATTGATAGCCTAACTGAGCCCATAGCTGCAAAGCCAATAGCAGCTAAAACACCCTTTGGAAATACCAAGTCAATCTAGGGTGGTTCTTCAAACAATCCCCCAAGGGAGAATTCAAGACAAAGGAGGAACAGGCTGAGAGCTGAACAAACAAAACTTCAACTACCACTCAGGCCTGAAGAGCCAAGATAAAGTATGTGAAGACCAACAATGACTCCTCTGTATACAGGTGCATTAATCAGAAGAATGGCTACTGGATTCTGGAACTCAAGCACTTACTGGTAAATGAAAAATTTCCAGAACCAATCCATAAACAACTCATGGCATGGAGAAAAGACAAGCCAGTCTTGATTAACACCAACCACATCAAAGCCTGGTTGGATTTTGAAGTAATCAAGAGAATAGAAGCCATGAAAAAGGACCTCTCTGATGATTGTCCTTATGGAAAGCCAGATGATGTGCACAGAATTCCCAACATCACTAGAACAGGCACAAGAGCAAGACTTGCTATGGAACCCTATGAGTCTATTTACATGACTCAAAAGCAATATAAGGGTGACATAAGATATCTGAGGATCATACATGAATACTTCAAGCTATCAGATATCAGAATTGAGCATGCCTGGAAGTGGGGAAAGTTTATGTGGGTCAAACACTTTGCTAAGAAGAATCCCACCAAAACCTACAAGGAAGTTTGTGGATTTGCCAGAAACACTGAGATGATAGTCAGGACCTTGCTCTACGACTACTCAGATGATATCAAAAGGTTTGGGGATAGGGAATTTGCCAACTGATCCGTAGATCTGCTGACTGAAGACTTGAAGAATTTGAAGACTTGAAGACTAGTAAATTAGAATGTTTACTTGGAGCTTGGTTACTCCTGTTGTTCTAATTTAACTAATTTTTTTTTTTTTTGGTATCTTGCTGACTGAGCTGTAATGTGATTTATTTATTAAGTTATCTGTGAACTCTCTGTGTAACATATCTGATGAACCTACTCTCAGATATCAATCTATAAAAAGATAACATGTCAGCAAAGATCACACCTTGTGATTTGGTTGATGTTTACTTTCTGCACTTAATTAAAATGAATTGAAAAGATCATAAGAAATGATTAAGTGTTGGATTGTAACCTTTTCCAAGTTGTAATAGGTTTTAAAGATAGTCATCGTTGACTGATCAAAAAAGGGGAAATTTGTTAGGAATATATGTTTAGATTTTGATCAGCAATCTAATGACTTATCTTAGCTCAGAAAGGTGGTTAGTGCTCTTGGTTCACTTGAACACTGTAAAAGAGGAAAATAATTAAGTATGTTAGCCTAGAAAATCTTGTATAGGATGTTAGGTCTCTGAATGTAATTTTGATATCTTTGAAGACGACCAAGAAGAAGGCATCCGGCAGGAGAGTTCAACAAATTTTGAATATTTGAAGACTGCACAAGATTGCTAAAGACAAAGGAAATTGGTCTCATCAGATACTTATGTCCAGATATCTTAAAGAAACAAATGTTTCTCAGTAAACAAGTTTTGCAAAAGATATCTGAGAACACAAGTTTTTGAACGAGGAAAAGTGCCCACAGAAACCTACACTCAGATACCCTGGATAAAACATGTTTCTGGGAAACAATGTTTCAATAGGTCTCTGGAGATGTGAAGGTCTCTGGAAAGGGACATGCAATGCTTCAGAAAGCGTGGATAGTTCCGTTGGCACTACATGACAAAAATAGTACAATGCAATAAATGCGCAGACAGAGACATCTGAACAAAAGAGGAAATCTCTAAAAAGAGAGAGCATCTTCTACAGTACTATTTTCAGATATCAATAGTTTGAATTTAAATTGAGCCTAACGGATACTATTCAAACGGCTTCAAATTCAGCTATAAATATCACCACTTAGAATGCTTGAAACACACACTGAACACCTTGAAATTACACACAGAACGATCTTATTCATTCAAGCATACAAGCCTTCAACCTACTTACTCTTTAGCTTACAGTTGCGACTAAGCTCTTGAATTCTAAGTAGCATGAAAGTTCTAAGTGTCCTGGTCCTTAACAAGCATTGCTATCTGTGAATTCAATTATCTGTCTTAGTGGATTCCAGGTCTGAGAAAGGCCGAAGTGGATTAGTTGAAGGATTACGCCATCTTCAGTACCACTATAAAAGACGCGTTATTTACTTTCAGCAATTTACTTATCGTTCTCTTTATCCTACTAAGTATTTAAACACATTATATCTTGCTGAGCAGGTGCACTTATCACAGAAAAGTCTTCCACTCTCTGAAATTAAGTATCAGATATCTGAGAAATTGTGTTTATCGACAAAAGTTGTAAAAGACTATTCAACCCCCTGTAGTCTTTTCCTGTGCCGTTATCTGGACCAACAAGGTTCAAATCACAAGAAGTTTGCTTAGCGGAGAGATGACTGAATTTTCTTGGTAGTAGAACTGGAAATCGCTGAAAGCAAGGCGCGAAGAAGAGAACGGTGACTTGCTGGAAGGTATTCAAACTTGTCAAGAAGAAAGGTTTTTTTTTTTTTTTTATTATTGGACTTGATAGGGTTAGAGGAGGTTTGGGCTAGGTTTAGTATTAATGGGCTAGAAGTAAATTACAAGAAGTCAGGCCCACAATCCAAGAAACACAAATCTCACTCCAAAGCTATAGTTCATACTAAAGCGCTTAAATTCGTTTTAATAATTTTCGGGCTGTTACAAAACTAAAGTTATGAAGAATTTTCCCAAAATAAAAATGTACTGTACATTTCTGCATTTTACTCCCCCACAAACATCAAGCAAACAGGCATCTCGCGAGGCCGATTCTCTCTTCATATTCTTCTTCTGATTCTGAGTGAGCAAGCATTCATTCTTTGTTGGGGTTTTCTGCTTCACAGGTGATTTCTTGATTTCTTTCTTTCTTTCTTTCTTTCTTTTAAGCAACCTCCTCGTATTCTTGCTGTATTGATTCTTCTTGTATTGATTCTATATAACTTGTTCAGTTCCAGTCATTTACATACTACTACATGATTCACGATTGTGTGTGAACCGTTGTTGGATATTAATGATCCTTGTGTCATGTTGAAATAGAAATTGTTTTTCTTCCCACCCTTAAAAGAAATTAAAAAAAAAACAAAATTATTTTGAAAAACAAATTAAAATTTGTTGTTAATTTGGTCATAATCAGTATTTGGTCGATCTTCTCCATTGATCATCATATAGATTTTGTGTCATGCTACAATTGAAATTCCTGGTTATCATTAATCGCCAACCATTTCTACTAGGATTGCACTCACTGTTTGTTTCTTTGTTCTTCTGTTTGTTTGTTTGTTTGTTTGTTTTATGGATGACTGACTGAATGACTGACTGTTTGTTCGTTTGTTTTATGAATCTTAGGTAGAGAAGAGAAATCAGTTTGAACTCTAATTCTAACTGAATAAACCTTAGGTAGAGAAGAGAAATCAGTCTGAACTCTAATTCTAATTCAGAATGACGGGTGGTTATGTGGTGCCTGTGGATGCTTCTACCTCCGTCGAAGGCTTGAAAAAAAAGAGTGCTGGCCCAAGAAGCTGGATTCTAATGGATTCCTCAGGCGAAGAAATTATATTGGATGTTGACAAGTATCAAATCATGCATCGTGTACAAATACATACACGTGATCTACGAATTCTAGATCCCCTATTGTCCTACCCCTCTGCCATTCTTGGCCGTGAGAGAGCCATTGTTCTCAATTTAGAGGTTACCACAGATATCATTTAGCTTCTCAAAATATAACTCCATTTAATCTTTATTTTCAACTGAAAATTTACTTTTATAATGGTTATTGACTTATTCATCTTCTTCTTTTTATTTTTTGTTTCCAATTTGGTTACAGCATATCAAGGCTATTATAACAGCTGATGAGGCAAGTGTTTTAATTACTTCAGATATCTACTTTGATGACTTAATGTATTATTCTTTTTCTGTTATGTTTTTTCTAGTCACCTTCAAGATTGGTGATTCAATATGTGTGTAAATTTTTTGGTACAAAATTATACTGCCTGTTTGGTAGAGTTAAAAAGTGAGTTAAATGAAAAAATTTAGTTGATAAATAGGAACTGAGTTAAAGGTGAGTTATAGAAAATAGTGTTTGGGATAGAGTTAAAATATTATAGTCTATGGTTGTTATATAAGGTGTGTAAGAAGGAAGTGATGTGTGTAAGATTGAAGTGATTTATTTAGTTTTTTTTTTTTTTTAAAGTTATTTGATTGGTTTTAATGTTGTTTGATTGGTTTAAAATTGTTAGTATGATTGAAAAGGTAAAGAGAGATAAAGAGTATGGTAGAAAGAGAATTATAATTATTAAGTGGAGTAAAAATTGAGTTAATTTTTTTGTAAATAATTGAACATGAAGCCAAATGCCTTCAATTATTTTTAACTTAGTTTTGTAAAATTAGTTGCATAGCAAACACCCTCTATAGTCTTCTCACCTTCTCCTGCGATTTCTACTTGAAAAAAAAGAAAGAAAAAAAAACTCTGGAGAGTTACATATAACTGGTTTACTAGGTGTTGGTCACAATTTGCTTAACTTTGGATCAACATAAAAAACTTGGTCAATATGTTTCGGATAATTTAAATAACGTAATTGAGAAGGTAGCATCAATGGTAAGCAGTTTTTGAAGCTCATTTCTTATCTGCCAAAAGTTCATGTTAAATGTAAATCTTTTTATAAAGCTTTGGCCTTTGGTCCACATTGTTATATTTCATGTTTCTATTCGTCTTGGAAAGTAATCTTTTCTTTCTTCATTAGTTCCCCTATGGGTGTATTTCGAACCGAATGAACTGAACATTGACCTTAAAGAACGTTTATTCGTTAATATATATCATGTTCGTGGAACATCTCAACATTTGTTCATGTTCAGTTCGTTAAGGTTTCAACATGTTCACGAACTATTATAGGTTTTGTGCAGGTTAGGTTAGAAAATACTCCCTCTGTCCCGAATTCAACTTCCCGCATTCTATTTTGGGATGTCCCAATTTAAACTTCCAATTCATTTAATGGAAAATCTCTCTCCTACTTTATTGAACTTCTTTCCTACTTTATTACCATATTTCCTACTTTATCACTTTTATCTTAAAATCAGTGTCCGGGCGGGTAAATGAATTTGGGACGGCGGAGTATTATAACTTATGTGAAAAATGGAAATGATAGGTTAGGTTAGAAAATATTATACTCCATATATAAAATAATATAAAATTATTATAGATAATTTGTTCACGAACTACCGAACAATAAATTATATGTTTGTGTTCGTGTTCGTTTATTAACGAACATGTTTGCGAACTGTTCGGTTAGGTCAAACTCGAACACGAACTGAGCGTTTACTGAAAATTTTTGTGAAATTTTCACGAACGTTCGTTTACACTCCTAGTTCCCCCTATTTTGGCTGCCACCATTTGACCTTGGCTTATATAGATATATCAAAATATCAATGGTGCTTACTAATCTAAATTACATGGTGTTAAACCACAAGTTAAGCTACAAATATGCCCAGCTAGTATAAAACTCTGATCAGAGCATATTGAAACAAGTGGAAAGATCGTTGCAATCAGATGTATATCATTACGGGTTGGCCATTTTTGCGCTACTTGATCTGACGACATTATATAGAACAGTGATATCTGAAGTCTGAACCATGTTTCTATTTGTTTGCTTGATGTTTCATTTAAAATTGAAGGATAGCATGAACTGGAGTACGTATCTCACAATGTTATCTATAAACCTAGTTCAAAAGACATTTCAAATGGCACAGACTCAAAAAAAGTTAATTTAAACCCTTAGCATGTATATTACTTTGACAATCATGAAATATTACTGCAAAAGTGTTTTGTATAGAAGGGTCAATCGAATCAACGATTGGTGCTCTCATGTTACATCTTGATTTCCTCTGCCTTCCCAACTTGTGTATAAGATCATAGGAACATACATAAATATAACTAGGACTTAGCATCTCCATCTTTAACCACAACATGATTGAATTACTATAATAAAGTACATAATCCTCTTTTTGTATGTCTGCGCAGAAAGCTACCCTAGTATTGTAACGTGTCCCTTCTTTTTTTAATAGTAAACAGAAATTGTTGTGCATGCTTATGGAAAAAATGACAACTTATTTTGTGGACTCTTTCCAATGGCACCTTTCTGTTATGTTTAATTTTTGAATTTTGATTCCTGTATGGGTAGATAATCCTTGAAGTTTTAAGGACATTTGTATAGTTTATTATATACATGCTTTTCATTTAAGCTTTGTGCTGTCTAGGTCCTACTTCGTGATCCATCAGATGATAATGTTGTCCCTATAGTGGAGGACCTACGACGACGTCTGAAACAAGCAAATGTTAATCGGGATGATACTGGAGATGGGAACTTGACTGTGCAACCTGATGCAGAAGCCGCAGAAGAAGATGGTATACACTATATCCTATATAATAGTATTTGATATCTTTGATTTCTGCACGACTTTATCTTCTCCACAACTAGCTCTTCCCTGTTTGTATTTCTATTTTATTTTTATTATATGCCAATCTTCCATTTCCTCCATTGCAGATTCTCCATTCGAATTTCGGGCTCTTGAGGTAGCACTGGAAGGTATTTGTAGCTTCCTGTCTGCTCGTACAATTGAGCTGGAAACTGCAGTTTATCCAGCTTTGGATATGCTTACATCTAAGGTACAGTTTTATGGTGCATGAAAGATATGCTTCTTAATATTATGACATATAATATTCCTGATCACAATACAATTTGATTCATACAGTGGGCAGTTGGTTATGACCTAAATGAATCTTTTTTGTTGTCCTTATGCCCCCTGTTTTGATATACCAAGCTTGTGTTTCTCCTTTCTGCAAAGGTCTCTTTGGCTAATCAAGTTGTATGTATTTGATTTTCTTTGCTGGAAACGGATGGACTGTAGCTCCTTCCTTACCTTTGATTTTCTACCTTGTGGTGCATTTCATTCCCCCGCCCTCTCTCTCCACACTTTTGTGCTATCCATTTTAGTTTCTGGCCCTAGTGTGCTCTCTCCCCCTCCCTCCCTCCATTTGTCCCCAGTTTCTCATATCTTGTCCCATGTATTTGTTGAAATTGAAGTTCACTATTATCTGTGTTTCAGTATTATGACGATATTTCTTTGCAGATTAGTAGCCGTAATTTAGATCGTGTACGCAAGTTAAAAAGTCAAATGACAAGATTAACTGCCCGAGTACAAAAGGTAGGGTTCTTCTTTTCTTCTTAGACTCCAAAAAAAAAAAAAAAAAATGCATCTGTAAGATATCTTGTTCATCAAGCTGTTTCTTTTATGCTTCCCTATTTCATGCGTTTGCATGTACTGGGATAATACTTGGTTCCTTTTTGTGCTTGGTTTAGTGACCATCATATTCTTTCAATAATGCAGTTACTTTTTATTTAAGTTCATCTTATTGGAACAAGCTAATGGGTTGGGATGAAACATCTGCACGTAGTTATTTTAGTTCAATGGCATCCCCTGAGTAGTTTCAAACTTTCTGTCTTCATCCATTTTTTATATTTTAGTAATGCACCACTTCAAAGTTTGCTGTACAAAACCCTTTTACCCCGTTGTTTCATTGTTTGGCAAGTCATAGTTACCAGAGAGTGGGTACTTTGTGTTAGTTATCATTTAAATTGATGCCACCTAACTGTTCAAGTAAGAATTCTAGTCCAGCTTGTCTAAGATAACCATGAAAAGTAGAAAAAGTTGTAGTTGTCATTAGTGGTTTTGGATTCCTGCTAGTGTTTAGAAGAGGCTTTCCTGCTTCTCTAAGATTGATGAAAGTAATGATGTATGATAATCAAGTTCTGAGTAAAAACACGCCTCTCTGCTAGTCCATATGTTAATATTCTCTTGCCAGGTAAAAGTCATGTTGCACGTGAAAGTTCTAAAAGAATTTTGTTATTCCTAGTTTGAATCCCTACTTTGCTGCAGGTAAGAGATGAGCTGGAACAACTTTTGGATGATGATGATGACATGGCCGACCTTTACTTGTCCAGAAAGTTGGCTAGTGCATCCCCTTTGAGTGGCTCAGGTGCTGCAAGTTGGTTCCTTGCATCACCTACCATTGGGTCTAAGATATCTAGAGCTAGTAGGGCAAGTGTAGCTACAGTTCGCGGAGATGAAAATGACGTGGAGGAACTAGAAATGCTGCTTGAGGTAATGAGAAGTAAGACTGATCGTTTTGGGGATTGTTTTTGCAATGATTTGTTAACGTTTTGTTTTTTTGCAGGCATACTTCATGCAAATTGATGGCACACTGAACAAGTTAACCACGGTATGGGAATTATGTCATTGTCTTTATTACTTTCAAGTACATACACAATCCTACTTCTTTGCTAAATCAGAATTGATTGATTTACAGCAGCATATGTTCTAGAAGTTGTTGAATTCTGTACCCTAATCATCTTAAAAGTCCTTGTTAGGGGAGCAGTTACCAAGTTATACATAGTCATTATTTCCCAAGCAAGGGACAATTCCAACCCGCTTCTCCATGAGATGGGCTAGAATCCGGGACCCTATCATCATGGTCTTGGGGTTAGGCTTTCTGCTTTCATAATATTAAAAAGAGTGAACGGATTATTAGCATGACCATTGAATGATCCCATATGTTTTGCACATAGGTCCCCGTTTTGGTCATTCTCAACTAGGTTTTCATTCATGTCAAGCTTTTTTGCTGCAGGAGAATGTGCGTCATGGGCTACTATGTTTTAAAATTGTACTGTAGGAAACTATTGCCATCTTTATGTATGAAACTATCATCATAAGGTAGCTAGATTCTAATGGACTGCTCCTTTAATGTGATTTAATATTTGCAGCTGCGTGAATATATTGATAACACCGAAGATTACATCAATATACAGGTAACACAGTACTGCGAATTCAATATCCAGTAGTAAGCCATTTCTGTTTTAATGTTTTACAATTCTAATTTCTCTTGTATCATCCTTGCAGCTTGACAACCACCGAAATCAGCTCATTCAGGTTTGTGATAAGATCTTCTGCAGTAATCTCAATTACCTTTCCCACCTCCCGTTTGAAATATTTATCGAGTTGTCTCATTTATTTATTTTTGCCATCTAGTTGGAACTCTTTCTCAGCTCTGGAACTGTGTGTTTGTCCATTTATTCTCTATTGGCTGCGATATTTGGTATGAACATACCATATACATGGAATGAAGGATATGGGTACATGTTTAAATGGGTGAGTACATAATTCTTGTTTATGAACAGGGTACTCAGTGATGCTTTCTGGTAATCGGTCTATTTCCTTTCAGGTGGTTATCGTCTCAGGCGCCTTCAGTTTTGTTCTTTTTATGCTCATAATTTCATATGCTCGGTACAAAGGTCTTGTAGGATCCTTTTCGTGCTCATGAATGATACACTTACCAACTTGGTAGAGCACTCTCTAACCATATTTAAGACTATGATTGTTGTGCAAGTGTATATTGATATACAGAGTCTTCTATTTTTCTGATTGGCAAGAACCTTCATAATATGTTTAATCTTCGGAGCAATATATAGTCTGGTTTAGTCCCAATGCTCTATTTTGCTTTCTATTCTGTCATCACTTGCCACATGGCCATCATCCTTTAAGGCGAAATAACATCCGTTGTCTTGTTACTTTGGTAAAATATTTAACAGTAGTCATCATTCATCAGTGATGGTGCAAGATGTTAACTTTGACAGGGAAAACAAGAAGCTTGATTCAATACAAAGCGTACATTAATACAGAAACACTAATAAGATATAACCGAATTTGCATGGAGGTGAAGAAATAAGCCTAGTTCTTGGATAGCCAAATTACATGAAGAAGTGCAGAAACTGCTAGCAGGAAGCAACTGGTAAAAGTGAGCACTACCGAGACAGCAACACGATCACAGAAAACATACAACGGTTTGCAGAAATTTGGAAGTGGAGAATGATGAACCCCTGTCCGATTCAAATTGGTTACACCTGATGCAGCTGATCCGGCACTCATCATGGCATAAGCAAAGATCTACAGAAATATTGAACGGAAATTATAATGAGATTATGAAAGAGAAGAGATTTGAGTATAATGTGACTATAGTTAGTTTCTGTGGTAAGTGAATAGCTAACCTGATCACCAGCAAAAATGAGCCAAGCATGATTCTTTGAAGGAATAAGAGGAGATTTGCGCAAGATTTTGAAGGTGTTAATAAGCAGTTGAAGTAATGAATGAAGTGCCACTGCTGCTGAAACTCCAACCAGATACCTGCACATTCAAATTAAATTAACATTCCCACCACTATAATGCACTTACGTTTAATTGTAACGTGCTAAACACAATCGGAGAATTTGGCTACAAACTGAATTAAGAAACTCAATTCCAGTTGAATTTTTTGTACCAAAAAACTCAATTTCAATTGAGAAAACTCAATTTCAATTTTAGCCAAACACTCCAATACTTACTCCAGAACTACCTAGCTAGCCAACACCGAAGAAAACAAAATTCTCACTTGTCTAATTTCTTAAAATCACTCAATAATTTAACATTTATGTATGAAATTCACACACACAGTTAAGATTTGTACCAGGGCTTGTTACTCGATCGTTTTTAACAATTCTCTAAATTACACTAGGGTAAAAAAAAGAACGAAGTAAAAAAGTAAGTTTTTATTAGATTTACTCCATTTGAATTACTGAGTTTAGAATTTATTGAATTTGAACTTGATAATTTACATCCACATGTTTTTCCCAAAAAAACCTTGAAATATTTATTATAATAATTCTCACTACCAAATGGAGTCAAATTATAATCCAGCAAAAACCTCACTAAAAATAGAAATAAAAAACAACCTGGGAAGTTGGAATTCAGATCAACTAGTATTTTGTAATCACCAAAAAAAAAAAAAGACATTATCAGCATAATAACAGATCCCCAACAGCAACCATTTTAACTTCTTTGCCAATCAGTCTAAAATTCCAAGTTTTACTTGGAATATTTTTGAAATTTATCCCTCAAACTACTTTGATTTACATAAAATTTAATTACTTAGCTTATTTAATTAATATAATTAAACACCAAAATCATATATAACATTAGAATAACATATGCAAATTGTAAACAAAATAAGCCCGATTAGAATAACATGCAATATGAAAATTGTAAACCAAATAAGCCCAAATAAATCTGTTTACTATATGCCTCTCATTTATTCTTAACCTCCGTCTACAAAACGAAGCAGAGTGAGTAAGGGAGAGAGAGACAGACTCGAATGAATCGGAGAAAGACCAGTTGGAGTAGACAGGAATGCTGAACCCGTAGAGAGAAATGGTGGAGCGTTGTTTGGCCGTAACCATAACTGAAAGAGAACACAAACTTGTCACCAAGCAGACCAACCGTGCAACCACATGCATGGCGTCATTTTTCCGGCGACCAACCACCACCACCCCATTTCTCTCTTCTTTCTTCTCCGCCATTTCAATGCTTACCTCATTCTTCCCCACATTTTCCATCTTTCTCTTGTCTTCTCTTCTCTTGTGGTACAACCAAAAGTCTGTTTTAATCTTGACTGTGCTTTATTCTTTTTTATAAATAAGCATACTAGGAGTCTAGGAGCACCATGTGTACCATAAATACTCCCAAGCGAAGTTTTGAGGCAGAGTGTTTGGTTCAATATTTCAATTGAGTTAATTCAACTCCAATTGAATTTGACCAATTTTTCTTATTTGGCTCCCAATTGATATACTCAATTCCAATTTAGTTACTATTTAAATACACATTTTCATATTTAAATACTCTACAGAACATATAAATATTACAATTTAGCACAAAACACACAACTCAACTCGAATTTAGTTACTATTCATCAATTCCTAATTCAATTCAAATTTAGTATTGAATATAGAACCAAACACTCTGGAGGTTTTTCAGTCATCAAAATTTAAATTTGACCACGAATTATCTTAAATCGTAATAGTAAATTTTTCAATATAGCTATATAATCGACTAACTATTATAATTATTACTTTATTTGTACTTTTTTTCATTATTTATCATTTATCTCACATATATCTCATACATTATCCATTGTCATTTATCTGCTAAAAAAAGAAATATTAATTTTCCGCAAAGTGTCATGAAAGACGATCTCTATTTAGAGACGACCTATGTTATTAATAAAACCATCCATGTTATTAATCATAACGTCTATGTTGTTAACAAAATAAATCTTGTTGTAATATTAAAAAATACCAATGTTGAAAACATAGGTGTTTTAATTAATAAGATCAATGATTTTTTTTTTGACAATATAGGTCGTCTCTAAATAAATTATCTAGAGATCGTCTCTCAGGAGACTTAGGCTCTTTCTTCTTGAAACTCATTCGATTCGATTCATTTCATTTCATTCCATTCATTTCGATTCGATTCGATTATATTTATATTTTACTACAATTGATTCGATTCATTCGATTCAATTCATTTAGTTCAATTCGATTCGAAGAATTTCAGTTGAAAAGAACAGAGCCTTACTCATAATTTTCTTAAACCAAAGTCAAAAATAAAGTGGTCTAACGAAGCGGGATAGAGACAATATATAAATACACATATGAAAACGTCTCCTAGAAGACTTACTCAAGATAATATATGGACCCACATTGTACAGTAAAACCTTTATGAAATAATGATGTTGAGACCGGGATATTTTATTAATTTAGAGAGATATTATATAATCGATAAATTAATAATTTATTAATTTAAAGAGGTTTTACGTATATGCATAATTAATTGACCAATAAAATTTTCAAGTCCAATATACGAGTTACAGTTTTTTTTTTTAAAAAAAGTTCCAATTAACATTCTATGAATTCGTATTCACATATTAGTTGGATTTTGAAGTTTGAATGGCATCTATTCATCGTTTTTTAATACAAGTAAAATACAAATTATGGAGAAGACATTCTTGAGCTTGAGAATTTGATTACAGGTATGCATTACCGACATAAAATGGATGTGAATCACTTGCTAGATTTCCCAGCGAAAACAATGAATGTTACGAAGTTCATAGCATAGAAGAAATAGCGGCGGATACCATAAGCTGAGGATGATTTAATTGCTTTGGAACCAGTCACTCGAATAGAAGCATTGCAAGCGGTGCAACAACTCTTCAAAACTTTTTGTTGCAATACAAGAAGACAACGCCACAACCCTCGAGTGCAATGTGGAGATTTAGAGATGAAGTCGATATAAATTTGAAGTTCAACAAAAACTAAATGATTATAGATTCATTTTTTTCTAAACAGTGTTAGAATTTCAAGTGGATAACACAAATATATATATATATATATGGAATCTTTCAGTAACTATTAATTTATAATTTCGTTGGAACCAATATATATGCACTGGGATTTCTAAAAAAATATTATCTTATTATTTTATTGATTGAGACCAAATATGGGACCGGACAAATTATTAGTTTTATCGAGATTATTAATTTATTGAGTATTAATTTACGGAGGTTTTAGTGTATGTATTTTATTTAAGTTTCAGGG
This sequence comes from Plantago major, assembly GCA_026545765.1. Classification (NCBI taxonomy): domain Eukaryota; kingdom Viridiplantae; phylum Streptophyta; class Magnoliopsida; order Lamiales; family Plantaginaceae; genus Plantago; species Plantago major. The sequence goes on along the minus strand of CM048844.1, from coordinate 61,607,933 downwards.
AGTACAGGTGGCGAGTGATGGGAGGGGGTCAACAGAATTGACCGGGAAGAGAAGAGAGCCCCGTGAAGTAGCAGTACGGTTGGATGTTTTCCCAAGCTCTGTTGTCTTTTTCTGTAAAAGTAAACAACCTATTCATAGGGCTCATTTTTTCAAGCTAAAATTTTAACATTTCTGATCCTCTTTTAATATGCTGTTACAGTAAGTCTACCTCGCTCCCCGGAAATTCATTTATTTATCACTTCTAATCTCTAACTGTCATAGTACTTATTCCGTTCTTGGAATAGTTTTTCACTTTGATTTTTCGCAATTAAATTTTTTCAATTTTTACTGTGAATTAATTTAAAACCACAAATGTAAAATATTCAATTAAATTATATCATGAAACTTTAGGGTGTAAACTTTCATTATATAATTTCATTAAAAATTTTACGTTTGCAGTTTAAAATTAATTCATAATCAAAGTTGAAATAGTTTGATTGAAAAAGTTAAAGTGCGAAACTATTATAATGACATAGAAAGTACATTATTAAAAAAGGAATCAATCGGACACCAACAAATAATATCTTAACTTTACACACATTTTGCTACTAAAATTATACCTTTTTACCACAGTTTTAACATTTTTTCGTTAATTTAAATTTCCACCAAAAACTACGCATCAACATTAATTGTATAAAGTCTCTGGGATGGTTTGAGTGTGTTGTACAATGTAACTTATAATGCAAATGAGACGATCATGGTACAACATTTAAAGCATCATGAGACACTACATCATGTGTTACGGTAGGAAAAAATCTTCCGGAACGGAGGAGTACCATACACTTAAAAGGGAAAAAAAAAAACATTAATCCTTACAATCCGCAAAAATTCATACATTCACATTTTTTAACTGTCACATAGAACTTCATGCATTAATAAAAAAATAATCTACCCGACACCTAATAACAATCCTTCACATCCATATCACACTTGAACATTGAAAGTATACTTCTTGCTATATTTTTATGTTTTACTTCCTCCGTTTTCCTCCATTTCATGACAAGGTTTTCATTTTGTTATTTCAGTAATCCCACATGAAACTTAACATTCTAATTTTTGGTGATGTTACATATACCCCCACTTAACTAATACATTCATATTTACGACTTTACCTACTCATTATCTCTTTTTTTATTCATTATTTATTACGTAATTTAAACAATACTCAACTTTTCTACTTTACAACACAAGCAATTTTTCTTTATTATTTATTATTTTTCTATTTAAATCTTCAATATTAATTATGGATAATTACACGCAATACCTCTACAGTTGACCCTCAAACATATTCATCCCTGGATTTAAAACAGTTACACATTCCCCCTTTTCGTTAACCAATGTGAGACCATCACATGTCATCACTTTCTCTCTACAGTTGGAAGTTTTTAAGTTAACTAAATAATGAAAAGAGAAAATTAAATTAAAAAATTTAATAAAGATAAGATAAAATAAAACATTAAACAAACAAACCACTTCTTCTCCTCTTCTTCCTTCTCCTCCTCCTACTCCTCCTTTTTCTTCCTCCTTTTCCTCCTCCTCCTCCTCTTCTTCTTCTCCTCTTTCTTCTCTCTCCTCCAAAAATAGCTTCGATCGAAGCTTAATGACAATTCCATCGGAGATGTAAAAACAACACAATGGGAACTTTAAATTAAGCTCCACCTCTGCAAAACAGCTCCAATGGAGCCGCATAAACAACTCCAATGGAACTCTACAACTCTAATGGATTTGGAAAACAACTCTACAGTTCTATCAGGGAAAATTATTTCTTCGGAGTGTTTTTATGGATCCGTTTACAGTTTCAGTCTTTGCTCCGATCTCAATTGATGTTTGTACTTGATTTTAAAATTGAAGGAATTATTTTAGATTTTCCAAAAACTCATGGGCGGCCAGGGACTTGGATTGCAATTCATTAAAACCTAGGAAAATTAAAGAAAGAGAAAAAAGTAAAATAAATAGAAAGATTAAAAGAAAGTATAAAAAATTGAAATAATGAGTGCATTTTGATGAATATCTCCAACTTTCTCATCCATATCAACAAAAACGAACTCCACACCAAGCCCGTGACTTTTGGACTCATATGTAATTAGAAAAAACCAGTAGATCATTTTTTGAATTAAAATGTAATTCTTTCAAATCTAAGGTTAAATTTGTAATTGCACCAAATTTAAGGGGCACCTTAAGTAATTTTTCCATTTTAATTATTTTGTGGACCAATAAAACAACTCGAGAAGCTATACACCCGAAATGGAGGAAGTATCATTTATTTTAGTTTTTAGTTACGCATCAACCATAATACATGAAGCGTTCTGCCAATGTATGTCGGGGCGGAGGGTGTAGTTGACACTTAGACAATCATCAAACACAAAATACAGTAAAACCTATATAAATCAGGGGAAATTTCTGTAGGTCCCCTGATAAATTTGCTAATAACACTGGAATCCCTCTGATTCTAACAATAACACCATTGGACAGAATTAACAAATCAATTACAACTAAGTCCAAAATTCAAATTGCTACCAAACACCTCCTTAACTTAAACTTCTAAACAATTTACATTTTTATTATATATTTTCATTTTATTATAAAATTGATCCAAACAATTTGTATTTACTCCCTATAACTTATTTTTTATTTACAAACATACCAACAAAAATTGCAAATAATCCTCTTAACAAATTTAATAATTATTTTAAATATAAAAGTTTATTATGAAATAACAAACATTTACAAAACGTAATGAAAAAATAGAAAATAAATAAAATTGTAATATAAAATATTTATTTGTTAATAATTTTCAGATTTTTTATAAGTTTTTGCTATTTCTTACTTCCTCCCCACGGGACAAGGTTACCACTTATTTTTAGGTCAATATAATAATCACCAATTACTTTTTTAATAAAATTGTGTAGTGGTTGCACTATATTGGAAGTTACTATTGCTAAAAGTATTACTACTATTTTTTTAGGTTACTATTGCTAAAAGTATTACTACTATTTTTTTAGGTTACTATTGCTAAAAGTATTACTATTAGGCTAGTGATGCTGTGATTTATAACTTAGAATGATGTTTGTATTTGTATAGTCTGGATCCTGATGGATCGACTCTGCTTTGACATTGTTTGGAAATGAGAAAAGTATGCTATTTATTCAAATAAATGTACTTATTTTTTTGAAAGTTATGAATATTTTATATATTATGGTGGAAGAAACATTTGTAAAAACGGAAGATTATATTTGAAATATTTACTTCATTTTTGTAATCATTTTATGTTATTAGAACTAGTTTAAAAAATTAGATTTTCATTTAATTTATTTTAATTTTAACGTTTAATGATTTGAAAATGTTTTTTTATTTATAAATATTGCATATTGGACGCTCGTGAAAGGGAAGAGAATGAAACTAGTGTGAAGGTTAAAAATAAGGCCATGATTGGAAAGTAAATTTTGAAAGTAGAAAATGGACTAATCTGTTATTGTTGAAATCAAAGGGACCAAAGTGTTATTACCCTATATATTGGGGGGACCTGTGGTAATTTTCCCTATAAATTAATAATGTTGGGACCGGGATATTTTATTAATTTAGCGAGATATTATTATATCGATAAATTAATAATTTATTAATTTAAAGAGGTTTCACGTATAACCTTTAAATTTTCAAGTCCAATATACTAGCTACAATGTATATTAGTTAGAGATGAAAAATAAATTAGACAAACAAGTTCCAATTAACATTCTAGTATTTTTTATTTATTTTTCATTTCTCACTGGTATCCGCTACATACGACTAATGCAGCCGAGCACTGTCGGGCCCTTTTTGAGAGGGCGGCTCTCCCAGCGGTGGTTTTTTTACATCCATAAGGCTCGAACCCGAGAGCTTGCTTAAGTGAACTCAAGTCCCTTATCAGTTGAGCCAACAAGAGGCCATAGCAAATTGCTTTCGACACTGCAAAATTCGTTCGACGAATCAAACTGGCTCAAGTGATTTAAACGATGCAAATTCTGAAGAAGACATTCGTAAGTTTGAGAACTTGATTACGGGTATGCATTATCGGCACAAAATGGATGTAAATCACTTGCTAGATTATCCTGGTGAAAATAATGAATGTTACAAAGTTCAAAGCATTGAAGAAATTGAGGCGGATACCATTCAAAATTCGGTCGATGATGAAGCTGAAGATGATTCAATAACTTTAGAACCGATCACTCGAAAAGAAGCATTGCAAGCGACAACTCTTCACAACTTTTTGTTGCAATACGAGAAAACAAGCCTCAACTCTTTAGTGCAATTGGAAGATTTATAGATGAACTCAACATATATATATATATATATATATATATATATATATATATATATGTGTGTGTGTGTGTGTGTGTGTGTGTGTGTTTTAGTAATTATTAATTTATAGTTTCATTGGGACCAATATATACACCGGAATTTCAAAAAAAATTATTATCTTATTATTTTATTAATTGGGGTCTAAATTTGTACTGGTCCCAAGTTGAAAATGGACAAATTATTAATGTTATCGAGTATTAATTTATAGAGGTTCTCCATGGACCGCCACAAGCCTGTATACAACATTAAAAGCTTAAATTATAATGCACAGTTACGGTTGACAAAATCACAATTGTTCGAATCCGCAACAATAGGCGATAATAACTCAAATGATCCAGTGAAGTTCATTGAAAAAGTTTTACCAGTGAAGTTCATCGAAAAAGTTTTACACTTCCCATGCTTCAGAAAACACCACCAAACAAACAGTATACTGAGAAAGCCTGTAATCTGGAAAGTTTTTAGACACCGAACATCAAGTCCATGACTTTTGACACCATTGATTTAGCTGGCGTAGCCATAGTCCCAGAAGACTGACGGGCACCAGAACTGCTATTCTGGACATAGTTAGGATATGGGCTGACTCTAAAACCATTTGACTCCATGTTTCTGTTAGAAGATGGTGGGCGTAGTGGCATAAATCCTTGATTGTTAAGCCGATCATTCAGAGCATGCCGCTGCATTGGATCAACAGGTTTGACTCCCACTATTAGTACTCCATTTATGTCCATGCCATTTTTGTTGAGTGCTTTCTGAGCATCAGACCGGTTCTGCAACAATAAATTATTAAGTTAAAGAAAATTCCCACAATTGACTTGATGTACATAAGAAAGAACCTATTAGTTTCATACCAGAAGACAAATAGTACTCCAGTTCACATGCAGCGTAATTGTCAACAATGACAAAAAATGATATTTCATTAACGAATTAAATTTTTATTTAAACTAGAAAATAGATGGAAATAAAGTTGTCTAATTGTCAAATAACTGATGAATTATTTCAGAAGGAAACTTTACCAACTACTTGCTCTACTGATGTTACAGTTCAAGTCCGTAACATATTTTGATATATCTGATTTATCGGGAAAAAAAGAGAACCTATCAAACAATAGAATCTTATACGACAAATGGTAACAGAGCAATGCCAATATCTGTAATGTATAAATGAAACTGTTCATATAGTTCTTCAAATAACTATCAAGCAATAGCAATTTATATCCAGATTGTATAATTAAAGTTGTTGGGTAATTTGAGAACCTTTAGCAATGTGGAAAAATTAACAAAGGCAAGAAAGTATGTCCATAACACATAGTATAGCATAAAACAATGGATAAAGCTAACCATCATTACTTATATGCAAAAAATTTCTAACAGACAAAAGACACCAGGAGATGGGTAATGAAGCTATCTTCTGATAAGTTTGTAACTGTAACTGAGATGTCCTGATGTTTTGCATATCACACACACATTATAGAAGCCCCAAATCTACACCCATTACATAAATTTAAATGCATCTGTTGATACACATACCAATATAACTTTTTGAAAGCCATAAGACTCGCAACCACTCTGATTTTTCAGAAGGATAAAACATAGATATCTTTCATGACATGTTTGGTCTGGGAACTAAGCAAAATTATTCCCAGCAATGCAGAACAAACCAACATTAACACACAAATTCCGTACTTCAGCAGAAAATCCACCAGGCAATGTTAATTCCACGATCAAAACCAAACGTAAACACTTTTATATCCAGTAGATAATGAACACCAATTTCTAGCACGTAAATAGTTTGCAAACATAAATGACCAACAACTTTCACAGATGAAAGGAAAAAGATAAACAATGGCCCTTGCGAGATAGCTCCAGATGAGCAAGAAATCATCTCAAATAAAACAACTTCTGGAAAGTAGTATTAGAGAGACAATGCAGCTGTGCCCGTTAAACAAATCAAAAAGCTATTACCAAACAAAAACAAGTAAATGAGAACAGTATTGCACGAAATGTTATAGCCTATAGCTCATGCAGATAAATCATATAATCAAGACAGTATGAGTACGAGGCAGAAGTAGGAAAACAACCTGATATAGAATGTGCATCCAGTTGGCATTTCTTGGGCCAGCAATATGTTTCAAAATCACTCCACAATTTTCAAACTCCCGCAGTACAAGATTGGTATCAGCTGGTGGGAATCTGGAGAATTAATTAATTGGAAAGCAAATCACATTATGAAAACTCATATTATGTGGTTAACGGAAAGAATACAAGAGTGAATCATTGCAGGAATAGAGTCAAAGCGGCATAATCAAACACTGGAAAAATTCTCCATTTGGTTCAATAACGATTACTCTCTCCAATCTTCGTACCATATGTTCGGTTCTACCCTCCCAGTTTTGGTACCAAAAGTTTAAAAAAAAAAAACAAAAAAAAAACCTAATTTGGTGACTATGATTAAAAGTCCCACTGCAAAAAGTCACATGAACCATTCATCATGCACGAATTCTAAAGGAAGTGCTAAATAGTAAATTCGCACTCATACAGAAGTGCTGAAAACAAAATTCCCCAGTTCATAATAATTCACCGCTCTACTTCGAAGAATTACAGCAGCGAAATAAAGGTGAATTTTGGGGGCGAATTCCACCCTAATTGTTCAATTCACGCATGATGTGATAATCACATGGATTTTCAGGTGTGATTCTTAGTCAAATGTACCAAGGATTTTTTTTGAATTTTATAGTACCAAAACTGTGAGGCTAAAAGATATTGTATCAAGAGTGGGACTGGGAGGGGTAATAGTTACAGACTGACAGTCCCGTATGGAGGTTTTTCCAACAAATGCTTCATCTGGTCAAATATCCTTCGAAGACTGAAACAGAAAATATCCTAAAACCTCACTCCAAGAACTAAACACTATTCAGAAGATAATATCACAAAAGGTTTTCACCCTCATGCAGAGTTGCAGACTTGTGCCAAATAGATCATTCCCAGTTACTAAGGTTTTAAACGCACAGGATATATTGTGACAAAAGCTGCACAGAGCAGAAGAAAATCTGAAAGTGAGGAGAATAATGACAGAAGTAGACAAATTAAGAAAAATAAGAGCAAATGAGATGAACAAAGATAAGAATCCTCCCCAATATAGTATTGACGCATCCTAGGTAACACCAACACAGATACAGGTACATTACGAGATACGATATGGTAACTGGGGTTTTGGGTAAACATAAAAAACAAATGGGACTACTGGTACATGTATATATGCATAATCCACCATCCTAAACTTCATAACAACAAAAACGACCATCCATATTTGATATTACTTAGTCCCAAAATAAACATAGAAAACACGTCAGATGTATGAGGAAGGTTCGCAGACAGAGATGCTGAGATGCTAGAAGTTAATAAAAATGGCTAGGGTTCTATAAAATTTGTCTTGGATCTGTACTCGGGCCGTATCTGATACCCAAAAGTCCAAGACAAACATATGAACGGCATAGGTTTTTCCTTATCTTACACGTCCACGGTACAGGAACGGCAGAACTGCCTTTTCCATTCTTGAATGCATCAATAGTCAAATCATAACATGTACATGTCAGATAACATAGCTAAAGCCTGAACTATAGGTTAATAGTTTGATATAAACTGCACATTTGAGTAACTCTGGAACAGCTCACTAGAAAATAAATATGCAAATTCAGAGGTATAGAGCCCGCTAAACTAGAGCGTAAATTAAACTAATAATATTGTTCAATAAAGTAACATGAGTTTGAAGATATAAACTTCACACTGTTCACAGTTTGATCTTTAAAATGAAGTAACAAAAGAATGGGAGAAAGTAGATGGATTAGTGTAAAAAAACTCATCAATACATCTGAAAAATTAGAAGCTTGGGAATAAGTGTGCTACTGCATATCAATGGAAAAACGGAGTGTTCAGTAAAAGCAACTGTAGTTGCCTAATGTCCACCGAACCTAGGAGTATGTTTAATACTGAGAACTGAGAAGCCTTTATAGGATTCCACTACAATAGCTTGGATTTAAAGTATTGCCGTATACGCGCACAGGATCAAAACAAATAATCTAAGAGTGCTATGGAGGTTATCCTACTCATGCTAGTGTGTGCAGGTTCAATCCACTAAAAAGGGGACAACACAAGCGTGTGCCACCAGGAGATACAAGCAATACAGTATGTCAAGTGTCAAATGGGATAAACATCCCTTGTGTAAATAATTTTGTCTGTCTACTAAATGTAGGTTAATGCAGAACAAAGATGTGAACATCCAAGATATAATGGGGAAGTCATCATAATAGTTACTTTCAGGTGCGTTAAAACACACGTAATGTCAGTACTTATCAAGTGATAAGGTACAGTATGAAACCCTTAGAGATGACACAGGAAGACAGCAGGGAAATATAGAACTAATGAAACTTTGTAAAACTACCCGCAAAAACTCACTTTCTTTACATCTGACTGCAACATCAAAGAGAAATTCTATAGCATTTAGTTGTTAGTTGTGCGGCAAGTTCTTGGTGCACCAAGACGAGGATACTCATGAAAACATTAACTCATTAATAAAGGAAAAATAGAGAATAGAAACAAATGTTACCCATAGACAGTGACCCATTCCTCCTCGTCCAGGTTTCCTACAGGTAACAAACTTTTCTTCAGTTCCGGCCTTGCAACTTCCCTGGGTGGTGGCAGAGTTATCAGGGCATATGGTTGAACTACACCTTCAACAGGTGAACCTTTCCCTTTATCCTCTTGCCCAGCACTAGCACCACTCTTGGCAGGTGACCACCAGCTAGAGTTTGGCAGCGGGCTTTGCTGGTTTTGCTGCTGCTTACTGGTTCCTGCATATGAAGTACTCGCCTCAGACTTGCTCTTCGGAGTTGAAAACTCTCGGCCTATACTCGGTGTTGGGGTTCTAGGATCTGACTTTACTTCTGGAGACACCGGATAGTCCAGAAGTCCAGATTCGGGAGAAAGATCAGATCGGTCCTCAAGCGTAAATGCTGGCGGAGGAGGAAGGTCAGAGGTGGCGAAATTCTCACGCCATAGAGCTGAAACAGCTGCAGCCTGACCAGGGTTTGTGAATCTTCCTCCAGAACGTCTAGACGAAACAGGTGATGCTAAATCTTGAAAGAATAGGGATTGCCTCCCGGAATTGGGGGTTCTCTGGATAGTTCTGCTCATTCTTGATTCTTCAAAATATGGCACACCCTAACAAATTTGCAAACATATAAGTATTCACGTACTACACCTAAAACATGCTACAGCCAGAAATAAAACATCTCTACTCTACATATATGGCCACAATAACTTTGAAAATGCTCATCCAAATTTAACACAAGTTGGGCAGTGAAGTTTCTTCTTTATGGCACACCCTCAAATTTACATTTTTGAAACACTAGGCGAGAGAAAATAACAGAACTCTTCTTCCAGAAAGCTAGCTTACTCTACTGTCGCACAATCTTGCACACAATCTAAAACCTAATACGTAAATGATAAAGCAAGAAGCTGAAACTACAAGGAATTCACAGAATACAGATAATTATAAATGATTCGTAAGGTTACCTGGAACTTCCAGTAAAATTGGTGGAGTTTTCGAAAGCGATCAGAATTTCAATTTGGGGCTTAAGCTTCACTGTTCTCTACAGAGCAGAGCGCAAAAATAACATGAGAAGCACAAACCCTAACGATTAACTTTTCAAACATGCTTTATTTGAATCTCCTTCAGAATCAAGATTTTTTTTTTTTTTTTTTTTTTTTTTTTGTTTTTGTATATTTGCACATGTCTACTAGAGTTTTCACTATTGTAAAATACAACCCCTTCCATCTATATAAAGGCTCTATTTAGCACGAGTTTATCAGTTAACTTATCATGTCTATATGAGTTTATTTTCGTAATAAGCTTGTTACGTGAATACCTAACTTGTAGCTGATAAGCTAGCTGATCTGATAAGCTTGCTCAGGAAGCTTATCAAAAAAATAAGCTAGCTGATTTATTTTTACATACCATATTTAGCAAATCAGTTAGTTTATCAGCTAATTGATTTACCACACACTTTTATAAAAACCAACTAGCTTATCAGCTACCTAATCATCTACCAACTAGTTTATCAGCTATCAACTACCTTATCAGTTACCAGCTAGCTTATCAGCTAATTTTGCTAAATAGAGCCATACTATGCTCTGTTTACCACTAGATTTTCAGCTCCATGAGCTTTTCTTGACCATTGACTAATAAAAAAGCTCGTTACGTGAACGCGCAGCTTCTTAAAACAGCTAGCTGATTGAGAAGCTACCCAAGTTAGACTTTAAAAAAAAAAAAAAACTCCTTCTTATCTTTTTCATTCCGAAAATATCCTTGACCTAAATTAGAAAAAAAGGAAAACAACCCGTTTATTATTATTTACTCTGCCGACTCTGCCGTCATTCTTTGTTCCATCGCCATAGTTGTATCTCATTGCGCAGCATACATGTAGTACACAACAATTACTGATTTTTTTCTTTACTAAGTTAGAATACTCAACGAATATTTCTTTAAAGTTCTGATAATTTTTAATGATGTTATTTAAGTGGCGGTAAAAAGTACATTGAATATATATTAGAATAATTAGACAAAAATGTGATGTACTATTATTTAAAAAATATAGATTAATAATACGATGAGAAAGGTTAAAGAAAAATAAAAATAAAAGTAATGCCCTTTTATGTCATTTTACAAAATACCAGCTAGCTTATCAGCTAATTTACTAAACACCTACATTAAAATCAGCTAGCTTTTCAGCTAGTTAATCAACTACCTAATCAGCTATCTAATCAGCTACCAACTAGCTTTTTAGCATATATATACATGTATATGTATATATATATATATATACATATATATATATATATATACATACATATATATATCTATATATATATAGATATATATGTATATGTATGTATATGTAAAAGTGTATATATATAGATATATATATATATATATATATATATATATATATATATATATATATATATATATATATATATATATATAGATATATATATATACATACATATATATATATGTAAAAGGGTAGATTTTTCCAAATCTATAAAAAAATCCGATTTTTACAATCAATAACCGGTCAGAAACACTACAAACCGGTCAGTAGCTTTTATATAAATACCCAAATAAACAACACACTCCCACAATAGTCACACAACCCAACTATCTTTCTCTTTCTCTCTCTATAAAAGTTCTAGTGAGAGAAACATTCATCTCTCTCTCTCTCTCTCCATATCCTCCGTCAGAACTATCGTCGGAAATGTATCCTCCGCCGGAAATTATGGTGCTCCAACATGGCGGCAATCAAATCGTACCGGTCAATCTCTCTCTCTCTCTCTCTCTCTCACACGCGGTTTCGCCGGATTCTGCTGGATCCTACCGGATTTTCAAATTCAGTTGCTAAAAGGTTCAAATTAACAAATTCATCTTGCTTTTTTCATTAAAATCTCATTTGGAAGTGAAATTTGACCTTTTATTTTCGTTTTTCGTTGATGTTGGTCCAGATAACGGCAAAGTAAAATACGAAGTGAATAGTCTTTTAAAACTTTTGTCGATAAAACAGTTTCTCAGATATGTATGAAGATATCTGATACTTATAATCAGAGAGCGGAAGACTTTTCTGTGATAAGTGCACGTGCTCAGCAAGATATAATGTGTTAAATACTTAGCAGGATAAAGAGAACGATAAGTAAATAACATGTCTTTTATAGTGGTATCTGAAGGTGGCGTAATCCTTCAACTAATCCATTTCGGCCTTTCTCAGACCTAGAAATTCACTAAGATAGTTATTGAGTTCACCTTACAATAATCCTATCTCTTGATTCCCTTTTACACTAGTTTCCCAACCAAGTGTTCCCCCTGAGTTATTCCCCGGCTCCTAGCCAAGTACTTCCTATACTCAGAAACCTTTGAGCTGTTCCTTAGTTTCCCAAACTAAGTACTTCCTATGCTCAGTAACCTTGGAGTTGTTCCTTAGTTTCCCAAACTAAGTACTTCCTGTACTCCACGTCGTGTACGGTGTTGGTTAAGAAGAGTTTGTCAGATTGGTAGATTAATAACTTCCACAGTTATGTAATACTACCTTCTTGAACAAGAGTCACTTAACACACTTCACAATGTGTGGTGATATGTTCTTTACTGACCCAAGTCTATGTTAAATGTTCTGGAGAATGAAACTCAAATACTTGATCTTTCGATTCAACTCTTTAACAGATAGCAAGGCTTGTTAAGGATCAGGACACTTAGAACTTTCGTGCTACTTAGAATTCAAGAGCTTAGTCGCAACTGTAAGCTAAAGAGTAAGTAGGCAGAAGGCTGTATGCTTGAGAGAAAAATACCACTAGTTGTATTATCATAGAAGCTTAAGATATTCAGTTCTGTGTTCTTGGTATTTTCAGTGTGTGTTTCAAGCATTCTAAGTGTTGATATTTATAGTTGAAAATCATGCCGTTTGAATAGTATCCGTTAGGCTCAATGAAATTTAAACTATTGATATCTGTAAATAGTACTGCAGAAGACGTTGTCTCTTTTCAGAGATTTCCTCTTTTGTTCAGATGTCTCTGTCTACGCATTAAATGCATTGTACTATTTTTGTCCTGCAGTGCCAACGGAACTATGCACGCTTTCTGAAGCTTACATGTCCTTTTCAAGAGACTCTCACATCTCCAAATACTTTATCAAAACATTGTTTCTTGGAAACAAAGTTTTGTCCAAGGTATCTGAGTGTAGATATTTGTGGGCACTTTTCCTCGTTCAGAAACCTTGTGTTCTCAAATATCTTTTGCGAAACCTGTTTATTGAAAAACACTTGTTTCTTCAAGATATCTGGACTTAGGTATCTGATGAGACCAATTTCCTTCATCTTCAGCAATCTTGTGCAGTCTTCAAATCTTCAAATTTGTTGAACTCTTCTGCCGGAAGCCTTTTTCTTTGTCTTCTTCAAAGATATAAAAATTACATTCAGAGACCTAACATCCTATATAAGATTTGCTAGACTAACATACTTAGTGATTTTCCTCTTTTACAGTGTTCAAGTGAACCAAGAGTACCAAGCACCTTTCTGAGCTAAGATAAGTCATTAGGTTGCTGATCAAAATCTAAACAGATATTCCTAACAAATTTTTCCCTTTTTGATCAATCAACGATGACTATCTTTAAAACCTATTACAACTTGGAAGAGGGAACAATCCAACACTTAATCATTTCTTATGATCTTTTCAATTCATTTAATTAAGTGCAGAAAGTAAACATCAACCAAATCACAAGGTGTGATCTTTGCCGACAAGTTATCTTTTTATAGATTGATATCTAAGAGTATGTTCATCAGATATGTTACATGGAAAGTTCACAGATAACTTTTACAATGAATAAAACACATTTCAGTACAATCAGCAAGATACAAAATACATAGTTAAATTAGGACAACATGAGTAACCAAGCTCCAAGTAAACATCCTAAATAACTAGTCTTCAAGTCTTCAAAAGTCTTCAAGATTCTCAGCAACTTCATAGATCAATTTGCAAATTTTCTATCTCCAAATCTTTTGATGTCATCTGAGTAGTCATAGAGCAAAGTTCTGACTAACATCTCAGTGTCTCTGGCATAACCGCAGACTTCTTTGTATGATTTGGTAGGATTATTCTTGGCAAAGTGTTTGACCCATAAATACTTTCCCCATTTCCAGGCATGCTCAATTCTGATATCTGATAGCTTGAAGTATTCATATATGATCCTCAGATATCTGATGTCACCCTTGTATTGATCTTCAGTTATGTAGAATGACTCAAAGGGTTCCACATCAAGTCTTGGCCTTGTGCCTGTTCCAGTGAGGTTTGGGACTCTGTGCACATCATCAGGTTTTCCATAAGGACATTCAACATTAAGGTCCTTCCTCATGGCTTCAACTCTCTTGACAACTTCAAAATCCAACCAAGCTTTGACATGATTGGTGTTGATCAAGATTGGCTTATCTTTTCTCCATGCCATAAGTTGTTGATGGATGGGTACTGGAAATCCTTTTTCATTTGCATGCAAGTGCTTGAGTTCCAGTATCCAGTATCCATTTTTCTGATGAATACACCTCTCGGAGGAGGAGCTGTTTTCAGTCTTCACATATTCAATCAGGGCATCTTCTGGCTTTTGTGGAAGTATCCTGCCAAACTTGATATCCCTTGCTCTCTTCCATTTTTTCTTTGAATTTTCCCTTGGGGGATTGCTTGAAGAACCACCCTGGATAGACTTGGTATTTCCAGAGGGTGTTTTGGCCGCCAATTGCTTTGCAACAATAGGCTCAGATAGGCTATCAACCCTTTTCCTTTTCCTGTGAAGAGGAGCTTCATCTTCATTAGTGTTAATACGAAAATATGTCCAATCCATCATAGGCGCCTTTGGAACGAATCCAAAGGCGTCCCAAGTTGTCTGAGGATCCGAAACACTATGATACGACCCTAAGGTCCGACCCATCCAGGTCTGACCCATCCTGGAGGAGAATGACAGAGAGAGCTTGAACGGTAATAGCTCTGACCCCTCCAGTGATCCGTAACCATGGGGTCCGACCCGGACGACCATCCGGATCCAACACGACAATCTCACAAGCAACCAAGTAAACTGGCACTAGAGAGTAAGGAGGTCCGAGCCACAAGGTCCGAATCGGAGGAGTCGGACAAACTTATGGAAGTTCCCCATAGACAACCCAATACGGTCCTGACCAAACGTCCGGACCAACCTCTTCGGACCTTGACCCGCAGCAGACCATCAAAGCCTCTAATACTCTCACATTAATCACTAAACTACCCCTAAAAGCCCAAAGTGGAATGGGGCAAGTGTCATTAATGGGCCATGGACCTATTGAAGCCTTGGTGGCTCAATCTAGGCCTTACACTTGGCATGATCTGGTGGAACCTTCCCAATTGGGGAGAAATCTATATATAGGGCACACACTCCCATGATAAGGGTAAGCAATAATCACTTCCGAACCTCATCTATTATACAGAGTAGATCTTCAGTCACTCTTGAGTAAAGTCTCAAACCAGTTTGACACTTAGCAAACCGGGTCCTGACCCCCACCCCTCCAAGTCACTTGTGCAGGTTCTTACCAAGCTTGGAATCTCAGGCTCTCACACGTTGGCTCTTACGCAGTACGGAGCTTCTTACTTGAGGATATCTTGGCCATTACCAGTGGGATAGAATAATCTCTAAGTGGTTGGGGGACTTTACCCTCAACATTTTGGCGCCGTCTGTGGGAAACTTTACAAAAAGTTCCGTTCTCTTCAGTAATGGCAAGAACAAGAAGGTCAGTAAGAACCAACGCTACTGCGATTGGCACGCCTGCCCCAAGGCAAAGAGCTAGACCTCACACTCGGAGGGGAAGGGTGGCGAGAACCTCTTCAAGAAACACAATGGACTGCCCAAGTGATGGCCACACCGCTAGCCTCTCTTCAGAGGAGGAAAGAGCCGCTGATCCACCAATAAGGACCCATGTACTCGGAATTGAAGGACAAGTTCCTCCATTAGGAACACATGGTCCTCCTCCGGGAAGAAACTTCACCCTTCCAAATGGGCAGATCATTCGTCCAAGTGAGTTTGGAATGAGTGAGAATCAGTTTGGCCTCTTACTCACCACCATTCAAGGGTGCTTTGGATCAAACAACCTTCAGCCTCCTCAACCCACTCCTCCCTTAGCAATTCCGAGACAAGCTGAACCCGCACAATCAAGGAATGAACATCGCCCAATCCAACAAAGGTTAGGAGAACTAGCTCAACCGGAGGACCTAAGGAACCTTCTCAACAGGAGGACCGCTGCTTCTCACGAACAGCGGGGGAGAAGTCCGGTAATGCCACGAGCAGATGAAGCTGGAACTAGCCGACGTGGGGCTCTACAGCATGCGCCAAGAGATCACGTGGCAGAAAGCATCTCGATAGTCCTTGTTGATGATCTTCCTCCAGATGTGGCCATCAACCCAAGGATCAAGAAACTAAAACCGCAGATTTATGTCCAACAAAAGGCCTTGGAAACTCAAATCGCCACTTTGAGCAAGATGGTGAAGGCACATGAGAAGGTGACTCTTAGAGCTCCTAATCCTCTATGTGATGAGATAAGGAGGGAAGGAAGCGCCCCGACTCCACTATCCCAACTCTTGAGCACTATTACGGGGATACTTGTCCTGTGGGGCACATTACTAGATACGAAAGTAAGATGGAGACCAACGGCCTGAATGACAACATGAAAGCTCTCAACTTCTCCACTACACTCTTTGGGGAGGCAATGGATTGGTGGACCTCTTTGCCCAATGGCTCCATCGAATCCAATGCAGATATCGCTTCCCTCTTCCTGAAAATGTCTGAGAAAGCAAAGAAGAGAAAGAGATTGGTTGAGCACTTGGCAGGAGTAATCCAGAAAGAGCACGAGGACCTTAGGACCTTCCTTGACCGTTTCAATGCCGAAGTGCGCCAAGTAGAGCCTCACAGTATCAAAGAATGGGTCCGACACCTGTACGCTAACACTTACAACGATGATCTCAGAAGAAAGCTTTCCAACGAGGAAATCACAACTGAAAAGTACTTGGAAGATATCTGCGAAGGAGTCCTGTATGGAGAAGAGTACATGAGAAATGTCCCAATAAGAGCTGGGGCCAGAAAGGGAAAAGAGCAAGTAAGACAAGAACCCCTTCCCCGTCCATGAAAGTTTGAACAAAATAAGGAACTTAGAGACAGAAGGGAGTTCTGCAGGGAGAGAACACCACCAAGAAGATACACCGAGTATACTCGCCTCAATAGACCAAGATCCGACATCTTGGCCTCTATTGTTGAGAAAAAATTAGATATACAATGGCCAAAACCTACAAGGAGAAACAAGAAGAACAAAGCTTCAAAGGAATACTGTAGGTTTCATAAGCACAAAGGCCATTCGACTGAGGATTGTGTCCAGCTAAAAACAGAAATAGAAAGGTTGATAATGAGTGGTAAATTGAAAGAACCAATATACGAGGAGGAACCCTCCAGACACCAGAAGAATGAACAAAGAAGGGAGGAGCGTGGTTCGGAACCTCCGACAGGATCCTTATCGCCACCTCCACAGAGATCCCACCCCACCATACCCAAAGATACCATGGGTATCACGAAGATATGGAAATGGAAAACCTCCCCTATAGCGGGGTTATCAATGCCATTGCAGGAGGTCCAACTGGAGGAGATAGCCGGAACGCAAGGGAAAGAACCGCGCAACATTTGATAAACAATGACAGAACCTATGCTCCGTCGGTTCTGAAAGGAACGAACGCCATCACTTTTGATGACAGTGAGATACCCCCACTAACGTCTGGTGGAGGAGATCTTAAAGATCCTGACGTACCTTTGGTCATTTCTCTAGTCATCGCCACTTACAAAGTCAACAAGGTACTTGTTGATACAGGGAGTTCCTTCAATGTAATATCTAGGAGAACTGTGGAACAGATGCGCCTGGGTAACGTTCAGTACGGGCGAGTGCAAACCTCTTTGGTAGGATTCGGGGGCTCTATAGTGCGTCCCATTGGAAGTATACCATTACAAGTCTCTATGGGCGCCTTCCCTACAAGGGTGACTGAGACGATCCTCTTTGTGGTGGTCGACAACACATTCGACTATAACGTGATCCTGGGTCGCCCGGGACTTAACCAATTCAGGGCAGTCGCTTCTCCCCTACACAACAGGGTAAAGTTCCCAACCTCGAACGGTGTGGGTGAAGAAGTGGGCAATGTTAGAGAATCCTGGGAGTGCTACATCATGTCGACCAGAGGAGCCACAGTACCCGTTCTTTCGGTCATTAAGAGACCCAGGAGCCCTCCTCCTGTGGCTCTTGACCCATTAAAGGAAGAAATTGGTGTTGGGTCGCTCAAGGAAAAGTTCCCCAAGACTGCCAGGATAGAGCCTCATGAAGCCCTGAAAGAGGTTCAGTTGATTGAGGGTGATTCGGAAAAGGTAACTTGGATCGGAACAGAGATGAGCATGGAAGTAGAGATGAAGCTCATCACATGCCTTTGAGACAATCACGATATCTTTGCCTGGAGCACCGATGACCTTAAGGGGATAGACCCAAGGATCGCAGTTCACCGCCTGAACATGGATCCAACGGTAAAACATATCCGACAAAAGAGGAAGGACTTTGGGCTTGTTGAGGATGCTATCATAGCAGGAGAGGTGGACAAGTTGATGAAAGTAGGACACATCGAGGAAGTCAGGTACTCTGACTGGGTCTGTAACGTGGTCCTCGTTGAAAAGGCTCAAGGAAAGTGGAGAATGTGCAATGACTTCACTAGGCTTAACAAGTTTTTCCCAAAGGATCCTTATCCATTACCTCGCATAGACCAGCTGGTTAACTCCTTCGCGGGATGTGCACTCCTAAGCTTCATGGATTCATATCAAGGCTTCTACCAAATCAGAATGGCCCAGGAAGACGTCAAGAAAACGGCCTTCTTCGCGGCAGGAGGGGTCTACTGCTTCAAGGTCATGCCATTTGGCCTCAAGAACGCAGGCGCTACATATCAGCGACTAGTCAATAAGATGTTCGAAGAGGAGTTGGGTAAAACCATGGAAGTTTACGTGGATGATATGCTAGTAAAAAGCAAGACCGAAGAGCAACACATCGAGCTTCTCAACAAGTGCTTTTCCATCCTTAGGAAATATGGAATGAAGTTAAACCCAGGAAAGTGTACATTTGGTGTAAAGGGAGGAAAGTTCCTCGGCTACATGGTCACGGAGAGAGGTATCAGCGCCAACCCAGAGAAGATAAAAGCAATCCTAGACTTACCGCAACCAACGACAATCAATGAGGTGCAAAAGCTCTTGGGAAGAGTGATGGCCCGGACCCGTTTCATTTCCAAGTCTGCCGAGAAAAACTTACCTTTCTTCAAAATTCTAAGGAAAGGAGACAAGTTCGAGTGGACAAAGGAATGCGAAGAAGCCTTGGATAACTTAAAAAGCTATCTTCTCTCGCCACCTCTCTTGTCCAAACAAGTAGAAGGTGAACCTCTCTATCTCTACCTAGCTACTACTGATGAAGCCATGAGTTCTGTATTGGTGCGGATACAAGGAAATGACCACTTGCCGATCTATTACTTGAGCAAGGCCCTCGTGGGTTCCGAGGCCAGATATGTCAAAATTGTGAAGCTCGCCTTCGCGCTGGTCTACACTGCCCGGCGACTGAAGCCTTACTTCAAATCTCATCGGATCGTGGTCCTCACCAATGAACCACTCAAACATGTCCTAGGCAAACCAGATCAATCAGGACGCTTATCCAAATGGGCGATCGAGCTAAGTGAATATGATATCGGGTACCAAGCCCCCTCTGCTAAAAAGGCTCAAGTCCTTGCTGACTTCCTGGTAGATTACCCAGAGGAAACGGAAGAAAGAACCAAAAGTTCACAGGAGGTCGTGAGCTACGTCATGCTCACCCAAGCAAAGGATACCCCAGAAGGAGAAAGGAAAAAAGAGAATGAGCCTGAAGAGATGTTCAGAAGTAACGTTCAACTCTGGTCTAGATATCAGGAACCTATGGATAACTCCCTGAGGGTGAGACATATGTTCCTCCTAGACGAAGTAACCAACACTTCGACACCTGCATCTTCCGACAAGAAGCAGGAAGACAGAAAAGTGCCTACTACTGACTCAGAGAGCAAACTTGAGAACAAGGAATGTTGGATGTTACAAGTGGATGGATCCGCTATCGGACGAATAGGAGGAATAGGAATCTTTCTTGAAAGCCCTGAGGGAGCCAAGCTGGAATACGCCATCACCCCCAACTTTAAAGTAACAAACAATGAGGCCGAGTATGAGGCACTGCTCACCGGCTTGAGGATGGCAAAAGCTCTTCAAGTAAAAAGAATCAAAGCTTATATAGACTCCCAGCTCGTAAAATCCCAGTTTTCTGGGTCTTTTTCTGCTAAAGGACCCAACATGATCAAATACTTAGAACTTCTCAAGAAAGAGGTGGAGCACTTTGAAGTATTCACTCTTGAGCAATTCCACAGGGAATGGAACGACAAGGCCGACGCCCTTTCCAAGTATGCCTCGGCCTTACGAGCTCTAGATACAAGGAGCGTCATCCTGATGACTCTCACGGACTCCTCCCTGGCAAATCTTAACGGACAAGTCTTCCTCTTGAGCACTGAAAGAAGCTGGATGACTGACATATTTTACTATCTCAAGGATGGCTCTCTACCTTCAGTTCCTAGAGAAGCAAGGAGGATCCTATGCCGAGCCAAAAGATACTTCATCGTAGGAGAGGATCTTTACAAGAGATCTTTCACAGGCACTCACATGAGATGCCTTGGTCCCCAGGAGGCGAAGACTGTTATGGAGGAAATTTATGCGGGAAGTTGCGGGAGTCACTCCGGGGGACGAACTTTGGCTCAGAAGATCATAAGGCAAGGATACTATTGGCCTACCATTGATGCAGATGCTGCCAACTTCGCTCATGCCTGTGAAGACTGCCAATACTATGCCAACATACCACATCGTCCGACCAACCCTACAATTCTGTCAATCATAGCATGCCCATTTGATTAATGGGGCATAGACATAGTTGGTCCCTTTCCACGCGGAACTCATCAGAAAAAGTTCCTGATCGTGGCGGTGGAATATTTCACCAAATGGGTTGAGGCAGAAGCAGTTTCGACCATCACTGAAAGTAGAGTACGGATGTTCATCTGGAAGAACATCATCTGCCGCTTCGGACTTCCGAGGGTACTAGTCTCGGACAACGGGGCTCAGTTCCCCGGGGCAAGACTGAAAGAATGGCTCCAGTCTTTCAAAATAGAACAACGCTTCACTTCCGTTGGTTACCCCCAAGCCAATGGTCAAGTAGAAGCCACCAACAAGACCATCGTCAAGATTTTGGAGAAAAGGCTGAGGACTTCCCAAGATAGTTGGGCAGATGATCTCGACGCAGTCTTCTGGGCACACAGGACGATGACTCGGACTTCCACACAGGAGACGCCCTTCTCCCTTGTCTATGGATCCGAGGCGGTCATCCCCTCGGAAGTAGTAGTGGAAACCCAAAGGATCCAGCAATACAACCCAGCTGAGAATGAAGTCGCAAGGATCTACGACCTTGAGCTCCTTGAGAACAAACGGAGTGGGGCACTAGCTAGCATCCTTTGATACCAAGCCATGACTACTCAAGCCTACAACAATCGTGTCTCTCCCAAAGACATACAAGTCGGAGACTTAGTCCTCAGAAGAGCTGACATCCTAAGCAATGTTGAAAAACTCAAGCCCAAATGGGAAGGACCTTACAAAGTTACTGGAGCCAGAATCAATGGGAGCTTCGAGCTAGAGGATAACCAAGGAAGAGCCTTGAAGAGAACTTAGAATGCTAAGAATCTGCAAAAGTTTTATGCTTAGGTTAACACTTCGAAAATAGACTACGTCAGTTGTCGAAGTTTTTGTCATTTTCTTTGTCCGGCCTCGAAGCCCACCAGTTGTACTTGAATTTCCGTCAAATCAATACAACTTTTCGCAAGGCAAGAAAGCTATATTCACACAAACACACTGCCTCGGACCATTCACAAAGGTCCGAGCCAATTGATTCAACAAATACTTGAGGAATGGCATTGATAACAAATATTTGAGGAATCAATTTCTCGTCAAGATTGACTTTTACCAGCCGGTTCGGATGAAGTGATATAACGAGCCAAAGAAAGAAGGTGCAAACACTCAAAAGACCTTGTATTATTCGAAAAATACAAATTACAAAATTACAAACTTCGGATACACCCGTCCGAGTCACGTAAAATAGGGGGTAAATCTACATCATTCTGTACAATACAAACACGTGGTTCTTGGCGGAATATTCAACATCTGGAACAGTAAAGCATCTGTCCGAAGCCAAGCATCCGAGGCAAAACAGGAACAGCACGAACCAATGGATCTCCAAATAACGAGTCCCTACTTCCACACAAAAGGACAAGTTGAATCCGAACCAGATAACTCTGGGACGGCAAGGCAGCTCCACGGTCCTTTCAGACGATCCGCATCTTCTACCACAACCACTTTCTGGTTCGCACCCTCGGGCACCACAAGAAAATGGTAAATGGTGGAAGGAGCAAACAGCCCGAGAATTCGACTCTCCATGCCAACAAGTCTTCCATAATCCTTGGGAACGGCGAGTTAGTCCACTCCCCCGGGGCTCGAGTGGTTGATACACTACAGCCCCGGAGAGAGAAGACTAGCATGCTGGTCCGAGAACTATGTCCGAAACTTATATACTGCAAGGAACAAATATCCCGAAAAAATTAACTCTCCGAAGCAACAGGCGTATAATCCCAGGGCTGAAATGTTTGGTAATTCCCCGAGCCATCGAGCTAGTCTACTTCCCCAGGGCTCAAGCTGTTGGTACCAACCACAGCCCCGGAGAAAGAAGACTAACCCGGCGATCCGAGGAAGAGGCTGACAAGTATTCGAAGAACCTTGGAACTAGCGAGTTTATCTGCTCCCCTGTGGCTCGAGTCGTTAGTACGAACTACAGCCCCGGAGAAAGCAGATTAGCACGACGATCCGAAAGAGAGTGATTTCGAGTGACTTGATTTCATCGTCCCCAGCATGGTCCGACCCCAAGGGATTTCCGGACCACCGAAAAACCCTCAGCGATGGATCACGCATAAGAACGTTGGAATCAACCCACCCGTCAGACATCCGGACCCCGAGATCCGGACCACCTATTACTATAAAAGGGATGGAATGATCCGATGGAAAGCCGTACAACCCAGGGGTATATATAGAAGTGGCGAGCCGATCACCACTCGACAAGTGGCACATGACAGTTGGCAATGGGCTTGGGCCTGGACTTGGGCCCAATAATTGCGCCGCTATTGGGCCAACCCGGAGTCCCAATAATTGGGCCGCTATTTGGCCAACCCGGAGTCTTTTCACACTTTCGGCCTTATAGGGAGAATAATTTTGAACTGTTACCCGCTCGGATCCCTCAGCCCGAGGCGCCAAATGTGATCCGTAGCCCACACTCAACTTTTTTGGGATGTCTCCTTTTTTTACCAACTTTCCGCAAGTCCAAAATGACTCGAAACAGTACACCGTGTCGCTACAAATCAGGCAAGATTTATGACATCCGAATCATTCCGGTTTACTTAGGGCGATTAACATTTAGAGCTACGACTCGGACAAACGCCTTGTCCGACCGACCCATGAGTCAACCAATTGAGAATTACACTATTTTGGGAAGATTTGGTCTCGTGGACTCGGATCCATGACCCAAGAAAACCGAGCCAACGAAATTTAGGTTACTAATTCATCTTATAAATTCGACACACAATAAGAAGCATGCATTTGAAAGGGAAATAACACAAGCAAATGATAAGAGTTGACCCGAGCCATCACCGAGCCCGGACCAATGCCATGGATACCGAATCGATTGTGCAAATTCAACAAAAAATATCCATACAAAAACAGCGGTAACGAAAAAACAACATAGTTTTTAAGGTCCGAAGACCTGAGTTACACGCTTCTGGGGCATACCCCGTCTTCACCTCCCCTGACGACTTGACGAGCCAGCTTACGCGCCCGAATTAAGGACCTGTGGCCTCTTTTTCTGGAGACACTTGTGCATCCGACGCCATTCTCTCTTGGGCCTCCTGCGCCAACCTTCTCTCCCTTCGGGCCCTTAATTCCTTTAGGAAAGAAGGGCATTGCTCCATCAGGTCCAGATCGGAAGAGAAACCCTTGACAGGACCGGTCAGAGTCAGCCAGTCCCGGTTATGCTCCCCATGGTCTTCCAACGGAACAAAAACACTGGACATCAACACCTGTGGCACAAAAGAGGGAAAATACGGACCGCCATGATTGTACTTCTTGTCCTCGGTCTCGTCGCAGAAAAGCTCTACAAACTCACATTGAAGTAAGTCCTCATCCGAGACACCTTCCGGAGCAAAGTCCGAGCCATTTGCTTCTTTGAAAGCAGTAATGCCTTCAGCCTCCAAGTCAAGGTCGCTCGATCATCCCTATGCCGAGTCGCCCAATAGCCGCATCAAAGCCATCCTGCCGAGCCTCGTCATACTTGGACTCGAGCATGAACTTGCAAGTGTCCGACCCCAAGAAGTCTTGGACAGCTTGCGTCTGGACCTTCAACATCTCCTTCAGCATCATATCCTTGAAAGTCCAGGAGACGCTGACATACTCATCCACACCCTCCTGATGAGCTTTGAGGTCCTTTTCCAGCGACAGGATGACACTCTTCAGTTTTGCAGCCTCCGCTTCGGACTCCTTCTTCGCCGCAAAGGCCTTCTTCAGCCTATCAGACAAGGAATTCACCTTGGAGGTTTCCACTGCCCGAGCAGCCTCAGCCTTTGCCAGATCCTCTTCCATCGTGGCCCTCTGGCCCGCCACCATGGAACATGCCCGAATAGCAGCCGTAAGCTACGATACATGATAAAACGAAATTAGTACAGGTTCCGAACAAAGGAAAGATGTATTTATAGAAATATCAGTATTTACCTTCTGATGAATTGCGGACAACTCCACAATCCGGTCCAGCTCCGGAACAGCAGCCAACTGAGCCACTTCCGCCTCCAAGTCCAACTCACCACTCGCTTTCCCTTTGGCCTTCTTGGCCGCAGGGATCTGACCTTCGGATGGACGCTTTTGTCCAGCCGCAGCACTCGAACCACTGGCAGGAGGGTCCCGAGACACAGACCTTGGAGGTTTCTTGACCCCCTTCGAGCCAGCCACCTTACCCTTGTCCGGGGTGGGCATCATCTGGGCCTCCTCGCCTGTCGCGGCCCTCCGAGTCTCTTCCACTCGGAAAGTAGCAGCATTCCGAGGCTCTTCCTTTGGCAGCACAGTGGACGTCTTGATGATTTGGGTTCGGGTACCCTCCTCCATCTCCTTCCATTGAGCGGCATTTTGTTTCCGCTTCAGCTCCTGCATGGTGGACATAGTGTACTCGAACAAAAAATCTGCACATCCGAAGAACAATAAGTTAATACATGATAACAAAAATTTTATCCACAACTACAAACAAAGCAATAAAGGGACCACCGACTTGGATGACCGACCACGTGACCGAATGAGGAAGAACTTACTCAGATCCTTCTTCCCGTCACAAAAACTTGGCTTCGAAAAGCCAGCTAGATAGGGGAGGGGTTGGCAAATCAACCCCCGAAAAAAATATTTCTCCGGATCTTGATTCCGGTGGAGAGCTTGCATCCACAAAGGAACGTTCTGAGCCGGAGGTTTCCAGTCCGTCAGCCTGCCTCGGAAAACTTCTTCTCAAAATGCCATTGGGTCCTTTCCGGTTCGGATTGACCCTGTTCTAGAGCGGGCCGAACGAAGATATATCTCTTCCACCAATTTATTCCCAGGGAGGAGAGCGGATCGACGAAAAAAGTATATGCTTGGCGACACACCAGCGTATAGAATCATGTATTCCTATTACTTACACTAACACTAAATAACTTCCGGAAGTTATCAAAAGTAACCGGGATGCCCTTGTATTTACACATCACCCCGAAGCACATCAGATTTCCGAGAGAATTGGGGATGATTTGATGAGGACTTAACCCCATGTCATTCAAAATGTCCAAAAACTCGGACGCCACTGGCAAATGCCACCCGCACTGAAG
Source organism: Plantago major (assembly GCA_026545765.1). NCBI lineage: Eukaryota > Viridiplantae > Streptophyta > Magnoliopsida > Lamiales > Plantaginaceae > Plantago > Plantago major. The sequence continues at coordinate 61,581,900 of CM048844.1, read as the reverse complement.
ACTTATCTCATGCACGCACATATACCCCGGAGGCGGATTGTAAAAATCGTGTGACTCATCCGGAATGAGGATCTCCACGGACTCCGGAATTTCATACTTCCTCCGAAGTTCCTCCACCTCCTCGGCTATCACAATTGAAGGGCACGTGGGCAATGTACCTTCCTTGTTCAGTTCACCTTCCAGATCGGGATGAGTTACATCGTCCCTCGACCGAGGGAATTTCACCCGGAACACGTCTTCACCCTCTTAAGCCCCTCGGGCAACTCCTCTTTGGTCCGTTGACGACTCGTACCTGCTTGCCCAGCTGACTCCCTCCGAGAAACATGGGTGGACAACATTTCTTCCTCCTGGGAACAGACATTGTCAGTACGACCCTCCTCCTCCACTTTGTCATCCCCGGACGATGAACTCAGCTCTACCACTGTCCGAAGGGGAACAACAACCTGGACCTGATCCTCGACACCTTCTTCGAACATACCCAACTCGGGTGGTGCCTCGGAGGTATCATGCACCTCCTCAATGTTAGGCTCCTGCGGATTCGGAACGAACGACACTCGATTAGGGTTACTCCTAAAATTATAACCTAGGTTGCGAATGAGGAATCGAATCTCTACCGGGAGTTCGGGCTCCTTCCTAGCACGGCACGGACGGAGAGCCCCTATAGTCCTAGAGCTTGTCTCTTGAACATCACTAGCACCCTGCACATTAGAGACTTGCAGGTAATCCCGACACTTCAGAGTACCTGAACCCGGAACAACTAACCGAAGTAAGGAGCTTACCTCGTGCTCTTCCCGGCTCTGACGAGGAGAATGCTCCAGCTAAACTGATTCATCCCCACCAACAATATCAATCTCCTCGGAGCTGTCTGATAGGGACAACGCGTCGGAATCATATCCTTCAGCCTCGGATCGGTTCTGACTATCACTCTCGGACATCCTAGGGAAAGGAGAAAGCCATTTCGTAAGCTTTAAGATGGCAGTCCGAGAGGCCGTTTATATATATTAAGAAAAGGAAAAATTCTAAGTTCGGAGGATATAAAACGACTCTACCGGACGAAGTTAGTGCGGAGTTAGTAAGGTGTCAGTCCGGCATTAGTCTTGGCTACTCAACATATCCGAGAGACACTACGGTTATTACCAACTATAGAATATGTAACATAAGCATGCATCCGAACAGACCAAATTTTCAACAGTCGCGAAACAACAAACACATGGAAATTTGACAACCATTCAGGAAAACAAGCAACTTACTTGTACTCGGATGGTTAGATCGAAGGCAACTAACTTTGCTTGGATAACTCGATACGGACTTCTTTTCGCTCGCTTCGGATCGCTTGCACTTGCTTCGGATGTACTGAAAAAGTCGAAAATCTTCTCTCTAGAATGCGAAAATGACGTCGGTGAAACCCCTATTTATAGATTGTTAAATCAGGAAGCCCAACCGTCACCATTTTTCGAGATTAAATCTCAATCGTAGATCGAACTTCATCCAACGGCATAGTACAACAATGCCAAGTGAAATGACGCATTGGTACAAAATATTTACCTTACGATGACAAAAACATACAACCAACTTCACGATGCTCGGGAAGAAGATATTGCTACACCCTCGGGGGGCCAATCTATCTTATACCTTGGATCCGTGTCCTCTTTACAAGGAAGGATGATTTACCTCACCATCACACGGACCCTCGTCCGTTCGGATGTCCCTCTCCGGACCATCCCGACAGGGTTGATAAACACCCTCCCTCTTTTACAAGGACGATTGATCCAACTCATCATCACACGAACCCTCGTCCGTTCGGATGTCCCTCTTCGGACCATCCCGACAAGGTTGATAAAAACCCTCCCCTTTTTACAAGGAAGGATGATTTACCTCACCATCACACGGACCCTCGTCCGTTCGGATGTCCTTCTCTGGACCATCCCGACAGGGTTGATAAACACCCTCCCTTTTTTACAAGGACGGTTGATCCAACTCATCATCACATGGACTCTCGCCCGTTCGGATCATCCCTTCACCCACAAAGAGGTACAACTCTGACGTTCTCTGTCCACTTGATCTCGCTTACAAATACCCCTTCTTTCTTTAATTTTGTTGCACTCCGAGCATCCTTCCTCGGACTGCAACAAAAGAAAGAAAAGGGGGGGGGGGGGGAAGAGAGATCAAGATTAAGGACGACAAGAAGCACGAGTTACACCCTTTTTTATTCTTACGAGGGACGGATTGGACCAAGAAACAAACTGTCTCCTCCACTTTCAACTATAGTTCCGCAACTATCTTCTACTAAGATACTTGAAAACTAGGGGGACATATGTTAATACGAAAATATGTCCAATCCGTCATAGGCCCTTTGGAACTGAAAGAATATAAGGACCCAGACTTGCAACAATGTAAGTAACACTGACTTAAACAGAAAAACTCAAGACAGCGGAAATAAAGTAATAAAGACAGAGTTGTTTTTCTGAGCTGGTATGATATACTAGCCGAGCCTTTCAAGCAAAAATTCACTATGTGAATCAAAACAATATTCAAGTTTCACAATAGGAATCCTTGAATACACAAACCAAACACTTAGAACAGTTTTACCTATTCTAAACTATTCTACTAGTAATAATACTAGATGATCGAGCTACACACTCTATCACTAGAATAGCCTCACAGTTTAGCAAACAGTATCAAGACTACTATAATGCAATGGCTGAATTCTCTCAAGTCTTGAAACGTCTTTCTGTCCTTGATCTGATATATATATAGTTGATTAATCTTCAAAGCAGATCTTCTATAACTTGCTCGTTCTTATCTTCAAAAGTCTACTTTGATCCGGTCTCTTCAGAGAATCTTTTATCTTGTGATCTTGCAATCTTTATCTCTTAAGAGTCCTTTCTTCCATTAACTCCTTTTAGTCTTCGACCTGAAACAAATCACTTCTAAACACAAAAACGTGGAACTTGATTAGGTTTAGTATGAAGAAGGCAACATTCCAAAAATACCCTGCAAACAGATATTAGTATTGTTAGTAGCATTGTTGATGTATCACTACATAAACACTGCACTTTCAGGAACGAATCCTAAGGCGTCCCAAGTTGTCTGAGGATCCGAAACACTATGATACGACCCTAAGGTCCGACCCTAGGCCCCTCAGGTCCGACCCATCCTGGAGGAGAAGGACAGAGAGAGCTTGAACGGTAATAGCTCTGACCCCTCCAGTGGTCCGTAACCATGGGGTCCGACCCGGACGACCATCCGGATCCAACATGACAATCTCACAAGCAACCAAGTAAACTGGCACTAGAGATTAAGGAGGTCCGAGCCGCAAGGTCCGAATCAGAGGAGTCGGACAAACTTATGGAAGTTCCCCATAGACAACCAAATACGGTCCGGACCAACCTCTTCGGACCTTAACCCGCAGCAGACCATCAAAGCCTCTAAAACTCTCACATTAATGACTAAACTAACCCTAAAAGCTCAAAGTGGAATGGGGCAAGTGTCATTAATGGGCCATGGGCCTATTGAAGCCTTGGTGGCTCAATCTAGGCTTTACACTTGGCATGATCTGGTGGAACCTTCCCAATTGGGGAGAAATATATATATAGGGCACACACTCCCATGATAAGTGTAAGCAATAATCACTTCCAAACCTCAGCTATTATACAGAGTAGATCTTTAGTCACTCTTGAGTAAAGTCTCAAACCGGTTTGACACTTAGCAAACCGGGTCCTAACTGCCCCCCTCCAAGTCACTTGTGCAGGTTCTTACCAAGCTTGGAATCTCAGGCTCTCACACGTTGGCTCTTACGCAGTACGGAGCTTCTTACTTGAGGATATCTTGGCCATTACCAGAGGGATAGAATAATCTCTAAGTGGTTGGGGGACTTTACCCTCAACAATTAGTCTCTTCATCATCATCATCAATGTTAATCTTTGTTGGAGATTTGCAGCCTTCTTTATTGCCCTGGGATTTGATTTGGCCTTCTTCTTCTTCTTCTTCTTCTTCTTCTTCTTCTTCTTCTTCTTCTTCTTCTTCTTCTTCTTCTTCTTCTTCTTCTTCTTCTTCTTCTTCTTCTTCAGAAGACTCTTCAATCCCTTTTACTTGTCTTCTCCTTAGGGACTTGGTTCCCTTTGGAGGTCTTTGTGATCTGGCCCTTGTTGTCATTCCTTGTCCAGGAATCTGCTGAGTTGTTGCTACTATCTGAGTAGCAGCTTGACTGAAGGAGGGCTCATTTATTCTGAAAGGTGGTTGTTCAAATTTTCTTTTGTTTCCTCTTCCTCTTCCTTTCTGAGCACCTTGAGATCCTTCCCCCTTAGTCATTGTTGACTGACTAAGAATCACAAAAGATTCTGAGAGGGAGTCAGAGTTGCCTTGCAGATAATTGGAAGCAGCAACCAACTTTTCCAGATCAGCCTTGAGCTCCTGATTTTGTTTGATAAGTCCTGTTTCCTTATCAGTGAGCTCTACTAGTGGACCTTGAGTAGCATATGCTTTTCCAGTAGCATAGCTAGCCTCATTGAGGGCTTTTTCAGCAAGAGTATTGTCATCATCCCTTACCATGCCTAGGTCTCTCTGAGCAATGACCAAGCTTGTTGTTCTCTAAGTGATTAACTCAGTGAACTTCTTCATTTCAGTAGGGACTGATGCAATGACTTCTTCATTTTGTTGGGACAACTCCTTTCTAAGAGTTGCCAGAACCTGGTATCTGGCCATGTAATCATGGGAGTGGAGATTTGGTATCTTACTGAAGCTCTGAGGAGCAATCAGTTTTCTCTTTAAGTGAGAAACTCCCAAGTGAACATTTGCATGTTTTGCCAGGGTTCTGTCTTCTTTATCATCTGAGTCTTCATCCCGGTGATCTTCATCCTCTTGGGCATTTTCATCAATATTTTCTAGCCCAGCAACCATCTGAGAGATGGGCTTCTTTCCTTTCAGTGAGGAGGAAGATGGTACATCTTGTGGTAATGCAGCCTTAGCATCATGCTTGTCTTCAGATACTTGCTCAGTATCTAATTCTTCAGCAATTGCCTGAACAACAAGCTGGAGTTCTTTCATCTCAGCATAAGCTTCCATTTCCTTGATGGCAAGATCTTCAATCTTTTGGATCTTTGCCTTAGATTCAACTATCTGTTGGTCCAGATAACGGCAAAGTAAAGACTAGAGGGGGGGGGGGTGAATAGACTTTTAAAACTTTTGTCGATAAACACAGTTTCTCAGAAACCTGGGGGTTTCTGATACTTAAATTCAGAGCGCGGAAGACTTTATGATAGGTAAGTGCAGAAACAATAAGTATGTGTGTGTGCTTTGCTGAAATGTAAATACAAAAAGGTAAATGACACAGCAAGTATAGTGGTATCTGGAGGTGGCGTAATCCTCCAACTAATCCACTTCGGTCTTTCTGGGACCTAGAATTCACTAGAACAGATAATTGAGTTCACCTTACAATAATCCTATTCTAAGATTCTTAAACAAATGGTTCCCAACCAATTGTTCCCCCTGAGTTATTCCCTAGCTCCTAGAGCTAAGTACTTCCTCTACTAAGATAACCTTGGAGTTATTCCTTGATTTCCCAAATCAAGTACTTCCTCTACTCCACGCCTCGATGGTGTTGGTTATAAGGTTTGTCAGAGAGGCTTCTCGTATAACTTTTCAGTTATGTTTTCAGAGAGCCTAATAGAACAAGACTACTTAATACACTTGTTCAGTGGATGCCAGTCTGCTCTTTACTGACCCAAGTAATTGATGTCCGTTCTGGAGAATGAGCTTCAAAAAGGGTATCTGATAGTTCAACTCTTTCACGAATAACAATCTCTTGTGAAGGTCCAGGACAACTTAGAACTACTAGTGATTCTTTGAGCAACAGAAAGCTTTCAGAAAGGGTACTAGAGTGCTTGAGAGAATACTTTGCTTGATGGTAAGTTTGCAAGATAGAGCGTTCTAAGGTGTATTTCTCAGCATCTAAGTGTGTGATATATATAGATGAATTTGAGAGTTGTTGGAATGATATCCGTTAGACACAATTCAAATTCAGTCCATACTTATCTTGAAATGAGTACTGTAAGTCCTTGTCTCATGTCTCGAGAGATCGTGCTTCAAAGACTTTTTCTGCCGATGCAATTAATGCACCCGTACTATTTCTTGTCCTGTAGTCTTCAACGGATACATGAGCCTTTTTGATGGCTTGCATGCTCCATACTCATGATGTCATATGTCCAGAAGCATATTTCAAAAGTAAGTAAATACACTTAAGAAAGGATTAAGGACATAGTCTTTCTGAGTTAGACTAAACCTTGATGTCTTCATAAATCTTGTGCAATCTTCAGTCTTCTAATCTTCAGAAAAGCTCCATTGCTAGGATTGATCTTCATGGTCTTCTGGAAATAAAAATTACATTCAGAGACCTATAATCCTAATACAAGATTTACTAGACTAATCATACTCAGTGATTTCTTCTTTTACAATGTTCAAGTGAACCAAGAGTACTTAATCACCTTTCTGGCTAAGATAAGAACATGTGATGAGTGATCAAAATACTAACAGATATTCCTAACAAATTTCCCCCTTTTTGATCAGTCATCCATGACTATCTTTTAAGTCCTATTACAAATTTGTAATCCTGGAAGAGAAACCAATCCACCACTTAATCATGCCAAATGATATTCAATTTAGTTGAATTAAGTGAAGAAAGTAAACATCAACCAAATCACAAGAAGTGATCTTTGCTGATAAGTTGTCATCTATTAGAATGTATCTGAGAGTATGATGTTCAGATAGGTACAGTTTACAGAATAAGATGCAACTTTTACAGATAGAGAAATTCAGAAACAATCAGCAAGATTAAAAAAAGTAACAAAACATACTAAGTAAATTAGAACAAAGGAGAATCCAAGCTCCAAGAGAGTATTCTAATGTTACTAGTCTTCAAGTCTTCAGAAATGCAACTTAGGTTCAGATACCTCAAGTTCTTCAGCACCCTTTCTGGATCAGTTGACATGACCATCCACTTTTCCGCATTCTTGGACATAGTCATAAAGAATCCTTCTGACAGAGAGCTCTGTCTTTCTGGATAAGTCACATATTTCATGGTAACTCTTGCCAAGTTTGTGATTCTTCTGCAGAAAGTGTTTGACCTAGAAGTACTTTCCCCAGACCTAGGAGTGGTCTATATGCAGCTGAGATAGGTTGAAATAATTGTATATTTCTTCTAGATAGTGTATATCATCTAGGTATTCCTCCAATGTCATATAGAATGACTCATAGGTTGGAACACCTAGTTTGTTCTGCCTGCTGTAGCTACCATCCAGTTTTCTTGCCTTGTGTACATCATCAGGCTTTGGGTAAGGATAGGCAAAAGAAAGATCCATCTTTCTAGCTTCATTCCTCTTTTCTACTTCAAAGTTTAGCCAGGCATGAAGGTGCTCAGGTTTTAGCAATTCTGGCTTGCCTTCTCTCCATTTCAGGATCTGGTTGAGGATGGGAGTTGGAAATTATCATTGACAAGTAGATGTTGTAGTTCCAGAATCTAATACCCTCTCTTGTTCAGAATGCACCTATATGATTACTAGTCTTCACATACTCAATGTGGGCATCAGTTGGCCTTTATTGATGAGTTTCTCTGTTTACTCTGCCAAACTGGGAATCCCTTCTTGCCTTTCTGTTAGGTGGCCTTCTGTCAGGAGATCCTCTAACCCTTTCTTCCTGCCTTGAAATTTGTCTTTGGTGGATGTTCCTTGTATTGACTTGGTATTTCCAGAAGGAGTTCTGGCTGCCAAAGGCCTTGCTGCCAGAGGAGGTTGTGAGGTGCTTGCTTGCCTTCTTCTCTTGTGGATTGGATGCTCATCTGTATCAGATTCATCCTCATCATCATTGTGGTTCCAGTTGTGTGGCTTGCCGCTTTCTTGACCTCTTACCTCTCCTTCTTCTTGGTCTTCTCCTTCTTCAGGATTATTCTGGTTGTTCCCATCTGAGATCCTAAGGGACTTGTTTCCCCTAGTAACCATACTTCTCAGCCTTCTGGCTGGTTGATCTGGAACAACTTCTTTAGCAGGGGCATCTCCAGTGTCCTTGATGACTAGTTGACTTGAGGAGGGAGGAATTGATTGTTTTCTTTTTCTTCCTCTACCTTTCTGAGGCATCTCTTCTTCCCCCCTTAGTCATGAATGACTGACTCATGATAGCATAAGCTTCAGAGAGTGATTCAAAGTTTTTCTAGAGGTTGTTGTGCACCCTGACTAGTTCTTGGATTTCTTTCTTCAAGTCCTTATTTTGCCTAACCAATTCTTGCTCTTTTCTGTTGAGCTCTTCAAGAGGCCTTAGAATAGCATCTGCTTGTTGAGTAGCATGGATGGCTTCTGTTAGTGCTAGGTTGGCATTGTTGCAGTCATCTTCCCTGATCAAAGCTAGATCTTTCTGAGAGAGGGCTCTGCTGGTTGCTCTGTTTAGCAATGCGGCAGCCAAATCTTTCATCTCTTCTGGGACTGACTGTAGGACTTGAGTGTCTTGAGCAACAAGTCTGTCTCTTAGTTCCAAGAAAACACTTGTTCTAGACCTGTGCTCATCACTTCTTGATGCACCTGGAGCAGAAAATAGTTGAGGAGCCAGAAGGGCTAACTTTTCCTTAGTGATAAGTCTCTCATCTTCTTACGGGTGATCAAGTTTGGTTTTCTTGATCATCCGTCATAATCCTTTTCTTGGATTGTTTGCAGATTGGCAATCTTCTTCTGTTTTCCATCAAGTGTGCTGGCCTTCTGAGAAGATGTAGAAGGTCTTTCTGATGCAGCCTTAGCATCTTGTGCTTCTTCATCAACAGTACACATGGCATCAATTTCAGCTGCGGTAATGTTGATCTTTCTTTCCAAACTTCTTTGCTCATCCAGAAGGGCTAATTCTTTAGCATTAGCTTCTCCGAGCTTTTGAATCTTGGCTTCCTTCTCATCAACTTGTGCTTGGCACTATAAGTTGATTCTCTTCTCTTCTTCCAACTTCTGTCTGAGTTGTTCAATCCTGAACTCAGCGGCTGAGATTTCTTCAATTATGTCTTGCTGATCGGCCTGTTGGGTATTCTGATGAGACTCTGAGCATTTGAAGGAGTAGCCTTTTCTCCACTTCCTTTGCTAGCTTTCTGAATCCTGCCTTGTCCAGGTTGGGGATCATCATTCTGATCATCATCATCATCATCATCCTTTTTCTTGTTTTCTTGACTTGGATGCTCAGAAGAGGGTTCTTGGTAATCGTTCTCGTCCATCTCCTCTTCATCTTCTGAAACCAGGTTGATCACATTTGGGAATGTAATCATCCTCCCATTAACTCCTTCTTGCTCAGCTGGATAAGTAGTGAGCTTGCTGGGCAAGGCAGGATGCGTCACCATCTGATCTTGGGTTTGAGCATCTGCATCTTGGAAATCTGCTATGAGTCTTCGTGCCACTTCATTTATGAAGGTATCATCCATCAGATTGGCAAAGGAGTAAGACTCTGTGGGAAACATATCATGGATATGATCTTCCAGATTGAATGCTATGGCCCTCTTCTCTGGGATGTCAATTACTCTTGCAACTTCAGAATGGTCGGCCTTTCTGAGTTTCTGCCATTTTCTGAAGCACTTTAGATGTTTCTTGAGAGTGTGCTTCTGGAAGGCTTGGAGTAAATTGATTGGCACTAGACTTTGAGCCTGAAAGAAAGGGATCAAGTTAGTTTTGTTCAAACCACTTGTGTTAGTATCTGTGTGCAAAAGTAAGCTTTCTGAGCATACATGTGTAGAAACACTACTCATCTGCTTGGACTTCTGCTTGTTTGGTCTCAGAGACCTCAGATACTTTGGTGTGAGGAGAAGTCTGATCCTCATCATCCTTTCTTTCTGCTTGAACCTGAGAATTAGAATCAATTATGGTTTCAGAAACTTGTTTATCAGAGAAAGATAGATAGAAATATGCTTTCTGAGGCTTCACTTACTTCCAAGTGAGGAAGCTCAGTAGCAGGTTCCTCAGAAACCTTGGGGGTTTCTGGCACCTTTTCTGAATCTTGCTTGTTATTGATTTGATTTCCTTTGGAGGAGATAACACAACTGTTTCTCCATCCAATTGTTCTTCTGACTGAGCCTGTAAGAACAAACATAAAAGATTTAGTAGTGGGTTTTCCAGAGCATTCGTGAAGGAGACTATTACTGATTACTTACCTTGTCAGCAGAAGGCTTAGTAAATACTTCCTCAGAGAGCTTTTTAGCCTCTGGAATCTCTTGGTTTTGGGGTGTTGGTTCCACCACCACTACTTCCTCAGTTGGAGCCTAAGAAGAGACATCAAGAATATTAGAACATAAGATAAGAACATTTTTAGTTAGTTATTTCTTGTTTAGAGATAACTTTACTACCTGTGGGACAGGCTCTTCTTGATGTTCTGAGGTTGGAGGAACCTCTTGATTCAAGGGGGTGGACAAGTTTTCTTCCCCCTGAAAGATTGCCTCTAAATTGGCCTGTAACAAACAAAGCTTATGAATAACTAGTTAACATATACCTATGTTCACAAGTTAAATACAAACCATCTTTGTTACCTGAATAGAGTTAGGCTGAGCTTGGGTCTCTTGGGCTTGTGGAGTCTCCACAGCCTCTCTCTACTCATTGAAATTGTCCTCTAAAGCATCATTCTGAGTCTCCATCTCAGTCTGATCCCTTTCTGAGAGTTGAGCTCTCTCAGAAGGTTGAGGAACCTGTTCAAGAACAGGGTTTTCTTCAGCAACCTTTGATGCTGGTAATATGAATGTGGAAGCAATGTCAGGATCTTCCATCATTCTATCTTCCTCACCCAGGCCTTCTTCTTCCTGCTGGGCAGAGGGGCTCCTATCTCTCTGAGGGGCTGAGCTTGATGCTCCTCCATGGGTCTGATACTTGGACCTTTTGAGTACTTTTGCAAGTACTTCATCATCCTCAGATTCACTATCCAGTGTTAGTACAGACCCATCTATGATATTTCTATCATCTCTGGAGAGTTCTGGAGCAGTCTGGCTCAGAATTCTTGGGGCACTCTGGAGTTGCCTTTCTGGGCGTCCAACATCTTCTGAGACCTTGTCTCCAGAAGGTTGTGCCTCTTGTATGTTTAGGGACTTGGAGGCTCTTTTGCTTTGAGTCCTCTTTCTCTTGGCAACTGGAGGTTGAGCTTGAGCTTGCTCAGAGACCTCCTCACCTTCTTTGGCGACTTGAGCTCTTCTGCCTCTCTCTGAGCTTTCTCAGCAGCAAGTCTCTCCTTTTCTTCAAAGGCGTGTCTGAAAAGGGAGTTGGTGACTGGAATTTCCTGCCTCTCTCTGAGAGTGATTACCATTGTTTCCAGAATGTGACAAATTCTGAGGCCAAAGTGCATATTGGCCTTTGGCTCAGCAAAGCCATTGATGATCTTGGGCTCAAATTCCTCAATATGTCCAAGGAATTTGTTGAAGGCGTACTTCCCCCAATTGAAGTGGGTTTCCTGCCCTTCATGCTTCTTGTTCAGAAGATGCATCATCATCCATCTCTCCATGCTTATCTGGTCCACTCCACCTTTGTTGCCATCAAAGCAACGGACCAGAATGAGAGCTAAAGTACTCCAGTGTTTCTGGAGATGACTAGTTTTGATGGCTTTCAGAACAAAGTCTCCTGGGCAACCCTTTGCATTCTCTAATTGGATTGCTTCAAATAGTTCTTTAACACCTTGGATCATGGGAGCATCCCTGATGTTGATGTCTTCAATTGTTCCTCGATTTTTCAATCGGAATATCTTGCAGAAAGTCTTACAGTCTAGGATAATTTCTTGTCCTTGAACTTCAGTCTGCATGTATTTTTCTTCTTCATCATTCACAAACATTGTGAAGATTTTGGAGTTGTTATAGAACTCCAGCACATCTAGTGTGGATAGTCCACTGGGTGCAGCAGACAGAAACTTGAAGATATGGGAACTTTTAAGCATCCCCAATATCAGTTTCCTATCTGGTTTGGAAGAAATGACTGCAGGTACATATTTCTTCACTAAAAAAGCTCCCCAATTCATCTTGTGACTTGGATTCCAGTCAGATGGGGTGAACTTTCCTGTATATGCGTTTATTCAACACCTTAAGTTCCTTTCCTCCTTGCTTTTCAGCAGGAGCAGATGATGCGGCCTTAGGGTTCTTGGTGGTCATCTTCTTGGGTGCCATCTCTTATATAGAGTCTTGAGTGAGTGTTTTCAGAGGGGTTTTGCAAGATTAATCGGGATTAGTCTAGCTTTTCAGAAGACTAAACACAAGAAGTTGAGTTTGCAGAAATCTTGAGAGAATTTGCTATTTTGATGCAAGTAAGAAATTTCGGAATTGGTAAAAGTGATTGTCTTTGGCCCAAGTCCTATATATATAGCAGACAAAATGTACATAGATACAACATACATACAACTGAATATGAATGCGTGTCTTTGTATCTGCATAGGCGTGGTATCACACACGTTCTCCATTAAATGCGTAGTGGGCCATGTCTGCATTTCTCAACAGACATTACTTGCTTTGTTTTAATCTCAACCGTTGAGATCAAACGTTTATTCATCAAGGGCTTATATTGAATATCTTGTAATGATATCAATCAACAAATGGTATTGTGCCGACTTGATGGATTTTTGACAAGTTACATCCATTATGTCACTTAGTAAAGAGTAAGAACATTTAATCGTTTGACCTTATCATTCCGAGTGTCAAGTCCTTATCTTTATATTGTTTATCATAAAAATGGCAAAAATACAAGACATTGGACATGTTTGACTCCCAGAACTTATACTTTTCGGGCTTTGTGTTTCTTTTCTCTTTATGACTAAATAGCTTTCTGAATTCAAGTGTCAGAAGCTTCAGTTGTTTGAATGTATTTGACCCACTCTCAGTAAGTAAGTTCTAGTCTTATTTACTTATTGAGTGTGTACCAACCTTTACCTTTCTGGATACCCGTTCCAGAAATATTTTTCCTTTCTGAGTATTACTGCTCAGAAATCTTTGCAACACTTCTTATCAACTTGGCTTTCTGAGAACCTGTTCTCAGAGGCCTACTTCTTTTCAACCTCACTTACTCAGACTTTAGAGATTCAGGACATTTTTCAGTCCTTAGGCATCTCCATTAACCCAAGACTATGTCTTAAAGTCAAGAACCGGCTTTCTTGTAGGGGCTTGGTGAAGATATCTGCAAGTTGGTCTTATGTGCCAATCTTGAGTATCTCTATATTGCCTTTCTCAACATGGTCTCTGATGAAGTGGTGTCTAACATCAATGTGCTTTGTTCTGGCATGGAACTTGGGGTTCTGTGTGATTGCAATAGCACTTATGTTATCATAGAAAATGGGAGTTTTCTCTTCATTGAGTCCATAGTCTCTGAGTTGTTGTTGAATTCACAAAATTTGTGTTGCACAACAACCAGCAGCAATATATTCAGCCTCTGTGGTAGAAGTTGCAATTGTGTTTTGCTTTTTGCTAAACCATGAGATAAGTCTAGTTCCCAGAAACTGACAAGTTCCTGAGGTACTTTTCCTATCAAGCATTGATCCAGCATAATCAGCATCTGAGTAACCAGCCAAACTCAATCCACTTTCTTTAGGATACCACAAACCTACATCTACTGTACCTTTCACATACCTTAATATTTTCATAGCAATGTTGTAGTGTGATTGCATTGGATTTGTTTGAAATCTAGCACACTCCAACTGCATATTGAATATCGTGTCCGCTTAATGAAGGTAAAGTAGTGAACCTATCAGTTTCCTATACTTGTGTTCATCAACACTCTTATATGATTCAGTATAGGTCATCTTGGTTCCTATGCTCATAGGTATCTTAGCATTCTTTTCAGAAGGCTTAAGATTGAACTTTGTGAGCACGTCTTTTGCATACTTTGTCTGACTAATGAATATTCCATCATTGAGTTGCTTGACTTGCAATCCTAGGAAATAGTTCAATTCTCCCATCATGCTCATCTCAAACTTACTTTTCATGAGATTTGCAAAGTCATCACAAAGTTGCTTGTCCTTAGATCCAAATATAATGTCATCAACATATACTTGAACTAAGAGTAGTTTCCCATCATGATTTAAAGTAAATAAAGTTTTATCAACTTCACCTTTCTTGAAACCACTTTCCAGAAGGTATTTGGCCAAAGTGTCATACCATGCTCTTGGATCCTGTTTCAGTCTATATAGAGCTTTCTGTAGCTTATAGACCATTCTACTTTCTGAGGAAACTTCAAAGCTAGGTGGTTGTTCAACATAGACTTCCTCAGCAAGTTCACCATTCAAGAATGCACTCTTGACATCCATCTGATAAACTTTAAAGTCTTTATGAGCTGCAAAGGCCAAAAAGAGTCTTTTTGCATCCAATCTGGCAACTGGTGCATATGACTCATCAAAATCTAAACCTTCAGTCTGGGTGAATCCCTTGGCAACCAACCTTGCTTTGTTTCTGGTTATTTCACCAGATTCATTCATCTTGTTTCTGAAAACCCACTTAGTTCCAATCATAGATATTCCTTCTGCAAATGGAACTAGTTTCCAGACTTTGTCTCTCTCAAACTGATCCAACTCTTCTTGCATTGCACAGATCCAGTCTTGGTCTCTCAATGCTTCTTCTATAGTTTTAGGTTCAATGTTTGAGATGAAACATCCAAAGAGAGAATTAGCATTTTCAGCTATTTCTCTCCTAGTCCTAACACCTTGATTGATTGGTCCAATCACATCTTTTGCAGGATGATCCTTGATCCATCTCATCATGAGTTTAGGGCTAGTAGGGTCAACATCTATGTGATCTGAATGTGAATCACTATGATTATAACTTGATACTTCTTCAGTATCTGTGACATTTTGCACCTCAGAAGGGCGGTGAATGTCTGACATTTGCTCAGTGTGAGGGCTCGGGACATGCTCATTAGAGAGGTCATTTCGAGTTAGCTCTCGATGAACATCTTCGCTTCATTTCCATTTGGAATTCTCATAGGAAATTCTTCATCATGTCCGAGAATCATCTGGTTGTTACTAGGCATTTCATGCTTTTCTTCGTCGAGTCATCCTCTCTTCCACAATGATGTTTTTCCTTTCTGAGGGTTCTTCTTCAGAATCCTTTATCATTAGTTCCTTGAACCTTTCTGAGAGTTCATCAGCAAGGGGTGTTTTCTTGCTTCCTTCATAGAATACAACATGAACTGATTCTTCAATCTTCGTTGTTCTTTTGTTGTAAACTTTGTATGCTTTGCTATTCATAGAATAACCAAGAAACACACCTTCATCTGCCTTTGGTTGAAATGTTCTTAGATACTCTTTTCCATTGTTAAGAACAAAACATCTACAACCAAACACTTTCAGATGTTTGATATTAGGGGGTCTACCAACCAAGAGTTCATAGGGTGTCTTGTCATGGTGTTTGTTTATCAAACATCTGTTCTGAGTGTAGCATGCTGTGTTTACAGCTTCAACCCAATAAACTTCACTTATTTCAAAGGTCACCAAGACATTGTCCTTGCTGCTTCATTAAGGGTTCTATTTTTCCTTTTTGCAACACCATTTTGTTGTGGTGTTCTCACAGAGGAAAGTTGGTGTTGTATACCTTTGCTGGTACAAAACTCCTTTATGTACTGGTTGACAAACTCAGTACCATGGTCTGTTCTGATTGCAGATACCTTGTCATTTTTTATGACTTCAAGCTTATTCAGCAAGTTTGGTATCTCCACCCTAGCATCAGATTTGTGCTTTAGAAAGACAACCCAAGTGAATCTTGAGAAGTCATCTACAACAACCAGACCATACTTCTTTCCTGCATAACTAGTTACAGATGATTCAAAAAGATCCATGTGTAATAGTTGCAGTGGTCTAACACTAGAGTGTCTGGTTTTGGATTTGAAAGAGATCTTGGATTGTTTACCCATCTGACAGGCAGAACAGATACCATCCTTTCTGAAAGATGTTTTGGGAGGGCCAACCACTAACTCTTTCTTGGCAAGTTTGTTCAGAGTTTTGAAATTCAAGTGACTCATTCTTTTGTGCCATAACTAGTGCTCTTCTGTGTGACCTGATTGACTCACCATGAGACATTCTTCAGTTGTGGCAGATGCCCAATCGGCAACATAAAGACTACCTTTCCGCCGAGCAACCAAGACTGTCTGCTTTGACTCATTGTCAATAAGTTTGCAATACTTTGCTTTGAATTTCACAGTGAATCCTTATGTCGCAAACTGCTCATGCTAAATAGATTATATTTCAAACCTTTAACATGTAATACGCCGTGATTGTTAATGATCCCAATTTGACGTTGCGGATCCTGAGAGGGATTTAATTCTCCTCCAAAGAACTCGATGTCCGTCAAGTGTTGTAAGCTTTGTAGTTGACCAGATTTGCTTTGTCTCCTGTCATGTGCTTTCCGCATCCACTATCAAATAGCCATTGAGCCTTAGTCCAAGAGGCGTTCTACACAAAACAGGAAACAGGAGTTAAGTTCTTGCCTCAGAGATAGAACCACTTAGACTAAACATTCTTCCAGTAGGAATCCAT
This sequence comes from Plantago major, assembly GCA_026545765.1. NCBI lineage: Eukaryota > Viridiplantae > Streptophyta > Magnoliopsida > Lamiales > Plantaginaceae > Plantago > Plantago major. The sequence goes on along the minus strand of CM048844.1, from coordinate 61,565,409 downwards.
ATTTTAGTGAATTTCTTGGGAGTTTATTTTTGTCTAACTTGATCAGAAGGAGATGCAATAGAATCAGTAATTTTGATCGCAATCTTCCTTCTTGGGGTGTTTCTAGGTGTTCCCTTTGGTGCTTTCTGGACCCTGGGTTTCTGGGGTTGCTTTTCAGCAAACTTAGCCTTTCTGGCCAGGTTCCTTCTAGCTCTGGCATTCAGTTTTTCAGTGGCTTGAGATTTCTTCCACTTTTGTCTATTGCTACGTGCAATATCAGCCTTGCGCCATTGTTCTTGTCCTTCCTTATATTGTTGCAGAAGGACCTTTCCAATAGCACGATAGCCAATGCCATTTTGAACACCTTTGGCTTTCTGAATGCGCTCTTCAGAAGCCTTACTAGTTTCTGCACCATCTTTATTTTCATAAAATGGTACAGTAGAGAATTTGCCTATTCCAGCAATTCTTCCCTTCCTAGTAATACATCAATGTGGATGGTTGCATGTCTGAGGGTTGTGTTTCTTTTCAGAGACCTTATCCACATGTTTCTTGTGAACTTGTTGTTCTTTCAAAGGCTGGGTTGCAACTCCTTTTCCTTTGTCAACTACCCTAGCTTTCTGACCAATGCTATAGGTGGTTGAAGAATCATTCTGTTGACTTTTTACAAAGGTCAACCTTTCATCACTCTTCTTCAGAGGAGATGAATTACTTGATTGTTCATCAAGTCCAAGTTCACCGTTCTCAGAGGGGTCTCTCAGATAGGATTGAACCTCAGTGAGAGTGTCACTAGCCTTTGCATAAGATTGGAAGGATAGCTCTTTCTTTCTGAGTTCTTCATTCTCAGAAAGTAGCTTCGTCATTATCTCATTAAGTTCATCCAAGGCTAGTTTGTGAGAATTTTCATTCTCAGATATCTGAGCTTTCAGAAAGGCTATTTCAGCGTTCTTGTTCTCAGATACTCTAGTTAGCTCTGAAACCTCTTTTTCAAGAGTTTCTTTGCTTTCCTCTAGAATTCTGGTTTTGGATTGTGCTTCCAGAAATTCTTTCTCATAACGATCCAATTCACTCTTGACCAACTCCAGATCCTCAATTCCATCATCACTCTCATAGTACAGAAATTGTGAATTGTTAGTTACCTCATCAGCCATAAGACACATTTCAATGTTGGAGATGTCCGACCAAAGAATCTCAAAGAACTCCACACATTTCATTCTTCTTAAGGTCAAGTCGATTACATCATGGGTGATTCCACACAATTACGGTGATGGTAGGTTTGAGTCATCCAATCTCCATCTTCGAATCATCTCAATGTCTAGAGCATCAAGTTGAATTTGAATCTTCTTCCTTTCTTCAGTCAGTAAGGCCCTTTGATTTCTCTTGAAATTTCTTCTGTCGTTCTTGTCACCTGTCTTGAGCTTGTTTAAAGGAGGACAATCTCTCTTGAAGTGACCAGACTTTTGACAATAGAAGCAGATATCATTTCCTATTTCTGCAGCTTCAATACTAACACCTTTCTGAATAGGGGTGTTCAGAGAGTTGTTCATTTGTATGTTCTTGTACTGATGATAGTTTGGGCCAAGATGCTTTTTCAGCTTTTCTTTAGCTTTTCTTCTCTCAATCTGTTGACTCACAAATTTCTTCATGTGTCTTACTGCAAGAGCATTTTCTTCAGATGCATCTTTGGTATCCTTTTTTTCAGAAGTACCTTGAGAAACTAGAGCAACACTTTGCAACTTTTCAGCTGTTTGTTCTCTCTGAGTTGTCTCATAGTCTACAATAGCAAGATGAGAGAAGAGCTCTACTGGAGTAATATTTGGCATCCCTTCGTTGAAATAAAAGAACTTAGTGTGCTCCCAGTTGTGATTGAGACTTCTGACAATAGTCTTAATCTTTTCTGGCTGGGAGTATCTGTTACTTTCACCAAGTTCAGCCATATCACTCATAAGTGTAGTAAACCTGAAATCAAGTTCTTCCAAAGTTTCAGTGGGACCTTGTTTGATGTTTTGGAACTTCAATTTAAGAACTTCGAACTTGTTTTCTTTGGTTTTCTCAGTTCCGGCACAGATTTCTTCAATCAGTTGCCAGACAACTTTCGCCGTTTTAGCACCCCACAATTTACACTGTATGTGCTCATGTGTCGATCTGATGATGATATTACGAGCTTGACCATCCAATCTGTGTCTCTTGGCATCTTCAGATGTCCAGAGCTCTCTTGGCTTGTCTTCATACATAATGCTTCCACGAGCAACATGACCACTATCACTAGCAGCCATATCCTCGCTTCCATCTTCCTTGTGCGAGGTTTTTTCTTCCATCGACACCTCGAATTTGTTTGAGTTGTCTGATTTTGATAGGCCCTTCATTGATGACATAGATCATCTCGTCACTAATGGCCTCCAGATGGAGCATCATGTTGTTCTTCTATTTCTCGTAGTTTTCTGGCTTCAGAACGGGTGCATCACTCAGAGACATACCTGCACACTTAACACACAAATTATATAGTCCTCAGAAAGGGACAAAGTTCCTTAACCTATATGGGGATCTAGGTTCAGTGCAGAAGGCTTTTGAACCTCCTGCTCTGATACCACTTGTTGGTCCAGATAACGGCAAAGTAAAGACTAGAGGGGGGGGGGGTGAATAGTCTTTTAAAACTTTTGTCGATAAACACAGTTTCTCAGAAACCAGGTTTCTGATACTTAAATTCAGAGCGCGAAAGACTTTAAGATATGTAAGTGCAGAAACAATAAGTATGTGTGTGTGCTTTGCTGAAATGTAAATACAGAAAGGTAAATGACACAGCAAGTATAGTGGTATCTGGAGGTGGCGTAATCCTCCAACTAATCCACTTCGGTCTTTCTGGGACCTAGAATTCACTAGAATAGATAATTGAGTTCACCTTACAATAATCCTATTCTAAGATTCTTAAACAAATGGTTCCCAACCAATTGTTCCCCCTGAGTTATTCCCCAGCTCCTAGAGCTAAGTACTTCCTCTACTCAGATAACCTTGGACTTATTCCTTGATTTCCCAAATCAAGTACTTTCTCTACTCCACGCCTTGATGGTGTTGGTTATAAGGTTTGTCAGAGAGGCTTCTCGTATAACTTTTCAGTTATGTTTTCAGAGAGCCTAATAGAACAAGACTACTTAATACACTTGTTCAGTGGATGGCGATCACTCTTTTTGACCCAAGTAATTGATGTCCGTTCTGGAGAATGAGCTTCAGAAAGGGTATCTGATAATTCAACTCTTTCACGAATAACAATCTCTTGTTAAGGTTCAGGACAACTTAGAACTACTAGTGATTCTTCGAGCTACAGAAAGCTTTCAGAAAGGGTAGTAGAGTGCTTGAGAGAATACTTTGCTTGATGGTAAGTTTGCAAGATAGAGCGTTCTAAGGTGTATTTCTCAACATCTAAGTGTATGATATATATAGATGAATTTGAGAGTTGTTGGAATGATATCCGTTAGACACAATTCAAATTCAGTCCATACTTATCTTGAAATGAGTACTCAGAAGTCCTTGTCTCATGTCTAGAGGATCGTGCTCAATGCTTTTTCTGCCGATGCAATTAATGCACTTGTACTATTTCTTGTCCTGTAGTCTTCAACGGATACATGAGCCTTTCTGATGGCTTGCATGCTCTATACTCATGATGTTATATGTCCAGAATCATATTTCAAAAGTAAGTAAATACACTTAAGAAAGGATTAAGGACATAGTCTTTCTGAGTTAGACTAAACCTTGATGTCTTCATAAATCTTGTGCAATCTTCAGTCTTCTAATCTTCAGAAAAGCTCCATTGCTAGGATTGATCTTCGTGGTCTTCTGGAAATAAAAATTACATTCAGAGACCTATAATCCTAATACAAGATTTACTAGACTAATCATACTCAGTGATTTCTTCTTTTACAATGTTCAAGTGAACTAAGAGTACTTAATCACCTTTCTGGCTAAGATAAGAACATGTGATGTGTGATCAAAATACTAACATATATTCCTAACACTATATTTTCTTCCCGATGAAGATTTAGCTGTTGTTCTTCCTACAACAATTGTTTGAGTTGAGCAACTCTGGTTTGTGCATCCACTATCTTCTGAGTGTTGTTCTCAGAGTGCTCAACTACTTGTTCATTAGTGTCTTTTTGTTGGGGAGAGGGATGTATAGACTTCTGACGAGATAGAGGAGGGGAATTCTGTGAAGTCCTCTCAGTGCGCTTTTCAGCAACTGAGGTATTATTACCTTGTGCAATCCCTCTTGTCCCTGGTGCAGGGGCATCATCATCATCCTTTTTGTCATCATCGTCATCCTTATGATGATGAGAAGGAGGTTCTTCAAAATTATTCTCATCTGTTTCCTCCTCATCTTCAGAAACTAGATTGATCACTTCGGGAAGTGTGACCAATTGTCCATTTACTTCCTCTTGTTCAGAGGGTATGCATTGTAGGGACTTAGGCAGTGGAGGCTTGAATTCCATCTCCATTCTGGTCTAATCATCAGCATTCTGAAAAGCTTCTACGAGCTTGTGTGCAGCTTCTTTGACAAAGTCCTTATGCATCAGAGTAGAAAAAGAGTATAGCTCTGTTGGGAACATAGCATGGACATAATTCTCCAAGTCAAAAGCTCTGACTCTTCTCAATTGGTGATCAGTCACCTTTGTTAATTCAGTCAAATCTGAGCTTCTGAGCTTTTGCCACATTCTGAAACACTTGAGGTGTTTCTTGAGAGTGTGGTCTTTGAAGAATGGAAGCAGGTCTTCTGTTGGGAATGCAGAGACTTTTGGCACAGTTGTTTGAGCCTGAAAGAAAGAGTTTTGAGTTAGATTCAAAACTTGTGTAGATATCTGAGTACTAGTGTAGTTAGGTTTCTGAGTTACCTGAATGAGTACATCAGGCTCAGAGACTTGTACTAATGAGGCAGGGGTGCCTCAGATATCTTGTTGTGAGGTGGAGACTTGGGAGTCTGGTCCTCATCAACCTCTGGAACTTGTGACCCTTCTATGCTTTGGTTTTGTTGTTCCATTGCAGCTTCTTTGTTTGAAGTTTCAGGTACTTCAGACCTTTCCTGAGTGTGCAACTCAGTTGCCTCCCCTGGTTGATCATTCTGAGTAGATGCCTCAGTTTGATCCCTCTCATTGAGTTGGGGAACCTGCTCATTTGCAGGATTTTCTTCAACAATCAGAAGTGCTGGTATGTCAAACTGCAATTCATTCACCATGGCTTCATTATCATCTGGTGAATCATGTGAATTGGGTCTGGAAGGTGAATTAAAGTGCGGCTCATCCTGATCCTTTTGTGATAATTTGTATATTGTGGAGGCAATGTCAGAATCCTCGATCACTATATCACCACTCCTCAAAGCTTCTTCTACCAGCTTGAGTGTGTCTTGTCCAGATTCCTTGGACTTAGGAGCTATCTCAGCAACCGCTGTACTAAGTGCTTCTCCAGCAACCTTAGTAATGGGTGCTTTCTCAGCAACATTTGAAATGGGTGCTTGTTCAGCAATCTGTGGTGTAGGTTCTTCTTCAGATACCTCTATTCTTTCAGCGTCCTTTGAACTTGTTGCTTTTTCAGCAACCTTACCCCTTTTTGATTTCTGTAGGACTTGAGAGATGACCAATTCGTCATCAGAGCTCTCATCAGCATTAGGAACTGATTGATCCATAATCCCTGCGGTTTCTGCAGATAGGGCTTGATACCTGCCACTACTCTCATTTTTACCAATGAGTTCATCAACAAGGCTTTCCTTGGTAGCATTGATGAGTTCATCAGCAGTTGTATCTTTTGCAGCATTGATGAGTTCATCTTCATTGATGAGTTCATCAGTAGTGGCAGCAGATATCTGAGAGTCGACATTCACAACGAGTATGCCTTCTGATTTGCCAGCAGTCTTCTTTCGTGAAGTTCTGGGCATTTTGGTCGCAACTGATCCCTTAGATACTTTGTCAGTCTTTCGTTTCTTAGAAGCTTTCTGAGACGCAGTAACCTTTTTCATCATATTTGTATACTCATATTTGTAGAGCAGGTTACTATTGGCTATGTCAACCGACTTTCTGAGCTCAATGCCAAGCTTCTCCAGCAAGAAGCATATCTTTAGTCCAAAGCTCACTGTGGCTTTTGGCTCAGCAAGGCCCTTGACGATCTTAGGCTCAAAGCCTTGTAGCTTCTTCACAGACTTCATGAAGGCGTACTTTCCCCAGTTGAATGGGTTTTCCAGCCTTTTATTTTGTTGATTCAACAAGAACATCATCATCCAACGTTCTTAGCTTATCTGGTCGGCACCTCCTTGTAGACCATCAAAGCCAACACATCCCAGTGAACCAACATATGTCTGGTTCTGATGTCAGCAAGTTTGAAGTCGATGGGAGTATCTGATTTTTCAAGATCACACACATCACTGTATAGCTGCTTCACACCTTCAAGGAGATCATCATCCTTGGTGTTTATTTCAAAATCATTTCCAAGATTTTGAAGTTCAAACAACTCACAGAAAGTTGTTAAGTTCAAAAAGATGTCCTTTCCTTGAACTTTTGATTTTATAGACACTATTTTAGTGCCTTCAGAAACACAAGAAATAATCCTGGAATTGTTGTAAAATTCCAACTCATCCAGTGAAGAAACTCCACTGGGAATAGCAGACATGAAACCCTTGATTTGTGCCTTTTCAAGCATGCCAAAAATCAACTTCATATCAGCCTGGTTTTAATAGCAGCAACTAGGTATTCCTCAATCATGGCACCACCCCAAAGTGATTTGAAGTCCAATGGTCAGGATAGAAGTCTCCTACCAATCGATTGTTCGTGATAACGAACACTGGTGCTGCTTTCTTTAGATGCAGGTAGTAACCTTGGATTTCAAGCGTAAGAACGTTTTGGAGCCATCTCTTTAAATAGTGAAAAAATTGTGAAAGTCGGAAAGAGATTAGAGTGAGATTTTAGTGATTCTTTGCAGAATAACTAAGCGAAGAACAAAGATTTACTTAAATCTTTGAAAGGTTTTTGCTATTTCTGTGTAAGTGTGAATATTGGATTAGGCGAAAGTGTTTTCTTTTGCCAAAATCCTATATATATAGCATTGTACTTTCAGCAGACATATACATAAAAATTGATTTTGTGCATATGTATCTGTGCAAATGCAGGTAGGCGTGGGTAAAAATCGTTTTGCATTAAATGCTTAGTGGGCCACATCTGTGTTTTTACAGTCCACTATTTTACCGAGAGTTAATCTCGTCCGTTAAGATCAAACGCCCATTTCATCAAGGGTCACGATTGCTTCTTCAGCAATGATCACAATCAGTAATTGTAATTGTGCCCAATTAATGAAATTTGGCAAATAGCTTTTTCAATCACATCTCTTTTCTGTGACTAGGGGACAGTCTTTGGACTTATCAATTCAGTTCAGAGACTGTATGTAACTTAACATATAAATGGAAATATACAAAACACTAAAGGTGTAGTTGAATGAATACAGTTGTACCACATTTCTCTTTTGTGTTCCCCCTCACTTTGTGATCTCACAGATATCTGAGTACCCGTCTCAGAAATCTTTGAAAGACACTTTTACCCATCTTTTTAGTATATGAGTTCCCGTCTCAGATACCTTTTTGCCTTAGATATCTGGATCCCCGTTACAGATATCTTTCTCCCTTCCGTCTCAGAGATTAGAACTTTTTAGTTCCTTCGGTAGCTCCATTAACCCAAGACTATGTCTCAAGGTTAAGAACCTGCTTTCTTGCAAAGGCTTTGTAAAGATATCTGTAAGTTGGTCTTCAGTACCAATCTTGAGTATCTCTATATTGCCTTTTTCAACATGATCTCTAATGAAGTGGTATCTAACATCAATGTGTTTTGCTCTTGCATGAAACTTAGGATTCTGAGTTATGGCAATAGCACTTGTGTTGTCACAGAAAATCGGAGTTTTCTCTTCATTGATCTCATAGTCTCTGAGTTGTTGTTGTATCCACAATATATGTGAAGCACAACACCCAGCAGCAATATATTCAGCCTCTGTGGTAGATGTGGCAATTGTTTTTTGTTTCTTGCTGAACCATGATATTAATCTGGCACCAAGAAATTGACAAGTTCCTGAAGTGCTTTTTCTATCAAGTAATGATCCAGCATAGTCAGCATCAGAATAGCCAACTAAACTCAATCCACTGTGTTTTGGATACCACAATCCAACTTCTACAGTACCCTTTACATACCTTAATATTTTCATAGCAATGTTGTAGTGTGATTGCATTGGATTTGTTTGAAATTTTATACACACTCCAACTGCATATTGAATATCAGGTCTACTTGCAGTGAGGTGCAGTAGAGACCCAATCAATTTCCTATACTTTTATTCTTCAAAACTCTTGTCAGATTCAGTATAGGTCATTTTGGTTCCAATACTCATAGGTATCTTAGCATTCTTTTCAGAAGGCTTTAGTTTAAACTTGTTGAGCATATCTTTTGCATACTTTGTTTGACTAATGAATATTCCATCATTAAGTTGCTTGACTTGCAACCCTAGGAAATAGTTCAATTCTCCCATCATGCTCATCTCATATTAACTTTTCATGAGCTTAGCAAAGTCTTCACAAAGTTGCTTATCTTTAGATCCAAATATAATGTCATCAACATATACTTGAACTAAAAGTAATTTCCCTTCATGGTTCAAAGTAAAGAGTGTTTTATCAACATGTCCTTTCTTGAAGCCACTTTCCAGCAAGTATTTGGCTAAAGTATCATACCATGCTCTTGGAGTCTATTTCAGTCCATACAGAGCTTTCTGAAGCTTATAGACCATTCCACTTTCTGTGGAAACTTCAAAGCCTGGTGGTTGTTCAACATAAACTTCCTCAAGAAGTTCACCGTTTAGGAATGCACTGTTGACATCCATTTGATAAACTTTAAAGTCATTATGAGCTGCAAAGTCTAGAAATAATCTAATTGCATCCAATCTTGCAACTAGAGCATATGACGCATCAAAATATAGTCCTTCAGTCTGGGTGAATCCCTTGGCAACCAACCTTGCTTTGTTTCTGGTTATTTCACCAGACTCATTCATTTTGTTTCTGAAAACCCACTTGGTTCCAATTACAGATATTCCATCAACAAATGGAACAAGTTTCCAAGCTTTGTTTATCTCAAACTGATCCAACTCTTCTTGCATGGCAGAGATCTAGTCTTGATCCTTCAATGCTTCTTCTACAGTTTTAGGTTCAATGTTCGAGATGAAACATCCATAGAGAGAATCTGCATTTCCAGCAATTGCTCTCCTAATTCTAACCCCTTGGTATAAAGGACCAATCACATCCTTGGCAGGATGATCTCTTATCCATTTTATAATAGGTTTTGAACTAGTAGGATCAATATCATTTTGATCTGAAAGTGAATCATTATGATCCTGACAAGATACTTGTTCAGTATCTGAGATATCTGTCATATGAGAAATGCCATAGATATCTGACACTTTTTCAGTGTTAGAGATATCTGAGATTGGATTTTCAGCAATCTCATTCTCAGAAACCTCTTCATGATGAAGATTCTCAGTAACCTGTTCCAATTCTGGAATTCTCATAGGAAATTCTTCATCATGTCTTAGAGTCATCTGGTTGTTACTAAGCAATGGTTGCTATTCATCGTCAGAGTCATCCTCTAAGTGAATGACAGAAGTGTTTCCTTTTGAGGATTCTTCTTAAGAATCTTTAATCATTAGTTCTTTGAACCTATCTGAGAGTTCTTCATTCAAGGGTACTTTCTTGTTTCCTTCATAGAAAACTACATGAACAGATTCTTCAATCTTTTGCATTCTTTTGTTGTAGATTCTTTAGGCTTTGCTATTCAGAGAATTACCAAGAAATACTCCTTCATCTGCTTTTTGCTGAAATGTTCTCAAGTATTCCTCTCCATTGTTAAGAACAAAACATTTGCAACCAAACACCCTTAGATGTTTGATACTAAGGGGTCTACCAATCAAAAGTTCATAAGGAGTTTTGTCATGGTGTTTGTTGATCAAACATCTATTTTGAGTGTAGCAGGCTGTGTTAACAGCTTCAGCCCAATATATTTTACTTATTTCAGTGTTAGCAAGCATTGTTCTTGTTGCTTCTTTTAGGGTCCTATTCTTCCTTTCAGCAACACCATTTTGTTGTGGTGTCCTTACTGAAGATAGTTGATGTTGTATACCTTTGCAGGTACAAAACTCTTTTATGTACTGGTTCACAAACTCAGTACCATGGTCTGTTCTGATTACAGATACCTTGTCATTTTTCATGACTTCAAGCTTATTCAGCAAGTTGGGTATTTCAACCCTTGCATCAGATTTTTGTTTGAGAAATACAACCCAAGTGAATCTTGAGTAATCATCAACAACAACCAGACCATACTTCTTTCCTGCATAGCTAGTTACAAAGGATTCAAAAAGATCCATATGTAACATTTGCAGTAGCCTTTCACTGGATTGTCTAGTTTTAGACTTGAAAGATGTTTTGGATTGTTTCCCCATTTGGCAAGCTGAGCATACAACATCTTTTCTATATGCCATTTTGGGTAATCCAACCACCAACTCTTTCTTGGCTAGTTTGTTCAGAGTTTTGAAGTTCAAGTGACTCATTCTTTTATGCCAGTTTTCGTCAGTGTGGCCTGATTGACTCACCATGAGACATTCTTCAGTTGTGGCAGATGCCCAGTCAGCAACATAGAGACTTCCTTTCCGCCTAGCAACCAAGATTGTCTGCTTTGACTCATTATCAACCAATTTGCATAGTTTTGACTTGATCTTTACAATGTACCCTTTGTCTACCAATTGACTCATGCTTAGGAGATTATATTTCAATCCCTTTACATATAGTACTTCAGAGATTGTAAGAGCTCCAAATGTCAGATTGCCAAAACCTATGGTTGGATTTTCATCTCCTCCAGCAAATCTAATAATTGGTCCTTTATCGCATTTTCTGTAGTTAATCAGATTTGCTTTGTATCCTGTCATGTGCTTCCCACATCCACTATCAAAATGCCACTTCGGGTTCTTCCTCAGAGTGTTCTGCACAAGACAAGAAACATGGAGTTAGGCTCTCATTCCAACAACGGAACCTTCTGGACTAAAGAATCTCCCTGTAGGAATCTATTTCTGAATGAACTTCTTTGGGGCATTCTTTTGTCTTATTGGAACATAAGGAGGAATTTTAGGTAAATGACTAGTGTCATTATCATTTAAAACTATTTTCCTTCTTGGAGTGTTCCTTGGTGCTCCCTTTGGTGCTTTAAGATACCTGTCAGGTTGCTGAGTCGAATTTTCAGCGAGCTCGGATTTCCTTCTCAGATTCCTTCTAGCCCTGGCATTCAGAGTGGTCGTAGCCTGTTCTTTCTTCCACTTCTGATGATTGCTATGCGCAATCCTGGCATTCATCCATCGATCGTGCTCTTGTTTATATTGCTGAGCAAGTGTCTTTCCGATGGCTTTGTTGCCAATGCCATTTCGAGCACCTTTTTCTTTCTGAGATCCTCTCTCAGCAGCTTCACTAGTCTCTGGATCATTATTTCTTCCGAAAAATGGTACATTGGGAAAATTGCCAGCTCCTGCAAATTTTCCTTTCCTAGAGACATAGTACTGTGGGTGATTGCACTTTTTAGTGCCTGGTTTCATTTCAAAAACCTTTTCCACAGTTTTCTTGGTAACTTGTTTTTCCCCCAAAGGTTTGGTCGTAACTTCCTTGCCTTTGTTAACATCCTTAGCTTTTTGACCAATGATATAGGTTGTTTGTGAACCATCTTGTTGAGCACTAACAAATGTTATTCTTTCATCACTCTTATTCAGAGTGGTAGAACTATTTGTTTGTGTGTCCAGCCCAAGTCCTCCCTTTTCTGAAGGATCTCTTAAATAAGAGTGTACTTCAGTAAGAGTGTCACTAGCTTTGGCATAGGATTGAAAAGATAGTTCTTTCTTTTTGAGTTCGTCATTTTCAGAAATAAGATCTTTATATTCCTTTTGGAGTATATCCATTGCCTTTCTGTGTGACTTTTCCGTCTTAGATATCTGTGCTTTGAGAAATGCATTTTCGGCATCCTTTTTCTCAGATATCTTGAGTATTTGTGAATTTTCCTTTTCAAGAGAATTCTTTTCTTCTTCAAGAATTTCGGCTCTAACTCGGACCATTAGAAATTTTCTTTCGTAGAGATCAAGTTCTCTTCTGAGATGTTCTAGATCTCTGATTCCTTCCTCATCACTCTCATAGTTTATGAATTGAGAAATGTTAGTTACCTTGTCAGCCATTACGCAAGGCTCAATGTTGGAGCAATCTGGATAGGTCTCCTCAACAACCCCACACAATTCCCTTTTCTTTTGACCAAAGTCAACCAATTCATGAGTGATGCCACATAACTCTGATGAAGGTAGTTTGGAGTCATCTGAGTCTTCTTCCTCAGATTCTGACTCAATATCAAGAGCATCCAGCTGGATTTGAAACTTTTTTTTTGCTTTCTTCAGTGAGCATAGCTCTCTGACCTCTCTTGAAATTTCTTCTATCTTTCTTGTCACCTGTCTTTAGCTTATTGAAAGCAGGGCAATCCCTTTTAAAATGACCAGGTTTCTGACAATAGAAACAGATATCGTTTCTGATTTCTGCTTCCTCAGTACTAGATGCTTGCTGAGCCGGCTTGTTCAGCGAGCTTGACAGCTACATATTTTGGTACTGGTGATAGTTTGAGCCTAGATGCTTTATCAGTTTCTCTTTGTCTTTTCTTCTCTCAATCTCCTGACTAACATATTTTCTCATTTGCTTCACAGAAAGAACACCGTCCTCAGTCATTTCTTTGGTATCCTTCTTTTCAGAAGTACCTTGTGTCACTAACGCAACATTGTGAACTTTCTCAGCAACCACTTGTCCTCTCTGAGTAGTTTCATAGTTGACAGTAGCTATGTGAGAAAAGAGTTCTACTGAAGTGATATTTGGCATTTGTTGGTTAAAATAAAAGTACTGAGTATGTTCCCAGTTTTGATTCAAGCTTCTCACGATAGTCTTAACCTTTTCAGAGTTAGAGTATCTCTCAATTTCACCAAGTGCAGCCATTTCACTCATCAGTGTTGTAAACCGGAAATCTAGTTCTTCAAGAGTCTCTGTGGGACCTTGTTTAATGTTTTGGAATTTGAGCTTCAAAACTTCGAACTTATTTTCCTTTGTTTTCTCAGTGCCGGCACAGATTTCGTCAATCAGTTGCCAGGTCACTTTCGCCGTTTTTGCACCCCATAGTTTACACTGTATGTGCTCTGGAGTGGAACGTATGATGATATTACGAGCCTGACCATCCAGTCGATTTCTCTTGGCATCTTCCGATGTCCAGATCTCTCTGGGCTTTGGCTCATAAACAACTTGACCGGTAGGTCTCCACTGGTTGACGCATCTATCTGCGAGGAACCACCACTTGGTTCTTCATCAGTGGGATCTCTGTCTCTACCATTAGAAACCTCCATGACCTGGTTGTGTTGTTGAATGACTATGGGACCATTCTTTATCACGTTGATCATTTCATCACTGATGGCTTCTAGGTGGAGCATCATGTTGTTCTTCCATTTCTCATAGTTCTCTGGCTTGAGAATTGGAGCGTCACTTAAAGACATCCTGCAGCAATCACACTAAACAAACAAATCAAGTGTAGGTGAAAAGCAGTTAGCGGTCACTTATCTAGGATCTAGGTTCAGTGCAGAAGGCTTGGGAACCTCCTGCTCTGATACCACTTGTTGGTCCAGATAACGGCAAAGTAAAAGGCTAGAGGGGGGGGGGGGGTGAATATTCTTTTAAAACTTTTGTCAATAAAATGGTTCTCAGATATGTGTGAAGATATCTGATACTTATAATCAGAGAGCTGAAAACTTTTCTGTGATAAGTGCACGTGCTCAGCAAGATATAATGTGTTAAAATTCTTAGTAGGATAAAGAGAACGATGAGTAAATTGCTGAAAGTAAATAACACGTCTTTCATAGTGGTATCTGAAGGTGGCGTAATCCTTCAACTAATCCACTTCGGCCTTTCTCAGACCTAGAAATTCACTAAGATAGTTATTGAGTTCACCTTACAATAATCCTATCTCTTGATTCCCTTTTACACTAGGTTCCCAACCAAGTGTTCCCCCTGAGTTATTCGTCGGCTCCCAGCCAAGTACTTCCTATACTTAGAAACCTTTGAGATGTTCCTTAGTTTCCCAAACTGAGTACTTTCTGTGCTCAGTAACCTTGGAGTTATTCCTTAGTTTCCCAAACTAAGTACTTCCTGTACTTCACGCCGTGTATGGTGTTGGTTAAGAAGAGTTTGTCAGATTGGTAGATTAATAACTTCCACAGTTATGTAATACTACCTTCTTGAACAAGAGCCACTTAACACACTTCACAATGTGTGGTGATATGTTCTTTACTGACCCAAGTCTAAGTTAAATGTTCTGGAGAATGAAACTCAAATACTTGATCTTTTGATTCAACTCCTTCATAGATAGCAAGGCTTGTTAAGGATCAGGACACTTAGAACTTTCGTGCTACTTAGAATTCAAGAGCTTAGTCGCAACTGTAAGCTAAAGAGTAAGCAGGCAGAAAGCTTGTATGCTTGAGAGAAAAATACCACTAGTTGTATTATCAGAGAAGCTTAAGATATTCAATTTTGTGTTCTTGGTATTTTCAATGTGTGTTTCAAGCATTCTAAGTGTTGATATTTATAGTTGAAAATCATGCCGTTTGAATAGTATCCGTTTGGCTCAATGAAATTCAAACTATTGATATCTGTAAATAGTACTGCAGAAGACGTTGTTTCTTTTCAGAGATTTCCTCTTTTGTTCAGATGTCTCTGTCTGCGCATTAAATGCATTGTACTATTTTTGTCCTGCAGTGCCAACGGAACTATGCAAGCTTTCTGAAGCATTACATGTCCTTTTCAAGAGACTCTCACATTTGCAGATACTTTATCAAAACATTGTTTCCTGGAAACAAAGTTTTGTCCAAGGTATCTGAGTGTAGATATTTGTGGGCACTTTTCCTCGTTCAGAAACCTTGTGTTCTCATATATGTTTTGCGAAACCTGTTTATTGAAAAACACTTGTTTCTTCAAGATATCTTGACATAGGTATCTGATGAGACCAATTTCCTTCGTCTTCAGCAATCTTGTGTAGTTTTCGAATATTCAAATTTGTTGAACTCTTCTGCCGGAAGCCTTTTTCTTGGTCTTCTTCAAAGATATAAAAATTTCATTCAGAGACCTAACATCCTATACAAGATTTGCTAGACTAACATACTTAGTGATTTTCCTCTTTTACAGTGTTCAAGTGAACCAAGAGTACTAAGCACCTTTCTGAGCTAAGATAAGTCATTAGGTTGTTGATCAAAATCTAAACATATATTCCTAACAGTTGATTTTACGATCTGATGTTTCCAAATCTGAAACCAGATCTGAAATTCGTACAGGGAAAATCGAATCATGTTATCTGGTGTTTTGTTATGGTTTTAAGAGCTGATGTTATAGTTTTAATCATCATTGTTATGGTTTTTAGCTTGTGTTCAATGTTTCACCTGTTATTGTTTTAGCGCATATGTTATAGTTTCAAGACCTAGTATTGTAATTTTAAGCAGCAACGTAAGTGTTTTTAGCCTCTGGTGAAATATTTATGATTTGATTTTCGGAAAATGCTTTGTTATAGATTTAAAAGGCATTGTTATAGTTTTAAGATGCATTGTTATGGTTTTAAGCATCGATGTTACTGTTTTTAGCTTGTGTTGTATGTTCGTGCTTTTTTATCGTTTTAAGAGGCATTGTTATAGTTGTAAGATGCACTGGTATGGTTTTAAGCATTAACATTACTATATTTAGCTTATGTTGAATATTTCTGCATGTTATTGTTTTTAGCGCATATGTAATAGTTTTAAGACCTATTGTTGTAGTTTTAAGCATCAACGCTAGTGTTTTAGCTTTTGAAATATATTTATAATTTGATTTTTTGCAAATGTTATGTTATATTTTTAAGAGGAAGCACTGTTATGGTTTTATGTATCAATGTTACTGTTTTTAGTTTGTGCTGCATGTTCCTGCTTTGTCAGAGTTTTAAGATGCACCGTTTTGGTTTTAAGCATCAATGTTACTGTTTTAGTTTGTGTTGCATTGCTTCCTTCGCTTCTTCCAAAGTTTCGCTCTGGATCCCCATTACTATCCGGTGATTCGATATGTTCACCGAAATCTCTCTTCTTGCCACGTTAATGATGGTATTGGTGGTGGCCTTGAATGGTCTTCCTAAAAGCATAGTATCATTATCCGAGTCTTCACAATCCATAATTAGATAATTCACAAGAATGTCGAGCCCCTCCAGTTTCGTGATCACATTATGAATCTTTCCATGGGCGGTTGTAGTAGAACCATAGGTGACCAGTATGCCGGTTCTTGTTTCCACCATGCCTGCTAGGTTGAGTTTCTTATAGATGGCGAGTGGCATCATATTAATGCTGGCTCCCAAGTCCAAGGTTCCCGTAACTATATTTCCCTTGATGACCACGTTTATGTTGAAAGCTACGGAGTCGGGTTTCTTTGGTAGGATTGGTTCGACCCTTTCCCCTTTAGCAGGAGAGTCTATGTTATACCCGAATGTTGTAAAAGAGGGTTTGATGTTTTACCTTATGTCCCTTCGGGGTGTTGTCGTTCAGATGCTATCCAGCACTCTCCTCCAACTCTTGTTTCCTTAATAACTTCAATAGTGACCATGGCTTTCTCGGTGTGACCCGGCAGCTCATCCTTATTCTGCAGTAGTTCTCCCACCTCTTTGGCGATTTGACCAATCTTTAGCTCCATTCCTCTCAAGATGTTGTCGATTCTTCTAAAGTTATCTTCGGCCCTTGAGATAAAAGAGTTGGTCTTTGTGTTGAACTCACCTTGTTGTTTCACAAACTTCCCGATGTCTCCCATCTCCTTCATTATTGTATCAATCTTTTCTTCCATGGAGGATGGTTTAGGTGGGTTTCGTGCCGGCCTTGGTGGTGGTATAGGTGCTGCAGTGGGTAGCCTAGGTGGTATTTCAGGTTGGTTCAAGCTAGGATTAGTCCGATATGATAGGAGAGGGTGTTGAGGAATGTAGCTGTTTACGGGTTGGTTTCTGGGTCTCCAGTTCCTTGATTCTTGCACGCAGTGTGCCTCTTCGAGTTGCGTTGGTTCCCCCGGTTCCTCATTCATAGCTTCCTTCCTTCCCATCCTCATCTCTATAGCTTCAATTCTCCTGTTAATCTCTTTCCAAGGGGCTTCTTTGATTGCTCGGACTTCCTTAGTACCCACCCTTCTTCCTCGTCCTTTCTGCAAAGAGTTTTTACTAAGGTTTTCGCACACCTTCCAGATCCTTCTTGGGAGTGCATCTAGTAGGTTTCCTTGACATGCTCCATCGATGAGTGCATGGCTGATAGAGTCAATTCCCTTGTAAAAGTTGTTGACCTTGTCAAACAACGCGTAAGAATGCATTGGGCATCTGTCAAGTAGATCCTTATATCTCTCCCATGCTTCGTGAAAGGTTTCCCCATCGAATTGATTGAAGTTTTGGATTTGGCTCTTCAGATCGGGTGTCTTCTTCAATGGGAAATATCTGAGCATGAACTTATTGAAGACTTTGTCCCATGTAGTTAAGCTGCCTGGCGGTACTGAGATAAGCCTGTTCTTCGCCTTGTCCTTTAGGTAGCTAGGAAAAATCTTCTTCTAAGCTGACATTCCGTGAGCCCATTCAATGGTATACCCCCAACTATCGCATAGAATTCTCTCATAATGTGCATTGGGTCCTCGATTGAGTTCCCGTAGAAGTGCGGCAGTTGGTTCAGATGGGTACCTTTCAGGTCATACTCTCTTGCAATCCTTTCCAAATAGATACTCGAGGCATCCGGTGTAAGCCTTGGCATAACATAGTCGCGCATGGGTCCGTCGTCATTGTCCAGTAATTCCACCATTGCGTTGTTATCCCTTCTTCTGTTCTCATCTAACCTCAACCTTTCCTCGGCTATCCTTAGCCTTTCCTGTTCCTGCTCTTCCCTCTCGGCTTGGATCTCAAGTCGAATCTTAAGCAGCTGCTCAAGTACAGAAGTAGCGACATTTTCAGATGGGATGTCGTTGTTGTTCCCTTCTCCATTCATGTTGCTAGATGATTCCATGACGATGGTAAACAGTCTACGCCTCTCAAGCTTGTCTATGTCGTCTTTAAAAGGTACTACTGGTGTTCTCGCGCTTCTCAAGCCTTGCATAAAGACTAACAGACAAACTATCGCAGTACAGATAGATAATACTAAAAAGATAATAAACAGAAATCTAAAGTTACATATTTTTGGGTTTTTGATAAGGAAACGAACTAAAACGGAAAGAAAATATTTTTGGATTTTTTCCTGTAAAAATCGATTTCAACAGATTGTATATATTTTTTTTGGCTTTATGCTATACGAATTGAAAGACAGTGCGTTAAGTAAAGAGAAAGAAAGATTTCAACATATCTCGGATGATCGAAACTTGCTTGAGCGGTCAAGTGTCCCTGGCAGTGGCGCCAAATTTTGATGTGCACTTGAGAATTTGAATGTGTTGTAGTACTGTAATCCTCAATTGCAATCAAAGATTAAATTTATAATTGTTGGAAGCTCACAAACATACAGTAATAGCAGTAAGTTAACTCGCGATGTCGTTCTCCATGGACACTTAGCATAGGAACAAACAAGTATCGTTTTGATTTCGCGTGCACACAACAGACATATTAAAAGTAAACAGATTGAAAGAAGATGATTGAATTGCAAGTAAACCCTAATTATCCTTGATGAAATTCGGTGATGGTTGAAGCGTAAAGGACCCCCGACCTCCCTCGTACTATGCTACTCCCAACTTCCTAGTAAATATCCTACGCGATTACCTCTCACGACAGCAGGGAATAATACTAAATACCAAGGCACAGTCGATACTAGTACCCCTACTAAGTTCAATGAAACTACTGTGTCACTCAGCAGAACATCACACCGCAAAGGATCTATAGAGTTGTATAATTACGATTTACGTCTAAGAACTATTCCATTAATATAACCCGGCATATAAAGAAGTAGCACAATAGAGTTTCGGCGGTTTGCCTTTACAAGAGAAAGTTAGCTTCTCATAGTATTCTACTACAGACTAAAATCGAAGAAGAAGAAGAAGAAGAAGAAGAAGAAGAAGAAGAAGAAGAACTGTCTTTGTGCTGCTTCTAGGGTTTCCTCCTTCTGGGTGCCTGACGGTCAGCTGTTTTGGGGTTTCACTTCCCCGAGGACTGGTTCTCTCTCAGGAGAGCAGCTTTGGGAGCGGTGAATGATTATGAGACCCCAAGGGTCTTATTTATACTGAAAATCTCGAGCTCTGGCCGCCATTGATCTTTATGGAATGTTATAAAAGCAGGCTCTAGCCTGACAGGCCAAAGAAAAGCATGTTTCTGGAAGTTTCTTCTCTAATGTCGCCCGCCATCTTCGATTCCTCCTGCTTCTTTGTCTGTTTTCTTCGTTCTTCGATTTCAGGCTTCATAACTTTGTTTCCTCAAAAAGTAGTCTTGTACAATGTTATAGCATCTTCAATTATCCTCACATTGGTTGGTCAGATGACATGTTTTGACACCTCGAACTCCATGCCACTGCCAAATCAACGTATTTCGTTATTTTCCTCGATTTTGCCCAAATATGATGTTTTGGCACTGGAAATCAAGCAATTCATCAAAAATGCGATCATGACCTACAAAATATGCAAGAAGTTGGTAATTGGCCATAATATGATACAAATATTGAATCTTGAGTAAAAAACGAGGGTCTAAAAGCATGCAAAATCGCACATTTCATTGTCACATCATATGCCCTGCTGTCGTTAGAGGTAATTGCATAGGATATTAACTAGGATGTTTGGAGTAGCATAGTACGAGATAGGTCGGGGGTCCTTTACACACCAACCACCATCGATTTCAACACCAACATTCAAGTGAGATTTAATCTTCTGTTTACTTACGAACTGTTTGATTTCTGCATTCAATACGATATTTGCTTGTTCCTATGCTAAGTGTCCGTGGAGAACGACATCCCAAGTTAACTTACTGCTATTGCTGTGTGTTTGTGAGTTTTCGATAATAAAATAAATTTAATCTTTTATTGTATTTGAGAATTACAGGTACTGCAACGCATTCAAATTCTTAAGTGCACATAAGGTCATAAGCTATATCTCCAGTAGATGTTGTGCCAGATGTTGAAGATCCAATGGCACTATCCGTTTCTTTATCTCTTCGACCATCAGAAAATCCTTTGACCACTTTTTCACGTTGAATGACAATAGGCCCATTCTTTATCACGTCTAACATCTCGTCACTGATGGCTTCCAGGTGAAGCATCATGTTGTTCTTCGGAAAAAAGGCATAATTGGTCCTAAAGTTTGGGGGGTCTGGCGCACGCAATACAACGTTTGTTCACCCAGGCATAACTAGTCCCTATGTTCAAGATTTGTGGCATGACCGATCTTTTTGACACAAAATTGCACATTAACCAAGTTTACTACTGATGTGTCAACTTGGTCAACCCTTCAAACTCAATTTGTCTCTTAACCCCATGTCATCTCTAGAATTAAAAAAATGTTAAAAAAAATTAAAAATTAAAAATTAAAACAAAAATGTAAAATAAAATAGAAAAAATTAAATAAAAAACATAAAACAAATAAAAAACAAACCCCCATAAGAAAATCGATCAGCCCAACTTCACCTCCAAATTGAAATCTTATAAACCCTAACCCCCAAATTATATCTCTTCAAATTCGTTATGCCCTCTTCATCCGGATCGTTTGCACAACGACAAATGAGACATCTTTCTGTCTTTCTCCCCAATTTCTGAAAGGCACAAGTATATTGAGGAACATATGAAAGTATTGGTGGATCGGAGATGGAAGCAAGATTTAGATGGATTGTTTGAGGAAAATGATAAACTGAAGAAATTAAATAAGCTGTTGGTAATTGCTATTAGAGGCTATGTTTTGTGAGCAATTGGGCCGAATCAAAAATTCAGGGGAAATTCCTAGACTGACGCAGGTATGTTGAGCAAGATATCAGGACGTTCGGGCATCATTCTCGCGGCCAGTGTCAGTCTCCAAGTCGTCGTTCGGAATTGCAACAGTTTTGGAGTTCACTTTGGGATGATGAATAATTAGGGTTGAGATGTTTTGCCTCTTCCTTTTCTGGTCTCTCGACTCTTTTTTTTCCCTTTTGTTTTAGTTTTTGAATTTGTTTAATCTTTTTAATTCTATGATTTCGTTTTATTTTACATTTTTTATTTTTAAATTTTGTTTTAACATTTTTTAAATTTTGGAGATGACATGGTGCTAATGTAAGAGTCTAAGTTGAGTTTGAAGGGCTGACCAAGTTGACACATCAGTAGTCAACTTGGTCAATGTGTGATTTTGTGTTAAAAGGACCGGTCATGCCACAAATTCTGAACATAGGGACTAGTTATGCCGGGGTGAACAAACGTTGTATTGCGTGCGCCAAACCCCCAAACTTTAGAACCAATGATGTATTTTTCCCGTTGTTCTTCCATTTCTCATAGTTCTCTGGCTTGAGAGTGGGTGCATCGCTGAGAGACATCCTGCAACATGCACACTAAACAAACATATCAAGTGAAGGTGGTGAGCTGTAAGAGAGCACTTATCTAGGATCTAGGTTCAGTGCAGAAGGTTAAAGAACCTCCTGCTATGATACCACTTGTTGGTCCAGATAACGGCAAAGTAAAAGACTGGGGGGGGGGGGGGGGGGGGGAATAGTCTTTTCAAACTTTTATCGATAACACAATTGCTCAGATATATGATACTGCAGTAAGTCTCCTGAGAGACGCTCTTATAGAGAGATTAAAAAAGACCAACAAACATTACAGTTATATAAAAAAACATTATAGGTTTTACTAATAACATCGGTGATATACATATACATAAAAATGATATAAAATATTCACTCATAAAACATTATTGATATTGTTTAGAACATTATACATATACTTAAGAACATCAATCCGTCTCTCAAGTCTCTCACTAATACACGTCTCTTCTAAGACTTTGTGCTGATACTGATATTCACAGAGCGGAAGTCTTTTTTGTGATAAGTGCAGGTGTCAGCAAGCTATAAAGTAATTAAATACTCAGCATAT
This sequence comes from Plantago major, assembly GCA_026545765.1. Classification (NCBI taxonomy): domain Eukaryota; kingdom Viridiplantae; phylum Streptophyta; class Magnoliopsida; order Lamiales; family Plantaginaceae; genus Plantago; species Plantago major. Next base: position 61,543,278 of record CM048844.1, on the reverse strand, counting down.
AATAGATAACTGAAAGTAAAGTGCAGTAAGTAAATAACAAAAAGCTTTTTTAGTGGTATCTGAAGGTGGCGTAATCGTTCAACTAATCCACTCGCCCTTTCTCAAAACTTGAATTCACTAAGATAAGATGATAAGTTCTCCTTACAAAATCCTATCTCTTGATCCATTTAACACTATGGTTCCCAACCAAGTGTTCCCCCTGAGTTGTTCCCTGGTTTTCTCAGCCAAGTACTTCCTCTACTCAGTAACCTTTGAGTTATTCATTAGCTTCCAAAGCCATGTACTTCATATGCTCAGATAGGTGAGGACTTTAGTTTTCTCAACTAAATCCTTTCCCTAAACACGCCTGGTGTTGTTTTGGTTATGGTAGTTGTTAGGCAAGCTAACTTAGATAACTTGTTTGGTTACCTAGAGAGCTTTGAAGAATCAATCTTCCTTAATACTCTTTTCAGTATATGGGAAGTTGTTCTTTACTGAAGTTCTTGTTACGTTCAAGAGAATGAATCTTAGATATAAGTCGCAACTAAATCTTTGGATTCAACTCTTTCACAATAAACAAGTCTTGTTAAGGATCAGAACACTTAGAACTTTTTGTGCTACTTAGAATCAAAGAGCTTGAGTCGCAACAGTAAGCTTATGAGAGTAAGTAGGTTTGAAGGCTTGAATATAATTCTCAAGAGTATTTAATGTTCTTTGAGTGTGTCTTCAAACATTCTAAGCGGTGATATTTATAGTTAAAAATCATGCCGTTTGAATAGTATCCATTAGGCACTTGAAATTCAAACTATTGATATCTGATGATAGTACTGCAATGAGCTTTGTCTATTTTTAGAGATTTCCTCTTTTGCTCAGACATCTCTGTCTACGTATTAAATGCACTGTACTATCTTTTGTCATATAGTCTCAACGGAAATATGTATGCTATCTGAGGCTTTGCACTTCCTTACTCAGCAACCATTGTGTGTCAGAAACCTCTTGAAAAACTTGTCTTTTAAATTAAAACACTTATTTTCTTCAAGGTATCCGAGTCAAGTTATCTGAGGTGACCTTTCTCCTTAGTCTTCAGCAATCTTTAGCTTCAATAAAGTGAGCCCTTCCTGCTGGATGCTTGCTTCTTGGTCTTCTTCAAAAATATAAAAATTACATTCAAAGACCTAACATCTATACAAGATATACTAGACTAACATACTCAGTAAGCTTCCTCTTTTACAATGTTCAAGTGAATTCAGAGTACTAGTTACCTTTCTGAGCTAAGATAAGTCATTAGGGTTTACCGATCAAAATCTAAAGAGATATTCCTAACAAACTCGAAAAAAGGCAATTCATTATCAGAATAATGTTATTACTTGCATTCATATACTTCTTACATTATTTGTATAACTAGATGCTATAATAACACGCATATTGTGTACTCATGTTCTAGTATACAAAAGACTGAATAACATTCACACTTATTTCTCAAACATATTATAATTAATCATTGAGTAAGTGTCCCAACACAAGAGACCGTCTATAAATAAATTATCTAGAGACCCGAATTTATATTATCAAGAAAAACATTTATGCTATTAATAAAAATGTCTATGATATATACAAAATGAATACTTTATATACGAAAAAACAACAATATTGACAATATGGACGTTTTGATTAGTATGATCAATGTTTTATTGATAATATAGTTCGGTTTCTAAATAAATTATTTGTGTTAATTATATTTTGTGTAGTGATACATATGAAATTTTACAAAATGGAAAATATGTAATGTTGCACGGCATGGATTGGGTATATTTTATGCTCCTAAAATACATCAATTGAACCATTCAAATGGATGCTACATGACAACAAACGTGAAGAAATGGAGTATGTGGTCAAGTATATATAATGTTGAAAAGTTGAATAAAACAATTGAGCAGAGTAGTGACGGTGTAGATATCGAGAATGGGCCGAACAAAATAGAGATGTTGTTAACATTCCAAAATAAAATGCCTACATTGTTTCAATGAACTATTGATGTTTTGTCCTGAACAGAAACTGGAAAGCAATTAATTAAGAACACAGGTCTTCCATGGGTAACAATAAGGAAGCTTCGTTTAGTCGTTTTGTACCTGTTATGTCTGACACTTGCTGTAATCCTGTTATTCCGTAGTCTTTAATATAACACTAGTTATTTCCAAAAAAAAAAAAAAAAAAAAACAAACAAACAAAACATTAAGGAAGCTTCAGCAATTAAGATGGCAAACAGTAGTAGTCCAAAGAAGGCTGCAGTTGAGAGTTCCTTGGGTGCGGAGTGTAAGGCATTATGGAAGCTAGCAGGGCCAGCGATATTCACTTACATGTGTCAGTACTCACTCGGTGCACTCACACAGACGTTTGCCGGTCAAGTTGGTGAACTCGAACTTGCTGCTGTATCATTTGAAAACTCTGTCATTGCTGGTCTTGCTTTTGGAGTCATGGTACGTACCTATTATAACTCTATCATTTTCTTTTTATCCTTCTGATATAATTTATCGGAAAATTCGACACTGATCTTACCCCGGTGTCTCACCCTCTCACAGTAGCAGTGGGACCCACAGTAATTTATCGAAAAATTAACGGTCTTACCGTGGTCTCACCTCATGTGATCTGCTACGGTGAGAGAATGAACAACCGGGTCTAACAAACCTAATTTATCTCATCTAATACGAACATGTGGAATCTATAGGGTGATTGTATAGCCTATCTTTATTCATGTATAGATTTTCTCTGGTCGAGAGATTTTATATTGATTCTGACATAAGTACGTACATTACATGCGAGTTAGGCTCTAACAAACTAAAAATAGTTTTCATTGTATGAAGGTTTGTTAGTGTGGGTCCCACTGCTATAGTGAGAGGGTGAGACCACCGGGGTAAGACCGAGGTCGAATAGTATTATGTTGGACATTAACTAATTTCATTATAATCAAAAATTGAGAACTAATTGAAGTTTGAGATGAGAAGTTTTACTTCTTGTGCTTTAATTATAACTAACAAACCTTCTACCTGCCCATAAGTAATTGAATCGAAGAACTTATTCTACTACACCCTGATGTTCGCGGTTCAGCTGGGAATGGGAAGTGCATTGGAGACGCTATGTGGGCAGGCATATGGTGCTGGGCAGCTGAAGATGCTTGGTATATACATGCAAAGATCATGGCTAATCTTGCTCATCACTGCCATTTTCTTGCTTCCCATTTACATCTTCGCTCAACCTATCCTTCATCTCCTTGGCGAGCCTGCTAATATTTCGAGAGCTGCAGGTTTTCATTCTTTTATCAATTCTTTTTTTTTATTTATTTATCTTAATAATAAATAGTGCAAGATGATGAATATAATTATTTTCAATTTACGGTGTATGTAGGTGAATTTGCTCTGTGGATGATACCACAACTGTTTGCATACTCTTTGAATTTTCCGATACAGAAGTTCTTGCAGTCACAAGGGAAGCTTATGGCAATGGCATGGATTTCAGCTTTTGTCCTTGTGCTACATGTAGTCTTTAGCTGGCTTCTAATCTCAAAACTCAAATGGGGCCTTGTTGGAGCCGCAATTACTCTTAATACCTCATGGTGGCTTGTTGTCCTTCTTCAGTTGGCCTATATCTTCATAACCAAGTCTGATGGTGCATGGACTGGATTCTCATGGTTGGCTTTCCAGGACTTGTTTGGTTTTCTCAAGATCTCTTTAGCTTCTGCTATAATGCTATGGTTAGTCGATCTTTACAAATCATCTAGTCTTAACGTTACATAATAACTAATTACTCTTATGAAACAAGTGCAGCTTGGAGTTCTGGTACTTGATGATACTAGTGATTTTAGTAGGTCACTTGGAGAACCCGGTGGTGCCAGTTGATGCCATTTGTATATGGTATGTCACTGTTTTCATTCCATTGCTAAATATAGGTGCTTTAATGACAATACATGTAAGTATAGCACAAGAAAGCTATATATATAGATAACTAATACTAAACTTGTTGCGGTAAATTTGGTGCAGTATCAATATCAGCTGCTGGGATCTTATGATTGGGCTCGGTATTTGTGCTGCCATAAGCGTAAGAGTATCAAATGAACTTGGAGCTGGAAATGCCAAAGCTGCAAAGTTCTCGGTAGTTGTGGTTTCAATCGCAGCTGTGTTGATAGGGGTTATTTCTATGGCAATTGTGTTGGCAAGTAGAGATGTTTTCCCATACATTTTCACAAACAGCAATGCAGTCGCAAAAGAGACAACCAGATTATCAACTCTGTTGGCTCTAACAGTTCTACTCAATGGACTTCAACCAGTTTTATCTGGTATCTCTTATGCTGATGGATGTCATACGTGTTGTGAAATAGCTGTTATTTTGTTCTTGTTAAGTAATCCTGTGGTATCGTATTGTATTAACCTGTCAGGGGTGGCTATTGGAGCTGGATGGCAATCTATTGTTGCCTACATCAATATTGGGTGCTATTACATTGTAGGACTTCCTCTCGGGATTGTGTTGGGCTTCACATTCAAGTTTCGAGCAATGGTAAGATGGCATAATCCTTTCATTTTCGAAAGCTGCTAATACGTTTATGTATTTACGTTTGATAGATTATATGAACTATACTATTCGAATTTCATGTGCAGGGTATATGGGGTGGAATGATAGCAGGAATTGCGTTGCAGACATTTATCTTGATATTGATCACCTCAACCAGAAACTGGAAGAAAGAAGTGTGTATTCTTCACCAATGATTTTGGTTGCAAAATATAGTCCATTGTTAAGGATGATATGTGTTATAATGTCGTATTTCTTTTCTACAGGCCTCTGAAGCAGAAAATCGTGTTAAAAGATGGGGTGGCTCACTTGCGAATAATTTATCTGAAGGAAAAAAAAAGGAATTACACATTTGTCAAGCTCATGACATTATTTGATTTAGAGCCTTTCACTAGCTTCAATTTATTTCATTAGTTTGATCTATTGTTTTTTCTTTTTTTTTTTAGAATTTGATATACATGCATGTTATTCGAATTATAATTAATCATAAATCAACTAACTAATAGCTTCATTAGAAGCAACACAAGACTCCATTCGGAATAATAACATTCCATTTCGAATAAAATCACATTATTGGCTCGATCTCATCACCTCATGCTTGTACCTTCTGCTCCTTTACTACTCGATCTCTTGTTCTATAGATATAATACTAGTACTAACCTGTGGCATAAATTTTTTCAAAAATTAAACAATGAAAGACAGCGGTGTTGGTGGGTTTGAATTTCTTATTAAATTATCATGTTGGAACTATATCATTCTTATAGTTGAGATCACCATTGAATTGAGTACTAAGAATGTAACCATCACATTCTTAGATTACCCTTTTTTGAATGGAGTTTCAAAGTTGGAAATTTTACATTCTTAATTAGATTATTTTCCAATAAAGCTTTGCTTAGACTTCTAATAAAATACCCAAGTTGTAACTATCTGTTGGTCCAGATAACGGCAAAGTAAAAGACTAGAGGGGGTGAATAGTTTTTTCAAACTTTTGTCGATAAAACAGTTTCTCAGAAAGTTGGGTAACTTTTTGATACTTATAATCAGAATAGCGGAAGTCTTTCTGATAAGTACACGTGCTCAGCAAGCTAGTAAAGTGTGTAAATTACTTTGCAAGTAAGTAAAAGCAGAAAGTAAGTGTAGAAAGTAAATAACACAGTAGCTTTATACTGGTATCTCAAGGTGGCGTAATCCTTCAACTAATCCACTTCGGCCTTTCTCAGACCTAGAATCCACTAAGACAGATAATTGAGTTCACCTTACAAATATCTTCTCTTGATTCCTAAATACACTAGGTTCCCAACCAAGTGTTCCCCCTGACTTCTTCCCCGACTTTCCCAGCCAAGTACTTCCTCTACTCAGAATTCCCTAAGTTATTCCCCAGCTTTCCCAGCCAAGTGCTTTCTCTACTCAGAAGCTTTCTTGAAGTTATTCCTTAGTTTCCCAAACTAAGTACTTCCTCTACTCCATGCCTTTTCTGGTGTTGGTTAAGAAGAGTTTGTCAGATTGGTAGATTAATAACTTCCACAGTTATGTAATACTACCTTCTGGAACAAGAGTCACATAACACACTTGGACAGTGTGTGGTGATATGTTCTTTTCTGAGCCAAGTCTATGTTCTTCGTTCAGGAGAATGAATATCTTAGCAAGTCGCAACAGTGCTTCAATTCAACTCCTTCACAACAAATATAGCTTGTTAAGGATCAGGACACTTAGAACTTTCGTGCTACTTAGAATCAAGAGCTTGGTCGCAACTGTAAGCTTTGAGTAAGTAGAGAAGGCTTGTATGCTTGAGTGTAGGATATGAAATTCAGTCGTTCAAGTGTGTCTAAGGTGTCTTTTCAAGCATTCTAAGTGGTGATATTTATAGGTGAAAATCAAGCCGTTTGAATTACTATCCGTTAAGCTATTGAGATTCAAACTAAAAACAATCCGTTGATAGTACTACAGAACTTTTTACTCTTTGTTCAGAGATAAAGCTTTTGGTCAGCGAGTTCTGCAATGGCATTAAATGCACTGTACTATCTTTTGTCCAGTTGTGCCAACGGAACTATGCACGCTATCTGAGGCTGTGCACGTCGCTATCAGAAACATCAAACCTTTCAGAAACTAAGGAAAACATCGTTTCTTCCAGAAACATAGTTTTCACTAAGTTATCTTTTGCATAAGGTTTCTGACGCACAATTCCTTAGTCTTCGGTAATCTTGTGCAGTCTCCATATCTTCAGATAGTTGAGCTCTTTCTGTTGGATGCCTTCTTCTTGGTCTTCTTCAAAGATATAAAATTACATTCAGAGACCTAGCATTATATACAAGATTTACTAGACTAATCATACTAAGTATACTTCCTCTTTTACAATGTTCAAGTGAACAAAGAGTACTAAATACCATTCTGAACTAACGTAAGTCATTATGGTGTACTGATCAATACTAAACAGATATTTCCTAACAAATTTCCCCCTTTCTGATCATTCACCTATGACTACCTTTAAAAACCTATTACAACTTTGGATGAGGAAACAATCCACCACTTAAACCTATCTTATGATTTATCATTCTTTTATTTAAGTGCATAAAGTAAGACATCAAACAAATCACAAGGTGTGATCTTTGCTGACAAGTTATCTTTTCATTAGAGAGTATCTGAGAGTAGGTTCATCAGATAACAATTACAAAGTGAGTGCAGATAACTTTTACAAGATAATTAAACAGTAAGTACAATAAGCAAAAATTAATAGATTACACAGCTTAGTAGGACAACAAAAAATTCCAAGTTCCAAGTGAACATCCTAACTAGCTGGACTTCAAGTCTTCATTCCTTTAGAAACTCCAAATTACCCATATTTCAGGCAATCTTCAGTGTATTCCTTCAGAATGGTCCTCACCCTCATTTCACAATCTCTGGTGGCAGCACATCTTTCTTTATAGGGTTTGTCAGTAAGTCCTGTGGTTATTCCCTTGATCCACAAAAACTTCCCCCATTTCAAGTAGTGAAACAATTGTTCTTCAGTGGGCTTGTAATAATCATATATCTCTCTGAGATATTCCATGTCTCCTTCAAATTCCTCTTTGGTCATGTAGAATGACTCAAAGGGCTCCACTTGCAGTTTGTTCCTTTTTCCAGATTCATCTTCAAGTATGTGCACATCCTCTGGCCTGATGTAAGGGCATTCTTTGGAGGGATCCTGTCGGACTTCAACTTCAAAATCAAACCAGGTCTTGATTATCTCATAAGGCATTACTTTTTATCTTTTTCCTTTCTTTCTCCATGCCATCAGTTGTTGGTAAACTGGTTCTGGAATTCCATTTCCATTGGCAAGCACGTACTTGAGTTCCATTATCCAGTAGCCATTCTTGTGAACTTTGATGCAGTTCCAGACAGAGGGCTGATCATTGCTAGTCTTCACGTATTCTATTCTAGCATCCTCAGGCCTTGGAGGAAGGGTTCTTCCAAACATGATGTCTCTATCCCTCTTCCTTCTCTGTTTGGAATTCAGGCCCTTTTCTGAGGGGTCATTGGAGGATCCACCTTTCTGGATGTACTTGGTTTCTCCATAAGGTTTTCTAGCCTGAAGAGGCTTTGCAGCTATAGGAGCAGAAGAGCTGATTCTCTTGTGATAAGTTTCCTTGTGCTCATCATCATCATCATTGTCTTTTTCAAAGGTTTCAGTACCTTTACAGCTTTCAGGAGAAATTTTTCTTCTCTTTTCAGAGATTTCTCCTTCTTCTTCTTCTTCTTCTTCTTCTTCTTCTTCTTCTTCTTCTTCTTCTTCTTCTTCTTCTTCTTCTTCAGAAACTCCCTTTCTTTTGTCACTCGAGCTCTTGGAAGCTGGAGGTGGCAAGCGATTGTTGAGAGGTCTTTGCCTGGGACCTTGTTGTTACTCTTTCCAGAGTAAGGGGTTGTTCCTGGTACATCTTTTCCTTACCCTTTCCTTTGGGCTTAGCTTGTTTCTGTACCTTATGGAATACCTTCTCTCCCCCCTTCGTCATAGAGGACTGATCAAAACGAGCCAAGAGACTAAAATAAGAGTCAAAGAGAGACTCAAAATTCCTTTGCATCAGAGAGTAGTTGTTGGTGAGTCTTCTAAGCTCACTTATGAGGTCTTCATTCTGTTGATAAAGTCATGTCTCTCTGTTTGTTAAAGTAGAGACCTCAGCAACCACTGTCTGTATCATGGTGGAAGTTGTGTCAGCAAGGTTGTATGCTTTCTGAGCAGCCCTGCTATCTGAGCCTTGGACTAATCCCAGATCTTTCTGAGAAAGTACTAAGTTGCTGGTTCTCTGAGCAATCACCTCAGCAAACTTAGTGAAGTTTTGTGGCACATACTCAGTTACTTCCTTGTTTTGAGCCTCTAGTTCCTTCCGTATTCTGTGCAGTTCTTTGAACCTGTTCTCTGTGTCAGCCGTGGGAGTAGGAACTTCTGGAAAGTTTGTGGAGCCAGAATGTGTTTCTTCAGATAGGGAATATCTGAGAATTTAACTTTAGAGGGGGTATTTCCTTCTGGCTCACTCAGGAAATCATCATCTTCATCTCCGAATCCAGCGACCATTTCTTGCTTGGATCTCTTTTGCTTTCCAGAAGATGATTGGATTTCCTTTTGCTGCTTGAGTGCCTCAGTGTCCTCAGCTTCTATTTCCTCAATAAATAGCTGGGCATCAAGTCTTATGCGCTTTTGTTCAGCAAGGGCTTCTGCCTCCTTGCGATTCAGGTCATCAATCTTAGGCAGATTAGCTTGTATGTTAGCAATCTGGTTTTCCAGTGCCCGATGCAACGAATTTGCCTCTTCCACCATCTCTTGTAGATTTGCAAGAGTTTGTGAAGTTTCTAGGACTTTGTGGGCCACGAAATTATCTTGTCTGGCGTCAGAATCCTTTTTCTGAGATGGTGAGGGCTTGGATGATCTCTGAGGAGATGGGGAGGGTGAGTTTTTCCTTTCTAAAGGCTTTTCAGCGACAGAGTTTTTCTTTGATCCAGTGATCCCTCCAACACCAGATGGTGCAACATCATCTTCATCATTCTTGGAATCATCTTTCTTTTCAGAAGACTTATGAGACTTGGGCATCTTTATGTCGTTTTCATCCGTCTCCTCATTAGAGTCTAAATTGATGATATCATCAATTCTAATTGTCTTACTGTCCACCGCCTCTTGCTCAGCAGAAGCAGATGCAAACGTTGGTGGGAGGTTGGGATCAGTAGCAATCTTGAACCTTGCAGCTCGACTCCGTGACTTAAAGTTTCTGATCAACTTGCGTTCAACATGTTCAACAAATCTTTTATCCACTAAGGTAGCGAATTCTTCAATTTCCGTGGGAAAGAGATTGTTGACATATTCTTCGATCTGTTCAGCCCATAACCTCTTGATTGGATCGCTCAGAAATTTAATGAGGGACATAATATTTGTCCTTATGAGTCTTTGCCATCTTCTATATCCAAGGATCATCTGAGGGAGGGCGGTTTTCAAGAACAGATCCATGAGACCCTCATCAGAAAGAGTTGCCAGCTGAAAGCTTTCGGCAGTGGTCTCTTGTTGAGCTTGTTTCGCAACAGTAGGCTCATTTTTTTGAATCTTCGACGCATCAGCATCCTCAGATTCTTTAACTTCAGAAGGAGCCTTGGTGGCCTCCTTTTCTTCTTTGTCTTTCTAAGCCCGAGAATTAGAAAAGATATTTAACTTAGAAAGTTTTTAAAGACAGATGCTTCTTATGGTACTGAGAATGAGTGTTAACTACCTCTACAGAAAGAGGCTCAAACACTTGCTCTTCAGAGACTTTGGGACTCTCTGGCATCTTTTCTGATGATGGCTTTGAAGCCTCATCAACTTTCTCTGCTTGAGGGGACTTTGATGTCTCAGCCTCAACAACTTCTACTTCTTCATGAGGCTGAAAGTAGAGTTTGTTAAATACTTTTGAAGAGATGTTTTTCAGAGAATTGAACATGTTATAGATATTTCTGATGACCACCTTCTCAGCAGAAGGCTAATGTTCAAGTTTGTCAGAGTCTTGAATAGACTCTTCGTTCTCCTTTGGTGAATTTGGATGTTCACAATCTCTTTTCTCAGTTTGAGCCTATAAGAAACAAGCATAGATAGTGAATGCTATGTGAAGAATCAAAATTTGAAAAGTTAGCTTCAGAAAACCATTTCACCTGTGAGACAGGCTCGGTTTCCATTGGCTTAGAGGTTGAAGCAACCTCCTTCTCAGTTTCTGAGGTAAGCTTTTCAGCCACCTCTGGGATTCTTGTTTCTTGAATGGCCTGTAACGAAGATAAGTGTCATAAGGTTATAAGACGACATACACAAAAAGTTTCTCACATGTAGAGAATTAAACCATTCATATACCTGAGCAATGTCAGACTGAGTGGTTTCTGGAACATGTGGTCGGTCTGTGAGTTGGTCGAGTTGTTCCATGACTATATCTTCAAAGTAAGTTTCAGGCACTTCGGGCCTTTCCACTGAGTGAACTATTCCTTGATGTTCTTGGAATACTTCTTCCACTCCAGTGTTGTGTTCCGCAACGTCATCTTTCTGACGCATCTCTACAGCTCTTACTAGAGTTTCTTCTTCCAGAAATGTAGATCTTTGTGGTTGTTGTGGTTGTTGTTCTTGTGGAGATCTGGATCTTGATGGGGACGCATTATCAGGGTTATTGAGTTATATATCCCCAACAACCTTTGTTATAGTAGCATCAACATCCATTAAAAAACCTTCAGAAATATCTTTCAGAGAGATTGGTCCTTCAATAGTATTTTCTCCGCATATGGTTGCTATTTCATCAACCATTGATGCAGGAGTATCTCTAGTAATCACATCTTCTTCCGAGGAGGAGCCCATGTGTAGGTCTGCTAGTTCCGTAGTAGGGGCCTCCTTGGTTTCATCTACCCTCTTGTTCGCAAGAGTGGTATCTCCATCAGCAGGAGATGTGGTTTGTCTAGGGACTGAGGTTTCTTCAGCAACAGGTGCAGCAACATGTTCAGAGAGAACTGTTTGTTCACTGCTCTCTAAGGCGTTAGTTTTCTTTCGGCCTTCAATTCTACGTCTCTTTGAGGGCATTATTGGTGCTTTAGAGACTCCTTCTGATGCCCTTTTCATATGTCTGTTATCTAAATTAAGTCTACACACGAAATCACCGTATGCAACTTGCACTTTCTCTTTGAGCACTACACCAAAGTTCTCCAGAATGTAACAGATCTTCAGACCGAAAGAAATGGTCATCAGAGGTTCAGCATGACCACGTATGATCGTGGTTTCAAAGGACTTGATGTTCTCAGCGAACTTCTTCCAGATATACCTCCCCCAGTTGAAGGGAGTTGTCCTTTCGCTCAAGGTGTACATATGGGCAAGAGTACCCCATATCTTCAGAGACACCTTGTCAGCCCCTCCTTTGCTACACTCAAAACATCTGTGCAAGATTAGGGCAAGCCAGTTCCAGGGTTCAGTGACATGTTGTCTGCGCATGTTCACAATGTCGAATGTTTCAGGAACATCCATGTTGTCCTCATTTTCTGGAGCCATGTTATTTAAATAGAAGTCGTCAATGGCCTCCTTGGACACGTCTATCTGATGTTCACCACCAGAGATTGGAAGTCCAAACAATTGACAGAAGGGTTTCTTCGTCAAGACATATCTTTATGTCTTGAACCTTCGAAGTAATTGACATCCTTTCGGAGCCAATCTCGGTTTTCACCACGGAATTATTGCAGAATTCCAAAACATCCATATAGGATGTGAAAGAGGGTTTCACTGAACAGAACTGCTTGATTCCTACTTTTTCAAGTAGTTCAAGCCCTCTTCTCACTTCTGCTTGGTTGAGTGAAGCTCCAAGCAGGTATTCATCAACTAGTACTCCTCCCCAGAGTACCTTGGGTCTGGTATTCCACATACTTGGGTTGAAAATTCCAGTTACCTTCTATTCCTTGATGGTAAGGGTTTTCTTTGCAGCAGTACCAGAAGATGAGACTTGGGATTCCGATGATGCTCTTTTGGGTGCCATCTCTTTAGTATTAATATAGAAATAGGGAATAGAGAGATGAGAATCGTAGTCGGAATCGACAAGGTTTTCTTTGTAGAAATTCTTAGCAGAGATTCAGACGGATTAGAGAGTTTTTGCTGAGAAGATTAGGAAGGTTTTGCTATTTTCGTGCAAGTGATTTGTGGGAATTGGCAAAAGTATTTTTCTTTGCCAAATCCGCCTTTATATAGCAATGCAAGTACATGCGATACAGATGAATTCTGTATGTATATTACTCGTAGTTCTGCACAGGCTTGGTGAAAAGGCGTTATTGCATTTAATGCAAGTGGGGTCAGTTACTTGGTTACTGTGCGAGTGGGATTAGTGGACGCATCTTGGCCGTTGAATTACAAGCGTTAATTTCTGAAGGGTTGAGATTGAGTCTCAGAGCAATGATATCAATCAACACATGTAATTATGCCCCATCAATGTAATTTATCACAACTCGCCTAAGTGTCTTTCAACTTCTCAGAAACCTGTAACTAGTGGACAAAACTGGATTCAGAGATCATTAATTTATCGTCTAGTACTTGTTTGAATATTTCACAAGAAAGAAAATTTTCAACAGAAAAGTGATATTTGACTTCTGATAGGAATTGTCTTTTTGGTCAAACTATTCTTTTTTTGTTCCCCCTGACTTAGATGTCTCATGGTTTCTGAATATCCGTTTCAGAGACCTCTTCTAAGTCCCTTTTTCTACAATTCCTTAGATATTTGAATACCCGTTTCAAGTATCTTTCTAAAATAGCAAATTGTCAAAGTTTCTGACAACCAAGTTCCTATCTCAGTAGTTTCTTCCTTTTCTTATGTATCTCTCAGAAACCTGTAGACTCTGTTAGAACTTAAGATCCCGGATTGGTACTTGGAACTAGATCAACAGACAATGTTGCCAACAATGTTGTTCAACAATGTCTACAGTAAACAGATAGCAGCGGATGAATAATGAAACTTCTATTACCAAGCCAATATATAGAAAAATATATTAGCAGCGCCTTTAGGCAAAATATCTACTGATAGGAAAAGTAGATCTAAACAACTAGGTTTAATACAATCACAAACGATTGATTAAACAACCAAAACTAGCCCTAGAAGAACCAACAGTAAAAGCTATTCTAGGTCGATGTTTGAAAGAGTTATTCCAACAATGAATACTCTTAGACAAACTCTAAAGCTAGCAGAAAACAAGAAGCCTAAAATCTCTATTGATCTTTTCAAAAAGCTCAAAACATTGCTATGCTGAATCCTTGCATATATATACTTGAGATGTCGACCTCTTCCATCTAAGTCGAAAGGCAATAGGATCTCGGCAAAGGCAATTTTTCCTTTTACTTGTTTTCTTCAAAATGCGCATAGAAGGAAATTTCCATATTTCAATTCTTCATAAAATATATTCCTTCTTGCTTTCACCACAAGCTGTTCTTTTTCCTTAAATCAAATCTTGTTCGTTTTGTCAATACTTCCAGTCTAAGTATCCTGTCCAATGTGCTTTGTCTTCGATGTCTACGGCAATGCTATATCTTCAATGTTATGCCAACATTAAATTCTATCCTGTCACAATGTTATACAACATTGATAATCCTGCAGCTTCACAAACAACAACAAGCACAAACTTGGAACTGATTATTGAAAGACAAGATTATCAAAATATAAGTGCATACTGCACTTTCAATCTCCCCCTTAATCTTAGTCTTTAATCACAAAACACATCACAAAACAAAACAAGAGAACAGATCATAGAAACATAACTAAGAACTATTAAAGATCTATTCTCCCCCTTAACCTCTATTCCCCCCCTTAACCAGACAACTTAAGAAATATTCAGGAGAATTTAAAATATTACAGACCCACAAAAATTATAATTGTTCAACACAGACTCAAGAAGAATGAACTCAAGTAACTCAAGTTATCTATTCTCCCCCTTTTTGTGAGGAAAGAAAAGAAAGTAGAGTATTTCTGAACTTCAGATTGTTTGAGATCTGCTCATCAAGCCCTTTGATTTACTCCAGAATCAGCTTGTCCTATTCAGTTAAAATACCTGCAGATAGAGTTTCAATGTTAGGAGTCAATGTTGTCCCAACATGTAAGTCAACATTGGAATGTTGAGCAGCAACTATAGAGCTTTCTGGTGCATCAGTTTTGCCAGTAGAAAGAGGCATATTCTCCTCCACATCCATGTTCACAGAAACATCAGGATCTACCCAAGGAAGATCACAGATCCTGTCATGTGTTTCCAGTAGTTGTTTGGTGACTGTGATGGACTTGAAGTTGGAATGATAGACATCATTGGCTTTGACCTCAATACCCTGTATCTGAAGAACAACAAATATAGTGGATGGAAGAATTAAATGGCCTCTGATCCCTCTATTCTTAGAATTTTCTAGATGCTTGAGAATCCTTTCTCCCAGATTGACATTGTAACCCATTTTAATCCTGTAAAGCAACATGGCTGCCTCTTGGCTGAGCTTGTTGTTATTGGAAGATGGCAGCCAGTTGTACAGGCAGATCCTGGCAAGAACAGATACTAGAGAACAACAATATTTCAGATCTAGAGTTCCGATGGGCAATTTTAATTTTCCTGCAGTTAGCTCTCTTGCAATCTCATCCATAGTTACCTCCACATGAGTCTTAATCTCATCCCTATTTCTATGCAGCACAGTATTGATATCCTTAGAAGTCAAGAAGAATACATCACCTCTCAAGTACACACAGTGATGCTTACCATGCCCTTCACTACCAAAATTCTCAGATAAATGGGCATAGAATTCTCTTATGATTTCAGGAACAAAGGCAGCATATTGAGTAACAGCATAATAGAGATTCCTTTTCTTCAGATAGGCAACCAAGTTATACTCTTCAAATGAGTCCTCTTTAATTATCTTCTCAACATCTATAGCATTGTTTTTGATTTTCTCATATTTTTCTAGATTCTTATTATCATAGAACAAATGAGAAACTGCATCTTCATCCCAATAAGAACCATCTGTAAACACAGGTTCAGAGGATAGATCATTTACCTCAGGGTCTTCAATCTGGTCTTCTCCAAGAATGACATCTTCATCATCAAGTGATTCTTCTTCAGATTCTTCCTCTGTCCCAGCTTCATAATCTTCAGAGTCATCTGAGCTTTCATCCAGTTACTCGTTCTTCATCAACCATTGACTCATCCTTAGAGTCATCTTCAGTTTCTGGCTCATAATCCTCCATATCATTAGAGCTTTCATCATTGTTATCATCATGAGCAGCTGATGTTGCAACAACATCCTCATCTATATTCATTGGATCACTCTCAGTTTTCTCTGAGTCATCTGACTGCCAATCTTCCACTTCAACTGGTTCAATAGTAGGCTCATCTGCGGGTTTCTCAACATTTTCAGAATGCATGCTTGTCTGATTCTCATCATTCAGGCCATCAGTAGTTGTTTCCCCTGTTTTGTCAGGTTGTTGTACATCATCTTCTTCAACAGATCTGTGGTTTTGGGGTTTTCATCGGATCTGCATGTTGAATTTCGGGATGTCCAACATCTTTCCCAGCATCCTCCATGGGAGCATCTTTCTCTTTCCCCATTGGGCTTTCATCATCATCCCTCAGCTCTTGTGGCAAGTCGACTGGCATGCTCCCCAATTTAACAAGGGTTTCTGCAGCAAATTCAGAGGGGTTTGATGGTGATGACTCTGTTTGGGTTTTTGGAGATGGCGGTTTTGGTACATGAGATGAGGGTTTTTCAGCACTATCTTCCGAATCCTCACAATTATAGACTGGAATCTCAAAATCGGCGTGTTCAAAGACGAATGGGAAGAGGATAAGCTTGCTCCCCCTCAGGTGTTTGCAATAAAAATCCGGGCAAGACGGGTTTTGTCGGGGACGACATTGTTTGGATCGTGAAGGTAGAGTTGAGGGAGAAAGAGCGGGAGAGGAGTTTTGGTTGAGAGCGACAAGAGAGTAAAGTGAGGGGAAGGTGAAGAGTTTTGGGAGTAAGAAGTAAATAAAATAGAAAGAATTTTTTTTTTTTTTTTTTTTTTTTGTAAGAGAGTGGTTTGGAAGGATGGCAGTTTTTGTGATTGGTGGAGAAGTGGGCTAATGAGAGAGGTAGTGGTAATATGGTTGGAGGAGTGTTTTTGGTTGGTTTGCTCCAAGGATCATAACCATATATATCAAAACACAAACCAAGATCTGTACATAGCTGTTAATATGAGATTAAGGAAAGCAAATGACCACCGTATCAATTAGGTCAAGAATGAAGAAGGTTCTCAAAACTCAACCTAGGGAGGTACATTTTTGTTTTAGGAAACAAATCAAGGTCAGATAAGAGTAAGATATTTTACACTTTACATTTTGCAGTTACCCAAGACAAAATTACTCCCCTCAAACCCAACCAAAACATGAATGAGCACACAAAAAACACAGCAAAGAAGGTACTTCCAGCACAGGCAATGTTGACCAGGATGTTGGCTCAACATTGATGACAACATCGGAAAATCAGACCACTCTTAATGTAAGTCAGCCAGGAAACCAAGTCTCAAGATGTGCAGATTCGATTAACACCACTGATGCTGCAGGCAGAACAGAAGGAGAAAGGAATACCAAAGAAACACACTCAACATTGCCTCAAAAAGTAAATTGATCAATTAACAGAATTCTGAGTGGGGGTGACCAAGAGACTGTGAACCATGTCAAATAATTGGAACACGTTTGAATCCGCTCCAAAGCCGAAGCCTATGCGGAGTTAGGCAAACACACGTCTCATGGCATAGAGATCACTCATTTTACCACATTGGGTGACTTGGTACTCAGAAAGTGAACCAGCAGCATTACGAGAATCGGCACTTTTGTGCATGTCGGTTTCCAGTACAAGCCATCAACCCTCACGACATATGACACATTGGCCACGTCGATATTTGGATAGTATTTGGAACCTGCCCAACACGATCCTCGACGGAAACACTTCGAGCCCTTTTTATCATACTTCATTAGATTTATTAAGCACAAAGAGCAGGAGGCAAAATCAAGTGCAAGTCAAGGTACGAGAAAAAATGGCCAAAAAGCAGCAAAAGTGGGTTTTACATAAAGCAAACACACAGGAGACTCGTTACCTTTCAACCTTGGTTTCAAACAGCCTTTCAAAACCTAAGCATCACCACTGTAAGCTACAAACAGGAACAGCCATTGACCAGCACAGAAGCATAAAAAAAAACATAGACAAACAAGAATAAGAAAGAGAAAAGACTAAATGAATAAAAGAAAGACAACACTAGGTAAACATAGAAGACAATGTTGACCAGGATGTTATGTCAACATTGCTTGCAGCAAATCCTATCAAATAGTGCAAAGGCCAAGAGACCTTCTCAAACTGAAGAATCTCTCTTTATCAAGGGGCTTTGTGAAAATGTCAGCTAACTGATTTGTGGTATCAATGTGTTGTATGTCAATTATTTGTTTGGAGACTAGGTCTCTAAGAAAATGATGTCGAATGTCTATATGCTTGGTGCGTGAGTGTTGAACAGGGTTCTTGGATATGTGAATGGCACTAAGGTTATCACAAACAAAAAAGAGTGTCACTTTGAAACCCATATTCATGCAGCATATTGTTCACCAAATTAGTTGAGACACACAACTCCCGGCCGCTACATATTGATTCAGAGAGAGAGAGACACAATTTTGTTTCTTACTATACCATGACACAAGATTTGGTCCAAGATAAAACAACCTCCACTAGTTGATTTTCGATCATCTAAATCACCACCCAATCGTAATCACTAAATCCCAATAGATTAGTGTTTGAATCACATGCATACCATAATCCAAGATTAATGCCTCGATATATATCTAATGATTCTTTTGACAATGTTAAGTGAGATATTTTGGGTTTGGATTGATACACACACAAACAGAGAACATGATGTCCGGTGGTGAAAGATACAAGAGACTTCCAATCATTGATCTGATAATGTCAATCAACATCGTCCCCAACATCGGTTTTGTTGAGTTTTAGAGATGTAGCCATGGGAGTGCTGCAAGGTTTGGCATTTTCCAGACCAAATTTTTTGATAAGATTCTTGGCATATTTCTCTTGAGAGATAAAGAGGCCTTCCTGTTTCTGCTGTATCTGGAGCCCTAAAGAAACTGAGTTCACCAATCATACTCATCTCAAAAGTTCCTGTCATGGCTTGAACAAACTTATCTAGCATGGAGAGGTTAGTAGCACCAATGACAATATCATCAACATAGATTTGAGCAATGCAGATGTCTTTTCCTTTCCTGAGGATAAACAGAGTTTGATCTCCCTCACCTCTTTTAAATCCTAACCCAACTAGGAATTCTGTCAACCTAGCATACCAAGCGCGTGGGGCTTGTTTCAAACCATACAAGGCTTTTCTTAGTTTAAAAACATGGTCAGGATAAAAAGGATCTTCAAACCCTCTAGGTTGTTCAACATACACTTCTTTGTCAATGTAACCATTCAAGAAAGCTCCTTTAACATCCATTTGGTTGAGTTTTATGTTAAGACAACATGCTAAGGCTAGGAGCAAGCGAATGGACTCTAATCTAGCAACAGGAGCGAAGGTCTCATCAAAATCAATGTCTTCCACTTGGGTGTAACCTTGAGCAACCAATCTGGCTTTGTTTTTTACAACTATCCCCTTTTCATCACTCTTGTTTTTGAAAATCCACTTGGTGCCTATGACATTTATATTATGGGGGCGGGGAACAAGAGTCCAGACTTCATTTGTTTGAAACTGACGAAGTTCATCTTGCATTGCTTCTATCCAAAAATTATCAGCAAGAGCTTCTTTCACATTTTTAGGTTCAATTAACGAAACAAAGCATGAGGAACTTATAGAGTGACATATTTCAGCAAGTCTGAGTGTCTCCTTGTAATTTTTGCGCGTGTTTCCCCTCAATGTCCTTCCTCTTGGATTTCCAATTACTTGGAAACTGGGATGATCTTTGCGAATTCTGGGAGGAGGATCCTTTCGTGAGTCAGGAGACATAGGTGCAGCATTGTTGCTGGATGGATTGTCAGATTCAAATTTCGCTTCATTATGAGGATCAGCTTGTTCTTCATCATGAGTGTAAATCTGGGATGTTGAATTTAATATTGAGTCATCATTGCACAGAGGGGATGTTGGCACAACATTGCCCACAACATGGGTTCTTTCATTTTGATCAGCAGCAGGAGTCACAGTTTCTGGTACGTTCTCATGTGTAGAAGAGTCAGAGGTTGATTCAATAACCTGTTCAGCACCTGCAGAAATCTTCTTCTGGGCATAGGGCTCTGAGTCATCAAAGGAAACATTCACAGACTCTTGTATAGTCTGCAATCTAGGATTGTATATTCTATACGCTTGACTATTTTGAGAGTATCCTACAAAGATTCCTTTGTCACTTTTAGCATCAAACTTCCCTAGATGTTCTCTATCATTGAGTATGTAACACACACATCCAAAAACATGAAAGTACTTGAGATTGGGCTTTCTACCTTTCAACAACTCATAGGAGTGGTTAGAGAACCTGGACGAAGATAGACACGATTGATTATGTGACAAGCAGTGTTCACAGCTTCAGCCCACAACCTTTTTGATAGGTTCATTGAGCACAACATCACTCTGGCCATTTCTTGAAGAGTCCTGTTTTTCCTTTCAGCAACACCATTTTGTTGTGGTGTCTTAGGAGCTGAGTATTCATGCATGATTCTTTCTTTTCACAGTACTTATCAAAGAATTGATTCTCGAATTCTTTACCATGGTCAGATCGAATTCTTTGAACAAGAGTAGATCGATTACAACATTTTGTATGCCGCTTTTGAAGGATTCAAAAGTTTCGATTTTTCTTTCAAAAATTGACCCAAGTGTATCTAGAAAAATCATCAACTATAACATAGATATACCAGGCTCCTCCTAAACTTTTAGCTTCTATAGGACCCATGAGATCCATATGCAGGAGTTCAAAGCAGTTAAAAGTACCTCTTTGTTGTCCTTCAATCAGAAGTGGCTGATGTGTCACCTTGGTTTGTTTTCCCATAAGACAGTGGCCACACACATGTTTCCCTACATTGGTAAGCTTTGGCACTCCTGTCACCACATTATTTTTGATGATCTTCTCCAGATTTCTGTAATTGACATGTCCCAATTTCTTATGCCACAGTGTTGCATCATCATGTTGAGCAACATTGCATGTGAGAGGAATGTCCATCACATAGCAGTTGTCCTGTGATCTCACACCTGTCATTACGGTTAATTTGTCCACACAAGTATAAACTTTGCAAGAACGTTTATCAAACTTGACTTTCAGATCATTATCACACAGGTGGCTTATACTAACAAGATTAGCAGTTAACCCTTCAACAAGAAGAACATTCGAGGGTTTCGGATATCCTTTAAGGCACAGTGTTCCCTTTCCAAGTATTTTGCTTTGGTATCCTCCTCCATAGGTTACCGTACCTGTCTTTTGAACTACAAAGTTTGACAAATTTGACGGGTTACCGGTCATGTGCCTAGAACAACCACTGTCGAAGTACCATTTTCCTGCATTGTTAGGGGAAGTAGCGACAGAAAAAGCAACATTGCAAGTATGTTTTTCTTTAGCTACCCAAACATGTTTCGAAACACTCTTGTGTTTTCTTATCTGTCCTGGAGATTTGTCTTGTTTAGGAGAACTAGGAAAGTACTTTATAGTCTTAAGATTACATCTTTCAGTCTCTGTTGAAGTGGATGTTGTCACAACATTGCGGCTAGCATCACTGTTTTGTTTGCTGGAAACTGGATGGGAGGGAATTGTGGAGAGATTACTGAGGTTGGAGGTCTCAACATGTTCCCTCTTTAAGTCCTTTTGGTACTTGAAGCAGTAAGGCTTTTTGTGACCAGATTTAAGACAGTAAGTGCACACAAACAAAGCTTTTTCTTTGACAAACGTAGGACCTTTTATGAGCTCAGAAAGAGGTTTGTCAACTTTTGAGGTATCAGTGTCGTTCATGTTGCACCCAAGTTCATCATAACTACTTGTGTACCCTAAACCAGTGGTCCTATCATTGTTCACATCAAGCATCTCATTAAGTCTAGAAGTAGAAGAGTTTCATTTTGCAATTACCTTCTTTTCATTATCTAGCTCAGAGATTACCTTGAGCAGCCTGTAGTCCTTCTTTGTTAATTCAGCTTCTAGTTTGACAATGGTGTCTTTCAGATTGTGGTTCTCCTTCTCAGTTTTCTTGAGGAGTTTCCTGAGAGTCTTCCATTCACTGAAGAGTTTCTCATACATCTGTTGCAGATCCTTCACCATTTGATCTGCATTACCTTCCTCTTCTGAAGGACTATCTATATCAAAATCCACAGAACCATGTAGACATAAAACATTAGAGATTCCTGACTTCTCAGGTTTGGTTAGTGCCAAAATTTCACAGTTCTCAGAGTCATCATAGTCAAAGAAGATTTCTATTCCTGATGTTGTCTTGACAATGTTGTCCCAACATTGATCTTCAACATGGTAAGTGGATGAGCGGAGAGCTCTGGCATTGGTAGTTGAATCATCTTCTTTTTCTTCATCTTCCTGTTCTTCATCTGAGTCATCACTGAGACAAGCAAGAAGATTCTTTTTCTCTTTTCTGAGATTGTTAGCACATTCATTTTGATAATGACCCCACCCTTGGCATTCAAAACATCTAATCTTACTAAGAGGAGTGCGATCGAAATCAGATTCAGAGCTAGTTTTGGAAGCAGAACCAGTTTTGAAAGTATTGTTTTTCTTTTTGAAAGTTTTAGTTCCACTTGAGGATCCTTGACCAGAGTTTTTCCTGAATCTAAGTTTGTTGAACTTCCTTACAAGATTGTTGGAAGCTTCCTCAGTCATATTGTCAGACTCATCACTACTACTATCAGGATTTGAAGATTTTGCTTTAGAAACAGAGTGAAGGGAAATACTATGAGTTTTCATACCTTGTCTCTCATTTTCATTTAGTTCAAAGTTTTTCAAATTGTTCAACAGGGTATGAAAATCCATAGTTGCCAAGTTATGAGTGTCTTCCAAAATAGTGACTTTGGTATTAAATTTTGAGGAAAGAGATCGAACAGCTTTGGAAACAAGTTGCCTATTAGAAATAGCTTCTCCCAGTCTTTGGACTTCATTTGAGAGAGTCAAAAGTTTTTCAAAATAGGAGTCAATGGTTTCTTCCTCCGCCATTCTTAGATTTTCAAATTGAGACCAAAGCATTCTAAGTTTAGTTTGTTTGACACTAGCATCCCCTTCACAATGACTCTGAAGTAATTCCCAAGCTTGTTTTGCAGTAGTACAGTTTTGAATGATTTTAAACATATGAGAATCTACATGACCAAAGATAGCATTTTAAGCTTTTTCATTATAAGAGCTAAGAAGTATGTCACCTGCAGAGAAGCGTTCTTCAGGTATGGGGACAATGTCACCATCAGCATCAGGTCCTTCAGTTGGCCAGGTGTATCCTTCCAGAATGGATCTCCAAGCACGGCCATCAAGGCACTTGATGTATGTCCTCATCCGGATTTGCCAGTAATGGTAGTTGGACCCATCAAGCACAGGAGGTCTATTGTAGTTTGCATCCATTGTAGTAGTACCAAATCCAGACACCAGTAGTTAGGTGGCTGGCTCTGATACCACTTGTTAGAACTTAAGATCCCGGATTGGTACTTGGAACTAGATCAACAGACAATGTTGCCAACAATGTTGTTAAACAATGTCTACAGTAAACAGATAGCAGCGGATGAATAATGAAACTTCTATTACCAAGCCAATATATAGAAAAATATATTAGCAGCGCCTTTAGGCAAAATATCTACTGACAGGAAAAGTAGATCTAAACAACTAGGTTTAATACAATCACAAACGATTGATTAAACAACCAAAACTAGCCCTAGAAGAACCAACAGTAAAAGCTATTCTAGGTCGATGTTTGAAAGAGTTATTCCAACAATGAATACTCTTAGACAAACTCTAAAGCTAGCAGAAAACAAGAAGCCTAAAATCTCTATTGATCTTTTCAAAAAAGCTCAAAACATTGCTATGTTGAATCCTTGCATATATATACTTGAGATGTCGACCTCTTCCATCTAAGTCGAAAGGCAATAGGATCTCGGCAAAGGCAATTTTTCCTTTTACTTGTTTTCTTCAAAATGCGCATAGAAGGAAATTTCCATATTTCAATTCTTCATAAAATATATTCCTTCTTGCTTTCACCACAAGCTGTTCTTTTTCCTTAAATCAAATCTTGTTCGTTTTGTCAATACTTCCAGTCCAAGTATCCTGTCCAATGTGCTTTGTCTTCGATGTCTGCGGCAATGCTATATCTTCAATGTTATGCCAACATTAAATTCTATCCTGTCACAATGTTATACAACATTGATAATCCTGCAGCTTCACAAACAACAACAAACACAAACTTGGAACTGATTATTGAAAGACAAGATTATCAAAATATAAGTGTATATTGCACTTTCAGACTCTTTTAATGGTTACATGAGTTCCCGTCTCAGAAACCAATTGACACCCTTGGAGCCTTTGATTGACATATCAATAGAAAGTCTCATGGTGTGGCAGGTTCTTCATCAATCACATAGTGATTTCCTTCCTATATTGCAATCAAGACTACTTTCCTTGAATCATTGTCAATCAATTTGCATAGATTTGACTTGATCTTTACTGAGTACCCTTGGGCTGCCAATTGACTCATGCTTAGGAGATGATATTTCAATCCCTCTACATGTAGTACTCCAGTGATTGTAAGAGCTCCAAGCTTCAGATCGCCAAAACCTATGGTTGGATTTTCATCTCCTCCAGCAAATCTAATAATTGGTCCTTTATCACATTCTTTGTAGTTAACCAGATTTGCTTTGTCTCCTGTCATGTGCTTCCACATCCACTATCAAAATGCCACTTCGGATTCTTCCTCAGTATTCTGCACAAAACAGGAAACATGGAGTTAGGCTCTCATTCCAACAATGGAACCTTCTAGACTAAAGAATCTCCCTATTGGAATCCATTTTGAATAAACTTCCTTGGGGCATTCTTTTGTCTTACTAGATCATAAGGAGGAATTTTAGGTAAATGACTAGTGTCACTATCATTTAAAACTATTTTTCTTCTTGGAGTGTTCCTTGGTGCTCCTTTTGGTGCTTTCAGATACCTGTCAGGTTGTTGAGTCGACTTTTCAACGAGCTTGGCTTTCCTTCTCAGATTCCTTCTAGCCCTGGCATTCAGAGTGGTCGTAGCCTGTTCTTTCTTCCACTCCTGACGATTGCTATGCGCAATTCTGGCATTCATCCATCGTTCTTGCTCTTGTTTATATTGCTGAGCAAGTATCTTTCCGATGGCTTTGTAGCCAATACCATTTCGAGCACCTTTTGCTTTCTGAGATCTTTTCTCAGCAGCTTCACTCTTCTCTGGATCATTATTTCTTCTGAAAAATGGTACATTAGAAAAATCGCCAGCTCCTGCAATGTTTCTGTTGGTCCAGATAACGGCAAAGTAAAAGACTGGAGGGGGGGGGGTGAATAGTATTTTAAAAATTTTGTCGATAAACACGGTTTCTCAGATATCTAATACTTAATTTCAGAGAGCGGAAGACTTTTCTGTGATAAGTGCACGTGCTCAGCAAGATAGGTGTAAATACTTTGCAAGGTAAATAAAGCAAGTAATAAAATGCAGAAAGTAAATAACACAAGTATTTTTATAGTGGTATCTGAAGGTGGCGTAATCCTTCAACTAATCCACTTCGGCCTTTCTCAGACCTTGAATCCACTAAGATAGATAATTGATGTAACCTTACAAATATCTTCTCTCGATTCCTAATTACACTAGGTTCCCAAACAAGTGTCCCCCCTGAGTTATTCCCCGGCTTTCACAGGCAAGTACTTCCTGTACTCAGAAACCTCTTTCCTGGAGTTGTTCCTTAGTTTCCCAAACTAAGTACTTCATGTACTCCACGCCAATTAAGGTGTTGGTTAAGGTAGTTTGTCAGGTGAGCTGCTTTAATAACTTGTTCTGTTATGCAGATAGCTCTGAGAATCAAGTATACTTAATACACTTTGCAATGTATGGTATCTTGTTCTTAACTGACCCAAGTCTATGATAAATGTTCAAGAGAATAAATCTCATATATCAAATCTTAATTCAACTCTTTCACAGATGGCAATGCTTGTTAAGGATCAGGACACTTAGAACTTTTGGGATACTTAGAATCAAGAGCTTTGGTCGCAACAGAAAGCTTGAAGGTAAGTAGAGTGCTTGAGAGAGCTTGTGTGAGAGCATTCAATGTGTGTTCAGTGTTCTAAGGTGTGTTCTCAAGCAGTCTAAGTGTTGATATTTATAGATGAATTTGAGTGTCGTTTGAATAGTATCCGTTAGGCTTAAATCAAATTCAAACTATTGATATCTGAGTATAGTACTGTAGTACATTTGTCTTCTTCTTCAGAAGCTATCGTTTTTGTTCAGACATTTCTGTCCGCGCATTCAATTCATTGTACTATACTTTGTCCTGTAGTGCCAACGGAACTATGCATTGTATGAGAGATCTTATACTATCAGAGTTCTTCTGATGCTTTGCACGTCCGGTTCCAGAGATTATCAGAACTCCAGATACCACTTGTTGAAACAACTTGGTATAATATACTCCCTCCGTTCCATAGATTTCTTTCCATTTTTTCATTTTGGGCGTTCCATTAAAAACTTTCCATTTCCTTTTATGGAAACCCACTATCTCCATTATTAATATTTTAATCTCTCTCTTTCATACTTTTTCAATTCTCTTTCTTACTTTTTACTATACACTTGCTACTTCATCCATATAAACCCCTTTTTTACTCAAATTTCTTAAAATTTGTGAAAAAACAAAATGGAAAGAAATTGGTGGAATGGAAGGAGTATTTCTTTTCAGAAACGTAGTTTATGTCCAAGGTATCTGAGTGTAGATATCTGTGGGCACTTTCCTCGTTTCAGAAACCTTTTATTTCTCGGATATCTTTTGCAATACTGTTTATTTAAGAACGCTTATGTCTTCAAGATATCTGGTCAAAGGTATCTGAAAACCCTTGTCTTCAGCAATCTTGTGCAGTCTTCAAATCTTCAAATCCGTTAAACTTTTCCTGCTGGATGCCTTCTTCTTGGTCTTCTTTAGAGGAATAAAAATTACATTCAGAGACCTAACATCCTATACAAGATTTGCTAGACTATCATACTTAGTGAGTTTCCTCTTTTACAGTGTTCAAGTGAACCAAGAGTACTAACCACCTTTCTGAGCTAAGTTAAGTCATTAGGTTGCTGATCAAAATCTAAACAGATATTCCTAACAAGTTTCCCACATTTTGATCAGTCAACGATGACTATCTGACCTATGACAAATCTGGATGAGAAAACAATCCATCACTTAATCATTTCTTATGATCTTTCAATTTATATAATTAAGTGTAGAAAGTAAACATCAACCAAATCACAAGGTGTGATCTTTGCTGACAAGTTATCTTTTATAGATTGATATCTGAGAGTAGGTTCATTAGATATGTTACAAAGAAAGTTCAGATAACTTTTACAAGATAAAACAACAATAAGGTACAGTCAGCAAGATACAAAAGATTACATAGTAAATTAGGACAACAGAAGTAACCAAGCTCCAAGTGAACATCCTAACAAACTAGTCTTCAAGTCTTCAAAATCTTCAAGTCTTCAAAATAGTTCCATGGAGAAGAGTTCCGACAATCATCTCTGTGTCTCTGGCAAATCCACAGACTTCTTTGTAGGTTTTGGTAGGATTTTTCTTGACAAAATGCTTGACCCACAGATACTTTCCCCATATCCAGGCATGCACAATCTTGATATCTGATAGCTTGAAATAATCATATATGATCCTCAGATATTTGATGTCACCCTTGTATTGTTCTTCATCCATGTAGAAGGAATCATAGGGTTCCGCAAAAAGTTTTGGCCTTGTGCCTGTTCCAATCAGATTGGAATTTTTTTGCACATCATCTGGCTTTCCATAAGGACATTCATCAGAGAGGTCCTTCTTCATAGCTTTTATCCTGTTGATAACTTCAAAATCCAACCAGTTCTTGATGTGGCTGGTGTTAATCAAGAATGGTTTGTCTTTTTCTCCATACCATGAGTTGTTTATGGATTGGTTCTGGAAACTTTGAATTTAGCAGTAAATGTTTGAGTTCCAGAATCCAGTAGCCATTTTTCTGATTTATGCACCTGTAGACAGAGGAGTTGTTGTCAGTCTTCACATACTCAATTTTGGCTTCTTCTGGCCTGAGTGGAAGTTGACTTTTTCTCTTTTCAGCTCTTAGTTTATTCCTCATTTGCCTTGAATTTTCCCTTGGGGGATTGCTTGAAGAACCACCCCAGATAGACTTGGTATTTCCAGAGGGTGTTTTAGCTGCCAAAGGCTTTGCATCTATGGGCTCAGTTAGGCTATCAATTTTTCTTTTTCTGTGAAGAGGAGCTTCATCTTTATCAGTCTCTTCATCATCATCATCATCATCAAGATTAATTTTTTGTGAAAGTTTTGCAGCCTTCTTCATTGCCCAGGGATTTGATTTGGCCTTCTTCTTCTTCTTCAGAAGATTCTTCAATCCCTTTTACTTATCTTCTCCTTGTAGCCTTGGTACTTGTTGGAGGTTTTTGTGCCATGGCCCTTGTTACCATTGAAGTTCCTTTAGTTGGTTTCTGGGAAGTAGCTTGACTTGAGGAGGGCTCATTGATTTTGAGTGGTGGCTGGGAAGTTTTCTTGTTTCTTCTTCCTCTCTGAGTAGCACCAGCTCCAGATTTCTTCTTATATCCTTCTCCTTCTTCCCATCCCCCCGGACTTTGAGGTCCAGATTTGTACGATCCTTCCCCCTTAGTCATTGTTGGCTGACTAAGTCTAATAAAGGATTCTGAGAGAGACTCAAAATGTCCTTGTAAGTAGTTATAGGCAGTGACCAACTTCTGAAGTTCAGCTTTGAGCTCCTGATTTAATTTGATAAGTCCATTTTCCTTATCAGTGAGCTCTGCCAATGGGCCTAGTATGGCATCTGCTTTTCCAGCAGTGTAACTTGCCTCATGAAAAGCTTTTTCAGCTAATGATACATCATCATCCCTAACCATGCCTAGGTCTCTCTGAGCAATGACCAGACTGGTTGTTCTCTGAGTGATGAGCTCAGTGAAGGTCTTCATCTCTGGAGGGACTGATGTAATGGCGGCTTCATTTTGAGAAGATAACTCCTTATGCAGTTTTGACAGTACTTGAAATCTGTTCAAGTATTCACTGTAGTCATGGATATTTGGCAGTTGGTTGAAGATTTCAGGAGCAATTTGCTTCCTTTTCAAGTGAGAAATCACCAAATGCTCATTTCGGTGTTCTGCCAATTTCTTCTCTTCTTCATCATCTGAGTCATCAGCCCAGTGATCTTCATCCTCTTGGACATTTTCAAGATTTTCTAGTCCAGCAACCATCTCAGAGATGGGCTTCTTTCCTTTAGAGAGGAGGATGGTATATCTTTTGATGGTGATGCGGCCTTAGCATCATGCTTTGCTTCAGATACTTCTTCAGTATCTAGCTCCTTAGTAATGGCTTTTACAGCATCCTGGAGCTCTTTGACCTCAGAGTAAGCTACCATTTCTTTCAAGTATTGATCTTGAAGCTTATTAAACTTATCTCTGGATTTAACTAGCTCTTCTTCCAGTTGAAGATGGAGCAGTTGTTTTTCTTCCAACAGTTGTTTGAGTTGAGCAGCTCTGGTTTGTGTATTCAATATCTTCTGAGTTGTTTCCTCAAATTGCTCAACTATTTGTTCAGTAGTGTCCTTTTGTTGTTGGGAAGATGGATGGGTGGATTTCTGAGGAGTTGGAGGAGGGGATTGTTGTGATGTCCTCTCAGTGTGCTTTTCAGCAGTTGAGGCACTCTTCCTCTGTGCAATCCCTCCTGTCCCTGGTGCAGGGGCATCATCATCATCCTTCTTATCATCCTCATCCTTGTGATGGTCAGAAGGAGAATTTTCATAGTCATTCTCATCAGTCTCCTTCTCTTCTTCATCTTCAGATACCAGGTTGATCACTTCTGGAATAGTGACCGTTTGCCCATTAACTTCCTCTTGTTCAGAGGGTATAAACTGTAGAGTCTGGGGCAAAGTAGGCTTGAATGAAATCTGCATTCTGGTCTGACCATCTGCCTTCTCAAAAGCTTCTATGAGCTTGTGTGCAGCTTCTTTGATAAAGTCCTTATGCATCAGAGTAGCAAAAGAGTACTGCTCTGTTGGGAACATAGTATGGACATAATTCTCCAAGTCAAAAGCTCTGACTCTTCTCAATTGGTGATCAGTCACCTTTGTTAATTCAGTCAGATCTGAGCTTCTGAGCTTTTGCCACTTTCTGAAACACTTTAGATGTTTCTTGAGTGTGTGGTTCTTGAAGAATGTAAGCAGGTCTTCTGTTGAGAATGCAAAAAACTTTGGCACACTTGTTTGAGCCTGAAAGAAAGAGTTTTGAGTTAGATTCAAAACTTGTGTACATATCTGAGTATTTGTGTAGTTAGGTTTCTGAGTTACCTAAATGAATGCATCAGGCTCAGAGACTTGTACTACTGCGGTAGGGAGTTCCTCAGATATCTTGTTGTGAGGTGGGGACTTGGAAGTCTGGTCCTCATCAACCTTTCTTTCTACTTGAACCTGAGATTAGAAACATAACACTTAGGAAATTTTATCAAGAAAATCAGATATCTGAGAGGTCAATTACCTCCATTGGAGGCTCAGATACTTGTCTCTCAGAGACTTGTGCAGTCTCTGGAATCTTTTCTTGTGATAAAGGCCTTGATGCCTCATCAATTTCCATATGTTGTGAGGATTGAGTGGGCAACTCCTCAACAATTTCTACTTCTTTTTGAACCTGTTATGTAGAATGTGTTAGTTTGAGAAAAATGATCAGAGTTTTGTTCTTTGAAGAATATAGATATCTGAAAGAAATACCTTCTCTGCAGAAGGTTCAGATACTTGTTCCTCAGAGACCTTGGAAGTCTCTGGATTCTTCTCTGAAGAGATAGACTTTTCAGTCTCTTCATTTTTCTTCTCAGTTGGAGCCTATTAGAAACAAACACTTATTAGTCAAGTGTATAAAGCACATATCTGAGTTATATCTTAAGGAATTATTTTCTACCTGTGAGACAGGCTCCTGTTCCTTAAGTGATGAGGCTATGGAAGCTCCCTTCTCAGATTCTGAGGTAAGCTTTACAGCTTCCTCTTGTTGTTGTGTTTCTAAATCAGCATGTAACAAAGAAATTTCATTAAATAACAAGATTTATCAGACACAAAAATATCAAAAGTAAAGAGTTAAACCATTCAGCTACCTGAGCAATGTCAGGCTGATTGGTCTCTGGAACTTGTGACCCTTCCATGCGTTGGTCTTGTTGTTCCATTTCAGCTTATTTGTTTGAAGTTTTAGGTACTTCAGACCTTTCCTGAGTATGCAACTCAGTTGCCTCCATTGGTTGATCATTCTGAGTAGATGTCTTAGTTTGATCCCTCTCATTGAGTTGGAGAACCTGCTCTTTTGCAGGATTTTCTTCAGCAAAGAAAAATGCTGGTATCTGTAACTCAAGTACCATTTCAGCAGTATCCACATCTGGCTGTTGTGGTTGTTGTGCTTGAGATAGACTTTTGGGTGTTGAGGCAATGGCAGTATCCTCCAACACTAGAGTATCGCTCATCAGAGCATCTTCAATATGCTTCAGTCTTTCTTGCTCTGATGGTGTAAAATGTTCAGTGACGTTGGACACAGTTGCTTCTTCAGCAACCTTTGAAATATGTGCTTGTTCAGCAACCTGTGGTGTAGGTTCTTCTTCAGATACCTCTACACTAGTTACTTTTTCAGTAACCTTAGCCCTTTTTGATTTCTCTAGGACTTGAGAGATGACTAAATCATCATCTTCATCGTCAGAGCTCTCATCAGCATTAGGAACTGATTGGTCCATAATCCCTGCGGTTTCTGCAGATAGGGCTTGGTATCTACCACTACTTTCTTTAGTAGTATTGATAAGTTCATCAGCAAGGCATTCGGCAGTAGGCTTGATGTTTCTGAAAGCACTTTCTCTTGCCGAGTCTACTTGTTCAGTAGTCGATACCTCTTTTGCACCATTGATGAGTTCATCTGTATTGATGAGTTCATCAGCAGTGGCGGCAGGTATCTGGGAATCGACAACCACAATACGTGTGTCTTCTAGCAGACTTCTTTCGTGAAGTTCTGGGTTTTTTGGTCGCAACTTTTCCCTCAGATACCTCTTCAGTCTTTCGCTTCTTGGAACCTTTCTGAGATCCAGTAACCTTTTTCATCAAGTTCGTATATTCATATTTGTAGAGTGTTGGCTATGTCAGCCTTCTCTTTGAGCTAAATGCCAAGCTTCTCCAGCAAGTATCATATCTTTAGACCATAGCTCACTATGTCCTGTGGCTCAGCAAGTCCCTTAGCGATTTTAGGCTCAAAGCCTTGAATCTTCTTTACAAACTTCATTAAGGCGTACTTGCCCCAATTGAAGGGTTTTCCAGCCTTTTGTCTTGTTGTTGCAACAAGAACATCATCATCCAGCGTTCTTGGCTTATCTGTTCAGCACCTCCTTGTAGACCATCAAAGCATCTGTGAAGAATGCATGCCAACACATCCCAGTGAACTAACAAATGTCTGGTTCTGATGTCAGCAAGCTTGAAATCAGTGTGTGTATCTTGTTTATCAGTGTCACACACAACACTATACAGCTGTTTTATACCTTCAAGGAGATCTTCATCCTTGGTGTCTATTTCAAAATCCTTTCCAAGATTTTGAAGATCAAACAACTTACAAAAAGTTGTTCAGTCCAAAAGGATTTCCTTTCCTTGGACCTTAGTTTTTATATACACTATTGCAGTGCCTTCAGAAACACAGGATATAATCCTAGAGTTGTTGTAGAATTCTAACACATCTAGTGAAGAAACTCCACTGGGAAGAGCAGATAGAAAACCCTTGATTTGTGCCTTTTCAATCATGTCAAGAATCAGTTTCCTATCAGCTTGGTTTTCAATAGCAGCCGTGAGGTACTCCTCAATCATGGCACCACCGCAAATCATCCTGTGATTTGAAGTCCAATGATCGGGATTAATGTCTCCTACCAATCGATTGTTCACTATAACCAACTCTGGTGCTTGCTTTTCAGCAGTACCAGTGGTAGAAGATTGGGATTTCTGGGTAGACGAACGTTTAGGAGCTATCTCTTTATATAGTGTAAGTGTTTGAAAGTCTGAAAGAGATTTGGGTGAGAGATTAGTGATTCTTTGCAGAAAAACTAACAGAGATTTGCAGAGGTTGAAGAATGGTTTTTGCTATTCTTGTGCAAGGCAAAATGTCGGATTAGGCGAAAGTGATTTCTTTTGCCAAAATCCTATATATATAGCAACGTAATTCTAACAAACATATACATAAAAATTGGTTTTGTATGTACGTATCTGTGAATTGCAGTAAGGCGTGGGTAAAAGTTTGTTCGGCATTAAATGCATAGTGGGCCACGTCTGAATTTCTACAGTCCACTATTTACAGAGAATTAATCTCCACCGTTAAGATCAATCGCCTATTTCAACAAGGGTCACCATTACTTCTTCAGCAATGATCACAATCAA
Source organism: Plantago major (assembly GCA_026545765.1). Classification (NCBI taxonomy): domain Eukaryota; kingdom Viridiplantae; phylum Streptophyta; class Magnoliopsida; order Lamiales; family Plantaginaceae; genus Plantago; species Plantago major. The sequence goes on along the minus strand of CM048844.1, from coordinate 61,510,108 downwards.
CAATTGTAATTGTGCCCATTTAATGAATTTTGCTATTAGCTATCTGAGTCACGTTTTTGTGTGAATGAGAACACTGTTTGTATCTGAGTCTATCTTATACATGTTGTCTTTTCAAAGTTTTACACAAAGATGGAAATTATACAAATTTCAAGACAGTAGTTAACTATAGACAGTTGTACTATTCTCTTTTGTGTTCCCCCTTTCTGAGTGATCTAGATATCTGAGTACCCGTTTCAGAAATCTTCAAATAGCCATTTTACCCTTTAGCCTTTGGTTTCTGGATACCCGTTCCAGATTCCTCTTTTCTGGATACTCGTTCCAGATTCCTCTTCTCTCTCCTTTGATATGTTCTTCAGATATCTGAACTTTTTCAGTTCTTTGGTAGCTCCATTAGTCCAAGACTATGTCTTAAGGCTAAGAATCTACTTTCTTCTAGTGGCTTAGTGAAGATATCTGCAAGTTGGTCTTCAGTGCCAATCTTGAGTATCTCTATATTGGCTTTTTCAACATGGTCTCTGATGAAGTGATGTCTAACATCAATGTTCTTTGTTCGTGCATGAAACTTAGGATTCTGAGTTATGGCAATAACACTTGTGTTGTCACAGAAAATGGGAGTTTTCTCTTCATTGAGTCCATAGTCTCTGAGTTGTTGTATCCACAATATCTGTGAAGCACAACACCCAGCAGCAATATATTCAGCCTCTATGGTAGATGTGGCAATTGAATTTTGTTTCTTGCTGAACCAAGTTATCAATCTGGCACCAAGAAATGATCCAGCATAGTCGGCATCTGAATAGCCAACCAAACTCAATCCACTATCTTTTGGATACCAAAATCCAACTTCTACAGTACCTTTTACATACCTCAATATTTTCATAGCAATGTTGTAGTGTGATTGCATTGGATTTGTCTGAAATCTAGCACACACTCCAATTGCATAATGAATATCAGGTCTACTTGCAGTGAGGTACAGTAGAGACCCAATTAATCAATTTCCTATACTTGTGTTCTTCAACACTCTTGTCAGATTCAGTATAGGTCATTTTGGTTCCAATGCTCATGGGTATCTTAGCATTCTTTTCAGAAAGCTTTAGATTGAACTTGTTGAACATGTCTTTTGCATACTTTATTTGACTAATGAATATTCCATCATTGAATTGCTTGACTTGCAGCCCTAGGAAGTAATTCAATTCTCCCATCATGCTCATCTCAAATTTATATTTCATGAGTTCAACAAAGTCTTCACAAAGTTGCTTGTCTTTAGATCCAAATATAATGTCATCAACATATACTTGAACTAAAAGTAATTTCCCATCATGGTTCAATGTGAAGAGTGTTTTATCAACATCTCCTTTCTTGAAACCACTTTCTAGTAGGTATCTGGCAAATGTATCATACCATGCTCTTGGAGCTTGTTTCAGCCCGTACAGAGCTTTCTGAAGCTTATAGACCATCCTACTTTCTGAGGAAACTTCAAAACCTGGTGGTTGCTCAACATAGACTTCCTCAGCAAGTTCACTATTTAGGAATGCACTCTTGACATCCATTTGATAAACTGTAAAGTCATTATGAGCTGCAAAGGCTAGAAAGAGTCTTATTGCATCCAATCTTACAACTGGTGCATAAGATTCATCAAAATCTAGTCCTTCAGTCTGGGTGAATCCCTTGGCAACCAACCTAGCTTTGTTTCTGGTTATTTGACCAGACTCATTCATTTTGTTTCTGAAAACCCACTTGGTTCCGATTACAGATATTCCGTCAACAAATGGAACGCTTCAGACTTTGTTTCTCTCAAATTGATCCAACTCTTCTTGCATTGCAGAGATCCAATCTTGATCCTTTCATGCTTCTTCTATAGTTTTAGGTTCAATATTTGATATGAAACATCCATAGAGACAATTTTCATTTTCAGCGATTGCTCTTCTAGTTCTAACTCCTTGGTCTACGGGACCAATCACATCCTTTGCAGGATGATTTCTTATCCATTTCATAATGTGTTTTGAACTAGTAGGATCAATATCATTTTGATTTGAATGTGAATCAATATGATCTTGATGGGATACTTGTGCAGTATCTGAGATATCTGACACATGGGAAATGCCATGGATATCTGACACTCTTTCAGTGTTAGAGATATATGGAACTTGCATTTCAGCAATCTCATTTTCAGATACCTCTTCATGATGAAGGTTCTCAATAACCTGTTCCATTACTGGAATTCTCATAGGAAATTCTTCATCATGTCTTAGAGTCATCTGGTTGTTACTAAGCATAGGTTGCTTTTCATCGTCAGACTCATCCTTTAATTGAATGATAGAATTGTTTTCATTTGAGGATCCTTTTTCAGAATCTTTAATCATCAGTTCTTTGAACCTATCTGAGAGATCATCATACAAGAGTACTTTCTTCTTTCCTTCATAGAATACTACATGAACAGATTCCTCAATCTTTTTCGTTTTTTTGTTGTAGATTCTAATAGTCTTTGCTATTCAGAGAATAACCAAGAAATACTCCTTCATCTGCCTTTGGTTGAAATGTTCTCAAGTATTCTTTTCCATTGTTAAGAACGAAACATCTGCAACCAAGCACCCTTAGATGTTTGATACTAGGGGGTCTACTGATGAAAAGATCATAAGGAGTTTTGTCATGGTGTTTGTTAATCAAACATCTATTTTGAGTGTAGCATGCTGTGTTTACAACTTCAAGCCAATAGATTTCACTTATTTCAGTGTCAGCAAGCATTGTTCTTGCCGCTTCTTTCAGGGTCCTATTCTTTCTTTCAGCAAGACCATTTTGTTGTGGTGTCTTTACAGAAGATAGTTGATATTGTATACCTTTGCAGGTACAAAACTCTTTTATGTACTGGTTGACAAATTCAGTACCATGGTCTGTTCTGATTACAGATACCTTGTCATTTTTCATGACTTCGAGCTTATTTAGCAAGTTGGGTATCTCAACCCTTGCATCAGATTTGTGTTTGCGAAAGATAACCCAAGTGAATCTTGAGTAATCATCAACAACAACCAGACCATACTTCTTTCCTGCATAACTAGTTACAGAGGATTCAAAAAGATCCATATGTAACATTTGCAGTGGCCTTTCACTGGAATGTCTAGTTTTAGACTTGAAAGATGTTTTGGATTGTTTTTCCATTTGGCAAGCTGAGCAAACACCTGCTTTTCTATATGCCATTTTGGGTAAACCAACCACCAACTCTTTCTTGGCTAGCTTGTTCAGAGTTTTGAAATTCAAGTGACTCATTCTTTTATGCCATAGCCAATTTTCTTCAATGTGGCCAGATTGACTCACCATGAGACATTCTTCAGTTGTGGCGGATGCCCAATCAGCAACATAAAGATTTCCTTTACGCCTTGCAACCAAGACTGTCTGCTTTGACTCATTGTCAATCACTTTACATAGGTTTGACTTGAACTTGACAGTGTACCCTTTGTCTACTAGTTGACTCATGCTTAGGAGATTATATTTCAATCCCTTTACATGTATTACTTCAGAGATTGTAAGGCCTCCAAACTTCAGATTTCCAAATCCTATGGTTGGATTTTCATCTCCTCCAGCAAACCTGATAATTGGTCCTTCATTGCACTTTCTGTAGTCAATCAGATTTGCTTTGTCTCCTGTCATGTGCTTCCCACATCCACAATCAAAATTCCACTTTGGATTAGTCTTTAGAGTGTTCTGCACAAAACAGGAAATAGGAGATTAGGTTCTTATATCAGCAATGGAACCATCTGGACTAAAGAATCTTCCAGTAGGAATCCATTTCTGAATGAATTTCTTAGGAACATTCTTTTGTCTAGCAGGAACATAGGGAGGAATTCTAGTTAAATGGTTAGTATCATTGTTATTAAGAACTATTTTCTTCCTTGGTGTGTTCCTAGGTGCTCCATTTGGTGCTTTCAGATACCTGTCAGGTTTCTGAGTCTGCTTCTCAGCAAACTTAGCTTTCCTTGCCAGATTTCTTCTTGCCCTGGCATTCAGATTTTTAGTGGTTGGACTCATCTTCCACTTCTGATAATTGCCGTGAGCAATTCTAGCCTTTAACCATCGTTCTTGCTCTTTATACTCACGAGCAAGTTGTTTCCCGATGGCTTTATAGCCAATACCATTCCGTGCACCTGGTGCTATCTGAGTTCTCATCTCAGCAGCTTTGCTAGTCTCTGGGTAGTCTATTTTCTTTCCATAAAACGTGATATAGGAGAATTTTCCAGCTCCTGCAATTCTTCCTTTCTGAGAGACATAGCACTGTGGGTGATTACACTTTTCAGTGTTATGTTTCTTTTCAGAAACATTCCAAACAGATTTCTTTTGGACTTGTTTTTCCCACAAATATTTTATCGCAACTGCCTTTCCTTTGTCAACAACCTTAGCTTTCTGACCGATACTGTAGGTTGTTTGGGAACCACCTTGCTGAGCACTGACAAATGCTCTTCTTTCATCACTCTTATTCAGAGTGGTAGAACTATCTGTTTGTGTGTCCAGCCCAAGTCCTCTCTTTTCTGAAGAATCTCTTAAATAAAATTGTACTTCAGTAAGAGTGTCACTAGCTTTGGCATAAGATTGAAAAGATAGTTATTTCTTTTTAAGTTCTTCATTTTCAGAAAGAAGATCTTCACATTTCTTTTGAAGATTGGCCAATGCTTCTTCATGTGACTTTTCAGTCTCAGATATCTGAGCTTTGAGAGATGCAATTTCGGCATCCTTTTCCTCAGATATCTTGAGTAATTTTGAATTTTCCTTTTCAAGAGAATTCTTTTCTTCTTCAAAAATTTCGGCTCTAGCTCGGACCATTAGAAACTCTCTTTCGTAGAGATCAAGCTCTCTTCTGAGATGTTCCAGATCTTTGATTCTTTCCTCATCACTTTCATATGTATAACAAGAAGTATGTGTTACCTCATCAGCCATTAGACAAGGTTGAATGTTGGAGATATCTGGGAAGATTTCTTCAGCCACTCCACACACTTCTTTCTTCTTTTGACCAAAGTCAATCACTTCATGAGAAACACTGCACATTTCTGGAGAAGGCAGTGTGGAATCATCTGAGTCTTCATCCTCAGAATCAGACTCAATGTCTAGAGCATCCAGTTGGAGTTGAATCTTTTTCCTTTCTTCAGTGAGCATAGCTCTCTGACTTCTCTTGAAGTTTCTTCTATCTTTCTTGTCACCTGTCTTTAGTTTGTTGAAGGCAGGGCAATCCTTCTTGAAATGACCAGGTTTCTGACAATAGAAACAGATATCGTTTCCGATTTCTGCTTCCTCAGTACTTGATGCTTTCTGAGCCGGCTTGTTCAACGAGCTTTGCATATTTTTGTACTGGTGATAGTTTGAGCCTAGATGCTTTTTTAGATTCTCTTTGGCTTTTCTTCTCTCTATTTCCCGACTGACATATTTTCTCATTTGCTTGACAGCAAGAGCATCCTCAGTCACCTCCTTGCCTTCCTTCTTTTCAGAAGTTCCTTGAGCAACTAGAGCAACATTCTGCAACTTTTCAGTTGTTTGTTCTCTTTGAGTTGTCTCATAGTCAACAGTGGCAAGGTGAGAGAAAAGTTCCACTGAAGTGATATCTGGCATTCCTTGGTTAAAGTAGAAAAACTTTGTGTGCTCCAAGTTATGATTTAGACTTCTCACAATAGTCTTAATCTTTTCTGACTGGGTATATCTATTATTTTCACCAAGTGCAGCCATGTCACTCATAAGTGTTGTAAACCGGAAATCTAGTTCTTCAAGAGTCTCTGTGGGACATTGTTTGAAGTTTTGCAATTTGAGCTTCAAAACTTCGAACCTATTTTTCTTCGTTTTCTCAGTGCCGGCACAGATTTCTTCAATCAGTTGCCAGGCCACTTTCGCCATTTTTGCACCCCACAGTTTACACTGTATGTGCTCTGGAGTAGAATGCATGATGATATTAAGAGCCTGACCATCCAGTCGATTTCTCTTAGCATCTTCCGATGTCCAGAGCTCAATGGGCTTTGGTTCGTAAATAACTTGACTGGCAGGTCTCCCACTGGTTGACGCATCTGTCTGTGAAGACCCATCACTTTGTTCTCTGTCTCTACCATTGCTTGAGTTGTTGAATGACTATTGGGCCATTCTTTATTACGTCGATCATTTCGTCACTGATGGCTTCTAGGTGGAGCATCATGTTGTTCTTCCATTTCTCATAATTTCCTGGCTTGAGAATTGGGGCGTCACTTAAAGACATCCTGCAACAAACACATTAAACAAACAAATCAAGTGAAGGTGAAATGCAGTTAGTGGACACTTATCTGGGATTTAGCTTCAGTGCAGAAGGCTTGGGAACTTCCTGCTCTGATACCACTTGTTGGTCCAGATAACGGCAAAGTAAAAGACTATGGGGGGGGGGGGGGGTGAATAGTCTTTTAAAACTTTTGTCGATAAACACAGTTTCTTAGATATCTTCACAGATATCTGATACTTAATTTCAGAGAGCGGAAGACTTTTTTGTGATAAGTGCACTTGCTCAGCAAGATAGGTGTAAACACTTTGCAAGGTAAATAAAGCAAGTAATAAAATTCATAAAGTAAATAACACAAGTCTTTTTATAGTTATATCTGAAGGTGGCGTAATCCTTCAACTAATCCACTTCAGCCTTTCTCAGACCTAGAATCCACTAAGACAGATAATTCATGTAACCTTACAAATATCTTCTCTCGATTCCTAATTACACTAGGTTCCCAACCAAGTGTTCCCCGAAGTTATTCCCCACAAACCAAGTACTTCAGACTCGAAACCTCTTTCTGAGTTGTTCCTTAGTTTCCCAAACTAAGTACTTCCTGTACTCCACGCCAATTAAGGTGTTGGTTAAGGTAGTTTGTCAGGTGAGCTTCTTTAATAACTTGTTCAGTTATGCAGATAGCTCTGAGAATCAAGTATACTTAATACACTTTGCAATGTATGGTATCTTGTTCTTAACTGATCCAAGTCTATGATAGATGTTCAAGAGAATGAATCTCATATATCAAATCTTAATTCTACTCTTTCACATATGGCAATGCTTGTTAAGGATCAGGACACTTAGAACTTTTGTGCTACTTAGAATCAAGAGCTTTGGTCGCAACAGAAAGCTTGAAGGTAAGTAGAGTGCTTGAGAGAGCTTGTGTGAGAGTATTCAATATGTGTTCAGTCTTCTAAGGTGTGTTCTCAAGCAGTCTAAGTGTTGATATTTATAGATGAATTTGAGTGCCGTTTGAATAGTATCCGTTAGGCTTAAATCAAGTTCAAACTATTGATATTTGAGTATAGTACTGTAGTACGTTTGTCTTCTTCTTCAGAAGCCACCGTTTTTGTTCAGACATTTTTGTCCGCGCATTCAATGCATTGTACTATACTTTGTCCTGTAGTGCCAACGGAACTATGCTTTGTATCAGAGATCTTATACTATTAGAGTTCTTCTGATGCTTTGCACGTCCTTTTCCAGAGAGTATCACAACTCCAGATACCACATGTTGAAACATAGTTTATGTCTAAGGTATCTGAGTGTAGATATCTGTGGGCACTTTCCTCGTTTCAGAAACCTTTTATTTCTCGGATATCTTTTGCAATACTGTTTATTTAAAAACGCTTGTGTCTTCAAGATATCTGGTCAAAGGTATCTGAAAACCCTTGTCTTCAGCAATCTTGTGCAGTCTTCAAATCTTCAAATCCGTTGAACTTTTCCTGCTGGATGCTTTCTTCTTGGTCTTCTTTAGAGGAATAAAAATTACATTCAGAGACCTAACATCCTATACAAGATTTGCTAGACTATCATACTTAGTGAGTTTCCTCTTTTACAGTGTTTAAGTGAACCAAGAGTACTAACCACCTTCCTGAGCTAAGATAAGTCATTAGGTTGCTGATCAAAATCTAAACAGATATTCCTAACAGTTTTCTTTCCTAGAGACATAGCACTGTGGGTGATTGCACTTTTTAGTGCATGGTTTCTTTTCAGAAACCTTTTCCACAGTTTTCTTGGGGACATGTTTTTCCCTCAAAGGTTTGATCGCAACAGCTTTACCTTTGTCAGGAACCTTTGATTTCTAACCAATGCTGGGAACCACTTTGTTGACCACTAACAAACGTCAACCTTTCATCACTCCTTTTCAGAGGAATAAAATTGCTTATTTGTGTGTCAAGCCCAAGTCCTCCCTTTTCTGAAGGATCTCTTAGGTAAGAGTGTACTTCAGTGAGAGTGTCACTCGCTTTGGCATAGGATTGGAAAGATAATTCTTTCTTCATTAGTTCCTCATTCTCAGAAAAGAAGGTTTTCACACTTCTTCTGGAGCAACTCCATAGCCTCAGAATGCAACTTTCTGGTCTCGTCTATCTGAGCCTTTAGGAATGCATTTTCTGTATCCTTAGTGTCAGAAAGTCGTTGTAAACGTGAACACTCGCTTTCACGAGACTCTTTTTCTGTTACAAGAATTTTGGTTCTAGATCGAGTAACCAAGAATTCTCTTTCATAAAGATCTAACTCCCTTCTGAGATGTTCTAGATCCTTGATTCCTTCCTCATCACTCTCATAATTAATGAACCGTGAAATGTTGGTTACCTCATCATCAGCCAAAAGACATGACTCAAGGTTAGAGTAATCTGGGTAGATTTCCTCAGCAACTCCACACATTTCATTCTTCCTTTGACAAAAGTCAAATACTTCGTGAGTGTAGGCACACAATTCTGGTGACGGTAGCTTCGACTCATCAGAATCGTCGTCGTCAGAATCTGAATCAAGATCAAGTGCATCCATTTGGATTTCGATCTTCTTTCTTTCTTCAGAAAGCATAGCTCTCTGGTTTCACTCGAAGTTTCTCCTATCCTTTTTGTCACATGTCTTGAGCTTGTTCAGAACAGGACAGTCCCGTTTGAAGTGACCAGGTTTCTGACAATAGAAACATATATCATTTTCGATTTCTGTAACCTCAGTACTTGATGCTTTCTGACCAGGTTTATTCAGAGAGTTGGTCAATTGCATATTCTTGTACTGGTGATAGTTAGGGCCTAGATGCTTTTTCAGCTTCTCTTTGGCTTTTCTTCTCTCAATCTCCTGTCTAACGTATTTACTCATTTGCTTTACTGGAAGAGCTTCTTCGTTAGTGGATTCTTCTCAGAAGTACCTTGTGTTACTAGAGCAACACTGTGAGCTTGCTGATCAGCTATTTGTCCTCTCTGAGAGGTTTCATAGTTGACAGTGGCTAGATGAGAGAATAATTGCGTTGGAGTGATATTTGGCATTCCTTGGTTGAAGGTGAGTATGTTCACAGTTGTGATTTAAGCTCCTTACGATAGTCTTCACCTTTTCGGCGTTAGAATATCTTTCACTTTCACCAAGTGCAGCCATTTCACTTATCAACGTTGTAAACCGAAAATCAAGTTGTTCAAGGATTTCTGAAGGCCCGTGTTTAAAATTATGGAATTTTAATTTCAGAACTTCGAACTTGTTTTCCTTGGTTTTCTGAGAGCCGGCACAAATTTGTTCAACTAGTTGCCAGGCCTCTTTCGCCGTTTTTGCACACCATAGTTTACACTGTATGTGGTCTGGAGTAGAACGAATAATGATGTTTCGAGCTTGACCATCCAGTCTATTTATCTTGAAATCTTCTGATGTCTAGAGATATCTGGGTTTTTCTTCCAAAGCTATCTGACCAATAGCTCTCCCACTTGTAGAAGTTTCTGAAGTGGAGGTTCTTCTGGCAGAATCTTCATCTCTTCCATCAGAGATATCAGTGACTATCTTTGCTTGCTGAATGACTATAGGGCCATTCTTTATAACTTCGATCATTTCATCACTGATGGCTTCCAGATGGAGCATCATATTGTTCCTCCATTTTACATAGTTCTCTGGCTTGAGAACTGGAGCGTCGCCTAAAGACATCCTGCAGGGTAAAACTTAACAAATAGATCAAGTCCAGGGGTTAAGCGATTAGTGAGCACTTATCTAGGATCTAGGTTCAGTGCAGAAGGCTTGGGAACCTCCTGCTCTGATACCACTTGTTGGTCCAGATAACGGCAAAGTAAAAGACTAGGGGGGGGGGGGGTGAATAGTATTTTCAAACTTTTTTCGATAAAACAGTTTCTCAGAAAGTTGGGTAACTTTCTGATACTTATAATCAGAATAGAGGAAGTCTTTCTGATAAGTGCACATGCTCAGCAAGCTAGTAAAGTGCGTAAATTACTTTGCAAGTAGGTAAAGGCATAAAGTAACTGCAAAAAGTAAATAACATAGTAGCTTTATCGTGGTATCTGAAGGTGGCGTAATCCTTCAACTAATCCAGTTCGGCCTTTCTCAGACCTAGAATCCACTAAGACATATAATTGAGTTCACCTTACAAATATCTTCTCTAGATTCCTAAATACACTAGGTTCCCAACCAAGTGTTCCCCCTGAGTTCTTCCCCGACTTTTCAGCCAAGTACTTCCTCTACTCAGAATTTCCGGAGTTATTCCCCAGCTTTCCCAGCCAACTACTTTCTCTACTCAGAACCTTTCTTGGAATTATTCCTTAGTTTCCCAAACTAAGTGCTTCCTCTACTCAACGCCTTCTCTAGTGTTGGTTAAGAAGAGTTTGTCAGATTGGTAGATTAATAACTTCCACAATTATGTAATACTACCTTCTGGAACAAGAGTCATTTAACACACTTGGACAGTGTGTGGTGATATGTTCTTTTCTGACCCAAGTCTATGTTCTTCGTTCAGGAGAATGAATATCTTAGCAAGTTGCAACAGTGCTTCGATTCAACTCCTTCACAACAAATATAGCTTGTTAAGGATCAGGATACTTAGAACTTTCATGCTACTTAGAATCAAGAGCTTGGTCGCAACTGTAAGCTTTGAGTTAATAGAGAAGGCTTGTATGCTTGAGTGTAGGATATGAAATTCAGTCATTCAAGTGTGTCTAAAGTGTCTTTTCAAGCATTCTAAGTGGTGATATTTATATGTGAAAATCAAGCCGTTTGAATTACTATCCGTTAGGCTATTGAGATTCAAACTACAAACAATCCATTGATAGTACTACAGAACTTTTGTCTCTTTGTTCAGAGATAAAGCTTTTGGTCAGCGAGTTCTGCACTGGCATTAAATGCATTGTACTATCTTTTGTCCTATTGTGCCAACGAAACTATGCATGCTATCTGAGGCTGTGCACGTCGCTCTCAGAAACATCAAACCTTTCAGAAACTAAGGAAAACATCGTTTCTTCCAGAAACATAGTTTTCACCAAGTTATCTTTTGCAGAAGGTTTCTGAGGCACAATTCCTTAGTCTTCGGTAATCTTGTGTAGTCTTCGTATCTTCAGATAGTTGAGCTCTTTCTGCTGGATGCCTTCTTCTTGGTCTTCTTCAATGATATAAAATTACATTCAGAGACCGCACATCCTATACAAGATTTACTAGACTAATCATACTAAGTATACATCCTCTTTTACAATGTTCAAGTGAACCAAGAGTACTAGATACCTTTCTGAACTAAGGTAAGTCATTATGGTGTACTGATCAAAACTAAACAGATATTTTCTAACACTATCCCAATTTGAAAGTTGGTTTATAATTTGAATTGAGTTGTCAAGTTAGAATTACATACTCCAGTCTTGGAGTATTTTGCATATAACGTGGTTTATCATTTGAATAGTGTTTTCAAGTTGTAATTATTTAAGTATAAGAGTTGGTTTGAGTTCAAGAGATTGAATATTCTCATTATTAGAGTTCAGACACATTTCTAGAGTTACTGTTGTTTATTTTTCGAGTAAAGTTCTTAAGTTGTAATTATGTCATCCTTACCATTGGTTTGTTGTTGGAATAAAGTTTCAAATTTGGAATTATTCAATCTTAGAGTTCAGTTTACTCATCGAACTGAGTTTCCTAGTTTAAGTTATCTCATTCTTAAAGTTGGTTAATGGTTTGAATAGAGTTCCCTAGTTGGAATTATTCCATCTTACGATTCAGTTTACCCATTGAATTGAGTCCCCAAGTTTGAGATACCTTATTTTTAGAGTTTGTTTACCTTTCGAATTGAGTTCACATGTTGCAAATATCTCATCCTTATAGATGAATTACCATTTTGAATTGAATGTCTAAGTTGAATGTCACGTCCTTAGAATTGGTTTACCTTTCATATAGAATTTGTAAGTTGGAATTAAATAATTCTTAAGTTGCCTTCCCAAATATTGTAGCTTACACCTCTAATTGTGTTTCAAAGTCTGATTTATCCAAATTCAAGAGTGTTTACCCTCTGAATGGAATTCTCAAGTTGAAATTATCACATTCTTCTTTTTTTCCCCCAAATAGTGGGGTTTGTCCTTAAAAGAGAGTTTCCAAATTGTAATTATCAAATTCTTGCAGTTGATTTTCTCCTTAAATTGGGTTTTCAAGTCGGAATTATCACATTCTTAGAGTTGAGGTTACATTCTAATTAAGTTCTCAAGTTGAAATGTTCTAATTATTATAGCTGGTTTACTTTCGAATTGAGTCCCTAAATTGTAAGCACCTTCTACTTAGTGTATTATTCTCATATAATGTGGTTTACTCTTTGAATATAGTTTCCAATTTGAATTATCTTATTCGTAGAGTTTATTTACCCTTCGAACTTAGTTCTCGAATGGAATTATCACATTTTAGAGTATTTTGACATTAATGTGATTTATATTTCTAATAAAATTTTGAAGTTTGAATGATATAAATCATATAATATATTATTGTTCGAGTTGAGTTATGAAGTCAAAATTATCTCACATTCAGATTATATTTCCAATAATAGCATGGTTTATCTTTCAGCTAGAATTTTCAAGTTGAAATTAAATCATTCTTGGAGTTGTTTTACTCTTCAAATGAGTTCTCATGTAAAAATTATTCAATTCTCAAAGTTGAGTTTCACCTGAATTCTTAAGTTGAACAATCCCATTTATTGAGTTACTTTATCCATCAAACCGAGTCCTGGGTTTGAATCATGTATGTTTAGAGTTCCAACGTATTTTTCTCATATAGTGTGGGATTATCAAGTTGGGATTATCTCATACTCCTCCGTCCCGAATTCAACTTCCCGCATTCCATTGTGATACGTCACAATTTCAACTTTCCATCATTATAATGGAAAATCTATCTTCTACTTTATTCAGTATCTCTCATACTTTATCCAATATATTTTCTACTTTATTACAATCTCTCGTACTTTATTCACTTTTCTGTTAAAACTTGTGTCCGAGTCGAGGGTTACTGAATCCTGGACAAAGGGAGTATATAGTTTTCATAATAGGAGTTCATAGAGTATTTTTCTAATATATTTTTATTTACCATATGAATAGAGTTTTCAAGTTGTAATTATCAAATTCGCTGAGTTGGTATGTTAATTAAATTGAGCACCCAAGTTGGATTTATCTCATTCCTACAAATGAGTTCTCAATTTGAAAATTATCTCATCCTTGGAGTTGGTTTAATCCTTAATTGGAAATGTTCTATAGTATCGAATTGAAATCCAAAGTTGAAATTATCTCATTCCTGTGAGATAAGCTTATAATTTGAATGGGTTCCTACAGTGTTGACACCTTGCCCAGATTGTTTCCAAGAAAGTTAGTATGAAGGAGTGAAAGTGGAGGGAGAATTTGTTGTTTTAATATAGTTGATATACCCTTCAAAACACATTTTAAATAGTTTTTGTATTTTTAGCGTAGATCTATAGTTAATAAAGATGGTTATTGCATCTATTAGCATTACAACCGTTAAATTTTTTATTGCAATATGCTAAGAGTGTCTCTGTAGCGCCCTAATTTTTGAAAATACGAACTATGGAAAATATAACGCGCACTAGTTCGTGAGCTTATAAATTGAACGAACTTGACTTTTGAAAATTTAAAACGTAGTTCGACGCTTTGAACGTCCTTAAACTTGAAATGAAAATTCTTAATTCTAAACCGTAAACTAGTAAAATAATGCGGCAGAATTATAATAACATAAATCTTGAAACATTAAAATGTCTTTGAAATCGTGAGATTTAAATATATTAAAGATCTTCTTAATACTGATCAATGCTCCGGCAACACTCGCCACTCCGATTAGATCGGCTTCAAGTACCTAAAATTGATATTTTAGCAAGGGTTAGTCGTGACCACTTGACTGAGCAAATTTCATGAACGTGCCATGACCTAAAGTTCTATATTTATGTCTTTTAAATCTTTTAGTCTTGCTCAATGCAATGCAACCTATGACCTGACTTGACTCTTAACACTTGAAGTTGTTATTCTTGAGAACTCTTAACTTGAACTTGAAACTTGTCTTGAAACATTCTCTTAAAACGTCTTAAAACTTAACATGATTCGCGAGCTCACATGGCATCGCAAGGTCCTACTCCAGCCCATGGTGGCGTCTGAAAATTCTTAAAACACGACTAGAGGCACTAATCGCAGTCTAGCCGATACGCTTGAAATTGCCACAAATGATTAGGGTGGTGTCCTTACGAGCCCCTTTACTTTTCTTTAAACTTTGAAACTTACTTGAAACCTTTAACATCTTTTTATAGTGAATGCATGACCCTAAACTTAATTCATGAATGCATGCACTAATGTGTATGCATAACATCATATACTTATTATCATATCATGATCCATATAAACAGAGTTACAACCCAGAACATAAAATCAGGCAATTACTACATGCCACACAAAAGAATTTAGAACAACTCAAGGCATCCAATTTCTGCGCAATATATGACCATCAATTGTATCAAGTATACCCCTCTTACAATATATATATATATATATATATATATATATATATATATATATATATATATATATATATATATATATATATATATATATATATATATATATATATTTTGACACAATTGTGGCTCAAGCAAAATTACCAAGCTACACCAGATAATTTAATTAACACAGGCACAAAATGCTTGATGTATAACATGCCATAAATCATCGTAACATAAATACTTAAATGAATACATACAAATTCCACTCCATGTTGTAGCAAGTTCGGAACAGAACTAAGCAGGAAATCCATGGTGAAGCCAACTATTAAAATTAATCATCTACTAACTCATCATACCATAAAATTCAAAGCAGGTAAACGTCACCAGTAATTCTGCAATTCATAAACCATTAACAATTAACAAGAATACTACGTGATGATTCATAAAGGAACTTGAATCAATTTCATATCAAAGCATAAATAACAATCAACAACGTAAGATTAACATTATACATATATATATTTGTGTATGCAAGTCCTAACATCATACATATATATATTTGTATATGCAAGTCCTTGGGGAACTTGCCTTGAAATCCTTCTAGTAGCTAAAACCCTTAATTCTACAAGCTAGCGTCTCTTCTCCGAAAACGAGCTTTGATACACCTCCACGGAATTGAAGAATACCAAAAGGGATGTTAAAACATGAATTCCTTAATCGATGGCATAAGAAGAGAAGAACAATTGTCTTATCGAACGAAGATGAAGAGAATGAAACGTTGGTGAAGGAAGAAGGCTGTGAACGTGAGGAAACGAAGCCAAGAGCGTTTCTGATTAAGTCTGGAGTTTAATTGGCTTTTTAATTGATTTAATTGAGTAATTAATGTATTTGGGTTAGGTTTAAGAATGAATGGGCTTATAAAATGGAAGACTTGGGCCATAATTGAAGGCGCAAGAGCTGGGTCAATGAACCACGATCCACGAATTACGCTTTGACGCTCCGGTTCGTACTAAAACGCTTAAATTCGTTAAATAAATTTTCAGGCTGTTACAATCTACCCACCTTCTAAAAAATTTCGTCCTCGAAAATTGATCAAACCACAAAATCGAACAAACAACATACAAAGTAAAAAGGCACCAAGATCACAACGAATAGATAAACATACTAACATGTAACAAGAATCACATTGGCACAAATCCTTACATTAATAACTAACAAGATCACAAGTTAAAACATAAACATAAAACTCTTACCGAAGTGGAGAGGTGCCTGGCCAGTGATCAATACCCAACATGACTCTTTGATGCAAGAATGATATGCAATTTTGAAAAAAAATGAAGTGCTAAAATTCTCGGTCCATAAGAACCGGTTTTAAAACCTTGGACCCTGATACCAAGTTGTAGCGCCCTGATTTTTGAAAATACGAACTACGGAAAATATAACTCGCGCTAGTTCGTGATCTTATAAATTCGACGAACTTGACTTTTGAAAATTTAAAACGTAGTTCGATGCTTTGAACGTCCTTAAACTTGACATGAAAATTCTTGATTCAAAACCGTGAACTAGTAAAATAATGCAGCGGAATTATAATAACATAAATCTTGAAACATTCCAAAGTCTTTGAAATCGTGAGATTTAAATATATTAAAGATCTTCTTAATACTAATCACTGCTCCGGCAACACTCGCTACTCCGATTAGCTCGACTTCAAGTACCTAAAATTGATATTTTAGCAAGGGTCAGTCGTGACCACTTGAATGAGCAAATTCCATGCATGTGCCATGACCTAAAGTTCTATCTTTATGTCTTTTAAATCTTTTAGTCTTGCTTAATGCAATGCAACCTATGACCTGATTTGACTCATATCACTTGAACTTGTTATTCTTGAGAACTCTTAACTTGAACTTGAAACTTGTCTTCAGACATTATCTTCAAACGTCTTAAAACTTAACATGATTCGCGAGCTCACTTGGCATCGCAAGGTCCTACCCCAGTCCATCGTGGCGTCTTAAAACTCCTAAAACATGACTAGAGGCACTAATCGCAGTCTAGCCGATACTCTTGAAATTGCTACAAATGCTTAGGGTGGTGTCCTTACGAGCCCCTTTACTTTTCTTTAAACTTTGAAACTTACTTGAAACCTTTAACATCTTTTTATAGTGAATGCATGACCCTAAACTTAACTCATGAATGCATGGACTAATGTGTATGCATAACATCATATACTTATCATTATATCATGATCCATATAAATAGAGTTAACAACTTAGAACATAAAATCAGGCAATTACTACATGCCACACAAAAGAATTTAGAACAACTCAAGGCTTCCAATTTCTGCGCAATATATATGACCATCAATTGTAGCAAGTTAGGTCACTTGGAAGCTCAGTGACTGGCTAAGGAGAATTCGAATATTGAACCTGCAGTTGTTCATGTTAGGCAGGCAGTTCGCCCCAGGCCTCATCAGGCACACCCCAGACCGTGCCAAGCCCGTCCGGCACCATACCAAGCTCTACAAGCACCGTGACAGACACAACAAGCTGCTGCTAGTTCTGCCCTTCACTCCAATGTTAATTCAAATAGCATTCCAATTGATTCCTCTTGGCAAGTGGCATCGGGTAGGAGAGGAAGACAATCTTTCAACTATAGGGGCGGAAGTTCTAGCTTGTCTTTTAGAGGCAGGGGAGGTGGAGGTAGAGGGAACTTTCTTTATGTTTTCACTAGAAGAGACTCTCCTCCTATATCTGATCCATATGTTAATCTAGCTGAGACATATGTTGGAGACTTTAATGCTATCATCGGGAACAATTCCAATCCTTTTGCCTCGTTAGGAAATGGTATCATTTCTAAGGAAGAAGGCAATAGGACAACTACTAGCTCTTTATATGCAGATTCTGGAGATGAGCTAGATGATGATGTTATTGCGCCTGGGGAATCTCCCATATAACCTCAGCACAACCTTATCAAAGTGACTGAATCACAAGTCTTATCTCCCATTTTGGAAGCTGATTCTCCCTCTCAGCTTGTTGAAGAGCAGGCTACATTATCTCCAGTCATACCTTTTGGTGTGGATAATCCGGAATTTGAGCCTCTTTCACTATTAAGAAACCGCAGAAAATCAGCGAGTGATTTACTTCAAGTCTCTCTCTCAACTGATCATGATATAAGTTCGGACTCACAAGATTACATGGGAATGGAAATTACTGAGTCTGATTTGGAACAAGAATTTTTGGCTTACGTCTCTACTCCAATTACAAGGAGACTGACGAGAAATTCGGCAAAAGCCGAGAAGGAAGGGAACTTTTATAGTTCTCTCAGATTAAGTAAGAAGAAGAAGAAATCTGGCAACAAGAATGGTAAGAGAGCATCACCCCTTCATATTTGATATGATTTACATGACTTGGAATATTAGAGGCTTTGGGAATAATAGCACACATCCACAGCTTGGTGATGCGACTACAATTTAGAGTCTCATTTGGTCCTTTTTAGCGGTCTTTGTGAGTCCTTGTCTTTAGTTTTGTAGTCTTTTTTGTTCGTTTTTACGCATTGGTGTTTTGTCTTCATTTTGCAGGAATTATCCATTTTGATCTAAAAGGAAGGAAAGTCGGTTAGCATGGCTTGCCGCGGTGAGGGATTCTTCCCGCCGCCGCGAGATTTTACGAGGCTAGAGGCTGGAGCTGTTGAGAGGCTTGCCGCGGCGAGGAAATTGGTCCGCCGCGGTGAGATTTTACGAGCCGGATATCTATTGCGATAAAGAAGACTCACCGCGGCGAGGAAATTGGTCCGCTGCGGCGAGCGTCGACTCCCAGAATTCCGTTTTCCTTATTATATTAGATTTTGGTTTCTTTCTGATATACTTCTTTTAACCTAGTTCATAGAAAAAAGCTCCACACATTCATACTTTGACATTGAGACAATTTGGAGCTTGGTTTTATCCTTGATTGATTTATCGATATCGAATTCCTGATCACCGTGGTAATTCTCTATTGTTTATCTCTTTACAATTCGTTCTTGCTCTTGTTTGTCGAATTGTATGAGCTTGCATGCGATTATCATTATGTTTATGTTTATCATGAGCAATATCTTGAAGTCTTTCATCTTTCAATCTATCATGAGTAGCTAAACCACCCCGGACATGGTAGTTGTGTGATAGCTTTGCGTATTCGCTTCTAGGGCTTGAAATCGTTCATATAGGTTAGGCTCGTTCAAAGATCTTCGTAAAAACCCTTCAATTCAATACTCTCGTTCAAAGATTCTCTAAAACACTTGGTTAAGGATCGTGGATTGACAACCCACGATTACTCTAGTTCAAATATCTTCTAACTCGTTTGGTAAAGGTTGAATTGATATTTTCTGTACACCGACCGTGTGACAGTATGAACGTATCCCTAGAGCGAATTAGCATTGCTTGATCGTAACTACTGTGTTCCTTCTACCTCATTCATCCAAATCAACTACATTGCATTTTCTCTTTTCTAGTTATTAGAAGTACTCAATGGAAACAAATCAACATAGTTTTACAAGTAACTGTTTGTTTTCAATCGTTGCGATAGCCTAATTGATTCCTTAGCGAACGATCTTGTGGTTAGCATTGTCTATTTACAGCAAGTGCTTCCTACTTGTTTTCCTAAGTAGTAATTTGAGCACATGAAATTTGGCGTCGCTGCCGGGGAATCAATTTCTATTGTAGCGGTTTATTGCGAATTTTTATTTGTTTGTTTGTTTTTTGTTTTTCTCTTTTAGAATAGTTTTTGTTATTTTTGTGGATCTGCTCTTTGGTTTTATTTTTCTATGTGCAGATACTAGTAATTCAGCAAGGGCTCAAAGATGGCTATGACGTTTGGAGATTACTATTGTTCATATGTGAAGCCTAAAAAACCGTGTATAAAACTGGATGTCGATGCCAGGAATTATTGGGCGAACACTGCTCACTACTCCATTCTTACCAGAGTCCGTTTTGCGAAAGACCCCTTATATATAGGAAAGTCCGAAAAGTACACTTAAACGTTAAAACTAGAAAATTATATGTTGTTTCTCGACTTAATTTCTCGCGGATCTTTTGACCCGGATTCATTAGAAACGGGTCTAGTATAAATAAAGAATTAACCATCTTTTACCCTATTTTCAGCTTGATTTTCTCTCTGTATCCCCGATATTTCTCTCTCTAACCTCGATTTCTGCTCAATTTCAGCTCGATTTGTGTAGAAAAACAGAAAATCGATCAACCTCTGCCGTAAAACACCAAATCGATCCGCCGGGGAACTTCGAGACACCAAATCGAGCTGAAATCGACGATTTTTATACAAAAGTTGAAATCGACGACTTGAAATCGACGAGTTGAAATCGAGATGGAACATGGCGGAATCATTGAAGGAACCGTTGTATCTTATGGAAACGAAGGCGATTCAGTAGTATCATCAACATCAACTCGTGAGAAACAGTTGCAGATCGTGTCACATGAATGTATACACTGACTGTCTATCTATATATTTATTGTTGTCTATATTTACCGTAAAATAGTCTACATATTACATATAACTATCTATGTTTAACATGTAGCTGTCTATGTTTCTTGTGATAGTCTCTATGCTGAATTTGTAGTTGTCTATATTCAGGCTGAAATTGTCTAGATATTACATGTAATTGTCTATATTTAACATGTAACTGTCTATGTTTCATGTGATAGTCTCTATGCTGAATTTGTAGTTGTCTATATTTAGGCTGAAATTGTCTAGATATTACATGTAATTGTCTATGTTTAACATGTAGATGTCTATGTTTCAGGTGATAGTCTCTATGCTGAATTTGTAGTTGTCTATATTCAGGCTGAAATTGTCTAGATATTACATGTAATTGTCTATGTTTAACATGTAACTGTCTATGTTTCATGTGATAGTCTCTATGCTGAATTTGTAGTTGTCTATATTTAGGCTGAAATTGTCTAGATATTACATGTAATTGACTATGTTTAACATGTAAATGTCTATGTTTCAGGTGATGTACTGCCAGATAGAATTGAAGATGAACCACTAGTAGGGTCTTTGTTAGGCAGAACTGCTAGTACTTATGAAGAACTCTTTGAATTGTATCGGAGGCAAGCTGCACTTTTAGGTTTCAGCGTCAAATTGTGTACAACAAAACGTTATGCACGTACTAGACAAGTAAGGGTGAAGTATTTCAGGTGTTCTGCTCAAGGTTATACCAACTCAAAGGAAAAACAACCAAAAACACCATCACCATACATACAAGGACAAACAAGCAACAAACGTCAAAGGAAAACAAAAGAAGTGCCAGAAACTAGATGTGGGTGTATGGCTGCCATGAAAGTCAAACATTGTAAGGAGACAAACTTGTACAAAGTTGATAAACACTACATGAATCACACCCACCCTTACACTAGACCTGAATGGCAGCATCTCCATAGGGTGGAAAGAAAGATTACACCGCACAAGGCAGATGTGATAAGTGCAATGGAAAAGTCAGGCTTCAAGGCATGAAGTCTACTGTTGCATTTAGGTACATGGCTTCCAACTCAGGTGGAACAGAGCATGTGGGACATACTATAAGAGATCAAATTAACTACGTAAATAGGCTGAGAGCGCATGAAACAGGTGGTGCAGATGCCCATCATGTAGTTAGTTTAATGCAACATAGGCTGCAAGAAGACACAGAATTCTATTATGATATGTTGATTGACAAAAAAAGTAGATTATGTGGGCTCTTTTGGTCAGATGCCATGATGAGGGATGATTATATGATATTTGGTGATGTTGTAGTCTTTGACACAACATTCAGGACAAATAAGTATGAGCTCATTTGTGCTCCAATTGTAGGGGTAAACAATCATTGGGGCAATGCGATGTTTGGGTGTGCTTTTTTGGCAAATGAGCAAACGGAAAGCTTTGTATGGCTACTGACAACATTCCTTAAATGCATGGATTCAAAGAAGCCTAAAACCATATTCACAGATCAAGATGCTGCTATGTCCAGAGCAATAGAACAGGTAAAAAAATGTTCAGTAAATTATCTAGGTTTTACCTTAAATTGTCTAGTTTATAAGCTTAATGGTCTACTTTATACTGTCAATATTTTATGTTTAAATTTTTAATTATGTAACAGGTGTTTGGGGATGAGACAAGGCATAGATTATGTGTTTGACACATTGAGCAGAATGCAGTGAAAAATCTAGCACTACTAAGAAGTGATGTCAAATTCAAAGAAAAGTTTGACTTGATTTTGAAGTTTTGTCATAATGAAGAACAGTTCGAAAGGGAATGGCATTCCATGATTGAAGGTTATAATCTACATGAAAATACATGGCTTGCCAAATTGTATGAAATTAGGATGAAATGGTGTAGGGCTTTAAATAGAGATGCATTTTCTGCTGGGATGATGTCTACGCAAAGGATTGAGAGCACAAACCATTCAATATCTTTCAATTCCAACAAGCAAACTTCACTCACTCAATTCTTTCACCTATTTGATGCTGCCGTAGAACGATGGAGGGAGACAGAAATTGCATATGACTTCACTTGCAGTAGAGGATTCCCAAAGACAACAAACACACATATCCTAATGTATCAGGCTTCAAAGGTAACATTTTATTACTTTCTTACATTTTATTGTCTATATATAATATATAATTTCTATGGTATCAAACTAGACAAGTTCTATTACAAACTAGATAATTTCTGTAACAAAATAGACAATTTCTCTGATAACATATGATATACACATTGAAGATTTATGAATTTGTTGTACGCGAATTCAAGAAGGCAGAAAATACAAAGGCTGCCTACAGTTTAAGATCAAATGGAGAACACCAGTACATAGTTACACATCAAACTGATCCGGAAGACGTTGGGATTGTAACTTTCAAGACAAATGAAACTGATGGGGACATAAATGTAAGCTGCAGTTGCAAGCATTTAGAGGAAGTTGGGTGGCTTTGTTTCCATTGCTACAGAGTTTTGAAGCAAAATGACATAGAAACAATTCCTCAAAAGTACTTTCTACAAAGGTGGACACGGGATATAAAAAAAGAAAGTTGGGACAAGGAAAAGATGAAGAAAGCAAGACTTACAAGTGGCCCCGAAAGTGTTGCTTGGAGACATCATATGATCAGGTGATATTATATTTTTATGTTAAAAAGTATACAATTTAGATTAAAAACTAGAACATATGTTTCAAAACCTAGACAATTTTTGGAACAGGGTGACCTAATCAATGATATGCACTGAATGCTAACCAGGGTTTACACCGACTTGGAGATCAAATCTGAAAATAACACGGATGCAAGAAGAATGTTAGAGGATTCATACCAACGAGATCTACTTGCTATCAATGAGCTTGTTGGACAACGGCAACAACCAGCAAATGAAACCACAAGCAGTTGTGTACAAAATTCAGAAACTGCCATACTTGATCCACCACACATCAAGACTAAAGGACGGAGTAAGGGACGCATAAAATGCCCCCTTGAGAAGACAAGGTCCAAAAAGGCTTCAAAAGCTTATATTACAACTATTGTTAGGAAGGATCAAATCATTTAAATTTTATGTTTGATTCATACTGTTAGACATTAGTGTAAAAACTAGACAATGTTTAGTAGAAACTAGACAGTATTTATTAAAAACTAGACAATATTTATTAAAGCTATATTTATTAAAACTAGAAAATATTTATTAAAACTAGACAATATCATTTAGAAACTAGACAATATTTATTAAACACTATACAAAATCATTTATAAACTAGACAATATGATTTAAAAACTAAACAATAACATTTATAAACTAGACAAAATTTATTAAAAAATAACCAAAATCATTTCGAAACTAGACAAATATGATTTAATAACAACACAATAAGATCTAAAAACTAGACAATATCATTTATAAACTAGACAATATGATGTAAAAAGTAGACTACCATATAAAAACTAAAAACTAGACAATGTTTAGTAGAAACTAGACATTATTTATTAAAAACTAGACAATATTTATTAAAGCTATATTTATTAAAACTAGAAAATATTTATTAAAACTAGACAATATCATTTAGAAACTAGACAATATTTATTAAACACTATACAAAATCATTTATAAACTAGACAATATGATTTAAAAACTAAACAATAACATTAATAAACTAGACAAAATTTATTAAAAAATAACCAAAATCATTTCGAAAATAGACAAATATGATTTAATAACAAGACAATATCATTTAAAAACTAGACAATATCATTTATAAACTAGACAATATGATGTAAAATGTAGACTACCATATAAAAACTAAAAACTACATAATTCCATTAAGACACTGAGATAATTGTGCAATTCTGCAGTTAACATGCAATTCTAACTGAAATCGTTCAAATCATTAAAATCATTCAAATCCTAGATAATTCTACAGTTCATACACACTATTTTTTCTTCGATTCCTTCAGTTTCCTCGGGGCTTTCTTCTTCAAATTAGTCAATGAAACATCTTCAAAATCATCATCAGCAGCAGCAGCGCTTCTCTTAGATCGTTGAGAAACTTTTGCAGCTTTTACATCAACAACTTTCTTTCCTTTAAGCTTTCTCAACTTTTCACTCTCCTTCATTTTCTTTAATGCATCTTCTTTGTTAAATGATGCTACTTGTGTCAAAATATCAGATCTCAAACCATTTACATCAGCAAGAATAAGAGCTGAGCAAATTTCAACACGAAGGAATTTTCGACGATTCACCTAATAAACAAAAACAAAACAATTAACAAACACTGAACTAAAAAACTAAACAATTCCTGACTAAAACTGAACAATTGCAAGCAAAAACTAAACAAATGCAAGCAAAAACTACAAACTTGGGGAAACTATTACGTACTTGCATTAGATCCTTGCATTGGAAAGAAGTTCCTTGAAATAGTTCCATATGCTTCATGAGAAAAACCCCACAGTCTAAAGTTCCAGGAAAACGAGTCCAATCAAACTTTACAATTTGGTTTCCAAAATTATGAAGGAAATTAGCAGCTGGATGCCCAATATGACGAAGGAACTTATCCATTTCACAGCGCTGATATATGAAAACAAACGAAAACATTTAAGCAACAAAAAGCAGCCAACAACAAAAAAAAAAAAAGTAAAAAAATAATTATAACAATATGTCCATAAGAACTTACCAATTTAGTCATCAATGTATACACTTCTCCTTCATCTTCAACAACCATATTATCAAGATATTGAATCTTCGAATTTTCACAGTTAACAACACAGCATGCAAAGTGTGATTTGTGTGGATGGTACAAAGGCACAAAGAACTGCAAATACAAACAAAAAAAAAAAATTAGACAGGTATAAAAACTAAACAACTTGTTACAAAAACTAAATAATTTCATGGAAAAACTAAACAACTTCTGACAAAAACTAACCAACTCCATACAAAAACTAAACAATTTCATGCAAAAACTAAACAATTTCATACAAAAACTACACTATTTGTGACAAAAACTAAAGCAACTCCAAACAAAAACTAAAGCAACTCCAGACAAAAACTAACCAAATTTCAAGTAAAAACTAAACAATTTCAGACAAAAACTAAACAATGTCACGTAAAAACTAAACAATATCTGACAAAAACTGAAGCATGTACCAAAGAAAAAAATTAGAAAATATACCATTCCCACAGTACAAAGAGAAGATCCCATATCCCCAAGCTGATCCTCAATCCACACATCAAAAGAACCATGTACTTCATTCTTCGATTCAGACTAAAAAGTATACAGTTTATATGAAAAACTAGACAGTTAATATGAACAAATAGACAATATATATTAAAAACTAGAGAGTTCAAAACCCTTAAAAACTAGATGATATATCTTAAAAACTATACCATATTTGTTAAAAACTAAAACATAAGGTATTTACATGAAACTAGATAGTATATATTAAAAACTAGACAGTTTACACAAAAACATCAGAAAATTCAAACAATCAACAAATCCCCGCCAAAACATACAGTGCACAAAACTACACAGCAAAAAAAGATAAAAAAAATCATAAAAAGTAGTTAATATATCTTTAAAACTAGACAAATCACCTTAAAACCTAGACAGTTTTGCACAGCACAAAAATCAATTACAAAAACACTCAGCAAAACACCAAAAACCACATCAGGGACCAACTTACACATGCCTGTTACATAAAATTCAATTACAAAACCATAAATGAAACTAAACGAACTTCAAACAAAAAACAACACATCAGACTAGAAAAATCCCCGCCAAACCAAAAAAAAAATGCACACAACTACACAGCAAAAAAAGCTAAAAAATCATAAAAAGTAGATAATATATCTTAAGAACTAGAAAAATCACCTTAAAACCTAGACAGTTTTCCACAACATAAAATAAATTACAAAACAACTCATATCCAAACTGTAAAAAGAACAGATCTAGCAAAAACACTCATATCAAAACTCAGAAAACACCAAAAACACATCAGGAACTAACTTACAACATGAATCACATCTAAAAAATCACATATGTAGCGAAAATCTCAAATACGAACCATAAAGGAACTAAAAAACAATAACCTATACCAGAAACATAATTAAGGAGGACAGGAATCTCCGTGTTCACTTGTTCCGTATTCGATTCTGCCATTTAATACCTATCAAGCAAAAACGAGTAGAAAAAAGGTTAAAATCACCGATTAAACAGAAAACGAACTGAAAACAACTTTAAAAACACAAACAAAACGAGTTTCAACAGATTACCTGACGGATCGGGATGAAAACACAGTAAAATAAGCAACAACTGCTCGAAACCGCTCGAAACTGAAACAAACATCATCGATTAAGCAGAAATGAAGCAACAAAAGCTAAAAACGAACACAAAAACAAGAGAATCGAGTTAAAAACATACATTACCTGAGAATCGCGCAATGAAACCTCTCCAGAAACTAGGTTTTTCGCCAAAATCGCCAAAATCGCCAAAAAAAAGGAGAGAAATCCGAAAAATGGAAAGAATCTGCTGAAAATGGGGAAAAAAGGGAAAAAAAAACCTATTTATACTATACCCATATTTAAAACGGTATGACCCGGATAAATTTCGACCCGAAAACCCGGTAATTTGACCCGCGAAAATGAAAACTGGGTCAATGTAAAAACTAGCCAATTTCTGTAGAAAACCAGTGGACTTTTTGGACTTTCCTAATAGTATAGGACTTTTATAAGACTAAGTATTCTTACCAAGTTCGATGGATATGGTGATGTTCGAAAATTTTTAGAGGCATTCGAGGATGGTGTGCTTAGGATCCCGCACGAGAATGAAGAAGGGATTTTGCTTTCAGAAGAACAACTTTGCATGAGGATGTTTGATGGAGCCTTGGAGGGGTTTGCTAGAAAGTGGCTTACTTCGGCACCTGAGGGATCAATTGACTCTTGGAGTGAGGTGGCTAATTCGTTTGTAAAGAGGTATTCTCCTGGTACAGGGGGTGGAAATCTCGCTACACGGTTTCTCCACCAGAGGTCTCTACTGAACCTGAAGCGCCCGAGAAGTGTTCTGATGATGAGATAGTTGTAGAGCTTGACTTGTCTTGCTCTACGACGACACCTGAATTAGACCCTTCTATTCTTGCGGTTGACAAAGGATGCATGGAGGATGTATCTGATGACATGATTTTAGAAGATGCCCCTTCATTTTCGTCCATAGCTGTTATAGATGCTGCCAACCAGACTCAGGACATCATCGTACCTGAGAGCCACTGCACAGACATTTACCAGGGGAGTTTTGATCCTTTCTTTTCTTTTTACCATTCCCCTATTCCCTTAGGATTTTTTTTAGTTTTTGATTTTACTTATTTGTTTAATTCTATTTTGCAGGGAATTAGGGACATACTGGAGAACCTGAGGAGAGGAGCTAAGGATGGCTCACAAAATGCTGAGGATACCGGGACGGATGCAAGGGATTCGTTCCCGTTTGATAATGGATAGCAGCATTTCCCAAAAGTCGAGCCAAGACTATAATAAAAGGTGCTTCCCGAGAGGCAACCCAGGGGGTAAGTTTTCTTTTACTAACGTGTCTGCATTTTGTTTTCCTTCGCTTGCTTAAACTTGAAACTCGAGGACGAGCTGAAGTTTAGGTTTGGGGAGGGATTTCATATGTCTTGTATTGTCTACGTGGGGTGGTATGTTAGCCACTTTTATGTGATTCTTTTGTTTTCAGTTTATGTTTGTGTCTTAGCTTTTTAGATAGAGTCTTTTGGCTTGCGTTTTTGGCCTATTTTCAAATTTTCGTGGTGAGTCTGAGTCTTTTACCAAGTCGAACATTCATTGTAGATGATAAATCCACTTGCTGCTTACGTTTTGTTTGATGATTAGCTGGAAGTAGGACAGTGCATTTTTAATCCTGAAAGGTCGTTTCTCTTTTAAATAGCAAGTTTATTTAGCTCTTTGGTCCAAAAAGCCTGTGAAAAGCCTGAGAGCCGATGAAAAAATTTTGTAACGGAAAATGTATTGTGTGATTTCCTGGATTGTGCAAGTTTTTACGTATTACTTGTGCCTTTTCATACTTATGTGTACTCAGTCTTGTTAGGGATGACGAACGGCATGCTCTTTTTAAGCTCTTCCCCCTGTTCCAAGCAATAGGTTTGGGGAGAGAATTGTTATCTTGCGACTTATATGTGTTGTTTTGCATTATTGCTGAAAAGTTTGTTTACTGCTCCCTAAAAGCTTATTGATATTTGAATCTCGGGGTGGATCTATGGTCTTCATTGATCACCGTTAGTCGTCTTAGGCGTGTTTCAAATACGACCTATATACCGGCGTGGTCCTAAAAAGTATGTCCGTGAGGGTTGACGGCACGTACACCAAACTGACACGCACAAAAGTGCATACTTTCGGTAAAATAGACATTTACAAAAAAATGAGATTAAAAGAGCCCAATGAGGCCAAGCACTGAATATACAGTGAATAATTTGATTGAGATACGAATCGGTTGACGTGATTAGGGGGAGCAGTTTCAGCTTTTGTTTTCTGAAAAAAATGAGTCGCCTGTTAAGTCCCTTTCGATCTAATGAGACGAGTGCAAAAGCATAAGATATTTAGGCACCTTTGTGACGCAAGTCACCTTTCCAGTTTATTTTTTAGCTTATACCCCATTTGGATACTTCCTAGAGAGTGAGAGATACACTTCATTCACTTGTGAGGGACTAGCGAGCTACACTTAAGTGCTATTTGTCTAGGAAACGATTGTGTTTGATTTTCTGTACACTATTTTGCCTAGGTTGGTTTGATAACAAAATTTTTGCATCTCGTGGACTTACTGTTTACATTGGTAGATTCGGTCACTTGGACCTTGACTCTTTGTGTGTTTTCGTGGTTCGAGTATAGTTTTGTCTAAATTTGTTTGTTTGCCCGAGGACGAGCAAAGGTTCGGTTTGGGGAGTTTGATGAGACTACAATTTAGAGTCTCATTTGGTCCTTTTTTGCCGTCTTTGTGAGTCCTTGTCTTTAGTTTTGTAGTCTTTTTTGTTCGTTTTTACGCTTTGGTGTTTTGTCTTCCTTTTGCAGGAATTATCCATTTTGTGCTAAAAGGAAGGAAAGCCACTTAGCATGGCTCGTCGCTGCGAGATTTTACGAGGCTAGAGGCTGGAGCTGTTGAGAGGCTCGCCACGGCGAGGAAATTGGTCCGCCGGGGCGAGATTTTACGAGCCTGATATCTATTGCGATAAAGAAGACTAGCCGCGGCGATGAAATTGGTCCGCCGCGGCGAGCGTCGACTCCCAGAATTCCGTTTTTCTTATTAGATTAGATTTTGGTTTCTTTCTGATATACTTCTTTTAACCTAGTTCATAGCAAAAAGCTCCAAACATTCATACTTTGACATTCAGACAAATTAGAGCTTGGTTTTATCCTTGATTGATTTATCGATATCGAATTTCTGATCACCGTGGTAATTCTCTATTGTTTATCTCTTTACAATTCGTTCTTGCTCTTGTTTGTCGAATTGTATGAGCTTGCATGCGATTATCATTATGTTTATGTTTATCATGAGCAATATCTTGAAGTCTTTCATCTTTCAATCTATCATGAGTAGCTAAACCACTCCGGACATGGTAGTTGCGTGATAGCTTTGCGTATTCGCTTCTAGGGTTTGAAATCGTTCATAGGTTAGGCTCGTTCAAAGATCTTCGTAAAAACCTTTCAATTCAGTAATCTCGTTCAAAGATTCTCTAAAACGCTTGGTTAAGGATCGTGGATTGACGACCCACGATTACTCTAGTTCAAATATCTTCAAACTCGTTTGGTAAAGGTTGAATTGGCAGTTTTCTGTACACCGACCGTGTGACAGTATGAACGTATCCCTAGAGCGAATTAGCATTGCTTGATCGTAACTACTGTGTTCCTTCTACCTCATTCATTCAAATCAACTACATTGCACTTTCTGTTTTATAGTTATTAGAAGTACTAAATGGAAAAAAATCAACATAGTTTTACAAGTAACTGTTTGTTTTCAATCGTTGCGATAGCCTAATTGATTCCTTAGCGAACGATCTCGTGGTTAACATTGTCTATTTATAGCAACTGCTCCCTACTTGTTTTCCTAAGTAGTAATTTGAGCACATCACTTGGGTACTGGAAGAATTTGTTGGGTGATGGGTATATGTTTTCTAGTCGTGGAATGATTTGGGGAGTGGCTCTTTTCTTTGTCATCCCTGTTATTTTTTGGATAGTTTTGTGGTCGCCTGGAAGTACTATGTCTTCCCTGTTGTTTGGTCGGCATGGGTGCCTTTTGTCTAGTAACATCCATGAATTTGAGTTTGGTGGAGCTGTTATCAACATCAGCTGTGTTATTATCAGAAATAGTGTGATCGGAATTTTGCTCATACTGGATCTTGATGTAATCAGTTGGTTTTCTAGAATTTGGAAGAACAATGTATTGAAGGATTTATTGTCCATGGGTTCTTATAAACCTCCATGATTGTAATTTTTTAGTATGAATAAACCTCCCATTTTAATTTAAAAAAAAAAAAAAGTATACCCCTCATACATTGTGGCTCAAGCAAAATTACCAAGCTACACCAGATCATTTAATTAACACAGGCACAAAATGCTTTATGTATAACATGTCATAAATCATCGTAACATAAATACTTAAATGAATACATACAAATTACACTCCATGTTGTAGCAAGTTCGGAACAGAACTAAGCAGGAAATCCATGGTCAAGCCAACTATTAAAATTAATCATCTACTGAAGCAGGTAAACGTCCAGTAATTCTACAATTCATAAACCATTAACAACGTGATGATTCATAAAACAACTTGAATCAATTTCATATCAAAGCATAAATAACAATCAACCACGTAAAATTAACATCATACATATACATATGTGTATGCAAGTCCTAACATTTATACATATATATATATATGTATATATATATATGTATGTATGTATATGTATGTATGTATGTATATATGTATATGTATATGTGTATATGTATATGTGTATATGTGTATATGTATATGTGTATGTACATGTATATGTGTATGTGTATGTACATGTATGTATGTATGTATGTATGTATGTATGTATGTATATATATATATATATATATATATATATATATATATATATATATATATATATATATATATATATATATATATATGCAAGTCTTTGGGGAACTTGCCTTGAAATCCTTCTAGTAGCTAAACCCTTAATTCTACAAGCTAGCGTCTCTTCTTCGAAAACGAGCTTTGCTACACCTCCACGGAATTGAAGAATACCAAAAGGGAATGTTAGAACATGAATTCCTTAATTGATGGCATAAGAAGAGAAGAACAATTGTCTTACCGAACGAAGATGAAGAGAATGAAACGTTGGTGAAGGAAGAAGGCTATGAACGTGAGGACACGAAGCCAGGAGCGTTTCTGATTAAGTCTGGAGTTTAATTGGCTTTTTAATTGATTTAATTGAGTAATTAATGAGTTTGGGTTAGGTTTAAGAATGAATGGGGCTTATAAAATGGACGACTTAGGCCGTAATTGAAGGCGCAAGAGTTGGGCCAATGAACCACGATCCACGAATTACGCTTTGACGCTCCGGTTCGTACTAAAATGCTTAAATTCGTTAAATAAATTTTCGGGCTGTTACAATCTCATTGACTTTTCTTCATTTTCTCCAATATTACAGATGTATGTAGACCAGTAGTTAAGAAAGATGGTTACTGCATGTATTCCAATATAATTAATCGCATTTAATAAATCTACATAATTATCTAACGAATAAGTTATTTATTTAATTAAATAATAGTATTCAAGAATTGATGTATATGGAGTTGTTTTGCCGCGGTGAGTGTAAATAAATGTTCAAAACATTTTTCGGAGCTTTGTGGAGAAAAAGAATGATAATAAATAAAATTTATATATGGAGGCAACTGACGAAAGTTGAATAACTATTATATAGTGCATTGTTTAGGCAATGTGTATATAGAATTCAGACAACCAATAAGATTAGACTTTACCAGTATATGAAAATAGGGCTTGGTTTAGTTATATTGTGCCAAAATAAAAAAAGGTTTTAAAAAGTTGGTGGTTTACTTGGTTACTTTTTGAAAATTTCCTAAAGTATTACAAATAGAGATAAACAATATCACTTCAATTGTTAATCTGAGAAGGAAAATGATATATATGAAACAGTTTTTTGGAATAGAATAGTCAAATCTTATTAATTTTTATTTTTTTATTTTTTGTGGGAGAAGATGATCGTAGATCAGAGTTGTCATCGGAGATCGAGTCTATTTAATTATCTTTTTATTTTTATATTTTTGTATTTATGAAAAATATAATATTATAAAAATATATTATGAAGTAATTTAAAAAATTAAATTATATGAGGGGGTTCAAAAGTAAGATACTGAAAGTGTTATTATTACATCATCATCATTAATTAATGATGTAATCATCCGATTAAAATCATCGACTTATTGGCTGTTTACGTTGACTGGCGAATTAACTGTTGATCGGGGTGTTTCCGCAAGTTTGACCTCCTTAGATAACTTATTCAGTTATGCTAAGGCTCTGTTCTCTTCGTCTTAAATGTAACTAAACCGAATCGATCTCGAATTGAAGCGAACATAATGGAACCGAATCAACTTAATCAATTATAGTATAAAAAGTTAAAACAACTAAGAATCGAATCGAATCGAACTAAACGAATCAAATCGAATCGAATCAAATTAATGAGTTTTCAGATGAAAAGAACAGATTCTAAGTCATCAGATGTTAGGAATATCGGTTTAGATTTTGATTAGTAAACCCTAAAGACTTATCTTAGTTCATAAAGCTAACTAGTACTCTTAGTTCACTTGAACATTGTAAAAGAGGAAGCTTACTGAGTATGTTGGTCTAGCAAATCTTATATAGGATGTTAGGTCTTAGATTGTCATTTTTATATCTTTGAAGAAGACCAAGAAGCAAGCATGCAGCAGAAGGAGCTAATTATTAAAGATCAAGAGACTGCACAAGATTGCTGAAGACAAAGGAGAATTGTCTCCTCAGAGACCTTGGATCAGATACCTTAAAGAAATCAAGTGTCTTTGGAAGACAAGCATTTCAATAGGTTTCTGATAGTCAATGCTCACTGAGTAAGAACATGCAAAGCCTCAGATAGCTTTCATTGTTCCATTGAGACTACATGACAAAAGATAGTACAGTGCATTTATTACGCAGACAGAGATGTCTGAGCAAAAGTGGTAATCTCTGTAAAGAGACAAAGCTCATTGTCGTACTATCTTCAGATATCAATAGTTTGAATTTCATTGTGCCCAATGGATACTATTCAAATGGCATGATTTTCAACTATAAATATCACAACTTAGAATGCTTGAAAACACACCTGAGACTAAACATCACTTGCGATATACTTTCAATCATACACGCCTTCTACCTACATAGTGTCTAGCTTTCTGTTGCGACTAAAGCTCTTAAATTCTAAGTAGCACAAAAGTTCTAAGTGTCCTGATCCTTAAACAAGAATTGCATATTGTGAATGGGTTGAATCGAAGGATAAAGTTGCGACTTATATGTGAGATTCATTCTCTTGAACAACATCAAGACTTGGGTCAGTAAAGATCAACTTACCATACATTGCGAAGTGTATTAAGTAAGATAGATTCTCTAGAGCTCTCTAAGATAACGGAATAAGTTATAAGAGCAAGCTCACCTGACAAACTACCATAACCAACACCACACAGGCGTTGAGCACAGGAAGTGCTTAGTTTGGAAACTAAGGAACAACTCAAAGGTTACTGAGTAGAGGAAGTACTTGGCTGAGAAAGCCGGGGAATAACTCAGGGGGAACACTTGGTTGGGAACCTAGTGTAAAAGGGATCAAGAGATTGGATTTTGTAAGGGGAACTCATTATCTTATCTTAGTGGATTCAAGTCCTGAGAAAGGGCGAGTGGATTAGTTGAGGGATGAACTTTACTAATTGCTTATTTATTTCTTGTTGAGTATTTACACCTTATAGCTTGTTGAGCACGTGCACTTATCACAAAATTCTTCCGCTTTCTGATTATAAGTATCAGATACCTTCACAGATATCTGAAAAACTGTTTTATCGACAAAAAGTTTGAAAAGACTAATCAACCCCCCCCCCCCCCGATGGTCGGTTTTATATCGTCTCATCTTGTCTTTTTTGCCGTCTTTTTGTTATCCTTAAGTATAGTTTTAGTTGTTTTTCCTCGAGTCTTTTTACTTGTTTTGTTCTCTTTGACTTTTGTAGGTATTTGGCTAAACCATGCTAATTGAAGGCAAAAAGGATGTGATTTACATACATCTAGAAGATATGGAGTGTCGATGCTTCGTATGGTTGCTAGAAGTGAAGCGGGGAAGCCAAAATGCCGAGATTTGAAGTTAAAAGGAGCAAAATCGAGCGAGAAGGACAAAAAGGGCAAAATCATCATTTGCCGGAGGAGTTAGCGAACGCCATTGTCAAGATTGGCATCCGCCAAAACAAAACAAGAAGTTTTGGCGGACGCCATGGATGGATCTTGGCGTCCGCCAACTTCCTTCCATGGCGGATGCCAAGTAGAAAGTTGGCAGACGGCAACTTTCTTTGTTTCTGCGGATTTTTTCCCGTTTCTTTCCTTTTCGATCTAGACTTCGGTTTTTTTCTCTATTCTATTAGATAGACAAAAACATAACTTTCATAATTATTCTATTGTCAAGAACTCATACTTTGCTCTCAAGCTAGACCTAGTTTTCAAGGCAATTACCCGTTTTGAGGTAATTGAACGGATTTTCATCTTGTAATCCGACGATTCATTGATTGGGAGCATAATCTACATACTTTCTTGCATTAATCGCTTCAGATTCTTCATGTTCTACCTAGGGTTTGTGACAATGAAGGGTAAAACTGTATCAATCGATCGATTTCTCGTATTTAGTATTAGATTATGTGTGTTAATCGTTTAATTGCTTATTTGATTATGTCTTCGCATAATATGAGTAGCTAAACACCCCGATTATGGGGTGGTGACTGATTCAATGCATGCTAGCTAGGGTTCATGATATTTGAAGTGCATTGGGTTTAGATTACTTGTGCTTTTTAGATTAAATTGCATATCCTGCTATTACGTTTGATGCGCAATCCGTCAATATCACTGTTAGATTAAGCATTTGATCCCTGGAAACCAAAACGTTTTTCATCTTGCTTCAATCTAACAGTTAGTTGCAAACGGTAAATAGTAGGATTAGCTTTATTGATCGAAGCTTAGTGAAATTGACGCCTTCACTAATGCTATTCATTTTTGAACTCAAGATTGTGACAACTTGCGTAATCTATACTGTGAATCGTATATATCCTGCTAGCTAGCTTGTTTCACGTTAGCACTCCATAATTCTCCTCATTCATATATCAGTCTCGTTAAGTGTCAATCATATCTAGTTTTGTCTGCCTAGTTGTTTACTGTTACGATAGTTAATCATCTCGCTGCCGAAGCAAACCAACTTTTACTGCTTTCCATATTGTTTCTATTTATTCGTAAACTCAAACTCAGCCTAGTTAAGTCCTTCGAGACCGACCTCGGGGTTAACTTCACTGCACTACAAGTTTTTGTAGTGTCGAGAATTAACTATTGGCTCTTAAACAAATATTAAAAGTTCAATTTTGACATATAACCCCCCCCCCCCCCCCGTCTTTTACTTTGTCGTTATCTGGACCAACAAGTGGTATCAGAGCGGGAGGTTCTTTAACCCTCTGCACTGAACCTAGATCCTAGATAAGTGCCTACTAACAACCCACCACCTACACTTGCTTTGTTTGTTTAGTGTGTTTGCTGCAGGATGTCTCTAAGCGATGCACCCACTCTCAAGCCAGAGAACTATGAGAAATGGAAGAACAACATGATGCTGCACTTGGAAGCTATCCAGCTATCAGTGATGAAATGATCGAAGTGATAAAGAATGGCCAAATTGTCATTCTACATGAGAAAAAAGTCACTGAATTATCTATTGGTCTAGACAAAGATATAACAGATGCTGCTGAATCTTTAACAACCAGAACATCATCAGGCGCAACACCAAAAAGAGCCATTGCTTATGAAGCAAAGCCCAAACATCTCTGGACATCTGAAGATTCCAAGAGAAACAGGCTGGATGGTCAAGCAAGAAACATTATTATACGTTCTACTCCAGATCACATACAGTGCAAACTGTGGGGTGCTAAAATGGCGAAAGAAGCCTGGTCACTGATTGAAGAAATCTGTGCCGGTACTGAGAAAACTAAGGAAAACAAGTTCGATGTTTTGAAGCTCAAATTCCAAAACTTCAAACAAGGTCCTACTGAGATACTTGTAGAACTTTATTTCAGGTTTACAACACTGATGAGTAAAATGGATGCACTTGGTGAAAGTGAGAGATACTCTAACTCTGTAAAGGTTAAGACTATCGTGAGAAGCTTAAATCAAAATTGGGAACATACTCAGTACTTCTATTTCAACCAAGGAATGCCTAACATCACAATAGTGGAGCTTTTCTCATACTTGGCAACTGTCAACTATGAGACAAAGCAAAGAGGACATATAACTGCTGAAACATCGCAGAATGTTGCTCTCTTAACTCAAGGTACTTCTGAAAAGAAGGATACCAAAGAGGTGTCTGAGGAAAATGCACTTGCTGTAAAGCATATGAGGAAATACGTCAGTTAGGAAATAGAAAGAACCAAAGAGAAGCTGAAAAAATATCTAGGTCCCAACTATCACCAGTACAAGAGTATGCAATTGACTAGCTCGCTGAACAAGCCTACTCAGCAGGCATCGAGTACTGAGGGAGCAGAAATCGAAAACGATATATGTTTCTATTGTCAGAAAACTTGTCACTTCAAAAGAAACTACCTAGCTTATAACAAGCTAAAGCCAGGTGACAAGAAAGATAGAAGAAATTTCAAGAGAGGTCAGAGAGCTATGCTCACTGAGGACTGAGGAAAGAAAAAAGATCCAAATCCAACTGAATGCTCTTGATCTTGACTCTGAGTCTGAGGATGAGGACTAAGATGATTCAAAACTTCCTTCACTAGAGTTGTGTGGCATCACTCATGAATTGGTTGACTTCGGTCAAAAGAAGGAAGAAATGTGTGGGGTTGCTGAGGAGGTCTATCCAGATTGCTCCAACATCAAATCATTCTTAATGGAAGATGAGGTAATCACCATTTCTAGATTTGTAAATTATGAGAGTGATGAGGAAGGAATCAAAGATCTAGAACACCACAGAAATGAGCTTCATCTTTATGAAAGAGAATTCATGGTTGTCCAAGCTAGAACCAAGATTCTCGAAGAAGAAAAGAAGTGTTCACAATTGCGAAAGCTATCTGAGACAAAGGATGTTGAGAATGCATTCCTAAAGGCACAGATAGTTGAGACAGGAAAGTTACATGAAAAATCAATGGATAAACATCAAAAGAAGAGTGAAGGTCTTCTTTCTGACAATGTTGAACTCAAAAAGAAAGAAATGTCCTTCCAATCCTATGCCAAAGCTTGTGACACTCTCACTGAAGTACACTCTTACTGAAGAGATGCCTCAGAGAAAGGAGGACTTGGGCTAGACACTCAAACAAATAGTTCTACCACTCTGAACAAGAGTGATGAAAGAATGACATTTGTTAGGGGTCAGCAAGGTGGTTCCCAAACAACCTATAGCATTGGTCAGAAAGTTAAGGTTGCTGACAAAGGAAAGGCGGTTGCGACCAAACCTTTGAGGGAAAAACAAATCCCAAAGAAATCTGATGGGAATGTTCGGAAAAAAGAACAACACACTGAAAAGTGTAATCACCCACAGTGCTACGTCTCTAAGAAAGGGAAGATTGCTGGAGCTGGCAAATTCTCTAATGTCACTTTTTCTGGAAAGAAAGATGACCCAGAGACTAGTAAGGCTACTGAGAGGAGATCTCGGTCGGCACCTCGTGCTTCAAATGGCATTGGCTACAAAGCCATCGGAAAATAACTTGATCATGAGTACAAATTAAAGCAAGAACGATGGATAAAAGCTAGGGTTGCTCACAGCAATCATTAGAAGTGGAAAAGAGAACAAGCCACAAGCAATCTGAATGCCAGGGCTAGAAGAAATCTGAATAGGAAAGCTTAGTTTGCTGGAAAGCAGACTC
This sequence comes from Plantago major, assembly GCA_026545765.1. Lineage (NCBI taxonomy): Eukaryota > Viridiplantae > Streptophyta > Magnoliopsida > Lamiales > Plantaginaceae > Plantago > Plantago major. The sequence continues at coordinate 61,471,743 of CM048844.1, read as the reverse complement.
AACAACCTGACAGGTATCTGAAAGCACCACGAGGAGCACCAAGGAACACACCAAGAAGGAAAATAGTTCTTGATAATAATGATACTAGTCATTTACCTAGAATTTCTCCTTATGTTCCTGCCAGACAAAAGCATGTCCCTGAGAAATTCATTCAAAAATGGATTCCCACTGGGAGTACTTTAGTCCAGATGGTTCCATTGTTGGAATGAGAACCTAACTCCATGTTTCCTATTTTGTGCAGAACACTCTAAAGAAGAATCCAACGTGGCATTTTGATAGTGGATGTGGGAAGCACATGATAGGAGACAAAGCAAATCTAGTTAACTACAGAGTATGCGATACAAGACCAGATATCAGATTTGCTAGAGAAGAAGTGAATTCAAGTATAGGATTTGGAGATCTACAATTGGGAGCCCTCACAATCACTGGAGTACTACATGTGAAGGGATTGAAATATAATCTTCTTAGCATGAGTCAATTCGCTGACAAAGGGTTCTCGGTGAAGATCTAATCAAATCTATACAAACTGATTAACAATGTGTCAAAGCAGGTAGTCTTGGTTGCTAGGCAGAAAGAAAGTCTTTATGTTGCTGACTGGGCATCTGCCACAACTAAAGAATGCCTCATGGTGAGTAAATCTGGCTACGCTGAAGAAAATTGGCTATGGCACAAAAGGATGAGTCACTTGAATTTCAAAACTCTGAATATGCTAGCCAAGAAAGAATCGGTTGTTGGATTACCTAAGATGGCATACCGAAAAGATGGTGTATATTCAGCTTGTCAATTAGGGAAACAAGCCAAAACACCTTTCAAGTCTAAAACTAGACATTCCAGTGTGCGGCTACTACAACTGTTACATATGGATCTCTTTGAGTCCTCAATAACCAGTTATGCAGGAAAGAAGTATGGTCTGGTTGTTGTAGATGTCTACTCAAGATTCACTTGGGTTGTTTTTCTCAAACAGAAATCTGACTCAAGGGTAAAGATACCAAGCCTGCTGAATAAGCTTGAAGTCATGAAAAATGACACGGTATATGTGATCAGAACAGACCATGGTCTGTGTTTGTGAACCAATACATAAAAGAGTTTTGTACTTGCAAAGGTATACAACATCAATTATCTTCAGTAAGGACACCACAACAAAATGGTGTTGCTGAAAGGAAGAATAGGACCCTAAAGAAGCAGCAAGAACAATGCTTGCTGACACTGAAATAAGTAAAATCTTTTGGGTTGAAGCTGTAAATATAGCATGCTACACTCAAAATAGATGTTTGGTCAACAAACACTATGATAAGACTCCTTATGAGTTATTGATTGGTAAACCCCCTAGTATCAAACATTTAAGGGTGTTTGCAGATGTTTTGTTCTTAACAATGGAAAAGAATATCTTAGAACATTTCAACCAAAGGCAGATGAAGGTGTATTTCTTGGGTATTCAATGAATAACAAAGCTTACAGAGTCTACAACAAAAGGACACAAAAGATTTAAGAATCTTTCCATGTAGTATTCTGTGAAGGAAACATGAAAGTATCCTTGAATGAAGAACTCTCAGATAGGTTCAAAGAACTTATGATCAAGGATTCTGAACAAGAATCTCAACCAGGAAATAATTATGTCATTCACTTAGAGGATGAGTCTGACGAAGAAAGGCAACCATTGCCAAGTAACAAACAGATGACTCTAAGACATGATGAAGAGTTTCCTATGAGAAATCCAGAAATGGATCAAGACAGTAAGAATCTACATCATGAAGAGGTAACTGAGCAGGAAGTTGCTGTGAATCCTGTCTCAGATACTCAGGACACTGAACAAGTGTTAGATATCCCAAGCAAATCACAAGTCCCAGATATCTCAGATACTGAACAAGTATCTTATCATGATCATAATGATACAGAAATGAATCAAAATGATAATGATCCTACTAGTTCTAAACCCATTATGAAATGGATAAGAGATCATCCTGCAAAGGATGCGATAGGTCCTTTAGGCCAAGGGGTAAGAATTAGGTGAGCAATTGCTGAAAATGCAAATTCTCTCTATGGATGTTTCATCTCAGACATTGAACCAAAGGCCATTGACGAAGCATTAAAAGACCAAGACTGGATCTTAGCATTACAAGAAGAGTTGGATCAATTTGAGATAAATAAAGTCTGGAAACTAGTTCCCTACATTGATGGAATATCTGTCATAGGAACTAAGTGGGTTTTCAGAAACAAGATGAAAGAATCTGGTGAAATAACCAGAAACAAAGCAAAGTTGGTTGACAAGGGATTCACCCAGACTGAAGAACTAGATTTTGATGAGTCATATGCTCCAGTTGCAATATTGGATGCAGTCAGACTATTTCTAGCCTTTGCAGCTCATAATGACTTTAAAGTTTACCAAATGGATGTCAAGAGTGCATTCCTAAATGTCAAGAGTGCATTCCTAAATGAATCTGGTGAAATAACCAGAAACAAAGCAAAGTTGGTTGACAAGGGATTCACCCAGACTGAAGAACTAGATTTTGATGAGTCATATGCTCCAGTTGCAATATTGGATGCAATCAGACTATTTCTAGCCTTTGCAGCTCATAATGACTTTAAAGTTTACCAAATGGATGTCAAGAGTGCATTCCTAAATGGTGAGCTTGCTGAGGAAGTCTATGTTGAGCAACCACCTGGTTTTGAAGTTTCCTCAGAAAGCAAGATGGTCTATAAGCTTCAGAAAGCTCTATATGGACTTAAACAAGCTACAAGACCATGTTATGACACTTTGGCCAAGTACTTGCTGGGAAGTGGATTCAAGAATGGAGAAGTTGACAAAACTCACTTTACATTGAACCATGATGGGAAACTACTTTTAGTACAAGTTTATGTTGATGACGTAATCTTTGGATCTAAGGACAAGCAACTTTGTGAAGACTTTGCTGAGCTCATGAAAAGTAAATTTGAGATGAGCATGATGGGAGAATTGAATTACTTCCTAGGGTTGCAAGTCAAGCAACTTGATGATGGAATATTCATTAGTCAAACAAAATATGCAAAATACATGCTCAATAAGTTTAATCTAAAGCCTTCTAAGAAGAATGCTAAGATGACCCATACTGAATCTGACAAGAGTGTTGAAGAACACAAGTACAGGAAATTAATTGGGTCTCTACTTTGCCTCACAGCAAGCGGACTAGATCTTCAATATGCAGTTGGTGTAGGTGCAAGATTTCAGACAAATCCAATGCAATCACACTATAACACTGCTATGAAGATTCTAAGGTATGTCAAAGGCACTGTAGAAGTTGGATTGTGGTATCCAAAAGAGAGTGGTTTGAGTTTAGTTAGCTATTAAGATGCTGACTATGCTGGATCAATGCTTGATAGGAAAAGTACCTCAGGAACATGTCATTTCCTTAGTACTAGACTAATATCATGGTTCAGGAAGATGCAAAACTCAATTGCCACATCAACCACGTAAGCAGAGTATATTGTTGTTGGGTGTTGTGCTTCACAAATCTTTTGGATACAACAATAACTCAGAGACTATGAGATCAATGAAGTGAAAACTCCCATTTTCTGTGACGACACAAGTGCTATTGCTTTAACTCAGAATCCTAAGTTCCATGCAAGAACTAAGCACATTGATGTTAGACACCACTTCATCAGAGATCATGTTGAAAAAGGCAATATTGAGATAATCAAGATTGGTATAGAAGACCAACTTGTAGATATCTTTACAAATCCTCTACAAGAAAGTAGATTCCTAAACTTGAGACATAGTATTGGGCTAATGGAATTACCAAGGTGCTAATTTGGTCACTGAGAAGGGAACTCAGTAAGCCAAAAAGAGAAGAGAAAGGCTTTCTGTAAAGAAAGGTACGTTTAAAAGAGAAAGAGATATATGAGATAGGTACTTAGATATCAAGGCTTTGAGTGAAATTGGTTATAGAGGTATCTGAAACGGGTATTCAGATATGTGAGGCCACTAAGTAAGGGGGAACACAAAAGAAGATAAGTCGGCAAACATTACTATCTGTCAGAAACTATCTCTTGTGTTTTGAAAAATTTCCATTTTTGTGATAATTCTCAAACATACTGGAAGCTTAATTTATAGGCTCAGAAACCAGTTTGTCTCCTAGTTACAGATTATTGAGAATTGAAAGAGACTCAGATAGCTATTAGCCAAATAACATTAATTGGGCACAATTACATGTGTTGATTGTGATCATTGCTAAGAAATAAATCTCAACCATTGTAAGATATGGCATTAGCAATTCAACAGATCAGATGCGTCCCAACTGCCCAGTAGCACAGTAACCCAGAACATGGCCCACTCGCATTTAATGCAAAACCGCTTTTTCACCCATGCCTTATGCAGACTGTGAGATATATAGATACAAAATTCATTTGTATCTATGTATTAGCATTGCTATATAAAGCAGTTTATGGCAAAAGAAATCACTTTCGCCTAAACTCACATTTTATCAAGCACCAAAATAGCAAAATTCTCTAACTTTCTCTGCAAATCGTCTGATTTTCTGCTATTTTTTTCTACAAAGAATTACTTCAACGAATTTGACTTTAATCTCTTCTACTCTCAACTTCACTACTTCTATATAAAGAGATGGCACCCAAGAGAGCTAGATCCCAGAAATCCCAAGGGTCCACTTCTAGAACTGCTGAGAAGAAAAAGCCTGCTTTGGTTGTGACCAATAGCAGATTGGTTGGTGATTTCAACTTCTCCATGTGGAACCCTAAATCGAAAGTACACTGGGGAGGAGTACTTGTTGATGATTACCTGCTTGGTGCTGCAAAGAACCAAGCAGATGTTAGAAGAGCACTTGACTTACTTGAAAAGGTAAAGATCAAGGATTTTTGCTCTACAAGACCCAGTGGTAAATCAACTAAAGATGAGTTGGAATTCTGCAATAATTCCAAGTTCATAAACACTACTGCTGCAGATGGCACTGAAGAAGTGCACATCAAAATAAAGGTCCAAGGTTTAGAGATAAATCTTAGTGTTGAGACCTTCAGCAATCTCTTTGGGTTACCCACCCAAGGTGATGAGTATGTGCCAGACACCTCTACTAAGAGTGCTGAAAACTTCTACTCTCTCTATATGAATCCTAACCCGGAGGACTCTCCAACAGATATTGACAACTCGATTGTTAGGAGAAAATATCTTGTTGAACCCTAGCATTTGGTAGCACTTATACTGCATAGGTGCTTTGACTCAAATCAGGGTGGAGCTGACCAGATCAGCATGGAGAGATGGGGAATGATGGCTTTCCTCAATACTATGGAGGATAGAGATGACCCCTTCAACTGGGGGAAGTACATCTATCTGAGGTTTGTTGACAAACTTCAAGGCTTTGAGCCTGTGGTAGATGATGACCTTGCTGAGCCCAAGCACACTATCTGCTTTGGTCTAAAAACCTACTACATTCTAGATAAGCTAGGCCTGCAACTCAGGGGCAAGACAGACATTGGCAATAGTGATCTCATATGCAAATATGACTCTGAGCTCAAGCACAAGAAGCTGGGAAGAGAGGCCAAGCAAAAGAGGCCAGTGGAAGAAGAGGTTTCTGAGGCAACTGTTATGCCAAAGAATAAATCAATGACTGGAGGCAAGAAGAAAGCAGCGGCCAAGAAGACCACCTTTGTGGTGGATACTGAAACATAGGTATCTGAACTTAGTGCCGTAGATAACACTGGAGGAGTTAAGATACAACTCCATAATGCTGCAGATACCTCTGCCCTTTTCCAGCAAGCACTCCATAGTGCTGAAGGTACCACTCTTGATGACAAGACGGTTGATGCGTCCCAGCCATTGTCTATTGAAGAAGCAGATGATTTATACTTTGACCCATTCTTCGAAATGAATGAGGTTGCTGATGAAGTCCCTACATCACAGGTTGCTGAGCAAGCAACCATGTCCAAAGGAAATACTCTCCCAAGGCCATCCACTTTCCAAGATATAAATGATGCCCCGATGAGTGATGTAGTTGTACTTGATGACACTGCCAATGCATCAGTATGAAACATGGCTGCTGATCTGGAAAGAACAATCTCTAATGTTCCTTCTCCATCAAGATCCAGATCACCACAACAACCACAAGCATCTCAGACATCTGCCGATCTAAGGCAAGATTATATGGTAGAAGTGATTGAAATTTGCCAAGGTGCTGATGGTGTTGTTGAAGTAAATCCTGTGATTGAGCAGGTTCCCCAACTCCCTAGGCAAAGACTGTGAAAGGCTTGAAATGCCAGAAACTTCAAACAGAGATGTTGTCAAGGGACAACAAGACCAACACATGGAATCAACACGAGTTCCAGAGACCAATCAGCCTGACATTGATCAGGTTACTAAGTGGTTTTACTCTTTACTTGTTAAAATTATATGTTATATGTTTTGTACCTTATTGATTTATCTTTGTTATAGGCTGAAAAAGGAACTAAGGAAGGAGAGGAAGCTGAAAAGCTTCCTTCACAAGAGGAAGGAGAGGAAGCTTTCCTTCACAATCTGAGAAGGAGGACTCTTTACCCTCCATCAACAAGAAATCTGAGCATGTTGTTGCAACACAGGTAACTCAGATATCTGACCAAGTTTTGACATTTAATCAAAACTCCATTGTCTTTCAGGCTCAAAATGAGGATACTTCACAGTAAACTACAAGGGTAGTTACATCTGATGAAGATCTCCTTCAGTTTTTCAAAGATCGTGCACTTCCAAATCACATCTCTGCCTTTAGACAATGGCAAAGATTGAGGCGCCGTTATCTGATGGCTCTTGCACAAGTTCTTGATGATCCTCAGATAAGGAAGAAAGCTGAACAACTTGAAAGCTACATTCATGCGTTGCTTCCTACTGAAAAGTATGACTTTGCAACCTTAATGAACTTAAAATTCAAGGATGTAGCAGCAGAACTCCTCATAGAAGACTTCCATAAAGTAGATAGAAATACAAGAGTCCGACTAGCTTCAAACCCCACTCTGCCGTAGAGAATTCCTTCAGCACCCACTGAACAAGAGGAAGTGGGAAGCAAACCGGTGATACTCAAAGAAGTGATAGATCTGCTATCTGATGAGGAAGAGACTGATGAGAACAACGTGGAAAAATCTAAGTCTCCTCCTCCTTCTTCTGAAAAGAAAGATGATCCCAAGAAGGAGGAGGATGATGATGATGATGATGATGCACCTTCGTCTGGTGCAGGAGGAGTTACTGGGAGAAATAATGCCTCAGTCGCTGAAAAGCCAACTAAGAAGAAAACAAGTCATAATTCTCCTCCTCCATCTCCTCAGAGATCTTCTAAGCCTTCTCCAACACAGCAACACGATGAAGAACAAGTTGGCCAAGTTGCTGATGACACCACTCAGAAACTTCAGGAAACTGAGCTAAGGGTGGCCCAACTTAAACAACTGTTGGAAGAACTTTTGCGCCTTGCGTTGGAAACCAAGGTTTCTGAGAAGGAAGCCAACCTCATAAAGGTTGAAGAGTTATCTCGCAAGGAGGAACCAGCCCTTGATGAGCATAAACAACTACTCCTTGATGCGCAGACACTTATTGAAGAAGTTGATACTGAAGAAGCTGTTGACATCAAGAAGAAGAATGCTGAAATAGCATCTGCCCCTTCTTCTTCTGGCAAAGGAAAGAAGCCTGTGTTAGAAATGGTTGTTGAACTAGGAGATGAAGACGCATGGGAAGAAGAAGAAGAAGAGCTAGAGGATGATGACCAACCTAAGTTTCATCTTAAGGATCCACAAACTATTGTGTCACATCTCAAGTGAAATAGTCTAGCTCCCACCACCTATAGCAAAGTTCCTAATTGTTGTAACCCAAACGATGATAAAAACAGATTCAATAGCAAAATAGATCGATAACGATCGGATAACTCGAATAAACAGCCAAAGTCAAATCACAATGTCTCAAACACAAAACCGAATTACAGAATAGTGAATAAACTGCAAAATCACGATCAGCTATCACGGCAACACCTGCAAATCATGTGGATGAAATCAGAATTGTACTTGGTGAGATAAGGAATTATTCGAAAAATGAGTAGAGGAATACCTCACACACACTCCCATGCCCTCCTTGTGTGTGTTGCCTCATGAGTCAGTTTTATACCGTCTCATTTGTTCTTTTTTACCGTCTTTTTGTTATCCTTAAGTATAGTTTCAGTAGTTTTCCTAGAGTATTTTTACATGTTTTGTAGATATTTGGCTAAACCGCGCTAATTGAAGGCAAAATGGTGTATTTTATATGCATCTACAAGATTTTGAGTTCCAATGCCTCGTATGGATGCTAGAAGTGGAGCGGGCAGGCCAAAATATCAAGAATCGGACTCAAAAGACGTCAAGGGGAAAAACGGCCACTCTAGAAGAACTGCCGACGCCAGTTCTTTACTGTTTGGTGGAACGCTAAATTGGCGACGCCAGTTTCCGTTTCGCCATTTTCTTCTGCGATTTCTTTTCCTAATTCCATTTTTTCTCCTTACGTTATATATTAGACATTTATTCTATTATGAAGAATAACACTTTGCCCTAGATCAAAACCTAGTTTATAGAAAAGCTCCATATTCATATTTTTAACATTGAGACATATCTTGGAGCTTGGTTTTATCCTTGATTGATTTATCGATATCGAATTCCTAATCACAGTGGTAATTCTCTATTGTTTATCTCTTTACAAATTCGTTCTTACTCTTGTTTGTCGAATTGTATGAGCTTGCATGCGATTATCATTATGTTTATGTTTATCATGAGCAATATCTCGAAGTCTTTAATATTTCAATCTCTCATGAGTAGCTAAACCACTCCGAACACGGTAATGATGTGACAGTGATTGCGTATTCACTTCTAGGGTTAGGATTCGTTCATATAGGTTCGTCTAGTTCAAATATCTTCGTAAAAACCTTTCAATCCAATAAGCTAGTTCAAAGATTCTCTAAAACGTTTTGGTTAAGGATTGTGGATTGACGACCCACGATTACTCTAGTTCAAAGATTTTCAAATAGTGTTTGGTCGAATTGGATTGAATGTTTTAAGTACACTGATCGTGTGACAAGTATTAACGATTTCCGTAGAGCGAATTAGCACCACTCGATCTAAATACTGTGTTCTCTTCTCTCTCATATCTAAATCAGTTATCTACTTTTCTATTTTCTAGTTATTAGTAGTTAACAACTCGAACAATTCAAACAGTTTACGCAAGTGACTATTTGCTTTCAATTGCTTGGTAGCTTAATTGTTTCCTTAGCGAATGACTCTTTGGTTCGCTTTGTTTAATCTACAACAACTGCTTGCTACTTGTTTCTAAGTATCAATTTGAGCACATCATTGCCAAATGGATATATTGTTGCAGAATGACAGAGTCGAAACCGTTAGGTGTGACATCACCTTCTAACCGCATTTTAACCGCAGCAGTAAAACGGCAAATAAGGACTAAATAGTAAATGGAAAGTCTTGCCAAACAGGAAAACAAAATAAAGGCAGGATATGGCATTTCCCTCCCCTACTTTGGTCTTGTCCTGAAGACCAAGTAAAATCAGGGAACTGAATGTTGATCACTTTGGCACGTTCTCTACCTACTTTGGATTTTCTCTATAAAGCCTTCGTGAATAAGTTTTACCCTCCCGAGAGAACGCATCACCTTCGTACTCAGATAATGCAGTTCTAGCAGATGGACGATGAGACCTTCTATGAAGCTCGCGAACGCTTCTTACAGTTGCTATCCCAATGCCCGCGCCACAGGATCGACGAGATGAATTTGTGCATCAGATTTTATGAGGGTCTGAATTGGGAGTGTCAGAACATGGTTGATATGACGTGCAAAAAATTCACTCCTGGAAGCATCTTCTGACGAATTAAATGGTGTTTTCGAGAGACTGGCAGCAGTGTCTCAAGTCAAGGGTGCGAGAAATAAATCTAGGAGAGCGGGATACCGAGCAGTTGAAGGGACTCCAGGGGCATGTACTACTAAGTGGGACAAGCAAAGCGGGCAGACTAGACAGCAGGGTAACTGGCAGGGTAACCAAGGTGGCAACAACTTCTATGAGAATGCGCCACGGGAGCAACCAGTTCTAGCTCAGCCAGTTCAGGTTCAGATTACGAAAGTGCCGGGAAGTCCTGATCAGGCAATCAGGGACCACATGGAGCGTTCCGAGAGGTTCTGGGCCAAAGCACATGAAAATCAGCGCAGAAATGATCAGCGGTTCAACAGCATTAAGCAGGCGCCGAAGCGGTTAGAGAAGATTGTGGGAGATCTGGTTGGTCGATTTCAGCAAAGAGAAGGGGGTAAGTTACCGGCGACCGTAGAAACCCACAGAGCTCTAGCTATTGAGGTGACATTCGATGAGCCAGTAAAGGTGAAGTCTGTCCTTGCTACCTGCACTTGCCAGCTCGAGAACACGATGGCCCAGGTTAAGACACCGGAGGTAGTTGAGGTGGTACCTACACAGGAACTTGAGAAGCCGGTAGAAGTGAGAGTCGAGGTACAGGAAAAGGTGGTAGCCACACCCAGTATTGCGACTCCAGTAGAGGAGGCGAGTGCAAAAATGGATGTCCTTGAGGTATGTCCCACCGCTAGGGTGATCCCGACAACAGATAAGAGCATCAGTGATGCCAATAGTTTCGATTTGGTGGTTGGGATAGGAAATTCTTCCGAGGTAACTGGCATCGTTGATACAGGAGCAACGGTTAATCTAATGACCTTTGTGACATATGAGGAGCTGGATTTGAAGGGTTTGGAACCCAGGAAATGCTTCGTCACGATGGACAATGGAACGAGAACTAGGTGCATGGGTGTGATTGAGGATGTTCCGGTTACACTGGATGGGGACACTTTTATGGCTGATTTCGTGGTGGTGGAGTCGACACGGGTTAAAGGAAAGGAGATGGAGAAGGATATGTTGCTGCTTGGGTGACCGTTCATCAAAACCACTCGCATGATTGTCAACCTCCACGCTCGTACCTGCACTATAGAGGTACATGGCAAGCAACGTGAGTTGCAAGCCACCACTACACCATACTCACCCCTGCAGGTTGACACCTTGAACTATATAGGGGCGCACACTGGACCCTTGTATATACACACTTATCTGAAGGGGAGAAAAGGAGCTGCAACAACTGGAAGAACCAAGAACTTCCAGAGTACCCGTTAGCCAACACGGAAGAGTCTTGTACATGACTGTAAAGGTACACCAGCAGGCAAGTCACTATAGCTCCCATTCTCTTTTCCTTTTCACTCTACGCTTGAGGACATGCTTGAGTTTAGGTTTGGGGAGGGGGAATGTGCTCTCTAGTGTCTTGTCTGCATTTTTCTCTGATTATCTGTGTCTTTAGAGTCTTTCGTCTTTACTTTAATGTATTCTATTCTATTGTGTGTTATGTGACCTTTCTCTGTTACAGTTTCTTTGTCAGTCGAGGTCTAGTTAATTTCCCATTAAGTACTTGCGTGGTGAGTCTGAGTCTTTGACCAAGTCGAACGTCTATTGTAGATGATAAATCCACCTGCTGCTTACGTTTTGTTTGATGATTAGGTGGAAGTAGGACAGTGTATTTTTAATCCTGCAAGGTCGTTTATCTTTTAAATAGCAAGTTTGTTTAGCTCCTTGGTCCAAAAAGCCTGTGAGAAGCCTGAGAGCCGATGAAAAATTTTTGTACCGGCAAATGTATTGTGTGATTTCCTGGGTTGTGCAAGTTTTTACATATTACTTGCGCCTTTTCATATTTATGTGTACTCAGTCTAGTTAGAGATGACGAATGACATGCTCTTCTTAAGCTCTTCCCCCTGTTCCAAGGAACAGGTTTGGGGAGAGAACTGTTATCTTGCGACTTATATGTGTTGTTTTGCGTTATTACTGAAAAGCTTGTTTACTGCTCCCTAAGGCTTTTTGATATTTGAATCTCGGGATGGATCTATGGTGTTCATTGATCACCGTTAGTCGTGTTAGGCGTGTTTCAAATACTACCTATATACCGGCGTCGTCTTAAAAAGCCATATGTCCGTGAGGGTTGATGGCATGTACACAAAACTGACAGCACAAAAGTGCGGACTTTCGGTAAAACAGACACCTGCAAAAAATTGAGATTAAAAGAGCTCAATGCGCCAAGCACTGAATATACAGTGAAGAATTTGATTGAGATTTCAATCGGTTGTTTTGAATTGAATATGGGGGAGCAGTTTCAGCTTTTGTTTTCTGAAAAATTGAGTCGCCTCTTAAGTCCCTTTCGATCTAATGAGACGAGTACAAAAGCATAAGATATTTTTGGCACCTTTGTGATGCACGTCACCTTCCCAGTTTATTTTTGAGCTTATACCCCATTTGGATACTTCCGAGAGAGTGAGAGATACACTGCATTCACCTGTGAGGGACTAGCGAGCTACACTTAAGTGGTAGTTGTCTTGGAAACGATTGTGTTTGATTTTCTTTACACTGTTTTGCCAAAGTCGGTTTGATGATAATTTTTTTTTTTTTTGCATCTCGTGGACTTACTTTTACAATGGTAGATTCGGTCACTTGGGGCTTTGACTCTTTGTTTGTTTTCGTGGTTTTTGTCTAGGTTTATTTGCTTGCACGAGGATGAGCAAAGGTTCGGTTTGGGGAGTTTGATGAGTCAGTTTTACACCGTCTCATTTGGTCTTTTTTACCGTCTTCTTGTTATCCTTAAGTATAGTTTTAGTAGTTTTCCTAGAGTATTTTTACTTGTTTTGTTCTTTGTGTGTTTTGTAGATATTTGGCTAAACCGTGCTAATTGAAGGCAAAATGGTGTATTTTATATGCATCTACAAGATTTGGAGTTCCAATGCCGCGTATGGATGCTAGAAGTGGAGCGGGAAGGCAAAAATATCAAGAATCGGAGTCAAAAGGCGTCAAGGGGCAGAACGGCCACTCGAGAAGAACTGGCGACGCCAGTTATCTAACTGACGTACGCCAGTTCTATACTGTTTGGTGGAATGCCAAACTAACGACGCCAGTCTTTCTTACTAGCGACGCAAGTTTCCGTTTCGCTGTTTTCTTCTGCGATTTCTTTTCCTAATTTCGTTTTTTCTCCTTACGTTATATATTAGACATTTATTAACACTTTGCCCTAGATCAAAGCCTAGTTTATAGAAAAGCTCCATATTCATATTTTTTACATTGAGACATATCTTGGAGCTTGGTTTTATCCATGATTTATTTATCGATATCGAATTCCTGATCACCGTGGTAATTCTCTATTGTTTATCTCTTTACAATTCGTTCTTATTCTTGTTTGTCGAATTGTATAAGCTTGCATGCGATTATCATTATGTTTATGTATATCATGAGCAATATCTTGAAGTCTGTCATCTTTCAATCTATCATGAGTAGCTAAACCACTCCGAACACGGTAGTGATGTGACGGTTATGGCGTATTCGCTTCTAGGGTTAGGATTCGTTCATATAGGTTCGTCTAGTTCAAATATCTTCGTAAAACCCTTTCAATCCAATAAGTTAGTTCAAAGATTCTCTAAAACGTTTTGGTTAAGGATTGTGGATTGACGACCCATGATTACTCTAGTTCAAAGATTTTCAAATAGCGTTTGGTAGAATTGGATTGAATGTTTTAAGTACACCGACCGTGGGACAAGTATGAACGATTTCCCTAGAGCGAATTAGCACCACTCGATCTAACGACTGTGTTCTCTTCTCTCTCATATCTAAATCAGTTATCTGCTTTTCTATTTTCTAGTTATTAGTAGTTAAAAACTCGAACAATTCAAACAGTTTACGCAAGTGACAATTTGCTTTCAATTGCTTGGTAGCTTAATTGTTTTCTTAGCGAACGACTCTGTGGTTTGCTTTGTTTGATCTACAACAACTGCTTGCTACTTGTTTCTAAGTATCAATTTGAGCACATCATTGCCAACTGGATATATTGTTGCAGAATGATAGAGTCGAAACCATTAGGTGTGACATCACCTTCTAACCGCATTTTAACCTCAGCAGTAAAACGACAAATACGGACTAAATAGTAAATGGAAAGTCTTGCTAAACAGTAAAACAAAATAAAGGCAGGATATGATATTGACCTCCCCTACTTTGGTCTTGTCCTCAAGACTAAGTAAAATCAGGGAACTGAATGTTTATCACTTTGGCACGTTCCCAGGTTGCATCACTTGGGAGTAAATTGTTCCATTGAACCAGGATCTCATCCTCTAGGCGGTTTCGGATTTTGATCTTCCTTGTATCTAGCACTGCCACAAGAAAGGTTTTAGGCATGCCGTAGTCATCTGTCTCTGGCAACTAGGAAGTGACAGAGTATTTAGTCTTGATTTTGCCCTTCAATAGGGACACATGGAACACATTGTGCATCCTAGTTTCAGAAGGTAACTCGAGCCTGTAATCTACTGGTCCAATCCTTTCTATGACTGGAAATGGTCCAAAACACTTCACAGACAGTTTTGTAGGCCTTTTCAGCAATGAATTATGTCCCTTGAATGGTTGAAGCTTGAGGAACACATGATCTCCCACCTTAAATTCCCTCTCAGTTTTGTTCTTATCTGCATAAAGTTTCATTCTGGTCTATGCTTGTAAAATGTTCTCTCTGAGTAACTCAACCATTTGCTGCCTATCCTGAATGAGAGTCTTGGCTGTAGTTTGAGCATCCTGCAGATAGGGACTCAGAGATAGTTGTGGAGGATCATAACCATAGAGTGCCTTGAATGGAGAGGTCTGGATAGTGGAATGGTAACTGGTGTTATACCACCATTCTGCTAATGGTAACCAAAAATTCCACTTTTTTGGGTGTTGATGAATCATACATCTCAAATAAGTCTCCACACACCTGTTAACTCTCTCAGTTTGGCCATCACTCTATGGATGATGTGTTGTACTCAAACACAGGTTGGTGCCTTGTAAATGGAAAAACTCCTTCCAAAAATCACTCTGGAAGGCTACATCCCTATCACTTACAATAGATTCAAGATTCCCATACAATTTGTGTATTTGAGCCAAATATATAGCAGCCAAGCTCTCAGCTGTATATGGGTGTGATAGACTGAGGAAATGGCCATATTTGGTTAGTCTATCAATAATGACCCAAATCATAGTTTTTCCTTCAGAGTTAGGCAAACTATCAATAAAATCCATGCTTATCTGAGACCAAGGGCAAGCTGGTACTGATAATGGTTGCCATAACCCTGGATAAGACACATGCTCATCCTTGCACTGTTTACAAATGTCACAGCTCAGTACATAATCTTGAAAATCATTCTCCATGCCTTTCAAATAAAACAAGCTTCTTCCCCTCAAGTATCTAGCATGAACCCCTGAATGAACCCCCCCCCCCCCCCCCCAGGCTGAATCATGGATGGCTCTCATAATCTGCACTCTAATGTCCTGAGATTTTCCCACCACAATTATGTTGTTATACCTAGGCACTCCCTCTACATAAATATATTCAGGTAATGTGGATGGGCTGAGCAACACCTGAGTAACTGTGTCTGAAATTTCAGTATCATTAGTGTAACTGCTAACCACTTTAGTGATCCAAGTTTGTTGTATCTTGCTGAGCATGGCACACATGCTATCAGGAGTTTCAGTCTCAAATTGTCTAGAAAGGGCATCAGCCACTACATTTGACTTGCCTGGCTTGTATTCAATAGTAAAATTATACCCCATGAGCTTCTATAACCATTTCTGTTGAAGAGCATTTGTAATTTTTTGCTCCTTCAGAAACTTGAGACTTATGTGATCATTTCTAATCACAAAAGTAGCTCCAATGAGATAGGTGGGCCATTTCCCAACTACAGTCATGATGGCCTTTAATTCCTTCTCATAAGTGGAGAGTGCTTGATTTCTTGGGCACAAAGCCTGACTGAAGTAAGCAATGGTTGCTTGCCCTGCATCAACATAGCTCCTATGCCAGACTGACAAGCATCAGTCTCAATGATGAAGGGTTCCTGGAAGTTAGGTAAAGCTAACATTGGTGCCTCAGATAGTTTGCATTTGAGCATGTTGAAAGCTTCATATGCCTTCTCTAACCACTTAAACTTGCCTTTCTTTGTCAATTCAGTGAGTGGTCTGGCAATGACACCATAACCCTCCACAAACCTTCTGTAATAACCAGTGAGACCTAAAAATGCTCTCAATGCCTTGAAGTTTGTGGATTGAGGCCATTCAACCATGGCTTGGATTTTACTATCATCAGTAGCTACTCCAGCTGCACTGATAATATATCCCAAATACTCAATGTGATCCAAACCAAATCCACATTTAGATTTCTTTGCATACAACTGGTGTTCCCTTAACACTGAGAGTACTTGCTGCAAGTGTAGGCAATGTGTCTCCATATCTAGGCTATAGATGAGTATATCATCAAAAAATACCAACACATGCCTTCTCAGATAATCTGCAAATATAGTATTCATCATCTTCTGAAATGTAGCTGGGGCATTAGTTAGCCCAAAAGGCATAACCCTAAATTCATATAGCCCATGATCTGTAATGAATGCAGACTTTACTCTATCCTCTTCTTTCAACCTGACTTGGAAATACCCCTGCCTTAAGTCCAATTTGGAGAATATAGTTGCACCATGCAGCTCAGATAAAAGGTCTTCAATGATAAGCATTGGAAATTTATCCTTAACTGTGATCTCATTCAATCTTCTATAGTCAATGCACATTCTCCAAGTATTATCCTTCTTCTTAACAATAATATAGGAGATGCAAAAGAACTTGAACTTTCAGTAATCAGCCCTTCAGCTAACATTTCCTTCACTAATCTCTCAATCTCATCCTTGAGAACATGGGAATATCTGTAAGCCTTCTGACAAATTGGTTTGCTACCTTCTTTTAACTCAATCTGATGTTCAATTTTTCTGACAGGAGGCAATCCACTAGGCTCCTGAAACACATCACTAAAGTCAGTGATTATACTTTCCAGAGGTGCAGGTATGGTAATGGTGACTGGATTTGCTTCTGTATGGAACAAGTGAGCCATAAAGGCTGGTGCTGATTTGTTGATTAACTTTTTGAAACTACCTCCTCTCATGAGTTTCAGAGAAGCATCACCACCTTCAGCTGCTATTTGAATCTTCTTCCCTCTCCTTGTGACATCTAATGCATTTTTCTTCAAGTGAAATCTCACTAGGTCATAGTTTCACATCCAATCATGACCCAAAATAACATCACATCCTCCAAAAGGAATAAATCTAAGATTAGCCTCATAAGTGTTTCCTTGTGTCACCCATTTGAACTTAATGTTTTTTTCCCTACTAATCAATCTACCCTCATTCACTACAGTTATGACCCATGGTGTAGTAGGCTCAAGTGAGATTTGTAGTTCTTGTGCAGTGGCAGCATTTAAGTAGCTATGAGTGCTCCCACTATCAATAAGGATAGTTATCACTACAACAAAAAAGAGATTTCCAGACACTGGAAAGTGTCCCAATATGTACCATATCGAGACTCTTTTGTATTTGGAGACACTTGCTTAAGTGTCTCCATAAGGGCCTCTAGATAAGGGGTCCCAATAGAATTCGAGACACTTTTTTAAGCGTCTCTATATCACGAGCTTTCAAGACACTTATATATGCCTTGTTACTGAATTTTGAGACACATATAAACGCCTCACACATGGTTTTAAATTTTTTATATACACTTATTTGATGCCTCTACATGAATATCACAACACTTATATGTGTCTCATAATTACTACATAGGGACACTCAAGAGGCATTTATTTAACAATATTGAGACGCTTTTTAAAAAAATATTAGATATATTGAATCACTTCTTGTGTCCCTAAATATATAAATAGATATATCGAGGCATTTAATAACACTATCGGTGGACAATATAGATTCTTCGCTTTAATAACAAACATTCAAGTCCAACATAAATACATAATACATCTAGGCTAAAAGATTAGAAATGAACAATATCAAATATTAATTTTATATTGTATTAAAAATTTCATAGCTAAACAATAAAAGTGTGGAGATGAACTTCTAAAAAGAATTTAGAATCCAGTAACCAAACTTTCCACATATTTAATAAACTTAGACCTTTGTAACTATATGTCTAACAACATGCTAGTAAGGTAATAAGTCATGGTATCTTCAACAATTCCTTAACCTCCTGTGCGCCAACAATTATCGTGTTTGGGTGGCGCGATCAAGGTGTTTCTGCATTCTCTCAGACATTCAAACCCACATTCCACAGTTCATTCACTACATTTCCAGCTAGTGAAAATCATCTCCCATGATTCTTCTTACTACAACTTGAGTTTCACTGACACGCTCTCTAACCATAAAACAATAGATCAGCCATTGTTTCTAATACTAGAGAAGTCATAATAATCGCACATCCAATTTTACCAATCAATTAATTTTTGGGTGGTAACACCGTTAGTCAAGTCATCATGGCCAAAGGTGGGATGTTGCAACTCCTTAAAAGGAATGGAGTTGCACATGAAATTGTGAACAATAATTCAGAATTTAAAGCTGTGTTGTATATTTTGCTTGCTGCTCCTCCATAATTGCAAATACTCTCCACTCCTAAACTTATTCCAAATACATGTCCTTGCTTTGTGCCAAACATTATATAAGAGTGTCGTAGCGTCCACCAACAGCAATAGAACCATCCTGCAAACAAGATAATTCACATACCATAAAAAATAACTTAA
Source organism: Plantago major (assembly GCA_026545765.1). Lineage (NCBI taxonomy): Eukaryota > Viridiplantae > Streptophyta > Magnoliopsida > Lamiales > Plantaginaceae > Plantago > Plantago major. The sequence continues at coordinate 61,453,116 of CM048844.1, read as the reverse complement.
ATCAAGATGAACCTGCATAAATCATTGTTTTGTTTGATGTTGTAATCAATCATTTAAACATAGGGCTTCAGTTTTGATGTCTGCAAGAACTCTTTTATCTGCAGTATTAACTTCGACTTTCCACCCTAATATATTGTACCAATTATATCATGCTCATGGAACTATCAAGTATGTATATTTCAACAGATTCTTCTAGGTCTTTTCAACCAATAGATATAGATATTTTTAGGTGGAAAACTCTAGACCAACTTCCGAACAATACTTCAGTATTGCACCAAATTACAAAGAATGAAAAAAATGAAACATGCATTGCAAAAAATTGAAACTAATATAACATCATCAAAACAAAAATAAGAGGTACTATATACACCACGGACCCACCAGAATTTACATAATGCAGATGGAGTTCCCAGCCTGACATTTATTTAGTTAGGGGAAGTTATATGATTAATACAGATGTGGAGAAAAGGAGGTAGTCCTAGTTTATAATGTAGGAGGAGATCAAATGATAAATGGTGCATAACGATATCCATGAGCGACATGTTTTGTCTCATATGTGTTGCAATACATTAAGATTTGCATGTTTAGAAAGTTCATATGGATTGACTGTGCCTCCTGGACTTCCAAACTTAAGAATATACGTTTGCTCTGTTACAAATACTACATGATTTTATATATAAAAAAAAAAAGAGTCTAAAACAGATCAATTACATCATAAAGTGGATATGACTATCGTCTGTCACTAGAAGAGCATAAATATAGCAATAGAATCGATATTGATTCGCTGCGTACAGCTACAAAAGCATAAAGTAAAAGGAAATGGATGCACTTACCATTTCTTTCTTTATCTTCTCAGACGTTTGCTTGTCTAACTTGTCAATACTTGAACAAATAGTTCTAAATTTAACTTGTGAAACACAACATATAGGCAACATCTCACGTAATTTCCTGTGCTTTCAAACAAGTTTAACAAGAATAACATATTAAACTATTCACAATGTGACCAGCTTCACTTAGGATGAGTCAAGAATCAGAATAAACATATAGTATGGAACATCTACATAATAGTAACGAGAAGACAACTAGCTACATATCATCATCTTTTCAGTGCAACAAGTAAAGGACTGCCAAAGAATAACAATACAACAGTATTGCAGATATCTGCCCAGACGCTTCATCCAAAATTTAAACAAATTTAGACGGTAAAGTATCTTTCAACGAAAATTTGCCAAAGAATAAATACAAATATACATCTCCACGCACGACATTATAACTATGACATCAAGAAAAATACCTCGCACTCCCATATATTTAGCTCATCCAATAACTGTATAATGTATATACGACATCAAAATCCAGTCACATTTCTTCAAATTGACCAGCAATATAAAAATCACATTGAAAAAATTCACAGTATCTTCCCTTCAATGAGTTGTCTAGCTACAAAATCCAGTCACATTTTTTCAAATTGACTAGCTACATATTGTGGATCCTCCAAATGAGTAGCAGCACTAACAAGACTACAAAAAGGTAAACTTATTAAGTAGGACACCAGAACGCCTCATCAAGTGAAGTAATTTGGCTGCTTCCACCTTTTCCCTTCCTGATTAAGAACACTGAAAATTGAACTCCAAGCTACTATATCAGGATCATTAATCAGACATGGATAGTTTACCAAACTATGTTACTTTACCAGACACTCTAAAAATCAACCTTTTGTATTTTTGGAAAAATTAAAGGATTTCATTAACAAGGTATAAGCAGCACAAGTAATGCTCTTAGTCACTCAACACTACAATTTCCAGTGGTCCGTCTACAAAAGCAAAGCAGTTAACCAAATCTCACAAATAACACATGGACCTTATCATAATACACAAGCTCTTGAATGCCCATAACACATCCAAACTCTCCACCGCAGAGTCACGAACTTACAAAGCAGAAACTCCGCAACACAGCAACCAGACTTGTTTAGTTTACCAGTGATTAAAATGATGACACAACTGAAATCAACAGAAATAAAGCAACCAATTCACAACAAATGAAGATGTGAAGTAAAACCAGTTAAGTCATAGCTAATTCACAACAAATCCCAGCAAATTGAGAAAACTAAGCTCAGTCACTATGGTTAACTAACATTTTTAACTGACCCAATTCACATCAAATCGAACTAAAATATAAGGAAATCGATACTTACACAACTTGTTTCTCCTGGCTGATTGAGAAGCCGTGAAGTAGAAAATGGCGAAATGCCCAGCTGATTTGATTGAGAAAAGAAAGCACGAGAAAAATTAGGGATTTGGAGGCTGTGGAAAATGTAAGACGGGGATGTTATACCAAACCCGTACCAAGCAATATATCGTCGTTGTGTTGCTCCCGTAAGAGAAGATGAAGAGGAGGAGGAGATCGACTTGTGATGGAGTGAGATCGGCTGTGAAATTCTGATCGATGTGTGAGAAGATTGGTAAAGAATGATATTGGGTTTAGGTTTAGTGTTTTACTTACTTCCGAGTAGAATGAAACGCGGGAATTATTACGCTGAGGAATTTTCAGAGTTAGAAGTGTCTCGATTTGATCAAATTCAATCAAATTTAGCCCAAGTGTCTCCAAATTATTATTATTATAGGAACGTTTACTATTAAGTGACTCAAAGTAAGTGTCTCTATATATACTTTTTGTTGTAGTGTATCTTATGTTTATTAAGTGTACCAGAAATTCTCATGGAGTTTCTTGGTCTACCACCATGGAGGGTATGCAGGTTTATTTCTCCATCAGCTGGTAGTTCCACTTCTTCTTCCATTACCACAGGTGTTGTCTCTTCTTGCAATTCCTCATATTCATCCACCACTATCTGAAATAACTTGGAACATTTTTGTCCTGGTGTATACTTCTCATTACAGGTAAAGCACAATCCCTTCTCCTTCCTAGCATTATATTCATCCCTGGGCAACCTCTTAACTATTGCTACCCCACTATCCTTCCCAACCCAAGTATTCTGAGTAACTGACTTCACACTTGGCACACTAGCAGGTCTCTTACTATGGTATTGAGAACTAGGCAGTGGTTTAGTTCCCAGCTTCCCTTTCCTTCCCCATATCTCAAGTGTACTTTCCTTCCCCATAAAAGAGGAAAATCACTAAGTATGTTAGTCTAGCAAATCTTGTATAGGATGTTAGATATCTGAATGTAATTTTTTTTATATATTTGAAAAAGACCAAGAAGAAGGCATCCACAGAAGAGTTCAACATTTTTTGAAGTTTTGAAGACTGCACAAGATTGCTGAAGACGAAGGTTATCAGATACCTATGTCCAGATATCTTTGAGTGTTTCTCAATAAACAAGTGTTTCTCAATAAACAATTTTTGCAAAAGACATTTGAGAACACAAGGTTTCTGAACAAGGAAAAGTGCCCACAGATATCTACACTCAGATATCCTGGATAAAACTATGTTTCTGCAAAACAATGTTTCAACAGGTATCTGGAGATGTGAAGGTTTCTGGAAAAGGACATGCAATGCTTCAGAAAGCGTGCATAGTTCCGTTGGCACTACAGGACAAAAATAGTACAATGCAATAAATGCGCAGATAGAGACATCTGAACTAAAGAGGAAATCTCTGAAAAGAGACAACGTCTTCTGCAGTACTATTTACATATATCAATAGTTTGAATTTCATTAAGCCCAACGGATACTATTCAAACGGCATGATTTTCAACTATAAATATCAACACTTAGAATGATTGAACATACACACACTGAACATGCCAAGAACTTACATCGACGAACTCATTCAAGCATACAAGCCTTCAGCCTACTTACTCTTTAGCTTACAGTTGCGACTAAGCTCTTGAATTCTAAGTAGCACGAAACTTCTAAGTCTCCTGATCCTTAACAAGCATTGCTATCTGTGAAGGAGTTGAATCAAAAGATCAAGTATCCAAGTTTCATTCTCCAGAACATTTAACATAGACTTGGGTCAGTAAAGAACATATCACCACACATTGTGAAGTGTGTTAAGTGATTCTTGTTCTATCCAGTATTCTTACATAACTGAGAAAGTTATAAAGACTACTCACCTTACAAACTACCTTAACCAACACCTTAAACGGCGTGGAGTACAGGAAGTACTTAGTTTGGGAAACTAAGGAATAACTCCAATGTTTCTGAGCAAAGGAAGTACTTAGTTTAGGAAACTAAGGATAGCTCAAAGGTTTCTGAGTATAGGAAGTACTTGGCTGAGAAACCCGGGGAATAACTCGGGGGGGACACTTGGTTGGGAACCTAGTGTATTTAGGAATCGAGAGAAGATATTTGTAAGGTGAACTCAATTATCTGTCTTAGTGGATTCTAGGTCTGAGAAAGGCCGAAGTGGATTAGTTGAAGGATTACGCCACCTTCAGATACCACTATAAAGATCAGTGTTACTTTCTGCAATTTATTACTTGCTTTATTTACCTTGCTGAGTATTTACACATCTCTTGCTGAGCACGTGCACTTCTCATAGAAAAGTCTTCCGCTCTCTGAAATTAAGTATCAGATATCTTCACAGATATCTGAGAAATTGTGTTTATCGACAAAAGTTGTAAAAGACTATTCACCCCCCCCCCCCCTCCCCTCTAATCTTTTCCCTTTGCCGTTATCTGGACCAACAAGTGGTATCAGAGCAGGAGGTTCCCAAGCCTTCTGCACTGAACCTAGATCCCAGATAAGAGCCCACTAACTGTTTTTCACCTACACTTGATTTGTCTGTTTAGTGTGTTTGCTGCAGGATGTCTTTAAGTGACGCTGCAATTCTCAAGCCAGAGAATTATGAGAAATGGAAGAACAACATGATGCTCCACCTAGAAGCCATCAGTGACGAAATGATCGAAGTAATAAAGAATGGCCCCATAGTCATTCAACAACTCAAGTAGGTCATGGAGGTTTCTAATGGTAGAGACAGAGTTCCCACTGATGAAGAACCAAGTGGTGGTTCCTCACAAACAGGTGCTTCAACCAGTGGAAGACCTACTGGTCAAATTGTTTATGAGCCAAAGCCCAGAGATCTCTGGACAACGGAAGATGCCAAGAGAAATCGACTAGATGGTCATGCTCGCAACATCATCATACGTTCCACTCCAGAGCACATACAGTGTAAACTGTGGGGTGCAAAAACGGCGAAAGTGGCCTGGCAACTGATTGATGAAATTTGTGCTGGCACTGAGAAAACAAAGGAAAATAAGTTCGAAGTTTGAAGCTTAAATTCCAAATCTTTAAACAAGGTCCCACTGAGACTCTTGAAGAACTAGATTTCCGATTTACAACACTGATGAGTGAAATGGCTGCACTTGGTGAAAGTGAGAAATACTCTAACTCTGAAAAGGTTAAGACTATCCTGAGAAGCTTGAATCAAAACTGGGAACACACTCAGTATTTTTATTTCAACCAAGAAATGCCAAATATCACTCCAGTACAACTTTTATCCCACTTAGCTACTGTCAACTATGAAACTACTCAGAGATAACAAACAATTGCTGAGAAAGTTCACAATGTTGCTTTAGTAACACAACGTACTTCTTAAAAGAAGGATACCAAGGAAATGACTGAGGAAGATGCACTTGTTGTAAAGCAAATGAGAAAATATGTCAGTCGGGAGATTGAGAGAAGAAAAGCCAAAGAGAAGCTGAAAAAGCATCTAGTCTCAAACTATCACCAGTACAAGAATATGCAGCTGTCAAGCTCGCTGAACAAACCGGCTCAGAAAGCATCTAGTACTGAAGAAGCAGAAACCGAAAACGATATCTATTTCTATTGTCAGAAACCTGGTCATTTTAAAAGAGACTGTCTTGTTTTCAATAAGCTAAAGACTGGTGACAAGAAAGATAGAAGAAACTTCAAGAGAGGTCAGAGAGCTTTGCTCACTGAAGAGAGGAAAAAGATTCAAATCCAACTGGATGCTCTCGATATTGAGTCAGAATCTGAGGAAGAAGACTCAGATGACTCCAAACTACCTTCTCCAGAATTATGTGGCATCACTCCTGAACTAGTTGACTTTGGTCAAAAGAAAAGGAAATTATGTGGGGTTGCTGAGGAGATCTATCCAGATTGCTCCAACATTGAGCCTTGCCTAATGGCTGATGAGGTAACCAACATTTCTCAATTCATAAATTATGAGAGTGATGAGGAAGAAAGTAGAGATTTAGAATATTTCAGAAGAGAACTTGATCTCTACAAAAGAGAATTTCAAATGATCCAAGCTAGAGCCGACATTCTAGAAGATGAAACGAATTCTCTTGAGAAGGAAAATTCACAATTACTCAAAGTATCTGAGAGAAAGGATGCTGAAAATGCATTTCTCAAAGCACAGATATCTGAAACGGAGAAGTTACACAGAAAGGCAATGGATATACTCCAAAAGGAAAATAAAGATCTTGTTTCTGAAAATGAGGAACTCAAGAAGAAAGAATTATCTTTTCAATCCTATGCCAAAGCTAGTGACACTCTTACTGAAGGGCAGTCTTATTTAAGAGACCCTTCAGAAAAGGGAGGACTTGGGCTGGACACACAAACAAATAGCTCTACTACTCTGAATAAGAGTGACGAAAGAATAACGTTTGTTAGTGCTCAGCAAAATGGTTCTCAAATAACCTAAAGCATTGGTCAGAAAGCTAAGATTGTTGACAAAGGAAAGGTAGTCACGATCAAACCTTTGTGGGAAAAACAAGTACAAAAGAAAACTGTTGGAAATATTTCTGTAAAGAAACATAACACTGAAAAGTGTGTAATCACCCACAGTGCTATGTCTCTCAGAAAGGAAAAACTGCAGGAGCAGGCAAATTTTCCAACATCACGTTTTCTGGAAAGAAAGACGTCCAGAGACTAGCAAAGCTGCTGAGAAAAGAACTCAGACAGCACCAGGTGCTCGAAATGGTATTGGCTATAAGGCCATCGGGAAACAACTTGCTCATGAGTATAAACAAGAGCAAGAACGATGGATGAAAGCCAGGATTGCGCATAGCAATCATCAGAAGTGGAAGAAAGAACATGTTACGACCACTCTGAATGCCAGGGCTAGAAGAAATCTGGCAAGGAAAGCTAAGTTTGCTTAAAAGCAGACTCAACAATCTGACAGGTATCTGAAAGCACCACGAGGAGCACCAAGGAACACACCAAGATGAAAAATAGCTTTAAAGGATAATGACACTAATCATTTAATTCTTCCTTATGTTCCAACAAGACAAAAGAATACACCAATGAAGTTCATTCAGAAATGGATTCCTACAGGGAGATTCTTTAGTCCAGAGGGTTCCATTATTGGAATGAGAGCCTAACTCCATATTTCCTGTCTTATGCAGAACACTCTGAGGAAGAACCCGAAGTGGCATTTTGATAGTGGATGTGGGAAGCACATGACAGGAGACAAAGCAAATCTGATTAACTACAGAAAATGGGATAAAGGACCAATTATTAGATTTGCTGGAGGAGATGAAAATCCAACCATAGATTTTGGCAATCTGAAGTTTGGAGCTCTTACAATCTCTGAATACTACATGTAAAGGGATTGAAATATAATCTCCTAAGCATGAGTCAATTGGTAGACAAAGGGTACACTGTCAAGATCAAGTCAAAACTATGCAAAGTAATTGACAATGTGTCAAAGCAGACAGTCTTGGTTGCTAGGCGAAAAGGAAATCTTTATGTTGCTGACTGGGCATCTGCCACAACTGAAGAATGTCTCATGGTGAATCAATCTAGCCACACTGAAGAAAACTGGCTATGGCATAAAAGAATGAGTCACTTGAACTTCAAAACTTTGAATAAGCTAGCCAAGAAAGAATTGGTGGTTGGTTTACCCAAAATGGTATATAGAAAAGATGGTATTTGCTCAGCTTGCCAAATGGGAAAACAATCCAAAATATCTTTCAAGTCTAAAACTAGACACTCCAGTGAAAGGCCACTGCAAACATGGATCTTTTTTAATCCTCTGTAACTAGCTATGCAGGAAAGAACTATGGTCTGGTTGTTGTTGATGATTACTCAAGATTCACTTGGGTTGTATTTCTCAAACATAAATCTGATGCAAGGGTTGAGATACCCAACTTGCTGAATAAGCTTGAAGTAATGAAAAATGACAAGGTATCTGTAATCAGAACAGACCATGGTACTGAGTTTGTGAACTAGTACATAAAAGAATTTTGTACTTGCAAAGGTATACAACATCAACTATCTTCAGTAAGGACACCACAACAAAATGGTGTTGCTGAAAGGAAGAATAGGACCCTAAAAGAAGCAGCAAGAACAATGCTTGGCGACCTTTGAAATAAGTGAAATCTATTGGGTTGAAGTATTAACACGACAAAGATGCTACACTCAAAATAGATGTTTGATTAACAAACACCATGACAAAACTCCTTATGAACTTTTGATTGGTAGACCCCCTAATATCAAACATCTAAGGGTGTTTGGTTGCAGATGTTTTGGTCTTAACAATGGAAAAGAATACTTGAGAACATTTCAACCAAAAGAAGATGATGGAATATTTCTTGGTTATTCTCTAAATAGCAAAGCCTACAGAATCTACAACAAAAGAACGCAAAAGATTGAAGAATCTGTTCATGTTGTCTTCTACGAAGGAAACAAGAAAGTACTCCTGAATGAAGAACTCTCAGATAGGTTCAAAGAACTAATGATTAAAGATTCTGAAGAAGAATCCTCAAAAGAAAATAAATCGATCATTCACTTAGAGGATGAATCTGACGATGAAAAGCAACTATTGCTTAGTAACAACCAGATGACTCTAAGACATGATGAAGAATTTCCTATGAGAATTCCAGAAATGGAACAAGTTACTGAGAACCTTCATCATGAAGAGGTTTCTGAGAATGAGAATGCTGAAAATCAAATTCCAGATATCTCTAACACTGAAAAAGTGTCAGATATCCATGGCATTTCCCATGTGCCATATATCTCAGATACTGCACAAGTATCCTATCAAGATCATATTGATTCACATTCAGATCAAAATGATATTGATCCTACTAGTTCAAAACCCATTATGAAATGGATAAGAAATCATCCTGCCAAGGATGTGATCGGTCCTTTAGACCAAGGAGTTAGAACTAGGAGAGCAATTGCTGACTCTCTTTATGGATGTTTCATCTCAAATATTGAACCTAAAACTATAGAAGAAGCATTGAAGGATCAAGATTGTATCTATTCAATGCAAGAAGAGTTGGAACAATTTGAGAGAAACTGGTTCCATTTGTTGATGGAATATCTGTAATTGGAACCAAGTGGGTTTTCCGAAATAAAATGAATGAGTCTGGTGAAATAACCAGAAACAAAGCAAGGTTGGTTGCCAAGGGATTCACCCAGACAGAAGGACTAGATTTTGACGAGTCATATGCTCCAGTTGCAAGATTGGACGCAATTAGACTATTTCTAGCCGTTGCAGCTCATAATGACTTTAAAATTTATCAGATGGATGTTAAAAGTGCATTCCTAAACGGTGAACTTGCTGAAGAAGTCTATGTTGAACAACCACCAGGCTTTGAGGTTTCCACAGAAAGTAGAATGGTTTATAAGCTTCAGAAAGCTCTGTATGGACTGAAACAGGCTCCGAGAGCATGGTATGATACTTTAGCCAAATACTTGCTGGAAGGTGGCTTCAAGAAAGGAGATGTTGATAAAACACTCTTACTTTGAACCATGAAGGGAAACTACTTTTAGTTCAAGTATATGTTGATGACATTATATTTGGATCTAAAGACAAGCAACTTTGTGAAGACTTTGCTGAGCTCATGAAAAGTAAATTTGAGATGAGCATGATGGGAGAATTAAACTACTTCCTAGGATTGCAAGTCAAGCAACTTAATGATGGAATATTCATTAGTCAAACAAAGTATGCAAACGATATGCTCAACAAGTTTAATCTAAAGCCTTCTGAAAACAATGCTAAGATACCTATGAGCATTGGAACCAAAATGACCTATACTGAATCTGACAAGAGTGTTGAAGAACACAAGTATAGGAAATTGATTGGGTCTCTATTGTACCTCACTGCAAGTAGACCTGATATTCAATATGCAGTTGGAGTTTGTGCTAGATTTCAGACAAATCCAATGCAATCACACTACAACATTGCTATGGAAATATTAAGGTATGTAAAGGGTACTGTAGAAGTTGGATTGTGGTATCCAAAAGACAATGGATTGAGTTTAGTTGGCTATTCTGATGCTGACTATGTTGGATCATTGCTTGATAGAAAAAGCACCTCCGGAACTTGTCAATTTCTTGGTGCCAGATTAATATCATGGTTCAGCAAGAAACAAAACTTAATTGCCACATCCACCACAAAGGCTGAATATATTGCTGCTGGGTGTTGTGCTTCACAGATATTGTGGATACAACAACAACTCAGAGATTATGAGATCAATGAAGAGAAAACACCGATTTTCTGTGATAACACAAGTGCTATTGCCATAACTCAGAATCCTAAGTTTCATGCAACAATAAAGCACATTGATGTTAGACACCACTTCATTAGAGACCATGTTAAAAAAAGGCAATATAGAGATACTCAAGATTGGTACTGAAGACCAACTTGCAGATATCTTTAAAAAGCCTTTACAAGAAAGCAGGTTCTTAACCTTGAGACATAGTCTTGGGTTAATGGAGCTACCAAAGGAACTGAAAAGTTCTAATCTCTGAGATAGGAACTCAGTATGATTGAGAAAGGAAAAAGAAGAGACAAGATATCTGGAACAGGAATCCAGAATATCAAAGACAAAAGGTGAAACACATAGCAAAAAGATATCTGAGACGGGTACTCAGATATCAAAGGTTAAAGGGTAAAATGGCTATTTGAAGATTTCTGAGACAGGTACTCAGATATCTAGATCACTTAGTGAGAGGAACACAAAAGAGAAATGTGGTACAACTATATTCAATCAACTACATCTCTGGTGTTTTGTATCCTTCCATTTTTATGTGAAGTTACACACAGTCTCTGAACTGACTACATAAGTCCAAAGACTGTTCCCTAGTCATAGAAAAGAGATGTGATTCAGAAAGCCTCACACCAAATTTCATTAATTGGGCACAATTACAATTACTGATTGTGATCATTGCTGAAGAAGCAATCGTGACCCTTGATGAAATGGGCTTTTGATCTTGACAGACGAGATCAATTCTCAGTAAAATAGTGGACTGTAAAAACACATACGTGGCCCACTAAGCATTTAATGCAAAACGAATTTTACCCACGCCTATCTGCATTTGCACAGATACAGATGTACAAAATCAATTTGTATGTATATGTTTGTTGAAGAGTAAGATGCTATGTATATAGGGTTTTGGCAAAAGAAATCACTTTCGCCTAATCCAACATTCGCACTTAAACAGAAATAGCAAAAACCTTTCAAAGTTTTCTGCAAATCTCTGTTCTTCGCTTAGTTATTCTGCAAAGAATCACTAAACTCACACCTCAATCTCTTTCTGATTTTCGAAGACTTTCACTATTTAAAGAGATGGCTCCAAAACGTGCTTCTAACCAGAAATCCCAAGCTACTACCTCTGGTACTGCTGAAAAGCATGCACCAGTGTCGGTTATAACAAACAAACGGTTGACTGGAGAATTCAATCCTGATCATTGGACTTCAAATCACAGGATGATTTGGGGTGGTTCCATGATTGAGGAATACCTTGTAGCTGCAATAGAAAACCAGGCTGACAGAAAGTTGGTACTTGATATGCTTGAAAAGGCACAACAAATCAAGGGCTTTCTATCTGCTCTTCCCAGTGGAGTCTCTTCACCGGATGTCCTGGAGTTTTACAACAACTCCACGATTATTTCCAATGTTTCTGAAGGCACTGAGACAGTGTCTATCAAGATTAAAGTCCAAGGACAGGAAATCCTATTGGACGAAACAGCTTTCTGTGAGCTGTTTGAACTTCAAAATCTTGGAAAGAATTTTGAAATTGACACCAAGGATGAAGATCTACTTGAGGGTGTCAAAAAGCTCTACAGTTTTTGTGTGTGATCTTGACAAGCTAAACAAACCCATCGACTTCAAACTTGCTGACATCAGAACCAGACAACTGTTGGTTCACTGGGATGTGTTGGCATGTATCCTTCACAGATGCTTTGATGGTCTACAAGGAGGAGTTGACCAGATAAGCCAAGAACGCTGGATGATGATGTTCTTGTTGAATCAACAAAACAAAAGGCTGGAAAACACTTTTAATTGGGGGAAGTACGCCTTCATGAACTTTGTGAAGAAAATACAAGGCTTTGAGCCTAAAATCGTTAAGGGCCTTGGTGAGCCAAAAGCCACAGTAAGCTATGGACTGAAGATTTACTACTTACTAGAGTGCCTTGGCATTGAGCTCAGAGAGACGGCAGACATTGCCAATAGTAACCTACTCTACAAATATGAGTATACAAACATGATGAAAAAGGTTACTGCATCTCAGAAAGGTTCCAAGAAACGAAAGACTGATGAGGTATCTGAGGGTTCTGTTGCGATCAAAAAGCCCAGAACTTCACGAAAGAAGTCTGGTGGCAAATCAGTAGACATATCCATTGTGGATGCCGACTCTCAGATATCCGTTGCCACTACTGATGAACTCATAAATGAAGATGAACTCATCAATACTGCTAAGACCACAGCTGATGAACTCATCAATGCTGCATAGTGCCTTGCTGTTGAATTTATCAATGCTGATAAAAGCAGTGAGAAACTTCAAACTCTCTCTGCAGAAGCAGCAGGGATTGTTGATAATTCAGTCCCAGATTTCGATAAGGAATCTGAAGATGAGGGGGAAGCAATAATCCCCAAGGTTGCTGAAAGAGCAACTAGTTCAAAGGTTGCTGAAGAAGCAACTGTGTCCACGGTCACTAGACAAAAGACACCATCAGAGCAAGTAACACTTCAGCATATTGAAGATGCTCTGATGAGTGGCAACTTAGTGTTGGAGGATACTGCAATTGCCTCAACACTTAAAAGTCTGTCTCAAGCTGATCTGGATAGGCCCCATACAACATCAGCTTCTTCATCCAGATCAGAATCACCACACCAACCACAACAACCAATAGTGGATGCTGTTGCAATGATACTTGAGTTACAGCATGAGATACTAGCATCTTTCCTTGCTGAAGAAAATCCTGTAAAAGAACAGGTTCCCCAACTCAATGAGAGGGATCAAACTGAGCCATCTGCTCAGAATGATCAACCAGGGGAGGCAACTGAGTTGCACACTCAGGAAAGGTCTGAAGTACCTGAAACTTCAAACAAAGAAGCTGAAATGGAACAACAAGACCAAAGCATAGAAGGGTCACAAGTTCCTGAGACCAATCAGCCTGAGACTGCTCAGGTAGCTGAATGGTTTAACTATCAACTTGTGAAATTTTTTGTTACTTGTAAAAAATTTCTTTGTTACAGGCTGAATTAGAAACACAACATCAAGAGGAAGCTGAAAATTTTGCCTCAGAATCTGAGAAGGAGGCTTCCATAGCCTCACCACTTAAGGAACAGGAGCCTGTCTCACAAGTAGAAGAAAGTTCCTTAAGATATAACATCTCAGATATGTGCTTTATACACTTGAATAATACTAAAGTGTTTGTTTCTCCTAGGCTCGAACTAAGAAGAAAAATGGAGAGACTGAAATGTCTATCTCTTCAGAGAAGAATCCAGAGACTTCCAAGGTCTCTGAGAAACAAGTATCTGAACCTTCTGCAGAGAAGGTATTTCATTCAGATACCTATAATCTTCAAAGACAAATCTCTGATCATTTTTCTCAAACTAACACTATCTACTTACAGGTTCAAAAAGAAGTAGAAGTTGATGGGAATTGCCCACTCAATTCCCGCAACCAATGGAAATTGATGAGGCATCAAAGCTTTCATCACAAGAAAAACATCCAGAAAAACATCACAAGTCTCTGATAGACAAGTATCTGAGCCTCCTATTGTGGAGGTAATTGACTTCTCAGATAACTAAAATTGTCTAACGTAGTTTTCTTGCTCAAATTTTTAAAGTGTTATGTTTTTAATCTCAGGTTCAAGCAGAAAGAAAGATCACTGAGGATCAGGCTTCCAAGTTTCCTCCTCATATCCAGATATCTGAGGCACCTGGAACCTCATTAGTCAAGTCATCTGAGCCTGTCACACAGGTAACTCAGATACTTTTCTAGTCTAAAAGCCCAGATATCTACTAAAGTTTTGAAACTAATTCAAAACTCTTTCTTTCAGGCTCAAACAAGTGCCACTAAGGTCCCTGTTGATGAGAATAAGGACCTGCTTCCTTTCTTCAAGTAATACACTTTGCCAAAGCACCTAAAATACTTCAAGAAATGGCAAAAGCTTCGATGCTCCGATTTATCTGAGATCAATAAGGTGACTGATCACCCCATAAGGAGAGCACGAGTCCTTGACTTGGAAAATTATGTCCATGCTATGTTCCCCACTGAACAATACTCTTTTGGAACATTAATGCATAAGGACTTCGTCAAGGAAGTGGCCAGAAAGCTTATTCAAGCTTTTAACCAAGCAGATGGTCAGACCAGAATGCAGATGGCATTCAAGCCTACTTTGCCCTAGACTCTGCAGCTCATACCCTCTGAGAATGGTCACTAATCCAGAAGTGATCAATCTGGTCTCTGAAGATGAAGAAGAGAAAGATACTGATGAGAATGACTATGAAGAACCTCTTTCTGACCATCAAAAGGATGAGGATGATAAAAAGGATGATGATGATGCCCCTGCACCATGGACAGGAGGGATTGCACAAGCTAATAATACCTCAGTTGCTGAAAAGCACACTGAGAGGACATCACAAAAATCCCCTCCTCCATCTCCTCAGAAATCTACCCATCCATCTCCCCAACAAAAAGACTCTACTAAACAAGTAGTTGAGCACTCTGAGGAAAACACTCAGAAAATATTGGATGCACAAGCCGGAGTTGCTCAACTCAAACAACTGTTGGAGGAAGAACAACAGCTACATCTTCAACTTGAAGAGAGGATAGCTGAATCCAAAGCAAAGCTCCAAACTATTGAAGATCAAACAATCAAGGAAATGGAAGCTTATGCTGAGATGAAAGAACTCCAACTTGTTGTTCAGGCAATTGCTGAAGAATTAGATACTGAGCAAGTATCTGAAGACAAGCATGATGCTAAGGCTGCATCACCAAAAGAAGTACCATCCTCCTCACTAAAAGGAAAGAAGCCCATCTCTGAGATGGTTGTTGGGCTAGAAAATATTGATGAAAACGTCCAAGAGGATGAAGATCACTGGGATAAAGACTCAGATGATAAAGAAGACAAAACCTTGGCAGAACATGAAAATTTTCACATGGGAGTTTCTCACTTAAAGAGAAAACTGATAGCTCCTCAAAGCTTCAGTAAGAAACCAAATCTCAACTCCCATGATTACATGGCCAGATACCAAGTTCTGGCAACTCTAAGAAAGGAGTTGTCTCAACAAAATGAAGAAGTAATTGCATCAGTCCCTGCTGAAATGAAAAAGTTCACTGAGTTAATCACTCAGAGAACAACAAGCTTGGTCATTGCTCAGAGAGACCTAGGCATGGTGAGGGATGATGACAATAATCTTGCTGAAAAAGCCCTCAATGAGGCTAGCTATGCTGCTGGAAAAGAAGATGCTACTCAAGGCCTACTACCAGAGCTCACTGATAAGGAAACAGGACTTATCAAACAAAATCAGGAGCTCAAGGCTGAACTTCAGAAGTTGGTGCTGCTTACAATTATCTACAAGGAAACTTTGAGTCACTCTCAGAATCCATTGTGACACTGAGTCAGTCAACAATGACTAAGGGGGAAGGATATCAAGGACTAGGGGAAAGGATCCGGCGCTCAGAAAGGAAGAGGAAACAAGAAGAAATCTTCCCAACCACCACTCAGAATTAATGAGCCTTCCTCTAGTCAGACTGCTCTACAGATAGTGGACACCACTCAACAACTTCCTGAAAAAGGAATGACAACAAGGGCCAGGGCACAGAAACCTCCAAGGAGTACCAAGGCTCCAAGGACAAGACAAGTAAGAGGGATTGAAGAGTCTTCTTCTGAAGAAGAAGAAGGACAAATCAAATCCCAGGGCAATTAAGAAGGCTGCAAAATTTTTATAAGAATTGATCTTGATGATGTTGATGAAGAGACTGATGAAGATGAAGCTCCTACTCACAGAAAAAGAAAAAGGGTTGATAGTCTATCTGAGCCCATAGCTGCAAAGCCTTTAGCAGCTAAAACACCTTCTGGAAATACCAAGTCAATCCAGGGTGGTTCTTCAAGCAATACCCCAAGGGAGAATTCAAGACAAAGGAGGAACAGGCTGAGAGCTGAACAAAGAAAACTTCAACTACCACTCAGGCCTGAAGAAGCCAAGATTGAGTATGTGAAGACCAACAATGACTCCTCTGTCTACAAGTGCATTAATCAGAAGAATGGTTACTGGATTCTGGAACTCAAGCACTTACTGGTAAATGAAAAGTTTCCAGAACCAATCCATAAACAACTCATGGCATGGAGAAAAGACAAGCCAGTCTTGATTAACACCAACCACATCAAAGCCTAGTTGGATTTTGAAGTAATCAAGAGAATAGAAGCCATGAAGAAGGACCTCTCTCATGATTGTCCTTATGGAAAGCCAGATGATGTGCACAGAATTCCCAACATCACTGGAATAGGCACAAGAGCAAGACTTGATGTGGAACCTTATGAGTCTTTCTACATGACTGAAGGTCAATACAAGGGTGACATCAGATATCTGAGGATCATATATGAATACTTCAAGCTATCAAATATTAGAATTGAGCATGCCTGAAAATGGGGAAAGTATCCGTGGGTCAAACAATTTGCCAAGAAGAATCCCACCAAAACCTACAAGGAAGTTTTTGGATTTGCCAGAAACACTGAGATGATAGTCAGGACCTTACTCTAATGACTACTCAGATGATATCAAAAGGTTTGGGGATAGGGAATTTGCAAATTGATCCACAGATCTGATGATTGAAGACTTGAAGACTAGTTTATTAGGATGTCCACTTGGAGCTTGGTTACTCCTGTTGTCCTAATTTAACTAAGTGTTTTGTATCTTGATGACTGTGCTGTAATATGTTTTATTTACTAAGTTATCTGTGAACTTTCTTTGTAACATATCTGATGAACCTACTCTCAGATATCAATCTATAAAAAGATAACTTGTTAGCAAAGATCACACCTTGTGATTTGGTTGATGTTTACTTTCTGCACTTAATTACAATGAATTGAAAAAGATCATAAGAAATGATTAAGTGATGGATTGTTCCCTCTTCCAAGTTGTAATAGGTTTTAAATATAGTCATCGTTGACTGATCAAAAAGGGGAAAATTTGTAAGGAAAATTTGTTTATATTTTGATCAGCAACCTAATGACTTATCGTAGCACAGAAAGGTGGTTAGTACTCTTGGTTCACTTGAACACTGTAAAAGAGGAAAATCACTAAGTATGTTAGTCTAGCAAGTCTTGTATAGGATGTTAGATATCTGAATGTAATTTTTTTTATATCTTTGAAAAAGACCAAGAAGAAGGCATCCAGCAGGAGAGTTCAACATTTTTTGAAGTTTTGAAGACTGCACAAGATTGCTGAAGATGAAGGTTATCAGATACCTATGTCCAGATATCTTTGATAAACAAGTGTTTCTCAATAAACAAGTTTTGCAAAAGATATCTGAGAACACAAGGTTTCTGAACAAGGAAAAGTGCCCACAGATATCTACACTCAGATATCCTGGATAAAACTATGTTTCTGGGAAACAATGTTTCAACATGTATCTGGAGATGTGAAGGTTTCTGGAAAATGACATGCAATGCTTCAGAAAGCGTGCATAGTTCCGTTGGCACTACAGGACAAAAATAGTACAATGCAATAAATACGCAGACAGAGACATCTGAACTAAAGAGGAAATCTCTGAAAAGAGACAACGTCTTCTGCAGTACTATTTACAGATATCAATAGTTTGAATTTTATTAAGCCTAACGGACACTATTCAAACGGCATGATTTTCAACTATAAATATCAACACTTAGAATGATTGAACATATACACACTGAACACGCCAAGAACTTACATCGACGAACTCATCCAAGCATATATACAAGCCTTCAACCTACTTACTCTTTAGCTTACAGTTGATACTAAGCTCTTGAATTCTAAGTAGCACGAAAGTTCTAAGTGTCCTGATCCTTAACAAGCATTGCTATCTATGAAGGAGTTGAATCAAAAGATCAAGTATCTAAGTTTCATTCTCTAGAACATTTAACATAGACTTGGGTCAGTAAAGAACATATCACCACACATTTTGAAGTGTGTTAAGTGATTCTTGTTCTATCAAGTATTCTTACATAACTGAGAAAGTTATAAAGACTACTCACCTGACAAACTACCTTAACCAACACCTTAAACGGTGTGGAGTACAGGAAGTACTTAGTTTGGGAAACTAAGGAATAACTCCAAGGTTACTGAGCATAGGAAGTACTTAGTTTGGGAAACTAAGGAATAGCTCAAAGGTTTCTGAGTATAGGAAGTACTTGGCTGAGAAAGTCGGGGAATAACTCAGGGGGAACACTTGGTTGGGAACCTAGTGTATTTAGGAATCGAGAGAAGATATTTGTAAGGTGAACTCAATTATCTGTCTTAGTGGATTCTAGGTCTGAGAAAGGCCGAAGTGGATTAGTTGAAGGATTACGCCACCTTCAGATACCACTATAAAGATCAGTGTTATTTACTTTCTGCAATTTATTACTTGCTTTATTTACCTTGAGTATTTACATATCTTCTTTGAGCACGTGCACTTATCACAGAAAAGTCTTCCGCCTCTGAAATTAAGTATCAGATATCTTCACGGATATCTGAGAAATTTTGTTTATCGACAAAAGTTGTAAAAGACTATTCCCCCCCCCCCCCCTAGTCTTTTCCCTTTGCCGTTATCTGGACCAATAGGGGCAGATTCAAAATTCAGCTCAGCAAGTAAGGGAGTAGAATGGGTTTCTTGTTGTACAGTAGGGGCAGATTTAGAAGTCAGCTCAGCAAGACGGTTTGTCCTCTCACGCTCGATGTCCTCATGCAACAACATCGCGAAACTCAAGGAATTGTTTAAGTTTAAACTCATCCATGGGTTGTCTTGCGGCTTCTTCTAATATCGTTTGATCATCCTCGGTTAATGCAAAATAGAAACATCCTATTACATCCCTACTGCTCATCCTAGCATTTATGCACCCTTTCACAAGCTCTCGAAACCGATACCACGCATCATAGAATCTTTCTCCATGAAACTGACGGAAACTACGAAGGAGTTCCCTCTCTTTCTGGCGGATAAAGTACATATCCATCAGATACGGTTTCTTGGTTGCATAAGTTCCTACACACACGAAGACAAGAAACCACGAGTACTTTCGACAAAACAAAAACTAACTAAAAAAAGAAAACTATAAACAAACAAAAAATCACACTCAAACGCTACAGTAGGAATTAATTCCCCGGCAGCGGCACCAAATTTGATGAGCTCAAATTATACTCTAAATAACTTAAGAGAATAAGCTGTAGTTGTATACTATGCTTAACTCGGTATTGTTCTCTAGGGAATTAATCAGGCTACCACAACGAATGAGAGTAAATAGTTTGTTTGTAAGTAACAGATAGATTTGAGTGATTGTACTTCTAAAACACAGATTAAAACAGGAAACAGATAAATTGGTTTGATCAAAGAGAGAAGATGAACACAGTAGTAATGATCAAGTAATGCTAATTCGTTATAGGGCAATCATTCATATTTGTCACACTGTCGGCGTACAAAAATCAATCAATCCAATTCAACCAATCATTATTTGAATGTTTTGAACTAGAGAAATCGTGGGTCGTCAATCTACGATCCTTAACCGAAAACGATTTTGAAAGTCTTGAACTAGCTTATTGGATTGAAGGTTTTGACAAAGATTTTGAACTAGACGAACCTATATGAACGAATCCTAACCCTAGAAACGAATATGCAAGACTATCACATAACTACCGTGTTCGGAGTGATTTAACTACTCAAGAGGGAAGCAAAGATGAAATAATGCATGGTATAGATTACGCAAAGCATAAACATGGTGATAATCGTATGCAAGATCATACAATTCGATAAACAGAAGAAAACACGAATTGAAGATAAACAATAAAGAGTTATCAAAAATTACCAAGAATTTGATCCCGATGGTTCTTACCAGATGAAAACCAAGCTCCAAGATCAATCAGTCAATGTGAAAACCTAATTCTAGAAGCTTTTTCTATGAAAAAATCGAGTATAAGAAGTTATGGCAAAAGATGACCTAATCCTGAACTAAAAAGGAAAAAATATGCTGAATCTAGGCCTTCTCGCCGAATCTCGCCGCGGCGAGGAAAATAGCTCGCCACGGCAAGAAACCCCGTGTAGCTCCTCTTTTTGCCTCGTAAAATCTCGCCGCGGCGAAAATATCCATTCGTCGTGGCGAGCTTAAAACCTATGTAACTTTTTCCACATACAGAATTTTCCGATACTTCAAAAATAAAAATTGTAGCCCTTTGAATTATATTTTCGTGGACACTGAGGTCAGGTCAATCAGACATCATATGAGAGATTTATGGCCAAAATGGCTAGACTGCTCCGTAAAACTTCACTTTTGCAAGCTGCGCTAAAACGGCTGTCAATTCTTCGTCCGAACTCCGAATCCACTTCCGTTTTCACCCAGTTACTCTAAATTCAACGATCTAGAACCAAAGTTTTCACTACGATTTTCACCTTCGGGACACAAAAATCCTACAAAACACAAACAAAGCACCAAAGCATAAAAACGCACAAAGACACTATAAAACCATAAACAAAGACTAACAAAGACCGCTAAAAAGGACCCAATGAGACTCGAAATTATCGTCTCATCAATTACGCCACCTTCAGATACCACTATAAAGCACCGTTTTATTTACTTACTACACTTTACTTATTGCTTATTTATTTCTTGCTGGGTATTTACACACCTTATAGCTTGCTGAGCACGTGCCTTATCACAAAAGTCTTCCGCTCTCTGATTATAAGTATCAGATACAACATCTTCTAGTCGAAACTTCAATGCGTAGGTCTTCAGCAGCTTATCGAATGAAAATGAAAATTACATACTCTTGAAGACGTATCACTTATAAAATCACTATCTATTTGTCAAGTACGCTCCTCTTTTACAATGTTCAAGCTAAAAATAAATCTAAGATCTAAGAATACTAATCACTTGATGTGACTAAAGATGTCATGTTTTGCTCATCAAAATCTAAACTTGAACTAACATTACATGTTGTAACCGCCCCTCTTGGCTAAGCTTATAACTAGTTTACCACTCAACATTTATTTGGTTGTAATTGCCAAGAATATCATCTCGGTCTTAGTTCGTATCAATGTCAACGAGCATCTTCCTATTTACTACATGAGTAAAGCATCAAGTCCAACGGAACAAAGGTACCTTAAATTAGAGAGATATGCCTTATATGTTGTACATACCTCCAAAAAATTAAAACCATACTTTAACTCTCATGAAGTCATAGTTCTGACCAACCAACCCCTAAAAACTGTACTGGGCAGACCCGACACGGCTGGTCGGTTGGAAAATAGGTCATTTGAGCTTCGTGAGTTCGGAGTGGATTATCAATCTCCAAGTGCTAAGAGGGCACAAGTGTTAGTGGATTTCCTCGTTGAATTCCTGCGAGAAGGATCATAAACTTCAAGAGAAAGCAAGACAAGTCCAAGCCAAGCAGTCCTAGAAACCGGAGTATTTTGGCTTAAGAAGTCAAAGAAAGAGGGTTCAAGGTTGCTATGTTGGAAACTTAGGGTTTAAAGGGATTTATGTTAGGAATATCTGTTAGTATTTTGATCACTCATCACATGTTCTTATCTTAGCCAGAAAGGTGATTAAGTACTCTTGGTTCACTTGAACATTGTAAAAGAGGAAATCACTGAGTATGATTAGTCTAGTAAATCTTGTATTAGGATTATAGGTCTCTGAGTGTAATTTTTATTTCTAGAAGACCATGAAGATCAATCCTAGCAATGGAGCTTTTCTGAAGATTAGAAGACTGAAGATTGCACAAGATTTATGAAGACATCAAGGTTTAGTCTAACTCAGAAAGACTATGTCCTTAATCCTTTCTTAAGTATATTTACTTACTTTCGAAATATGATTCTGGACATATGACATCATGAGTATGAAGCATGGAAGCCATCAGAAAGGCTCATGTATCCATTGAAGACTACAGGACAAGAAATAGTACAAGTGCATTAATTGCATCGGCAGAAAAGCCGCTGAAGCACAGTCCTCTCTGAGACATGAGACAAGGACTTCTGAGTACTCATTTCAAGATAAGTATGGACTGAATTCGAATTGTGTCTAACGGATATCATTCCAACAACTCTCAAATTCATCTATATATATCACACACTTAGATGCTGAGAAATACACCTTAGAACGCTCTATCTTGCTAACTTACCATCAAGCAAAGTATTCTCTCAAGCACTCTACTACCCTTTCTGAAAGCTTTCTGTTGCTCGAAGAATCACTAGTAGTTCTAAGTTGTAATGAACCTTAACAAGAGATTGTTATTCGTGAAAGAGTTGAACTATCAGAGATACCCTTTCTGAAGCTCATTCTCCAGAACGGACATCAATTACTTGGAGTCGAAGAAGAGCGGTCGCCATCCACTGAACAAGTGTATTAAGTAGTCTTGTTCTATTAGGCTCTCTGAAAACATAACTGAAAAGTTATACGAGAAGCCTCTCTGACAAACCTTATAACCAACACCATCAAGGCGTGGAGTAGAGGAAGTACTTGATTTGGGAAACCAAGGAATAACTCCAAGGTTATCTGAGTAGAGGAAGTACTTAGCACTAGGAGCTGGGGAATAACTTAGGGGGAACAATTGGTTGGGAACCATTTGTTTAAAGAATCTTAGAATAGGATTATTGTAAGGTGAACTCAATTATCTGTTCTAGTGAATTCTAGGTCTCAGAAAGACCGAAGTGGATTAGTTGGAGGATTACGCCACCTCCAGATACCACTATACTTGTTGTGTCATTTACCTTTTTGTATTTACATTTCAGCAAAGCACACACATATACTTATTGTTTCTGCACTTACCTATCTTAAAGTCTTCCGCGATCTGAATTTAAGTATCAGGGTTTCTGAAAAACTGTGTTTATCGGCAAAAGTTTTAAAAGACTATTCACCCCCCCCCCCCCCTCTAGTCTTTTACTTTGCCGTTATCTGGACCAACAAGTGGTATCAGAGCAGGAGGTTCACAAGCCTTCTGCACTGAACCTAGATCCCCAGATAGGTGAAGGAACTTTGTCTCTTTCTGAGGACTATATAATTTGTGTGCTAAGCGTGCAGGTATGTCTCTGAGTGATGCACCCGTTCTGAAGCCAGAAAACTACGAGAAATGGAAGAACAACATGATGCTCCATCTGGAGGCCATTAGTGATGAGATGATCTATGTCATCAATTAAGGGCCTATCAAAATCAAACAACTCAAACAAGTTACTGAGGTGTCTGACGGAAGAAAAGCCTCAGACAAGGAAGATGGAAGCGAGGATACGGCTGCTAGTGATAGTGGTCGTGTTGCTCATGGAAGCATTATGTATGAAGACAAGCCAAGAGAGCTATGGACGTCTGAAGATGCCAAGAGACACAAATTGGATGGTCAAGCTCGTAATATCATCATCAGATCGACACCTAAGCACATACAGTGTAAATTGTGGGGTGCTAAAACGGCGAAAGTTGCCTGGGAATTGATTGAAGGAATCTGTGCCGGAACTGAGAAAACCAAGGAAAATAAGTTCGAAGTTCTTAAATTGAAGTTCCAAAACTTCAAACAAGGTCCCACTGAAACTCTGGAAGAACTTGATTTCAGGTTTACTACCCTTATGAGTGATATGGCTGCACTTGGTGAAAGCAATAGATACTCCCAGCCAGAAAAGATTAAGACTATTGTCAGAAGTCTCAATCACAACTGGGAGCACACTAAGTTCTTTTATTTCAACCAAGGGATGCCAAATATTACTCCAGTAGAGCTCTTCTCTCATCTTGCTACTGTAGACTATGAGATAACTCAGAGAGAACAAACAGCTGAAAAGTTGCAAAGTGTTGCTCTAGTTTCTCAAGGTACTTCTGAAAAGAAGGATACCAAAGATGCATTTGAAGAAAATGCTCTTGTAGTAAGACACATGAAGAAATTTGTGAGTCAAGAGATTGAGAGAAGAAAAGCTAAAGAAAAGTTGAAAAAGCATCTTGGCCCAAACTATCATCAGTACAAGAACATACAAATGAACAACTCTCTGAACATCCCTATTCAGAAAGGTATTAGTACTGAAGTTGCAGAAATAGGAAATGATATCTGCTTCTATTGTCAAAAGCCTGGTCACTTCAAGAGAGATTGTCCTACTTTAAACAAGCTCAAGACAGGTGACAAGAAGGACAGAAGAAATTTCAAGAGAAATCAAAGGGCCTTACTGACTGAAGAAAGGAAGAAGATTCAAATTCAACTTGATGCTCTAGACATTGAGACAGATTCTGAAGATGGAGATTCAGATGACTCAAACCTACCATCACCAGAATTGTGTGGAATCACCCATGATGTAATCGACTTGAGCCTTAAGAAGAATGAAATGTGTGGAATTGCTGAGATTGCTGGTCCATACATCTCCAACATTGAAATATGTCTTATGGCTGATGAGGTAACTAACAATTCACAATTTCTGTACTATGAGAGTGATGATGGAATTGAGGATCTGGAGTTGGTCAAGAGTGAATTGGATCGTTATGAGAAAGAATTTCTGGAAGCACAATCCAAAACCAGAATTCTAGAGGAAAGCAAAGAAACTCTTGAAAAAGAGGTTTCGAGCTAACGAGTATCTCGAGAACAAGAATCTTTGAAATAGCCTTTTCCGAAGCTCAGATATCTGAGAATGAAAATTCTCACAAACTAGCCTTGGATGAACTTAATGAGAAAATGATGAAGCTGCTTTCTGAGAATGAAGAACTTAGAAAGAAAGAGCTATCCTTCCAATCTTATGCAAAGGCTAGTGACACTCTCACTGAGGTTCAATCCTATCTGAGAGGCCCCTCTGAGAAAGGTGGACTTGGACTTGATGAACAATCAAGTAATTCATCTCCTCTGAAGAAGAGTGATGAAAGGTTGACCTTTGTAAAAAGTCAACAGAATGATTCTTCAACCACCTATAGCATTGGTCAGAAAGCTAGGGTAGTTGACAAAGGAAAAGGAGTTGCAACCCAGCCTTTGAAAGAACAACAAGTTCACAAGAAACATGTGGATAAGGTTTCTGAAAAGAAACACAACCCTCAGACATGCAACCATCCACATTGATGCGTTACTAGGAAGGGAAGAATTGCTGGAATAGGCAAATTCTCTACTGTACCATTTTATGAAAATAAAGATGGTGCAGAAACTAGTAAGGCTTCTGAAGAGCGCATTCAGAAAGCCAAAGGTGTTTGAAATGGCATTGGCTATCGTGCTATTGGAAAGGTCCTTCTGCAATAATATAAGGAAGGACAAGAACAATGGCGCAAGGCTGATATTGCACGTAGTAATAGACAGAAGTGGAAGAAATCTCAAGCCACTGAAAAACTGAATGCCAGAGCTAGAAGGAACCTGGCCAGAAAGGCTAAGTTTGCTGAAAAGCAACCCGAGAAACCCAGGGTCCAGAAAGCACCAAAGGGAACACCTAGAAACACCCAAAGAAGGAAGATTGAGATCAAAATTACTGATTCTATTGCATCTCCTTCTGATCAAGCTAGACAAAAACAAACTCCCAAGAAATTCACTAAAATGTGGATTCCTACTAGAAGAATGTTTAGTCTAAGTGGTTCTATCTCTGAGGCAAGAACCTAACTCCTGTTTCCTGTTTTGTACAGAACGCCTCTTAGACTAAGGCTCAATGGCTATTTGATAGTGGATGCGGAAAGCACATGACAGGAGACAAAGCAAATCTGGTCAAATTCAAAGCTTGCAACACTGGACTAGACATCAGATTTGCTGGAGGAGAATTAAATCCCTCTCTGGGATCTGGCAACGTCAAATTGGGATCATTAACAATCACTGACGTATTACATGTTAAAGGTTTGATATATAATCTATTTAGCATGAGCCAATTTGCAGACAAGGGATTCACTGTGAAATTCAAAGCAAAGTATTGCAAACTTATTGACAATGAGTCAAAGCAGACAGTCTTGGTTGCTCGGCAGAAAGGCAGTCTTTATGTTGCCGATTGGGCATCTGCCACAACTGAAGAATGTATCATGGTGAGTCAATCAGGTTATACAGAAGAGCACTCGTTAATGCACAAAAGAATGAGTCACTGAATTTCAAAACTCTGAACAAATTTGCCAAGAAAGAGTTAGTGGTTGGCCTTCCAAAAACATATTTTAGAAAGGATGGTATATGTTCTGCCTGTCAGATGGGGAAACAATCTAAGATCTCTTTCAAGTCCAAAATCAGACACTCTAGTGTTAGACCACTGCAACTATTACACATGGATATTTTTGAATCATCTGTAACTAGTTATGCAGGAAAGAAGTATGGTTTGGTTGTTGTAGATGACTTCTCAAGATTCACTTGGGTTGTCTTTCTGAAGCACAAATCTGATGCTAGGGTGGAGATACCAAACTTGCTGAATAAGCTTGAAGTCATAAAAAATGACAAGGTATCTGCAATCAGAACAGACCATGGTACTGAGTTTGTCAACCAGTACATAAAGGAGTTTTGTACCAGCAAAGGTATACAACACCAACTTTCCTCTATGAGAACACCACAACAAAATGGTGTTGCAGGAAGGAAAAATAGAACCCTTAAAGAAGCAGCAAGGACAATGCTAGCTGACACTGAAATAAGTGAAGTTTATTGGGTTGAAGTCAGAACAAAGATGCTACACTCGTAATGGATGTTTGATAAACAAACACCATGACAAGACCCCCTATGAACTCTTGGTTGGTAGACCCCCTAATATCAAACATCTGAAAGTGTTTGGTTGTAGACGTTTTGTTCTTAACAATGGAAAAGAGTATCGAAGAACATTTCAACCAAAGGCAGATGAAGGTGTGTTTCTTGGTTATTCTATGAATAGCAAAGCATACAGAGTTTACAACAAAAGAACAAAGAAGATTGAAGAATCAGTTCATGTTGTATTCTATGAAGGAAGCAAGAAAACACCCCTTGTTGATGAACTCTCAGAAAGGTTCAAGGAACTAATGACAAATGATTCTGAAGAAGAACCCTCAGAAAGGAGAAAACATCATTGTGGAAAGAGAGGATGACTCTGACGAAGAAAAGCATGAAATTCCTAGTAACAACCAGATGACTCTCAGACATGATGAAGAATTTCCTATGAGAATTCCAGAAATGGAAACTGAAGATGTTCATCAGAAAGCTAACTCTGGAAATGACCTCTCTGACAGGCATGTCCCAGAAAGCCCTCACACTGAGCAAATGCCAGACATTCACCGCCCTTCTGAGGTGCAAAATGTCACAGATACTGAAGAAGTATCAAGTCATAGTCATAGTGATTCACATTCAGATCACATAGATGTTGACCCTACTAGCCCTAAACCCATGATGAGATGGATCAAGGATCATCCTGCAAAAGATGTGATTGGACCAATCAATCAAGGTGTTAGGACTAGGAGAGCAATAGCTGAAAATGCTAATTCTCTCTTTGGATGTTTTATCTCAAATATTGAACCTAAAACTATAGAAGAAGCATTAAGAGACCAAGACTGGATCTCAGCAATGCAAGAAGAGTTGGATCAGTTTGAGAGAAACAAAGTCTGGAAACTAGTTCCATTTGTAGAAGGAATATCTGTGATTGGAACTAAGTGGGTTTTCAGAAACAAGATGAATGAATCTGGTGAAATAACCAGAAACAAAGCAAGGTTGGTTGCGAAGGATTCACCTGCATCAAGGTCTAGATTTTGATGAGTCATATGCACCAGTTGCCAGATTGGATGTAATAATACTCTTTCTGGCCTTTACAGCTCATAAAGACTTTAAAGTTTATCAGATGGATGTCAAGAGTGCATTCTTGAATGGTGAACTTGTTGAGGAAGTCTATGTTGAACAACCACCTGTCTTTGAAGTTTCCTCAGAAAGTAGAATGGTTTATAAGCTACAGAAAGCTCTATATGGACTGAAACAGGCTCCAAGAGCATGGTATGACACTTTGGCCAAATAGCTTCTGGAAAATGGTTTCAAGAAAGGTGAAGTTGATAAAACATTATTTACTTTAAATCATGATGGGAAACTACTCTTAGTTCAAGTATATGTTGATGACATCATATTTGGATCTAAGGACAAGCAACTTTGTGATGACTTTGCAAATCTCATGAAAAGTAAGTTTGAGATGAGCATGATGGGAGAATTGAACTATTTCCTAGGATTGCAAGTCAAGCAACTCAATGATGGAATATTCATTAGTCAGACAAAGCATGCAAAAGACATGCTAACAAAGTTCAATCTTAAGCCTTCTGAAAAGAATGCTAAGATACCTATGAGCATAGGAACCAAGATGACCTATACTGAATCAGATAAGAGTGTTGATGAACACAAGTATAGGAAATTGATAGGTTCACTACTTTACCTTACTGCAAGCAGACCTGATATTCAATATGCAGTTGGAGTGTGTGCTAGATTTCAAACAAATCCAATGCAATCACACTACAACATTGCTATGAAAATATTAAGGTATGTGAAAGGTACAGTAGATGTAGGTTTGTGGTATCCTAAAGTAAGTGGATTGAGTTTGGCTGGTTACTCAGATGCTGATTATGCTGGATCAATGCTTGATAGGAAAAGTACCTCAGGAACTTGTCAGTTTCTGGGAACTAGACTTATCTCATGGTTTAGCAAGAAGCAAAACTCAATTGCAACTTCTACCACAGAGGCTGAATATATTGCTGCTGGTTGTTGTGCAACACAAATTCTGTGGATTCAACAACAACTCAGAGACTATGGACTCAATGAAGAGAAAACTCCCATTTTCTGTGATAACACAAGTGCTATTGCAATCACACAGAACCCCAAGTTCCATGCCAGAACAAAGCACATTGATGTTAGACACCACTTCATCAAAGACCATGTTGAGAAAGGCAATATAGAGATACTCAAGATTGGCACAGAAGACCAACTTGCAGATATCTTCACCAAGCCCCTACAAGAAAGCCGGTTCTTGACCTTAAGACATAGTCTTGGGTTAATGGAGATGCCTAAGGACTGAAAAATGTCCTGAATCTCTAAAGTCTGAGTAAGTGAGGTAGAAAAGAAGTAGGCCTCTAAGAACAGGTTCCCAGAAAGCCAAGTTGATAAGAAGTGATGCAAAGGTTTCTGAGTAGCAACACTCAGAAAGGCAAAATATTTCTGGAACGGGTATCCAGAAAGGCAAAAGTTGGTACACACTCAATAAGTAAATAAGAATAGAATTTACTTACTGAGAGTGGGTCAAATACATTCGAACAACTGAAGCTTCTGACACTTGAACTCAGAAAGCTATTTAGTCATAGAAAGAAAAGACACACAAAGCCCGAAAAGTATAAGTTCTGGAAGTCAAACATGTCCAATGTCTTGTATTTTTGCCATTTTTATGATAAACAATATAAAGATAAGGACTTGACACTCAAAATGATAAGTTCAAACGATTGAGTGTTCTTACTCTTTACTAAGTGACATAATGGATGTAACTTGTCAAAAATCCATCAAGTCGGCACAATACCATTTGTTGATTGATATCATTACAAAATATTCAATATAAGCCCTTGATGAATAAACGTTTGATCTCAACGGTTGAGATTAAAACAAAGCAAGTAATGTCTGTTGAGAAATGCAGACATGGCCCACTACGCATTTAACGTGTGTGATACCACGCCTATGCAGATACAAAGACATGCATTCATATTCAGTTGTATGTATGTTGTATCTATGTACATTTTGTCTGCTATATATATAGGACTTGGACAAAAGACAAACACTTTTACCAAATCCGAAATTTCATACTTGCATCAAAACAACAAAATCTCTCAAGATTTCTGCAAAACCCCTTTTGCAAACTCAACTTCTTGTGTTTAGTCTTCTGGAAAGATAGACTAATCCCGATTAATCTTGCAAAATCCCTCTGAAAACACTCACTCAAGACTCTATATAAGAGATGGAACCCAAGAAGATGACCACCAAGAACCCTAAGGCCTCATCATCTGCTCCTGCTGAAAAGCAAGGAGGAAAGGAACTCAAGGTGTTGAATAAACGCCTTCTGGGAAAATTCACACCATCTGACTGGAACCCAAACCACAAAATGAATTGGGGAACTTTTCTAGTGAAGAAGTATGTACCAGCAGTCATACCTTCAAGCTGTGTTTTGAAACTCGGACCCGGACGTTGACCCGGCCTACCTACTGTAGGAGGTTCAACCGGGTCAACTCGGGTCAACCTATAAAAAATATTTTTAAAAATAAAACATAATGTATGCCTTAAAAATTCAACATATACATTTTTTACCTAAAAAAAGATAGAAAACATTGCATAAACGACATATGCCTCAATTCCAAACACAAAGTCACCATAACTCCATAACATTGAGTTCAAAATAACAAATAACATTAAAGCACGGGAGAAGAATGACCTGCAAAAAAGGAAAAGGAACTGAGCAATTAGGGCTTTTGTTGTGATTGGGGTTTTTTGATTTTTTTTTTTTTTTTTTAGAAACCCGGGTGGAACCGGGTTTTTACCGGGTGGAACCGGATTTTTACCGGTTTCGCCGGGTTTTTACCAAAACCCTATTTTTTTCGGTTTTGGGGGGTTTTCGACCCGGACCCCCCCTCCGAGTCGTGGTTGAACCGGGTCGACCCGGAAACTGATATTGGGGATGCTGAAAAGTTCCCATATCTTCAAGTTTCTGTCTACTGCACCCAATGGACTATCCATACTGGATGTGCTGGAGTTCTATAACAACTCCAAAATCTTCACAAAGGTTGTGAATGATGAAGAAGAGAAATACATGCAGACTGAAGTTCAAGGACAAGAGATCGTCCTAGACTGCAAGACTTTCTGCAAGATATTCCGATTGAAAAATCGAGGAACAATTGAAGACATCAACATCAGGGATGCTCCCATGATCCAAGGCATTAAAGAGCTATTTGAAGCAATCCAATTAGAGAATGCAAAGGGATGCCTAGGAGACTTTGTTCTGAAAGCCATCAGAACTAGTCATCTCCAGAAACACTGGAGTACTTTAGCTCTCATTCTGGTCCGTTGCTTTGATGGCAACAAAGGTGGAGTAGACCAGATAAGCATGGAGAGATGGATGATGATGCATCTTCTGAACAAGAAGCATGAAGGGCAGGAAACCCACTTTAACTGGGGGAAGTACGCCTTCAACAAATTCCTTGGGCATATTGAAGAATTTGAGCCCAAGATCATCAATGGCCTTGCTGAGCCAAAGGCCAATATGCACTTTGGCCTCAGAATTTGTCACATTCTGGAAACAATGGGAATCACTCTCAGAGAGAGGCAGGAAATCCCAGTCACCAACTCCCTTTTCAGACACGCCTTTGAAGAAAAGGAGAGACTTGTCACTGAAAGCACTCGAGGCGTAAGAAGAAGAAAGCGCCAAACAAGGTGATAAGGTTTTGAGCCGACATTTCAACCTCAAACTGCCAAGAGAAAAAGGACTCAACACAAAAGAGTACCTAAGCCCCAACAAAAGGAAATAGAGGCACAACCTTCTGGAGACAAGGTCTCAGAAAATGTTGTTCGCCCAGAAAGGCGGTTCCAGAAAGCACCAAGAATTCTGAGCCAGGCTGCTCCAGAAATCTCCAGAGATGATAGAAATATTATAGATGGGTCAGCTCCCAATCTGGACAGTGACTCTGAAGAGGATGAACAAATCCTAGAGGCACTCAAGAGGTCCAAGATAGAAACACATGGAGGAGCATCTAGTTCAGCTCCTCAAGGTCAAAGGAGCACTTCTGCCCAGCAGGAAGAAGAAGGCCTGGGTGAGGAAGATAGAATGCTGGAAGATCCTGACATTGCTTCCGCATTCACTATGCCAGCACAAAAGGTTGTTGAAGAAAACCCTGTTCTTGAACAGGTTCCTCAACCTTCTGAGAAAGCTCAACTCTCAGAAAGGGATCAAACTGAGATGGAGACTCAGAATGATACTGCAGAGGAGACCAACAATGAGCACAGAGAGACTGTGGAATCTCCACAAGTCCAAGATACCAATGATCAGCCTGACCCTATTCAGGTAGCAAAAGTAGTTTGTATCTAACTTGTCAACATTAAAATGTTAACTTGTTACTCATAAGCTTCATTTGTTACAGGCCAACATGGAGACACACTTTCAGGGGGAAGTTAATTTGTCCACCCCTATGAATGAAGAAGAGGTTCCTCCAACCTCAGAACAACAAGAAGAGCCTGTCCTACAGGTAGTTAAGTTATCTCTGAATAAGAAATAACTTGCTTGAAATATTCATATCTTGTGTTCTAACTTCTTAATGTCTCTTCTTAGGCTCCAACTGAGGAAGTAGTGGTGGTGGAACCAACACCCTAAAACCAAGAGATTCCAGAGGCTGAAAAGCTCTCTGAGGAAGTATTTACTGAGCCTTCTGCTGAGAAGGTAAGTAATCAGTAATGTCTCCATCAAGAATGCTCTGGAAAACCCACTACTAAATCTTTTATGTTTATTCTTACAGGCTCAGTCAGAAGAACAATTGGATGGAGAAACAGTTGTGTTATCTCCTCCAAAGGAAAGCTAAATCTTGAACAAGCGATTCTGCAGAAAAGGTGCCAGAAACCCCCAAGGTTTCTGAGGAACATGCTACTGAGCTTCCTCATTTGGAAGTAAGTGAAGCCTCAGAAAGCATATTTCTATCTATCTCTCTCTGATAAACAAGTTTCTGAAACCATAATTGATTCTAATTCTCAGGTTCAAGCAGAAAGAAAGGTTTATGAGGATCAGACTTCTCCTCACAACAAGGTATCTGAGGCCTCTGTGCCCAAACAAGCAAAAGTCCAAGCAGATGAGCCTAGTGTTTCTACACAGGTATGCGCAAAAAGCTTACT
The DNA here is from genome assembly GCA_026545765.1 of Plantago major. Taxonomy (NCBI): domain Eukaryota; kingdom Viridiplantae; phylum Streptophyta; class Magnoliopsida; order Lamiales; family Plantaginaceae; genus Plantago; species Plantago major. The sequence goes on along the minus strand of CM048844.1, from coordinate 61,419,968 downwards.
TTTGCACACAGATACTAACACAAGTGGTTTGAACAAAACTAACTTGAACACTTTCTTTCAGGCTCAAAGGTCTAGTGCCAGTTGATTTACTCAAGGCCTTCCAGAAGCACACTGTAAAGAAACATCTCAAGTGCTTCAGACAATGGCAGAAACTCAGAAAGGCTGACCTTTCTGAAGTAGCCAGAGTAATCGACGTCCCAGAGAAGAGAGCAATCGTCTTCAATCTGGAGGATCACATCCATGCATTGTACCCAATAGAGTCCTACTCATTTGCCACTCTGATGCATGAAGACTTCATTCATGAAGTAGCACAAAGACTTATAGCAGATTTCCAAGCTGCAGATGCTCAAACACAAGAGCAGATGGTGACCCATCCTGCCTTGCCCAGCAAGATCAATACTTATCCAGCTGACCAAGAAGAAGTTCATGGGAGGATGATTACATTCTGTTAGGAAATTTGTTAGATATTTTGTCAGAAATATCTGTTTAGATTTTGATCAGCAACATGATGACTTATCTTAGTCTCAGAAAGGTGATTAGTACTCTTGGTTCACTTGAACATTGTAAAAGAGGAAACCCACTAAGTATGATAGTCTAGCTAATCTTGTATAGGATGTTAGGTCTCAAAATGTAATTTTTATTTTATGAAGAGAAGACCAAGAAGAAGACATCCAAGCAGAACAAGCTCAACGACATTGAAGACTTGAAGAAACTGCACAAGATTACTGAAACAGTTTCTCAGATACCTTAGCCAGATATCTTGAAGACACAAATAGTTTTAAACAAACTATGTCACAAGAGATATCTGAGAAATGAAAGGTCTATCTGAAAACAAGGAAAGTGTCCACAGATATCTATTCTCAGATACCTTGAGCTTTAACCATTTACGAAAAGAAATATATATATTGCAAACAAAGTTGTTTCAATAAAAGTGGTATCTGAAGATTGAAGATAAGGACGTGCAAAGAATCAGATAATACTAGTCTCTGATACAAAGCATAGTTCCGTTGGCACTACAGGACAAAAAGTATAGTACAATGCATTTAATGCACGGACAGAGATGTCTAAACAAAAGCAACAGCAGCTTCTGAAGAAGAAGACAAAACCTGCTACAGTACTATACACAGATATGTATAGTTTGAATTTGAGCCTAACGGATACTATTCAAACGGCACTCAAATTCATCTATAAATCAACACTTAGACAGCTTGAGAAGACACGACGCTGAAACACAGAACTTACTGAACATCTTACTCTCTCAAAGCAAATTACTTATCCTCAAAGCTTTTTGTTGCGACCAAAGCTCTTGATCTTAAGTAGCACTAAAGTTCTAAGTGTCCTGATCCTAAACAAGCACAGCTATCGGTGAAAGAGTTGAAACGAAAGATCAAGTATCTGAGATTCATTCTCTTGAACACTTATCTAAGACTTGGGTCAGTAAAAAAAACAAGATACCATACATTGCAAAGTGTATTAAGTATACTTGATTCAAAGAGCTATCTGATTAACTGAAAAGTTATTAAAGAAGCTCATCTGACAACTCAAACCGAAACCATCACCATCACTGGCGTGGAGTACAGGAAGTACTTAGTTTGAAAAATCAGGGAATAACTCCAAGGTTAACGGAGTATAGGAAGTACTTGATTTGGGTAACTAAGGAATAACTCCAAGGTTATTGAGCACAGGAAGTACTTAGCTTGGGAAGCTAGGGAATAGCTCAAAAAGGTTTCTGAGTACAGGAAGTACTTGGCTGTGAAAGCCGGGGAACAACTCAGGGGGAACATTTGGTTGGGAACCATCTGTTTAAGGAATCTTAGAATAGGATTTTTGTAAGGTGACCTCAATTATCTATTCTAGTGAATTCTAGGTCTTTGGAAGACCGAAGTGGATTAGTTGGAGGATTACGCCACCTCCAGATACCACTATACTTGCTGTGTTATTTACTTTTCTGTACTTACATTTCAGCAACACACACACACTTTAATTGTTTCTGCACTTATCTATCTTAAGTCTTCCGCGCTCTGATTATAAGTATCAGATATCTACTCAGATATCTGAGAAATAGTTTTTATCGACAAAAGTTTTAAAAGACTATTCACCCCCCCCCCCCCACCTCTAGTCTTTTACTTTGCCGTTATCTGGACCAACCAGTGGTATCAGAGCAGGAGGTTCACAAGCCTTCTGCACTGAACCTATATCCCCAGATAGGTGAAGGAACTTTGTCCATTTTCGAGGACTATTTAATTTGTGTGTTAAGTGTCCAGGAATGTCTCTGAGTGATGCACCCGTTCTCAAACCAGAGAATTACGAGAAATGGAAAAATAACATGATGCTCCACCTTGAAGCCATAAGTGACGAAATGATCGAAGTTATAAAGAATGGGCCAATAGTCATTCAACAACTCAAACAAGTCATGGAGGTTTCTAATGGTAGAGACAGAGATCAAAGCGAAGGATCTTCACAAACCAATGCGTCAACAAGTGGGAGATCTACTAGTCAAGTTATTTACGAACCAAAGCCCAGAGAACTCTGGACATCGGAAGATGCCAAGAGGAATCGTCTGGATGGTCAAGCTCGTAATATCATCATCAGATCGACACCTGAGCACATACGATTAAAGCGTAGGGTGCTAAAACGGCGAAAGTTGCCTGGCAACTGATTGAAGAAATCTGTGCCGGAACTGAGAAAACCAAAGAAAACAAGTTTGAAGTTCTCAAGTTGAAATTTCAAAATTTCAAACAAGGACCCACTGAAACTCTGGAAGAACTTGATTTCAGATTTACCACTCTCATGAGTGATATGGCAGCACTTGGGAAAGCGCAGATACTCGGTCGGAAAAGATTAAGACCATTGTCAAGTCTTAACCACAACCGGAGCATACCAAATTCTTTTATTTTAACCAAGGAATGCCAAATATCACTCCAGTGGAACTCTTCTCACATCTTGCTACGGTAGATTATGAGACAACACAAAGAGAACAAACAACTGAAAAGTTGCAAAATGTTGCTCTAGTTGCTCAAGGAACTTCTGAAAAGAAGAAAAGCAAGGAAGAGACTGAGGATGCTCTTGCTGCAAAGCAAATGAGCAAATATGTCAGTCGAGAAATTGAGAGAGGAAAAGCTAAAGAGCAGCTGAAAAAGCATCTAGGCTCAAACTATCACCGAGACAAAATATGCAAAGCTCATTGAACAAGCCATTTCGAAAGCATCATGTCTTGAGAAGCGTAAATTGGAAGCGATATCTGTTTCTATTGTCGTAAACACAGCCACTTCAAGAAGGATTGTCACGCCTTCAACAAACTAAGGACGGTGACAAGAAAGATAGAAGAATCTTGAGAAGAAAAGCTTTGTTAATCAAGAAAGAAAGAAAATCAAATTCATTTGGATGCTCTAGGCGTTGAGATGATTCAAGATGACAATTCAGATGACTCAACCTTACCATCACCGTAATTATGTGGAGTTACTCATGATATAATCGACTTGACCTCAAGAAGAATGAAATGTGGAGTTCTTTGAAATTGATTGGTCAGGACATCTCTAACATAGAAATCATCTTATGGTGATGAGGTAACACATACTTCTTGTTATACTTATGAAAGTGATGAAGAAGAAATAAAAGATCTAGAAAATCTCAGGAAAGAACTTGACATCTATAAAAGAGAATTTCTAATGATCCGAGCTAGAGCCGAAAATCTTGAAGAAGAAAAGAATTCTCTTGCAAAGGAAAATTCTCAATTGGTTAAGGTATCTGAGAAAAAGGATGCTGAAAATGCATTTCTCAAAGCTCAGATATCTGAGACTGAAAAGTCACATAAAGAAGCAATGGCTGAATTACGAAAGAAATATGAAGATCTTCTTTAAAGAACAAGGAACTCAAGAAGAAAGAATTATCTTTTCAATCTTATGCCAAAGCTAGTGACACTCTTACTGAAGTACAATCTTACCTAATAGATCCTTCAGAAAAGAAAGGACTTGGGCTGAATACACAGACAGATTGTTCTATCACTCTGAATAAGAGTAAGGAAAGAAGAACATTTATAAGTACTCAGCAAGATGGTTCCCATGCAATCTATAGTATCGGTGAGAAGAGGAAGATTGTTGACAAAGGAAAGGCGATTCGACTAAACCTTTGTGGGAAAAACAAGTCAAAACAAAGCTGTTGGGCACGTCTCGAAAGAAACACAACACCGAAAAGTGTAAACACCAGATCTATGTCTCTCAAAAGGGTAGAATTGCGGTAGGCAAATTCTCCCATGTCACTTTTTCTGGAAAGAAATTGGACCAACCAGAGACTAGCAAAGCTGCTGAGAAAAGATCTCAGATAGCTTCAAGTGCTCGAAACGGTATTGGCTATAAAGGCATCGGGAAACGACTTGCTTATGAATACAAACAGGAGCAAGAACGATGGCCAAAGGCTAGAATTGCTCAAAGCAATTATCAAAAGTGGAAGTTAAATCAAGCCACTGAAAATCTGAATGCCAGGGCTAGAAGAAATCTGGCAAGGAAAGCTAAGTTTGCTGAAAAGCAAACTCAGAAACCTGACAGGTATCTGAAAGCACCAAATGGAGCACCTAGGAACACACCAAGGAAGAAAATAATTCTCAATAATGATAATCATTCAATTAGAATTCCTCCTTATGTTCCTATCAGACAAAAGAATGTTCCAAGGAAATTCATCCAAAAATGGATTCCTACTAGAAGATTGTTTAGTCCTGATGGTTCCAATTGTAAATTGAGAACCTAATCTTCTGTTTCCTGTTGTGTGCAGAATGCTTCCTGGACTAAAGCACAATGGTTATTTGATAGTGGATGCGGAAAGCACATGACAGGAGACAAAGCAAATATGGTCGATTACAAAGCTTGCAACACAGGACCAGAAATCAGATTTGCTGGAGGAGAATTAAATCCCTCTCTGGGATTTGGCAACGTCAAATTGGGAACATTAACAATCACTGACGTATTACATCTTAAGGATTTGAAATATAATCTATTTAGCATGAGCCAGTTTGCAGACAAGGGTTTTACTATAAAATTCAAAGTAAAATACTACAAACTAATAGACAATGAGTTAAAGCAGACAGTCTTGGTTGCTCGGCGGAAAGGTAGTCTTTATGTTGCCGAGTGGGCATCTGCCACAACTGAAGAATGTCTCATGGTGAGTCAATCTGGTCACACAGAAGAGCACTGGTTATGGCACAAAAGAATGAGTCACTTGAACTTCAAAACTCTGAACAGACTTGCCAAGTAAGAGTTAGTTGTTGGCCTTCCCAGAACATCTTTCAGAAAGGATGGTATCTGTTCTGCCTGTCAGATGGGGAAACAATCTAAGATCTCTTTCAAGTCCAAAATCAGACAGTCTAGTGTTAGACCACTGCAACTATTACACATGGATCTTTTTGAATCATCTGTAAGTAGTTATGCAGGAAAGAAGTATGAATGCAGTTGTTGTAGATGACTTCTCAAGATTCACTTGGGTTGTCTTTACGAAACACAATCGATGCGTGGTGGAGATACCAAACTTGCTGAAAAAGCTTGAGTCATGAAAAATGACAAGGTATCTGCAATCAGAACAGACCATGGTACTGAGTTTGTCAACCAGTACATAAAAGAGTTTTGTACCTGCAAAGGTATACAACACCAACTTTCCTCTGTAAGAACACCTCAACAAAATGGTGTTGCAGAAAGGCAAAACAGAACCCTTAAAGAAGCTGCAAGGACGATGCTAGCTGACACTGAAATAAGTGAAATTTATTGGGTTGAAGCTGTAAACACAGCTTGCTACACTCAGAACAGATGCTTGATAAACAAACACCATGACAAGACCCCTTATGAAATCTTGGTTGGTAGACCCCCTAATATCAAACATCTGAGAGTATTTGGTTGTAAATGTTTTGTTCTAAACAATGGGAAAGATTATCTGAGAACATTTCAACCAAAGGCAGATGAAGGTGTATTTCTTGGTTATTCCACGAATAGCAAAGCCTACAGAATTTACAACAAAAGAACAAAGAAAATTGAAGAATCAGTTCATGTTGTATTCTATGAAGGAAGTAAGAAAACACCTCCTATTGATGAACTCTCAGAAAGGTTCAAAGAACTATTGCTGAGGGATTCTGAAGAAGAATCCTCAGAAAGGAGAAATATCATTATGGAAAGTGAGGATGACTCTGACGTAGAAAAGCATGAAGTGCCTAGTAACAACAAGATGACTCACAAACATGATGAAGAATTTCCTATGAAACTTCCAAAAATGGAGACTGAAGATGTTCATCAAGAAGCTATCTCTGGAAACAATCTCTCTGAAAGACATGTTCCAGATAGCTCAAACACTGAGCAAGTGTCAGACATTAATTGCCCTTCTGAGGAGCAAAATGTCTTAGATACTGAAATAGTATCAAATCAAAATCCTAGTGATTCACATTCAAATCATTTGGATATTGATCCTACTAGCACTAAACCTATGATGAGATGGATCAAGGATCATCCTGCAAAAGATGTGATTGGACCAATTAATCAAGGTGTTAGGACTAGGAGAGCAATAGCTGAAAATGCTAATTCTCTCTTTGGATGTGTCATCTCAAATATTGAACCTAAAAATGTAGAAGAAGCATTAGGAGACCAAGACTGGATCTCTGCAATGCAAGAAGAGTTGGATCAATTTGAGAGAAACAAAGTCTGGAAACTAGTTCCATTTGTAGAAGGAAAATCTGTGATTGGAACTAAATGGGTTTTCAGAAACAAAATGAATGAATCTGGTGAAATAACCGGAAACAAAGCAAGATTGGTTGCCAAGGGATTTACCCAGATTGAAGGCTTAGACTTTGATGAGTCATATGCACGGTTGCAGATTGGATGCAATAAGACTCTTTCTAGCCTTCTGACTCATAAAGATTTTAAAGTTTATCAGATGGATGTCAAAAGTGCATTCTTGAACGGTGAACTTGCAGAAGAAGTTTATGTTGAGCAACCACCGGGCTTTGAAGTTTCCTCAGAAAGTAGAATGGTCTATAAATTACAGAAAGCTCTGTATGGACTGAAACAGGCTCCAAGAGCATGGTATGACACTTTGGCCAAAAACCTTCTGGAAAGTGGTTTCAAGAAAGGTAAAGTTGATAAAACTTTATTTACCTTAAATCATGACGGGAAACTACTCTTAGTTCAAATATATGTTGATGACATCATATTTGGATCTAAGGACAAGCAACTTTGTAATGACTTTGCAAATCTCATGAAAAGCAAGTTTGAGATGAGCATGATGGGAGAAATGAATTATTTTCTAGGATTGCAAGTCAAGCAACTCAATGATGGAATATTCATTAGTCAAACAAAGTATGCAAAAGATATGCTCACAAAATTCAATCTTAAGCCTTACGAAAGAATGCTAAGATACCTATGAGCATTGGAACCAAAATGACCTATACTGAATCAGATAAGAGTGTGGAAGAACATAAGTATAGGAAATTGATAGGTTCACTACTTTACCTCACTGCAAGTAGACCTGATATTCAATACGCCGTTGGAGTGTGTGCTAGATTTCAGACAAATCCGATGCAAACACACTACAACGTTGCTATGAAAATATTAAGGTATGTAAAAGGTACAGTAGATGTAGGATTGTGGTATCCTAAAGAAAGCGGATTGAGTTTAGCTGGGTACTCAGACATGATTATCTTTGGATCAACTTTGATAGGAAAAGCACCTCAGGAACTTCTCAGTTTCTGGGTACTAGACTTATCTCGTGGTTTAGCAAGAAGCAAAACTCAATTGCAACTATTACCACAGAGGCTGAATATATTCTTCTTTGGTTGTTGTGCAACACAAATTCTGTGGATACAACAACTTAAAGACTATGGACTCGATGAGAAGAAAACTCCCATTTTCTGTGACAACACAAGTGCTATTGCGATTACACAGAATCCTAAATTTCATGCCAGAACAAAGCATATTGATGTTAGACATCACTTCATCAGAGACCATGTTGAAAAAGGCAATATAGAGATACTCAAGATTGGCACTGAAGACCAACTTGCAGATATCTTCACTAAGCCACTACAAGAAAGTAGATTCTTAGCCTTAAGACATAGTCTTGGACTAATGGAACTACCAATGAACTGAAAGAGTTCAGGAATCTGGAACGGGCATCCAGAGAAGAGGTATCTGGAACGGGCATCCAGAGAAGAGGTATCTGGAACGGGCATCCAGAGAAGAGAAAAGAGAAAACTGGAACAGGTATCCAGAAGTCAAAAAGGCTAAAGAGCAAAAATAGAGCTTAAGATCTCTGAGACGGGAACTCAGATATCTAGTTCACTCAGTGAGGGAACACAAAGAGAATAGTACAACCGATCTGATCGACTACTCTCTTGAAATTTGTATTATTTCTATCTTTGTGTAAAACTTGGACAAATATTGAGTATGAGATAGACTCAGATACAAACAGTGTTCTTAGTCACACAGAATTGTGATTCAGATAGCAAATCGCCAAAATTCATTGATTGGGCACAATCACAATTGCTGATTGTGATCATTGCTGAAGAAGCAATGGTGACCCTTGATGAAATTAAGCGTTTGATCTTAACGGACGAAATTAATTCTCTGTAAATAGTGGACTGTTGAAATTCAGACGTGGCCCACTATGCATTTAATGCCGAACAAACTTTTACCCACGCCTCACTGCAATTCACAGATACATACATACAAAACCAATTTGTGTGTATATGTTTGTTAGAATTACGTTGCTATATATATAGGATTTTGGCAAAGAGATCACTTTACCTAATCCAACATTCAGACTTACAAAAATAGCAAAACCTTCTCTTGATTCTCTGCAAACCTTCTACAATCTCGCAAATCAAGATTAAGTTTTTACGCAAAGAATTCTTGAATCAAATCTCTTTCAAACACCAATTTCAAATCCCTACACTATATAAAGAGATGGCCCCTAAAAGTTCAACCACATTGAAATCTCAATCCTCCACTGGTACTGCTGAAAAGCAAGCACCAGAGTTGGTTATTGTGAACAACCGACTAGTAGGAGATTTTAATCCTGACCACTGGACTTCAAATCAGAATGATTTGGGGTGGTGCCATGGTTGAGAATACCTCACGGCAGCATAGAAAACCAAGTGACGAAGCTAATTCTTGACATGCTTGAAAAGGCACAAATCAAGGGTTTTCTATCTGCTCGCCCTAATGGAATTTCATCACTCGATGTGTTGGAATTCTACAACAACTCCAGGATAATGTTACGTATTTACAAGGCCTTTGAAATAGTGTGCATAAAACCTCGATCAAGGAAAGGAAATCCTTCTGGACTTAACAACTTTCTGTAAGTTGTTTGAGTTTCAAAATCTTAGAAAGGATTTTGAAATAAACACCAAGGATGATGATCTCCTTGAAGGTGTTAACAATTTGTACAGTGATGTGTGTGATCTTGAAAAATCAGATACACCCACTGAGTTCAAGCTTGCTGACATCCGAACCAGACATCTGATGGTTCATTGGGATGTATTGCTTGCATTCTTCACAGATGCTTTGATGGTCTACAAGGAGGTCTTGACGGATAAGCCAAGAACGATGGATCATGTTGTTCTTGCTGAATCAACAAGACAAAATTTGGAAAACCCTTTTAACTAGGAAAATGCGCCTTCATGAAGTTTGTGAAGAAGATTCAAGGCTTGAGCCTAAAATTGCCAAAGGACTAGCTGAGCAAAGGCCACGATGAGGTTATGGTCAAGATATGCTACTTCTTTGGAGAAGCTTGGCATTAAGTTCAGAGAGGCAATTTGAAATAATAGCCAATAACCTACTCTACAAATATGAGTATACAAACTTGATGAAAAGGTTCTTGGGTCTCGTAAAGGTTCTAAGAAGCGAAAGTCGAAAAGGTATCTGAAGAAAAGGTTGCGACCGAAGCCCGAACTTCAAGAAAGAAGTCTGGCAAATCGGAAGACACACCCAAAGAGGTTGTCGATTCTCGAGATATCTACTTGCCTTAGATGAACTGATAAAGGCAGATCAACTCATCAATGCTGCAAAAGAATCATCAACTACTGCACAAGTAGACTCAGCAAGAGAAAGTGCGTTTAGAAATGTTGCGACTAATGCAGAATGCCTTGCTGATGAACTCATAAATGCTGCCAAAAGTGGTGACAAACACCAAGCCCTATCTGCAGAAACCGCAGGAGTTATGGACCAATCAGTTCCTAATGCTGATGAGAGCTCTGACGATGAAGATGATAAACTAGTCATCTCTCAAGTCCTAGAAAGAGCAAAGAGGGCTAAGGTTACTGAAATAGTAACTGGTGAAAAGGTATATGAAAAAGAACCTACACCACAAGTTGCTGAACAAGCACCTATAGCAAAGGTTGTTGGTACAAATACTTCATCAGGGAACGTTTCTTATGCACAACTTCAAGAAGCCCTGATGAGTGGCAATTTAGTGCTGGCAGATGCTGATGAAAATGCCACATCTAAAAATCTGGAAGAACATTCTACTGACCAATCCTCTGCTTCTAGACAACCACAACAACCACAAAGACAGCAACCACAACAGCCACAAGTGGTTGATGAAATGTTAAATGAACTCCATTTTGAATTACCAGCAATGCAGTATGCTGAAGAAAATCCTGCAAAAGAGCAGGTTCCCCAACTCAATGAGAGGGATCAAACTGAGATATCTACTCAGAATGATCAACCAGGGGAGGCAACTGAGTTGCATACTCAGGAAAGGTGTGAAGTACCTGAAACTTCAAACAAAGAAGAATTACTGGAACAAGAAGACCAATGTATAGAAAGGTCACAAGTTTCAGAGACCAATCAGCCTGACATGGATCAGGTAGTTGAATGGTTTAACTCTTATCTTGTGCAAATTTTATGCTTGTACATCTTGTTATTTATCGAAATTCTTTGTTACAGGCTAAATTAGAAACACAAGGACAAGAGGAAGCTGGAAAGCTTGCCTCAGAAACTGAGAAAGAGGTCTCATCAACCTCACCTCTTAAGAAATCGAGCACATCCTCTGGTGATAAAATGTTTCTTAAGTTGTCATTTTCGTTATATGATAATTTACTTAACCAATTAAGTGAATGTTTCTAACAGGCTCCAAGCGAGAAAGAGGAAGATAAAGCGAAATGCGAAGAAAACCCAGAAACCGACAAGGTTTCTGAAGAACAGATCATTGAGACTTCCAGTATGAAGGTATATGAAAATCAATGATAAATATTCTTCACCTTGGGTTAACTAAAACTTCTTCTCTAAATTATTCAATGCTTTCTACTCACAGGCTCACTCAGAAGTAGAAGTGCAAGGGGACAGAGTTGCGACATCCCCTGCACCTATGGAAATTGATGAGGCATCAAGGCCTTCATCACAAGAAAAGATTCCAGAGGCACTGAAGTCTCTGAGAGACAAGTATCTGAGCCTCCCATGGAGGTAATTGACCTCTCAGATATCTGACTTGTCACTTAAAGTTTTCTTGATAAAATTTCCTAAGTATTGTGATAATTTTAATCTCAGGTTCAAGAAAGAAAGGTTGATGAGGACCAGACTTCCAAGTCTCCGCCTCACAACAAGATATCTGAGACACCAATTGTCTCAGTAGCACAAATTTCTGAGCCTGAAGTACTTACTCAGGTAACTCAGAAACTAAACTACACTTCTACTCAGATATCTATAAAAGTTTTGAAGCTCACTCAAAACTCTTTCTTTCAGGCTCAAACAAGTGCAAAGCAAGCTCCCAATGATGAGAAAAGGGACCTACTTCCCTTCTTCAAAGCTCACACCCTACCAAAGCATATTCAATGCTTCAAGAAATGGCAAAGGTTAAGGTGCTCTGATCTCTCTGAAATATTGAGAATCACAGATCAACCAAACAGACGAGCACGAGCTCTTGACTTGGAGACATATATCCATGCAATGTTCCCTACCGAACAGTACACAGTTGCGACTCTATTGCATAAGGATTTCTCTAGAAGTGGCGCCTGATTTGATACAAGCCTTTGAACAGGCAGATGGTCAGACAAGATTACAGATGGCATTCAAGCCAGTTCTGCCCCAAACTCTGCAATTTATACCTTCTGAATAAGAAGAGGTTAATGGGCAGAAGATCACTATTCCTGAAGTGATCGACGATGATGCGTCTTTAGCTGAAAAAGCTTTCCAAGAGGCAAGTTACACTGCTGGAAAAGCAGATGCCATCCTAGGCCCATTGGCAGAGCTCACTGATAAGGACAATGGACTTATCAAGCAAAATCAGGAGCTCAAAGCCGAACTTCAGAAGTTGGTCACTGCCTATAATTATTTACAAGGGCATTTTAACTCTTTCTCAGATTCTTTTATGAGACTAAGTCAGCCAACAATGACTAAGGGGGAAAGAGTGTACAAATCTGGACCTCAAAGTCAGGGGGAATGGGAAGAAGGAGAAGAAAACAAGAAGAAATGAGCTAGTGCATTTCGAGAGGAAGAAGAAACATGAAAACTTCCCAGCCACCACTCAGAATCAATGAACCCTCCTCAAGCCAAGCTGCTTTGCAAATAGTAGCTGCTTCCCAGAAACCTACTGAAGGAACTACAATGATAACAAGGGCCATGGCACAGAAACCTCCAAGGAGTACCAAGGCTCCAAGGAGAAGACAAGTTAAAGGGATTGATGAATCTTCTGAAGAAGAAGAAGGCCAAATCAAGTCCCCGGCAATGAAGAAGGTCAGAAACTCTCACAAGATTTAATCTTGATGATGATGAGGAAGCGATGAAGATGAAGCTCCTCTTCACAGAAAAAGGAAAATTGAAAGCCTAACTGAGCCCATAGTTGCAAAGCCCCTAGAAGCTAAGACACCCTCTGGAAATACCAAGTCTATCCAGGGTGGTTCTTCAAGCAACAACCCCAAAGAGAATTCAAGACAGAGAAGGAACAGATTGAGAGCTGAGCAAAGACAAAGTCAACTTCCACTCAGGCCAGAAGAAGCCAAAATAGAGTATGTGAAGTATGACAATGATTCCTCTGTTTACAGGTGCATCAATCAGAAAAATGGCTATTGGATTCTGGAACTTAAGCATCTATTGGTAAATTCAAGATTTCCAGAACCAATCCATAAACAACTTATGGCATGGAGAAAAGATAAGCCAACCTTGATCAACACCAATCACATTAAAGCCTGGTTGGATTTTGAAGTTGTCAAGAGAACTGAAGCCATGAGAAAGGACCTCTCTGATGAATGTCCATATGGAAAGCCAGATAATGTGCACAGAATTCTGAATATCACAGGAACAGGCACAAGAGCAAGACTCGCTGTGGAACCCTATGAGTCGTTCTATCTAACTGAAGATCAATACAAGGGTGACATCAGATATCTGAGGATTATCTACGAATACTTCAAGCTTTCAGATATCAGAATAGAGCATGCCTAGAAGTGGGGAAAGTATCTGTGGGTCAAACATTTTGTCAAGAAAAATCCTACCAAAACCTACAAAGAGGTCTGTGGATTTGCCAGAGACACTGAGATGCTCCGTAACACTTCTATGATTATTCGATGACATCAAAAGGTTTGGAGATAGGAAATTTGCGGTGATCTATAGAACTGTTGAAGACTTGAAGAGTTGAAGACTTGAAGACTAGTCTATTAGGATGTTTACTTGGAGCTTGGTTACTCCTGTTGTCCTAATTTACTATGTATTTTTGTATTTTTGCTGACTGAGCTAAACTTGGTTTATGTATTGAAGTTATCTGTAATCTCTCTTTGTAACTTATCTGAAGAACTTACTCTCAGATAGTATTCTATAAAAGATAACTTGTCAGCAAAGATCACACCTTGTGATTTGGTTGATGTCTACTTTCTGCACTTAATTGAATGATTTGAAAAATCTTAAGAAATGATTAAGTGTTGGATTGATCACTCATCCAGATTTATAATAGGTCAGATAGTCATCGTTGACTGATCAAAAAGGGGGAAATTTGTTAGGAAATTTGTTAGATATTTTGTCAGAAATATCTGTTTAGATTTTGATCAGCAACATGATGACTTATCTTAGTCTCAGAAAGGTGATTAGTACTCTTGGTTCACTTGAACATTGTAAAAGAGGAAACCCACTAAGTATGATAGTCTAGCTAATCTTGTATAGGATGTTAGGTCTCAAAATGTAATTTTTATTTTATGAAGAGAAGACCAAGAAGAAGACATCCAAGCAGAACAAGCTCAACGACATTGAAGACTTGAAGAAACTGCACAAGATTACTGAAACAGTTTCTCAGATACCTTAGCCAGATATCTTGAAGACACAAATAGTTTTAAACAAACTATGTCACAAGAGATATCTGAGAAATGAAAGGTCTATCTGAAAACAAGGAAAGTGTCCACAGATATCTATTCTCAGATACCTTGAGCTTTAACCACATTTCTGAAAAAGAAATATATATATTGCAAACAAAGTTGTTTCAATAAAAGTGGTATCTGAAGATTGAAGATAAGGACGTGCAAAGAATCAGATAATACTAGTCTACGATAAAGCATAGTTCCATTGGCACTACTGAGACAAAAAGTATAGTACAATGCATTTAATGCACGGAGAGATGTCGAACAAAAAGCAACGACTCAAGAAGAAGACAAAACTCACAAGATTATACAGATATCTATAGTTTGAATTTGAGCCTAACGGATACTATTCAAACGGCACTCAAATTCATCTATATATATCAACACTTAGACAGCTTGAGAAGACACGACGCTGAAACACAGAACTTACTGAACATCTTACTCTCTCAAAGCAAATTACTTATCCTCAAAGCTTTCTGTTGCGACCAAAGCTCTTGATCTTAAGTAGCACTAAAGTTCTAAGTGTCCTGATCCTAAACAAGCACAGCTATCTGTGAAAGAGTTGAAACGAAAGATCAAGTATCTGAGATTCATTCTCTTAAACACTTATCTAAGACTTGGGTCAGTAAAAAGAACAAGATACCATATATTGCAAAGTGTATTAAGTATACTTGATTCACAGAGCTATCTGATTAACTGAAAAGTTATTAAAGAAGCTCATCTGACAACTCAAACCGAAACCATCACCATCACTGGCGTGGAGTACAGGAAGTACTTAGTTTGAAAAATCAGGGAATAACTCCAAGGTTAACGGAGTATAGGAAGTACTTGATTTGGGTAACTAAGGAATAACTCCAAGGTTATTGAGCACAGGAAGTACTTAGCTTGGGAAGCTAGGGAATAGCTCAAAAAGGTTTCTGAGTACAGGAAGTACTTGGCTGTGAAAGCCGGGGAACAACTCAGGGGGAACATTTGGTTGGGAACCATCTGTTTAAGGAATCTTAGAATAGGATTTTTGTAAGGTGACCTCAATTATCTATTCTAGTGAATTCTAGGTCTTTGGAAGACCGAAGTGGATTAGTTGGAGGATTACGCCACCTCCAGATACCACTATACTTGCTGTGTTATTTACTTTTCTGTACTTACATTTCAGCAACACACACACACACTTTAACTGTTTCTGCACTTATCTATCTTAAGTCTTCCGCGCTCTGATTATAAGTATCAGATATCTACTCAGATATCTGAGAAATAGTTTTTATCGACAAAAGTTTTAAAAGACTATTCACCCCCCCCCCCCCCTCTAGTCTTTTACTTTGTCGTTATCTGGACCAACACATTCCCAAATGTGATCAACCTAGTTTCAGAAGATGAAGAGGAGATGGATAAGAACGATTACCAAGAACCCTCTTCTGAGCATCCAAGTCAAGAAAACAAGAAAAAGGATGATGATGATGATGATGATCCCCAACCTGGACAAGGTGGGATTCAGAAAACTAACAACGGAAGTGGAGAACATGCTATTCCTTCCAATGTTCAGAGAGCCCCATCATCATCACCTCCCAAGTCTCATCAAGATATCCAACAGGCTGAGCACAATGATGCCATAGAAGAAATTTCAGCCGTTGAGTTCAGGATCGAACAACTCAGACAGAAGTTGGAAGAAGAGAAGAGAATCAACTTAGAGTGCCAAGCACAAGTTGATGAGAAGGAAGCCAAGATTCAAAAGCTCAGAGAAGCTAATGCTAAAGAATTGGCCCTTCTGGATGAGCAAAGAAGTTTGGAAAGACAGATCAGCATTACCGCAGCTGAAATTGATGCCATGCGTATTGTTGATGAAGAAGCACAAGATGCTGAGGCTGCATCAGAAAGACCTTCTACATCTTCTCAGAAGGCCAGCACACTTGATGGAAAATAGAAGAAGATTTTCAATCTGCAAACAATCCAAGAAAAGGATTATGACAGTGATGTTGAAGAAAACCGAAACTTGATCACCTCAGAAGAAGATGAGAGACTTATCACTAAGGAAAAGGTAGCCCTTCTGGCTCCTCAACTATTTTCTGCTCCAGGTGCATCAAGAAGTTATGAGCACAGGTCTAGAACAAGTGTTTCCTTGGAACTAAGAGACAGACTTGTTGCTCAAGACACTCATGTCCTACAGTCAGTCCCAGAAGAGATGAAAGATTTGGCTGCCGCATTGCTAAACAGAGCAACCAGCATAGCCCTCTCTTAGAAGATCTAGCTTTGATCAGGGAAGATGACTGCTACAATGCCAACCTATCACTAACAGAAGCCATCCATGCTACTCAACAAGCAGATGCTATTCTAAGGCCTCTTGAAGAGCTCAACAGAAAAGAGCAAGAATTGGTTAGGCAAAACAAGGACTTGAAGAAAGAAATCCAAGAACTGGTCAGGGTGCACAACAACCTCCAGAAAAACTTTGAATCACTCTCTGAAGCTTATGCTATCATGAGTCAGTCATTCATGACTAAGGGGGAAGAAGAGATGTCTCAGAAAGGCAGAGGAAGAAAAAGAAAACAATCAATTCCTCCCTCCTCAAGTCAACTAGTCATCAAGGACACTGGAGATGCCCCTGCTGAAGAAGTTGTTCCAGATCAACCAGCCAGAAGACTGAGAAGTATGGTTACTAGGGGAACCAAGTCCCTTAAGATCTCAGATAAGAACAACCAGAATAATCCTGAAGAAGGAGAAGACCAAGAAGAAGGAGAGGTAAGAGGTCAAGAAAGCTGCAAGCCTTACAACTAGAACCACAATGATGATGAGGATGAATCTAATACAGATGAGCATCCAATCCACAAGAGAAGAAGGCAAGCAAGCACCTCACAACCTCCTCTGGCAGCAAGGCCTTTGGAAGCCAGAACTCCTTCTGAAAATACCAAGTCAATACGAGGAACAGCCCCAAGGCAGGAAGAAAGGGTTAGAGGATCTCCTGACAGAAGGCCACCTAACAGAAAGGCAAGAAGGGATTCCCAGTTTGGCAGAGTAAACAGAGAAACTCATCAAGAAAGGCCAACTGATGCCCACATTGAGTATGTGAAGACTAGTAATGAAGAGTCTTCATATAGGTGCATTCTGAACAAGAGAGGGTATTGGATTCTGGAACTACAACATCTACTTGTCAATGATAAGTTTCCAACTCCCATCCTCAACCAGATCCTGAAATGGAGAGAAGGCAAGCCAGAATTGCTAAAACCTGAGCACCTTCATGCCTGGCTAAACTTTGAAGTAGAAAAGAGGAATGAAGCCAGAAAGATGGATCTTTCTTTTGCCTGTCCTTACCCAAAGCCTGATGATGTACACAAGGTAAGAAAACTGGATGGTAGCTACAGCAGGAAGAACAAACTAGGTGTTCCAACCTATGAGTCATTCTATATGACATTGGATGAATACCTAGATGATTTACACTATCTGGAAGAAATATACAAGTATTTCAACCTATCTCAGCTGCATATAGACCACTCCTGGGTCTGGGGAAAGTACTTCTGGGTCAAACACTTTCTGCAGAGGAATCACAAGCTTGGCAAGAGTTACCATGAAATATGTGACTTATCCAGAAAGATAGAGCTCTCTGTCAGAAGGATCCTTTATGACTATGTCCAAGAATGCGGAAAAGTGGATGATCATGTCAATTGATCCAGAAAGGGTGCTGAAGAACTTGAGGTATCTGAACCCAAGTTGCATTTCTGAAGACTTGAAGACTAGTAACATTAGAATACTTTCTTGGAGCTTGGATTCTCCTTTGTTCTAATTTACTTAGTATGTTTTGTTACTTTTTGTAATCTTGCTGATTGTTTCTAAATTTCTCTATCTGTAAAAGTTCCATCTTATTCTGTAAACTGTACCTATCTGAAGATCATACTCTCATATACATTCTAATAGATGACAACTTATCAGCAAAGATCACTTCTTGTGATTTGGTTGATGTTTACTCTCTGCACTTAATTCAACTAAAATTGAATATCATTTGAAATGATTAAGTGGTGGATTGTTTTCTCTTCCAGGATTACAAATTTGTAATAGGACTTAAAAGATAGTCATGGATGACTGATAAAAAAGGGGAAAATTTGTTAGGAATATCTGTTAGTATTTTGATCACTCATCACATGTTCTTATCTTAGCCAGAAAGGTGATTAAGTACTCTTGGTTCACTTGAACATTGTAAAAGAGGAAATCACTGAGTATGATTAGTCTAGTAAATCTTGTATTAGGATTATAGGTCTCTGAGTGTAATTTTTATTTCAGAAGACCATGAAGATCAATCCTAGCAATGGAGCTTTTCTGAAGATTAGAAGACTGAAGATTGCACAAGATTTATGAAGACATCAAGGTTTAGTCTAACTGAGAAAGACTATGTCCTTAATCCTTTCTTAAGTATATTTACTTACTTTTGAAATATGATTCTGGACATATGACATCATGAGTATGAATCATGGAAGCCATCAGAAAGGCTCATGCATCCGTTGAAGACTACAGGACAAGAAATAGTACAAGTGCATTAATTGCATCGGCAGAAAAGTCGCTGAAGCACAGTCCTCTCTGAGACATGAGACAAGGACTTCTGAGTACTCATTTCAAGATAAGTATGGACTGAATTTGAATTGTGTCTACCGGATATCATTCCAACAACTCTCAAATTCATCTATATATATCACACACTTAGATGCTGAGAAATACACCTTAGAACGCTCTATCTTTCTAACTTACCATCAAGCAAAGTATTCTCTCAAGCACTCTACTACCCTTTCTGAAAGCTTTCTGTTGCTCGAAGAATCACTAGTAGTTCTAAGTTTTCCTGAACCTTAACAAGAGATTGTTATTCGTGAAAGAGTTGAACTATCAGATACCCTTTCTGAAGCTCATTCTCCAGAACGGACATCAATTACTTGGGTCAGTAAAGAGCAGACTGCCATCCATTGAACAAGTGTATTAAGTAGTCTTGTTCTATTAGGCTCTCTGAAAACATAACTGAAAAAAGTTATACGAGAAGCCTCTCTGACAAACCTTATAACCAACACCATCAAGGTGTGGAGTAGAGGAAGTACTTGATTTGGGAAATCAAGGAATCACTCCAAGGTTATATGAGTAGAGGAAGTACTTAGGTCTAGGAGCTGGGGAATAACTCAGGGGGAACAATTGGTTGGGAAACATTTGTTTAAAGAATCTTAGAATAGGATTATTGTAAGGTGAACTCAATTATTTGTTCTAGTGAATTCTAGGTCTCAGAAAGACCGAAGTGGATTAGTTGGAGAATTACGCCACCTCCAGATACCACTATACTTGTTGTGTCATTTACCTTTCTGTATTTACATTTCAGCAAAGCACACACACATACTTATTGTTTCTGCACTTACCTATCTTAAAGTCTTCCGCGCTCTGAATTTAAGTATCAGAAACCTGGTTTCTGAGAAACTGTGTTTATCGACAAAAGTTTTAAAAGACTATTCACCCTCCCCCCCCCCCCTCTAGTCTTTTACTTTGCCGTTATCTGGACCAACAATTTAACTACGTATAGGATTTTCTAACGGGACTCCATTTTCTGTCTTAGTGGATTCAAGTCTTGAGAAAGGCTGAAGTAGATTAGTTGAAGGATTACACCACCTTCAGATACCACTATAAACTTGTGTACTTACTTACTGCAATTTACTTTCAACAACATATCTTTCTATCGGTTAAAGTGTATTGCTCACTAAACACAACGGGAAAATCGATGCCTCCATTTAACTGGAAATAAAAACAAAATAAAGTAGGCATATACTACCTTCGTTTCATTAGTATCTTTCTAAGGAGTAACTTTTTTAGATTAAGAAGAATTAATAAATTATTAGTTTGCGAGTGTTATTATAATTATAAAGTTGTAAGTGAATGATAAAGTAAGAAAGAGAGTGAATAATGATGAAAAATTAGGAAATAGAAAGAATAAATAATTAGTTAGTGGAATAAAGAAATAATTAATTCTTTAGTTTAGAAACTTTTAACGAAACCCTAAATAAAGAAATCTAAGAAGTTTTTTTTTTTTTTTGGAACGAGAATATATTATCAAACCTCAATACAAATACAAAGCAGGAGGCGATCAAGTGATCCAGCCGTAGAGTATACTTGACAACTTAGACTACTAAGAAAGCATAAGACTCCCAACATGGGGTCGAAGCCGCGGCACTAGCCAAGTTCTATAAATAACTACATCTATAATATGCTGTGAAATAGAAATATGACTATCATCATGCCCACAGCATTTATTGTTTCTGTGTTTCCAGATTTCATAGACCGTTTCTATAAACGCAACATTCAAGACTTGGCTTCACCAATTTTTTCCTCTGATGCGAGGCAGAATCCATTGTACTTTGCTAGTCCAAACACGCGGAGAGTGTGTAATATTCAGCCATTGCAGCACCTCATTCCAGATCGCTTTCGTTACCCTACAATCGAATAAGAGATGTTCCAGTGTCTCCGTGCTAGGGCAGAATCCACATGTAGCATTATCCACCATGCCAAATCGGAGTAGTCGGTCCTTCGTAGCTAGTCTACCATGACACGCCAACCAAGTGATAAACCTTGCTCGGGGTCGAGCAATTGTACCAAACATGAGGCCTTTCCAGTCGACTTCTGCTCGAATACCCTGCAATTCTCTGTACATCTTCCCCGTCTTGAATTTTGGTGCAGCCAACAGCAAATCCCAAATTCCATTCTGGTTTACCAGTCCTCGACATTTTAAAATCCCCTTCACAATCCATGAGCAATTTGCGGGGACCTGGTGTGTGAGAATCCTATCCTGAGGTATATAATAAGCATGGACCCACTTTACCCATAGATTGTCCTGTTTCCCGCATAAGTTCCATAGCAACTTTATCATGCAAGCCTTGCTCCACATATGTAAGTCGATTATCTGCAGACCACCTTGTTTCTTTGGAGCACAAACCTGTTCCCAATCAAGTAACTTCTTAGATTTTCGCGGATGCTAAATCTAAGAAGTTATTAATGGAACCAATCAAGTAATATATATATTATTCATCAAAAAGAGCTGGAGTGAAGGAAGCATTGTTTGTGGGTTAAACAACGAGCATCGCCATGTGCCAATGCCCATACTTTGAAGAAAATAGACACCAACCTCACCTCCACATAATCCTCATGGCCCATAGACTAAAGGCTTTGCACCCATTCCCATTAATACAACCCACTTTCCATCTGATACAGTTTCTTCATCTACACTTTACCACAATTTCCTTCTTTTATTTTTACACTTCCCCAAATATCCATCTCCTTTTCTTTTCCTTTATTTATCATCATAAACCAAATCAACCAAATAATAAAAAGCCAACTTCCTTGTCACTTTTCCACCTAAAGTTTCAGTCACTCTCACTCACTACTACTCATTTCAATTGGCCTGAATAAACACAAAATTCTATGAAAAAGCTAGCAAGAAATGAAAACATAACGTAGTAAGTAATTAACATTGATGAATTTATAGCAAATTTAGAAACCAAATTGCATACAAGTTCTTGTATAATTTGAATTGACCGTCTTCTCCCTCCACTTCTACTTGAAAATTATAAAAGAAAGAAAAGAAAAGAGTAGTATCTTCTAATTAAAAAAACATTGTGAATTAGGAAAACTGGGTTATGACGAACTGACTTGGGACTAAATTAGTGAAACACACATCACATGCACTCACATGCTTACTAAATCTAGATCATGTGCCTAAAATCCTGACCGCCAACGCTACCACGATGATGATGAATCATGAACTCATCACACCCGTTGTAAACCGGAACCATCATCACCGGGTTCGGATGGTGGGTCCGGACCTCCTTCTGCCTCCGGAGCTCCAAAACCTTCCGGTGGGAATTCGAGTGCTTCGCCGAGACAAAAGTGGGGCTGGATGCAGGTCGATATTCAGGTACCAATCGACCCGACTTGTAACGGACTCCACATGCATTACAGAGTGTCTTTGGTCCCAAGGGGCCAGTTCTCCATTGTGGAGTCTTTTCCGAGGCACAGTGAAGGCACTTTCGACCTGGAGTCTCAACGGGGTCCCGTTTCTTGGAGGGCGAGAGGTGGAGGAGGCGGGATGACCAGTCGCACGGGGCCACGCGTGTGCGCTTGCTGCGGGCTTTGCCAGGGACACAGACCTTGGAGGGGTGGAATGGCTGGGGTACTTGCGTGGGTTTGGCGGCAATTGCGGTGGTTGGGATGAAATGAAGATCCTCGGTTGAGAATGACTCTTCCACGAAATTGGATAGCCATTCCAGTTCCGCTAATTCATCATACTGTTACACATAATATGCACCACAATAATTCAGTATACTTCATTTTACCAAAATTCATCAAAGCGCTGAAAAAAAAATCACGTCATTTCTTTCGATTTTAATTGTTTTTGAACTTTTAATTATTATTCTTAAACTATAATTGTAAATATTTCAATTAAATCGTATATTCAAAATTTAATTCTTAAATTTTCATTATATGATTTTATTAAATTATTTACTATTACGATTAAAGTAATTAAATCGAATTGAATATTAATGAGTCAAAATCGAAATGAAAATCTTGAATAATGGGAGTATTACGTACGCACAATTTTTTTTCTTCACCAATCAATATAATTTCCCAAGTATAATTGAAACTACAGATTAAGCAAGTAATTTTCACTCGTACAAAACATTGTCTCGGAGATGATTCAACTCATTAACATTATAAACATATTCACTGCGTCCAGTAGAAACCATCCAATTCTAACTTTTTGATGTTAATAAAATCCAACTTTCACAACGAACTAATGTCAAATCGTAATGGTAAAATTTTCAATTGAACTATGTAATGTAAATTTAAGACTTAAATTTCTTAAATTTAAATGGAAAATTTATCATTACAATATGAAATTAAATCGTGGTTAAACTAGCATTTTATTCACTGTAAAAATTTAAACTGAACCGTTTAAAAGATGTAGGAATTATATATATATTCTCGTTTTTGGGATACAATATAATTAAGCCACTACTACACTAATAGTAATACTTATATTCTATTTTTATTAGTAATTGATACTTTTAGAATATTTCAATGTTTAGGAACTATTAGCTGATTATTGTCCAAATAATAAGGGATGGGAAGGTTACATTTATAATTTTATTAATGGAGAATTCATGAATTCGAAACAGATAGCGGTTTCAACACAGAGTGTCGGTGTACTATTAAACACAGACACAGAGGAGAAGGAGGCACATGTTTCGATGAATTTCATGCACATATCACAAAACCGACTATTTACTTTACTGCCATGATGAATTCAAAGCATAATTAATTTATTTTATTAGCGCACGCAGAGTTTTAACTTTACAATAATTAGAAACAAAAAAAAACAGCAGAAATTCATTAAACAAAATTCACAACAATGTAATTAACTCAATTAAACACAGATTTGAACAAATTTGATGACCAAACCAAATGATAGATAAAAAACTGAGAGATTATGATTATATATAATAAATACTAATGCGTTAGTTAAATGTAATAGTGATATTCTAAAACCGAAATGACAGATAAAAAGGAAATTAAATTATACTATACCGGAACACAAAGGTCGTTGCCGGAAAAGTGCGAGTCGTTAAAGCTTTGGCAGCTGACGTTGCCGTCAACACCACCGGAAAGCGACGAATTGGTGCTGTCAAGGGGCGTGACGGTGGATGAATCAACGGAATTCGTTTCCAAGAAACCGTCAGTAAAGGTTTCGTCATCCTTGGAGAAATTCAGCAAATCGTCGACGGTGAAATGGACATTACTAGTGTTATTGGTTGAATTGGTAGTGTTTTCAACTGCAGGCATAAATTCACTGTAATCTCCTACGATATATTCCATTCTTCTCAATTTCGATTCCACACTGTACTGTGTTTTTATGGAGAAACAGACCAACGCTAGAGAGAGAGATAGAGAGATGGATAAAATAGACAGAAACAGTTAGAGAGAGAAACGGTTTGGTACTCAAAGTGAATGTGAGATGCCGTGCTTTTGATGAGTTACTGGAAGGGTATTTTTGGAATTTCAGGGGAATATTGTAATGTCATTCCACAGTAGTAGCAAATTATTTTCTTCTCTCTCTACACTTTAATATTACTCCCTTAAAATTGTTACATTTTGATTTTACATGAGTTTTACGGAAAATGAATAAAATAATAAGTATATGTTGGAAAGTAAGAAAAATATTAAAAAAAAGTAAAAGATAGAATAGATAAAGTATGAAAAAGAGTAATTAAATAATTAAAAGTTAGGCATAGTGGATTTTCAAAAATGAAAATGTTTACACTTGTCAAAAAACCACCAAAATGACAAAATGTAAAACTTGTAAAATAAAGGAGGGAGTATTAGTTTTACTCATCTTTCTTCTACTTCTTCTGTTCCGGAGACAAGTTATTAGAGAATAGTGAATAAAATAGGTGGGATTTCACATTCACGTGGGCCGGAGACAAGTTATAAGAGAATAGTAAATAAAATAGGTGAGATGGTGATGAAATAGGATTATAGGAAATATGATGAATAAAATATGAGAGATAGTGAATATATTAGGTTAAATATTTTTCATTTAAGATATGAGAATTTGAAATTGTGACGTTCAAAATTAAAATGTGGGAAGTTGAAATCGGACGGATAAAATACCTTTGAATGCTAGTAAAAATGCATTTATATTCTCATTTCTCAAACTTTGCTTTTATCCACAATTCCACACCCATCTTGTTAATACAAACTCGTATACATCTCTTGTTCACGTTCTTAATCGATGTGCGTATGGTAACTATTACGAATTCACACTTATAATCGGCAAAAATACACACAATAACATAAAGATAAAATGTTGAAAAGCCATATAAATTTGCATAAAACAATTTCCTTGTGTGTTTTTTGTTGGATAGTGTCTTAAAAGCACATTGCCTCACATGAAAAGGCACTAGGTTCCACTGACTTTGCTCAGCATGATAACAGTGCAGTGTCCCTTCTTAATATTATTATCATTATTTTCCAATTTTCTTTATTTAGACACTACTGTATGTCATGGTTCAGCCTTGGGATTCTCATTTTCAGTAGCCAATGATTCTTATAAAATAAATTTATTTATTGGTTTCTTTTTAAAAATATTGATGATATTTGAACATTTGATGATGGTAGCCAATAGCTCAAGTACAAGATTATTTCATGTTACCATTACCATGTGCTCATTGTTCGGGTATACACTTCAAAGGCCTCTAGAGTAAATTCGACTTGATAACACCAAAATTATGCTGAACTCCTCCCTCATCCTTAATAGTGGTGTTTTTTTTTTTTTTTTTTAGTTGACTTGATTTTGGCATGCATTTTGTAGTACTTGAGGTGAAGCACACAAAATACTTTTACTTTCGATGCGTAAAAAATAATTGTTATTAATGATAACCTTCGCGTGTTACGTAATATATTTTCTTTCAAAAAATAATTCATATATAATGCAAATCAAACATTTACATTAGAATTCAAAAAAAGATAAAATTAACAAAGCAAAGTTATCAGCCTCACAACCTTTACCTCACGAGTTAGGTAGTATAGAAGCACTACATTACTATGTACTTTCTTATGCATTCAACAAAAAGCAATATTCACCTTCATCTCTTTTCTTTCCTTTGTTTTTTCACATTTTTTTTGCTTAATTATTAAGTAAATATACTATATTAGGTAAAAAATATGATGTTTGGGTGTCTATTTTTATCTTTTCACTGTATTTCTGGAAACTCACTCACGAAAATATAAAATAATAGTGTTAGATATGGTGTATTAGTAGAAAGGAGGGTACAATATACTATGCCTCTGCTTAGCACAAGTTTATTGATCAGCTACATTATCAAATCGATAATATTATTTTCTAAATAAGGCTGTTACGTGAATGCGTAGCTGGTAACTGATAAACTAAATGATCTGATAAGCTTGTCCATAAAGCTTACTAAAAAGATAAGCTAATTGATTTGTTTCTAAGTATCATATTTAGCAAGTCAACTAACTTATCATCTACTTAATTTACTAAACAATCTTCTAAAAATCAACTAATTTGTCAACTTATACAATCAACTATCAGATAATGTATGAGTTATCAACTATCCAATCAGGTCTCAGCTCTAAGAGCCTATACATATACTAAAAATAAGAACGGGTATAGATGTAATTCAAAATAAAGAATAGTCGACTAGAGGAAAGTGAGAGAATTAGAGTATGAAGGGACACAAGAGTAAGGCTATGTTCTCTTCGTCTACACTGAACTGAACTGAATTATAGTATAAAATATAATTAAGCAGTGATGAATCGAATGGATCTGGAATCGAATCGAATGTGTTTGCAGAAGAGCAGCCTAAGTCTCCTAAGAGACGGTCTCTAGATAATTTATCAAGAGACGGACCTATATTATCAATAAATCATTAATGTTATTAATCAAAGCGTCTATGTTCTCAACATTGATGTTTTTAATTATTACAAAATGACTCATTTCGTTAACAACATAAACCTTTTGATTACTAACATGGATGATTTTATTGATAACATAAGCCGTCTCTAGATAGAGACTGTTTATCATGAGACTTTGTGGGGATATAATTATTAGTAATTAAGAAAACAAGAAAGAAATGTAAAAATTGTTCCTCAAGAATCGATCTAGCAGCATTTGTCGCCGTGACTCCACCACCATTAGTGTCCAAGTTAACAGCCGGATTCCCTCTCTCTCCTCTAATTTGATTAGTAAAATTATAGTATTATGTATCGGGAATGGGGCTTGATCCTTTAGTCTTTGTTTAGTTATAGTTTAAACCATGCAATTAATTATTATTAGTACTAAACTAATTTTACCACAAACATAATTAACACTAGTAGTAGTAGTAACGAAGAAACACTCCACATGTTATTATATACATTAAACCACGTTTACGCACGATGATTACAGCTTGGACGGACCACACTCATCAGTCATGTCACACGCTTCATGTTAAGGATAGGTTTAGTAGCATGACTCCAATCAGATTACACTCCCTCCGTAGTTCATCCCAGCTCCAACTCTATCAATGAATTAATTTTAAACTATAATGTTAAATAAAATTTATTTAAAACTTTACTTCATAAATTATGACTTCAACGAAGTTCAAATTATTAAGATTTTTAACCTCTTTTATTATTTTTATTTTTAAAGTATAGCTCCATTATTAAGCTATTTCAATTACGATATGTGAGAAGTGAAAAGGAAAATAAATGCAGATTTTGCATTAATCCACCTTGGGAAACGGTGGTTTCGTGTTGGTCGCGTAGGCAACAAGGTTTAAGTGTAGGGTGAATACACTTATAAAAACAAATTGTGTCTAACAATGATTTCTCAGCAAGCTTTTAGGTTGCTCATACTTAAATCTATAAGAGAGTGGAGAACTTGTAATAAGTGTGAAAGTATATCTTTCAGCAAGTAACTAAAGCAGATAGACAAATATGTTTGCTGAAACGTAAACTGCAGAAAGTAAATTACTCAAGGTTTATAGTGGTATCACTACAAGAAAACTGCCGAATAGTAACAGATATTATATGTTAATAAATAATAACGAATCGCCATTGATTAGCGACGGATTGAGCGATTTGTTCAATCCGTCGCCAAATCCGTTACTATTTAGTAACAGATAGTTTATCCGTTACTAAATTTGTTGACTAATTATTTTTTAAAAAGAATTAGTTAACGACGGATAAGGAAATCCGTTACACTTGCAGGTTATTAATTAAAATAAAAATTAAAAAAATAAGCTACTTAGTAACGGATATCGCTATCCGTTACTATTTAGTAACAGATAGTTTATCCGTACTAAATTAATTACAAAAACGGGAAGCAGGCAGCTTCTTCCCCCATTTCTATTCTGCTTCTTCTTCTTACATCTTCTCTTCGTCACTTTCGCCCCAATTCCAACTCCGACCAAAACTCCACCATTCCAGCCAATCTTGTACTCTTTCGAAGCTCGTTGGACAAGGAACTCGCGTGGCAATTCAATTTCATCCGTCTTCAGCTATTTTTTCCGTAATTGAAGGTATTAGTCTAAAACTCTTACTTTGTCAAATTTGAGAATTTTGCTAATTTCGACTAATTTGAGCAATTGTATGTTTATGGGAGGTCTCTACTAGCTAGTTTAGCTTATATTAAGTAGTGGGTTAAGCTTGAGGTTGTGCAATTGATAGATTTATTGTGAAATTCAATTGTTAGTATCATGTTAGGATGTTTGTAAGTATGTAGGGTATTTAATTTGATATTTCCGTACATGTATATTAGGATTAGACAGATTTTGTTGAGTGTTTGGAGACCATTTAGTGATTTTGGTGATTATAGTATAATTGGCTCGTATTAACTTATCAAGAATTACTACTATTTTAATCTACAATATGAAAGCTGTTATTTTTTTCCTTTGGGAATGATGTTTAGAAAAGTAATGGGTGTTTAAACTGTAATTATACCTAGGTTTATAAGAAACTAACTATTTGCTCACAAAACAAATAGTTTATAAGAAACTAACTATTTTCTCACTAACTATCTTCAAGGATGACTTCTCCACCTTCGTCACCTCCTCCACCGTCGCCTACACTCTCCGAGGCAAACATGTTCACAGGTTTTTCCGCTTTCGATAGAGCATTGGAGGCAGAATGAAGGCCGACATAGATGATGAAGATGCAAACATGTTCACAGGTTTTTCTGCTTTCGATAGAGCATTGGAGGCAGAAATGAAGGACAAAATGGATGATGAAGATGCAAACATGGCTAAAACCGATGCTGGGGAAGAAATGGATGATGAAGATGATGAGGATTTTGACATGACCATCAAGAGGATGATGAACTTTCGATTATTTGCAACTGTGTCTATCATGCTTGTATATAAACGAAATCATTAGAGGTTAGTGTATATATTCGTATCTTCCGTAGATAATATGATCATTCTTGTTTATTTTATTGTGCTTATTTTGTGAGTGATATGTTAGTCACCATTGTGTTAGCAAATTTTAGGACAATATGAGTGGTATGTTAGTCACCATTTGTGTTAGCAAATTTTAGGACAATATGAGTAGTATGTTAGCCACTATATGTGAGTGGTATGTTAGCCACGGAACTTGGGTGATATGTTAGTCACCATTTGTGTTAGAAATTTTAAGACAATATGAGTGGTAGGGGTTGTTAGGAATATATGTTTAGATTTTGATCAGCAACCTAATGACTTATCTTAGCTCAGAAAGGTGGTTAGTACTCTTGGTTCACTTGAACACTGTAAAAGAGGAAAATCACTAAGTATGATAGTCTAGCAAAATCTTGTATAGGATGTTAGGTCGCTGAACGTAATTTTTATTTCTCTGAAGAAGACCAAGAAGAAGGCATCCAGCAGAAGAGTTCAACATATTTGAAGATTTGAAGACTGCACAAGATTGCTGAAGACTAAGGTCATCAGATACCCGTGTCTAGATATCTTGAAGAAACAAGTGTTTTTCATTAAACAAGTGTTGCAAAAGATATATAAGAATACAAGGTTTCTAAACGAGGAAAAATGCCCACAGATATCTACACTCAGATACCTTGGATAAAAACTATGTTTCTGGGAAACAATGTTGTAACAAGTGTCTGGAGATGTGAAGGTCTCTGGAAAGGGACGTGCAATGCTTCAGAAAGCATGAATAGTTCCGTTGGCACTACAGGACAAAGTATAGTACAGTGCATTAAATGCGCGGACAGAAATGTCTGAACAAAAACGGCAGTCTCTGAGAAGAAGACAAACGTACAACCGTACTATATTTAGATATCAATAATTTGAATTTCATTGAGCCTAACGGATACTATTCCAACGACATGATTTTCAACTATAAATATCAACACTTAGAATGCTTGAAATACACAGAACTCACACCAAGAACACTGAACACTATCTTTCAAACGCTCAAGCATACTACTTACCTTAAAGCTTTCTGTTGCGACCAAAGCTCTTGATTCTAAGTAGCACAAAAGTTGTAAGTGTCCTGATCCTAATCAAGCATTGTTATCTGTGAAGGAGTTGAATTAAGATTTCATATCTGAGATTCATTCTCTGGAACACTTATCATAGACTTGGGTCAGTAAAGAACAAGATACCATACATTGAAAAGTGTATTAAGTATACTTGATTCATAGAGCTATCTGCATAACTGAATAAGTTATTAAAGAAGCTCACCTGACAAACTACCTTAACCAACACCTTAATCGGCGTGGAGTACAGGAAGTACTTAATTTGGGAAACTAAGGAATAACTCCAAGGTTACTGAGCATATGAAGAACTTAGTTTGGGAAACTAAGGAATAGCTCAAAAGGTTTCTGAGTACAGGAAGTACTTGGCTGAGAAAGCCGGGGAATAACTCAGGGGGAACACTTGGTTGAGAACCTAGTGTATTTAGGAATCGAGAGAAGATATTTGTAAGGTTAAGTCAATTAACTGTCTTAGTGGATTCTAGGTCTGAGAAAGGCCGAAGTGGATTAGTTGAAGGATTACGCCACTTTTGGATACCACTATAAAGACTTGTGTTATTTACTTTGTGCAATTTATTACTTGCTTTATTTACTTTTCTAAGTATTTACACATATCTTGCTGAGCACGTGCACTTATCACAAAAAGTCTTCCGCTATCTGAAAATAAGTATCAGATATCTGAGAAATTGTGTTTATCGACAAAAGTTTGAAAAAGACTATTCACCCCCTCCCCCTCTAGTCTTTTACTTTGCCGTTATTTGGACCAACAAGTGGTATCAGAGCAGGAGGTTCCCAAGCCTTCTGCTCTGAACCTAGATCCCAGATAAGTGCCCACTAATTGCCTTTCACCTACACTTGATTTGTTTGTTTAGTGTGTTTGCTGAAGCATGTCTTTAAGTGACGCCCCAATTCTCAAGCCAGAGAATTATGAGAAATGGACGAACAACATGATGCTCCACCTAGAAGCCATCAGTGACGAAATGATCGACGTGATAAAGAATGGCCCCATAGTCATTCAACAACTCAAGCAGGTCATGGAGGTTTCTAATGGTAGAGACAGAGAACCAAGTGATGGCTCCTCACGCATGAATCGTCAACGGTGGGAGACCTACCAGTCAAGTTATTACGAGCCAAAGCCCAGAGAGCTCTGGACATCGAAAGATGCCAAGAGAAATCGACTGGATGGTCAGGCTCGCAATATCATCATTCGTTCTACTCCAGAGCACATACAGTGTAAACTGTGGGGGTGCAAAAATGGCGAAAGTGGCCTGGCAACTGATTGAGGAAATCAGCGTCAAACCGAGAAAAACAAAGGAAAATAAGTTCGAAGTTTTGAAGCTCAAATTCCAAAACATTAAACAAGGTCCCACAGAGACTCTTGAAGAACTAGATTTCCGGTTTACAACACTCATGAGTGATATGGCTGCACTTGGTGAAAGTGATAGATACACCCAACCAGAAAAGATTAAGACTATTGTGAGAAGTCTAAATCATAACTGGGAGCATACAAAGTTTTTCTACTTTAACCAAGGAATGCCAGATATCACTCCAGTGGAACTTTTCTCTCACCTTGCCACTGTTGACTATGAGACGACTCAAAGAGAACAAACAACTGAAAAGTTGCAGAATGTTGCTCTAGTTGCTCAAGGAACTTCTGAAAAGAAGGAAGGAGGTGATCGAGGAGAATGATCTTCTTTCAAAGCAAATGAGAAAATATGTCGTCG
The DNA here is from genome assembly GCA_026545765.1 of Plantago major. NCBI lineage: Eukaryota > Viridiplantae > Streptophyta > Magnoliopsida > Lamiales > Plantaginaceae > Plantago > Plantago major. The sequence continues at coordinate 61,387,915 of CM048844.1, read as the reverse complement.
GGAGATTGAGAAGAAAAGCCAAAGAGAAGTGAAAAAGCATCTAGGCTCAAATTATCATCGGACAAAAATATGCAACTCTAGCTCATTTGAAAACAATGCTCGTAAAGCATCTAGTACTGAGGAAGCAGAAATCAGAAACGATATCTGTTTCTATTGTCAGAAACCTGGTCATTTCAAAAAGGATTGCCCTGCCTTCAACAAGCTAAAGACAGGTGACAAGAAAGATAGAAGCAACTTCAAGAGAGGTCAGAGAGCTCTGCTCACTGAGGAAAGAAAGAAGATACAAATCCAGCTGGATGCTCTAGACATTGAGTCTGATTCTGAGGATGAAGACTCAGATGATTCCACACCGCCTTCTCCAGAGATGTGTGGTGTTTCTCATGAAGTGGTTGACTTTGGTCAAAAGAAGAAAGAAGTGTGTGGAGTGGCTGATGAAATCTTTCCAGATATCTCCAACATTGAACCTTGTCTAATGGCTGATGAGGTAACACATACTTCTTGTTATACATATGAAAGTGATGAGGAAGGAATCAAAGATCTGGAACATCTCAGAAGAGAACTTGATCTCTACGAGAGAGAATTTCTAATTGTCCGAGCTAGAGCCGAAATCTTTGAAGAAGAAAAGAATTCTCTTGAAAAGGAAAATTCACAATTACTCAAGATATCTGAGAAAAAGGATGCTGAAAATGCATTTCTCAAAGCTCAGATATCTGAGACACAAAAGTCACATAAAGAAGCATTGGCCAAACTTCAAAAGAAATGTGAAGATCTTCTTTCTGAGAATAAGGAACTCAAAAAGAAGGAAGTATCTTTCCAATCTTATGTCAAAGCTAGTGACACTCTTACTGAAGTACAATCTTATTTAAGAGATCCTTCAAAAAAGGGAGGACTTGGGCTGGACACACAAACAAATAGTTCTACCACTCTGAATAAGAGTGACGAAAGAATAACATTTGTTGTGACAAAGGAAAGGCAGTTGCGACCAAACCTTTGTGGGAAAAACAAGTCCAAAAGAAAACTGTTGGGAATATTTCTGAAAAGAAACATAACACTGAAAAGTGTAATCACCCACAGTGCTATGTCTCTCAGAAAGGAATAATTGCAGGAGCTGGCAAATTCTCCTATGTCACGTTTTCTGGAAAGAAGATAGACTACCCAGAGACTAGCAAAGCTGCTGAGATGAGAACTCAGATAGCACCTGGTGCTCGAAATGGCATTGGCCATAAATCCATCGGGAAACAACTTGCTCGTGAGTATAAACAAGAGCAAGAACGATGGATAAAGGCTAGGATTGCTCACAACAATGATCAGAATGGAAGAAAAGTCAAGCCATTGAAAATCTGAATGCCAGGGCTAGAAGAAATCTGACAAGGAAAGCTAAGTTTGCTGACAAGCAGACTCAGCAACCTGACAGGTATCTGGAAGCACCACAAGGAGCACCAAGGAACACATTAAGGAAGAAAATAGTTCTTAATAACAATGATACTAATCATTTACCTAGAATTCTTCCTTATGTTCCTGTTAGACAAAAGAATGTCCCTAAGAAATTCATTCAGAAATGGATTCCTACAGGAAGATTCTTTAGTCCAGATGGTTCCATTGTTGGTATGAGAACCTAATATCCTGTTTCCTGTTTTGTGCAGAACACTCTAAAGACTAATCCAAAGTGGCATTTTGATAGTGGATGTGGGAAGCACATGACAGGAGACAAAGAAAATCTGATTAACTACCGAAAATGCGATGATGGACCAATTATTAGATTTGCTGGAGGAGATAAAAATCCAACCATAGGATTTGGCAATCTCAAGTTTGGAGCCCTTACAATCTCTGAAGTACTACATGCAAAGGGATTGAAATATAATCTCCTAAGCATGAGTCAATTAGTAGACAAAGGGTACACTGTCAAGATTAACTCAAAACTATGCAAAGTGATTGACAATGAGTCAAAGCAGACAGTTTTGGTTGCTAGGCGAAAAGAAAATCTTTATGTTGCTGATTGGGCATCCGCCACAACTGAAGAATGTCTCATGGTGAGTCAATCTGGCTATACTGAAGAAAATTGGCTATGGCATAAAAGAATGAGTCACTTGAATTTCAAAACTCTGAACAAGCTAGCCAAGAAAGAATGGTGGTTGGTTTACCCAAAATGGCATATAGAAAGGATGGTATATGCTCAGCTTGCCAAATGCGAAAACAATCCAAAACATCTTTCAAGTCTAAAACTAGACACTCCAGTGAAAGGCCACTGCAAATGTTACATATGGATCTTTTTGAATCCTCTGTAACTAGCTATGCAGGAAAGAAGTATGGTCTGGTTGTTGTTGATGATTACTCAAGATTCACTTGGGTTGTATTTCTCTAACAAAAATCTGATACAAGGATTGAGATACCCAACTTGCTGAATAAGCTTGAATTCATGAAAAATGACAAGGTATCTGTAATCAGAATAGACCATGGTACTGAGTTTGTGAACCAGTACATAAAAGAGTTTTGTACCTGCAAAGGTATACAACATCAACTATCTTCCATAAGGACACCACAACAAAATGGTGTTGCTGAAAGGAAGAATAGGACCCTAAAAGAAGCAGCAAGAACAATGCTTGCTGACACTGAAATAAGTGAAATTTATTGGGTTGAAGCTGTTAACACAGCCTGCTACACTCAAAATAGATGTTTGATTAACAAACACCATAACAAAACTCCTTACGAGCTTTTGATTGGTAGACCCCCTAGAATCAAACATCTAAGGGTGTTTGGTTGCAGATGTTTTGTTCTTAACAATGGAAAAGAATACTTGAGAACATTTCAACCAAAAGCAGATGAAGGAGTATTTCTTGGTTATTCTCTGAATAGAAAAGCCTATAGAATCTACAACAAAAGAACGCAAAAGATTGAAAAATTTGTTCATGTAGTTTTCTACGAAGGAAACAAGAAAATACCCTTGAATGATGATCTCTCAGAAATGTTCAAAGAGCTAATGATTAAAGATTCTGAAGAAGAATTCTCAATAGGAAACAAATCTATCATTCACTTCGAGGATGAGTCTGACGATGAAAAGCAACCATTGCTTAGTAACAACCAGATGACTCTAAGACATGATGAAGAATTTCCTATGAGAATTCCAGAAATGGAACAGGTTACTGAGAACCTTCATCATAAAGAGATTTCTGAGAATGAGATTGCTGAAAATCAAATTCCAGATATCTCTAACACTAAAAAAGTGTCAGATATCCATGGGATTTCCCATGTGTCAGATATCTCAGATACTGCACAAGTATCCTATCAAAAGCATATTGATTCACATTCAGATCAAAATGATATTGATCTTACTAGTTCAAAACCCATTATGAAATAGATAAGAAATCATCCTGCCAAGGATGTGATCGGTCCTTTAGGCCAAGGTGTTAGAACTAGGAGAGCAATTGCTCAAAATGCAGATTCGCTCTATGGATGTTTCATCTCAAATATTGAACCTAAAACTATAGAAGAAGCATTGAAGGATCAAGATTGGATCTCTGCAATGCAAGAAGAGTTGGATCAATTTGAGAGAAACAAAGTCTGGAAATTGGTTCCATTTGTTGTGGAATATCGTAATTGGAACCAAGTGGGTTTTCGAAATAAAATGAATGAGTCCGTGAAATAACCGTAAACAAAGCAAAATTTGGTTGCGAGGATTTACCTGCATCAAGGACTAGATTTTGATGAATCTTATGCACCAGTTGCAAGATTGGATGCAATAAGACTCTTTCTAGCCTTTGCAGCTCATAATGACTTTAAAGTTTATCAAATGGATGTCAAGAGTGCATTCCTAAATGGTGAACTTGCTGAGGATGTCTATGTTGAGCAACCACCAGGCTTTGAGGTATCCTCAGAAAGTAAGATGATCTATAAGCTTCAGAAAGCTCTGTATGGGCTGAAACAAGCTCCAAGAGCATGGTATGATACTTTGGCCAGATACCTACTAGAAAGTGGTTTCAAGAAAGGAGATGTTGATAAAACACTCTTTACATTGAACCTTGATGGGAAACTACTTTTAGTTCAAGTATATGTTGATGACATTATATTTGGATCTAAAGACAAGCAACTTTGTGAAGACTTTGCTGAGCTCATGAAAAGTAAATTTGAAATGAGCATGATGGGAGAATTGAATTATTTCCTAGGGCTGCAAGTCAAGCAACTCAATGATGGAATATTCATGAGTCAAACAAAGTATGCAAAAGACATGCTCAACAAATTTAATCTAACGCCTTCTGAAAAGAATGCTAAGATACCTATGAGCATTGGAACCAAAATGACCTATATTGAATCTGACAAAAGTTTTGAAGAACACAAGTATAGGAAATTGATTGGGTCTCTACTGTACCTCACTACAAGTAGACCTGATATTCAATATGCAGTTGGAGTGTGTGCCAGATTTCAGACAAATCCAATGCAATCACATTACAACATTGCTATGAAAATATTAAGGTATGTAAAGGGTACTGTAGAAGTTGGATTGTGGTATCCAAAAGATAGTGGATTGAGTTTAGTTGGCTATCTGATGCTGATTATGCTGGATCGTTACTTGATAGAAAAAAGCACCTCAGGAACTTGTCAATTTCTTGGTGCCAGATTGATATCATGGTCCAGTAAGAAACAAAACTCAATTTCCACATCTACCACAGAGGTTGAATATATTGCTGCTGGGTGTTGTGCCTCACAAATATTGTGGATACAACAACAACTCAGAGACTATGGACTCAATGAAGAGAAAACTCCAATTTTCTGTGACAGCACAAGTGCTATTGCCATAACTCAGAATCCTAAGTTTCATGCAAGAACAAAGCACATTGATATTAGACACCACTTCATTAGAGACCATGTTGAAAAAGGCAATATAGAGATACTCAAGATTGTCACTGAAGACCAACTTGCAGATATCTTCACTAAGCCACTACAAGAAAGTAGATTCTTAGCTCTAAGACATAGTCATGGACTAATGGAGCTACCAAAGAACTGAAAAAGTTCAGATATCTGAAGAAGATATCAAAGGAGGGAAATAGATATCTGGAACGGGTATACAGATATAGAGGGAAAAGAAACCTGGAACAGGTATCCAGAAAAGAGGTATCTGGAACGGGTATCTAGAAACCACAGGCTAAAAGGGTAAAATGGCTATTCAAAGATTTCTGATACAGGTACTCAGATATCTAGATCACTCAGTGAGAGGGAACATAAAAGAGAATAGTACAACTGTCTGCAGTCAACTACTCTCTTGAAATTTGTATTATTTCTATCTTTGCGTAAAACTTGGCAGATACTGAGTGTGAGATAGACTCACATACAAAAGATGTTCTTATTCACACAGAAGAAATGTGATTCAGATAGCTAATCGCCAAAATTCATTAATTGGGCACAATTACAATTGCTGATTGTGATCATTGCTGAAGAAGCAATAGTGACCCTTGATGAAATGGGCGTTTGATCTTAACGGACGAGATTATTTCTCTGAAAAATAGTGGAAGAAAAACTCGGGGTGGCCCACTAAGCATTTAATGTCAAACAAACTTTACCCACGCCTATCTGCAAGTACACAGATACTTACATACAAAATCAATTTATATGTATATGTCTGTTGAGATTTACGTTGCTATATATATAGGATTTTGGCAAAAGAAATCACTTTCGCCTAATCCAACATTCATACTTGCACAAGAATAGCAAAAACAATCCTTCAAACTTTTCTGCAAAAACTTTGTTCTTCGATTAGTCTTCTGCAAAGAATCACTAATCTCCCACCTTAATCTCTTTCAGACTCTCGAAAACTCTCACTATATAAAGAGATGGCTCCAAAACGTGCTTCTACCTAGAAATCCCAATCTACTACCTCTGGTACTGCTGAAAAGCAAGCACTAGAGTTGGTTATCACAAACAATCGTTTAGTAGGAGACTTCAATCCTAATCATTGGACTTCAAATCACAGGATGATTTGGGGTGGTGCCATGATTGAGGAATACCTTACTGCTGCTATTGAAAATCAAGCCGATAGGAAGCTAATCCTTGATATGCTTGAAAAGGCACAAATCAAAGGTTTCCTGTCTGCTATTCCCAGTGGAGTTTCTTCACTAGATGTGTACAACAATTCCAGGATTATTTCTTGTGTATCTGAAGGCACTGAAATAGTGTCTATAAAGTCAAAAGTTCAAGGAAAGGACATCTTTTTGAACTTGACAACTTTCTGTGAGTTGTTTGGACTTCAAAATCTTGGAAATGATTTTGAAATAAACACCAAGGATGATGATCTCCTTGAAGGAGTGAAGCAACTGTACAGTGATGTGTGTGATCTTGAAAAACCAGATACATCCACTGACTTCAAACTTGCTGACATCAGAACCAGACATTTGTTGGTTCACTGGGATGTGTTGGCATGCATTCTTCACAGATGCTTTGATGGTCTACAAGGAGTTGCCGACCAAATAAGCCAAGAACGATGGATGATGATGTTCTTGTTAAAACAACAAGACAAAAGGCTGGAAAACCCTTTCAACTGGGGAAAGTACGCCTTTATGAAATTTGTGAAGAAGATTCAAGGCTTTGAGCCTAAAATTGTTAAGGGCCTTGCTGAGCCAAAATCTACAGTGAGCTATGGACAAAAGATATGCTTCTTACTGGAGAAGCTTGGCATTGAGCTCAGAGAGAAGGCTGACATAGCCAACAGTAACCTACTCTACAAATATGAGTATACAAACATGATGAAAAAGGTTACTGCATCTCAGAAAGGTTCCAAGAAATGAAAGACTGAAGAGGTATCTGAGGGAACCGTTGCGACCAAAAAGCCCAGAACTTCACGAAAGAAGACTGCTGGCAAATCAGAAGGCATACCCATTGTGGATATCGACTCTCAGATATCTGCCACCACTGCTGATGAACTCATCAATGAAGATGAACTCATCAATGCTGCAAAAGATACAACTGCTGATGAACTCATCAATGTTGCCAAGGAGAACCTTGCTGATGAACTCATTGGTAAAAATGAGAGTAGTGGCAGGTACCAAGCCCTATCTGCAGAAACCGCAGGGATTATGGACCAATCAGTTCCTAATGCTGATGAGAGCTCTGACGATGATGATGATGAGTTAGTTATCTCTCAAGTCCTACAGAAATCAAAGAGGGCTAAGGTTGCTGAAAAAGTAACAAGTGTAGAGGTATCTGAAGAAGAACCTACACCACAGGTTGCTGAACAAGCACCTGTTTCAAAGGTTGCTGAAGAAGCAACTGTGTCCAAAGTCACTGGACAAAATGCACCATCAGAGCAAGAAACACTTAAGCTTATTGAAGATGCTTTGATGAGTGATAACTTAGTGTTAGAGGATACTACCATTGTCTCAACACTTAAAAGTATGTCTCAAGCAGATCTGGACAGGCCCCATATAGCATCACCTTCTTCATCCTGATCAGAACCATCACACCAACCACAACAACCAGTAGTGGATGCTGTTGAAACGGTACTTGAGTTACAGCATGAGATACCAGCATCTTTCCGTGCTGATGAAAATCCTGCAAAAGAGCAGGTTCCCCAACTCAATGAGAGGGATCAAACTGAGGCATCTGCTCAGAATGATCAACCAGGGGAGGCAACTGAGTTGCACACTCAGGAAAGGTCTGAAGTACCTGAAACTTCAAACAAAGAAGCTGAAATGGAACAACAAGACCAACGCATAGAAGGGTCACAAGTTCCAGAGACCAATCAGCTTGACACTACTCAGGTAGCTGAATGGTTTAACTCTTTACTAGTGATATTTTTATGTTTTTTAATCTTGTTATTTAATAAAATTTCTTTGTTACAGGCTGAATTAGAAACACAACATCAAGAGGAAGCTGCAAAGCTTGCCTCAGAATCTGAGAAGGAGGCTTCCATAGCCTCACCACTTAAGGAACAGGAGCCTGTCTCACAGGTAGAAGATAGTTCCTTCAGATATAACCTCTCAGATATGTGCTTTATACACTTGACTAATACTATTAAGTGTTTGTTTCTAATAGGCTCCAACTGAGAAGAAAAATGAAAAGACTGAAAAGTCTATCTCTTCAGAAAAGAATCCAGAGACTTCGAAGGTCTCTGAGGAACAAGTATCTGAACCTTCTGCAGAGAAGGTATTTCATTCAGATACCTATAATCTTCAACGATAAATCTCTTATCATTTTTCTCAAACTAACACTTTCTACTTAACAGGTTCAAAAAGTAGAAGTTGCTGGGGAATTACCCGCTCAATCCCCACAACAAATGGAAATTGATGAGGCATCAAAGCCTTCATCACAAGAAAAATTTCCAGAGACTGCACAAGTCTCTGAGCAACAAGTATCTGAGCCTCCAATAGTGGAGGTAATTGACCTCTCAGATATCTGATTTTGTAAATAGAATTTTTCTTGATAAAATTTCCTAAGTGTTATTCTTCTAATCTCAGGTTCAAGCAGAAAGAAAGATCAAAGGATCGAGACTTCCGATCCTCCTCATATCCAGATATCGAGGCACTGGAACCTCAAGAGTCAAGTCATCCGAGCATCACAGGCTCAAACAAGTGCCACTAAGGTCCCTGTTGATGAGAAAAAGGACCTGCTTCCTTTCTTCAAGGAACACACTTTGCCAAAGCACCTAAAATGCTTCAAGAGATGGCAAAAGCTTCGATGCTCCGATCTATCTGAGATCATAAAGGTGAGTGATCACCACACAAGGAGAGTACGAGAAAGCTGATTCAATATTCCTTTGGAACATTGATGCATAAGGACTTTGTCAAGGAAGTGGCCAGAAAGCTGATTCAAGCTTTTGACCAAGCAGATGGTCAGACCAGAATGCAGATGGCATTCAAGCCTATCTTTCCCCAAACCCTACAATACATACCCTCTGAACAAGAGGAAGTTAATGGGCAAATGGTCACTATTCCAGAAGTGATCAACCTGGTCTCTGAAGATGAAGAAGAGAAGGAGACTGATGAGAATGATTATGAAGAATCTCCTTCTGACCATCACAAGGATGAAGATGATAAGAAGGATGATGATGATGCCCCTGCACCAGGGACAGGAGGGATTGCACAAGGAACTAATGCCTCAGTTGCTGAAAAGCACACTGAGAGGACATCACAACAATCCCCTCCTCCATCTCCTCAGAAATCTACCCATTCATCTTCCCAACAAAAGGACACTACTGAACAAGTAGTTGAGCACTCTGAGGAAACAACCCAAAAAATATTGTATGCATAAGCCAGACTTGCTCAACTCAAACAATTGTTGGAAGAAGAACAACAGCTAAATCTTCAACTAAATGAAAAGATAGCTGAATCCAGAGTCAAGCTAAATAAACTTGAAGATCAAACCATCAAGGAAATGCAAGCTTACTCTGAGATTAAAGAGCTCCAGAAGTCAGAATTCCATTGCTAAGGAGCTAGATACTGAGCAAGTATCTGAAGACAAGCATAATGCTAAGGCTGCATCACCAAAAGATGTACCATCCTCCTCTCTGAAAGGAAAGAAACCCATCTCTGAGATGGTTGCTGGACTAGAAAACATTGATGAAAATGTCCGAGAGGATGAAGATCACTGGGCTGATGACTCAGATGATGAAGAAGAGAAGAAATTGGCAGAACACTGAAATGAGCACTTGGTGATATCTCATTTGAAAAGGTAGCTGATTGCTCCTGAAATTTCAACAAGCTGCCAAATGTCAACTCCAATGAATACTTGAGCAGATTTCAAGTACTGGCCAAATTGAAAAAGGAGTTATCTTCTCAAGATAAAGCCGCCATTACATCAGTCCCTGAAGAAATGAAGACATTCACTGAGCTCATCACTCAGAGAATAACCAGTCTGGTCATTGCTCAGAAAGACCTAGACATGGTTAGGGATAATGACCAAAATTTGGCTGCAAAAGCCTTTGAAGAGGCGTGCTATGCTGCTGGAAAAGCAGAGGCCATACAAGGCCCATTGGCAAAGCTCACTGATAAGGAAAATGGACTTATCAAACAAAATCAGGAGCTCAAGGCTGAACTTTAGAAGTTGGTTACTGCCTACAATTACTTGCAAGGGAATTTTGAGTCTCTCTTAGAATCCTTTGTGGTACTTATTCAGTCAACAATGACTAAGGGGGAAGGAGTTGGACCTCAAGGTCAGGGGGAAGGAAAGAAGAAATCTAGAGTTGGAGCTGCTCAGAAAGGAAGAGAAAACAAGAGAACTTCCCAGCCACCACTCAGAATAAATGAGCCCTCATGAAGTCAAGCTGCTTTGCAAATAGTAGCTACTTCCCAGCAACCAACTGAAGAAACAACAATGGTAACAAGGGCCATGGCACAAAGACCTCCAAGGAGTACCAAGGCTCCAAGGTGAAGACATGTTATAGGGATTGAAGAATCTTCTGAAGAAGAAGAAGAAGAAATCAAATCCCAGGGCAATGAAGAAGGCTGCAAATCACCTAACCAGAGAAATCTTGAAGATGATGATGAAGATGAGGATGAAGATGAAGCTCCTCTTCACAGAAAAAGAAGAAAGGTTGATAGCCTATCTGAGCCCATAGCTGCAAAGCCTTTGGCAGCTATAACACCCTATGGAAATACCAAGTCAATCCAGAGTGGTTCTTCAAGCAATCCCCCAAAGGAAAATTCAAGGCAAAGGAGGAATAGACTAAGAGCTGAAAGAAGAAAAAGTCAACTTCCACTTAGGACATAAGAAGCCAGAATTGAGTATGTTAAGACTGACAACAACTCCTCTGTCTACAGGTGCATTAATCAGAAGAATGGCTACTGGATTCTGGAACTTAAGCACTTACTGGTAAATTCAAAATTTCCAGAACCAATCCATAAACAACTCATGGCATGGAGAAAAGACAAGCCAATATTGATTAACACCAACCACATCAAAGCCTGGTTAGATTTTGAAGTTATCAAGAGAATAGAAGCTATGAAGAAGGACCTCCATGATGAATGTCCTTATGGAAAGCCAGATGATGTGCACAGAATTCCCAACATCACTGGAACAGGCACAAGGCCAAGACTTGCCGTTGAACCCTTTGAGTCATTCTACATGACTGAAGAACAATACAAGGGTGACATCAAATATTTGAGGATCATATATGACTATTTCAAGCTATCAAATTTCAGAATTGTGCATGCCTGGAAGTGAAAAAAGTATCTGTGGGTCAAACACTTTGCCAAGAAGAATCCTACCAAAACCTACAAGGAAGTCTGTGGATTCGCCAGAGACACAGAGATGATTGTCAGAACTCTTCTCTATGACTACTCTGATGATATCAAAAGGTTTGGTGATAGGAAATTTGCGAATTGATCCATGGAACTGGTTTTGAAGACTTGAAGACTAGTTTATTAGGATGTTTACTTGGAGCGTGGTTACTCCTGTTGTCCTAATTTACTATGTATTTTGTATCTTGCTGACTGCGCTAAATTGTGATTTATTAAAGTTATCTATGAACTTTCTCTGTAACATATCTGATGAACCTACTCTCAGATATCAATTTATAAAAAGATAACTTGTCAGCAAAGATCACACCCTGTGATTTGGTTGATGTTTACATTCTGCACTTGATTGAAAGAATTGAAAGATCTTATGAATTGATTAAGTGGTGGATTGTTTCCTCATCCATATTTGTAATAGGTCAGATACTCATCGTTGACTGATCAAAAAGGGGGAAATTTGTAAGGAATATCTGTTTAGATTTTGATCAACAACCTAATGACTTATCTTAGCTCAGAAAGGTGGTTATTACTCTTGGTTCACTTGAACACTGTAAAAGAGGAAAATCACTAAGTATGATAGTCTAGCAAATCTTGTATATGATGTTAGGTCTCTGAATGTAATTTTTATCTCTCTGAAGTAGACCAAGAAGAAGGCATCCAGCAGAAGAGTTCAACATATTTGAAGATTTGAAGACTACACAAGATTGCTGAAGACTAAGGTCATCAGATACCTGTGTCTAGATATCTTAAAGAAACAAGTGTTTTTCAATAAACAAGTGTTGCAAAAGATATCTGAGAATACAAGGTTTCTAAACGAGGAAAAGTGCCCACAGATATCTACACTCAGATACCTTGGATAAAAACTATGTTTCTGGGAAACAATGTCGTAACAAATGTCTGGAGATGTAAAGGTCTCTGGAAAGGGACGTGCAATGCTTCAGAAAGCATGCATAGTTCCGTTGGCACTACAGGACAAAGTGTCGTACAGTGCATTAAATGCGCGGACAGAAATGTCTGAACAAAAATGGCAGTCTCTGAGAAGAAGACAAACGTACAACAGTACTATACTCAGATATCAATAGTTTGAATTTCATTGAGCCTAACGGATACTATTCGAACGGCATGATTTTCAACTATAAATATCAACACTTAGAATGCTTGAACAGAACTCACACCAAGAACACTGAACACTATCTTTTAAACGCTCAAGCATACTACTTACCTTCAAGCTTTCTGTTGTGACCAAAGCTCTTGATTCTAAGTAGCACAAAAGTTGTAAGTGTCCTGATCCTAAACAAGCATTGTTATCTGTGAAGGAGTTGAATTAAGATTTCATATCTGAGATTCATTCTCTTGAACACTTATCATAGACTTGGGTCACTAAAGAACAAGATACCATACATTGAAAAGTGTATTAAGTATACTTGATTCATAGAGCTATCTGCATAATTGAATAAGTTATTAAATAAGCTCACCTGACAAACTACCTTAACCAACACCTTAATCGGCGTGGAGTACAGGAAGTATTTAGTTTGGGAAACTAAGGAATAACTCCAAGGTTACTGAGCATAGGAAGTACTTAGTTTGGGAAACTAAGGAATAGCTCAAAAGGTTTCTGAGTACAGGAAGTACTTGGCTGAGAAAGCCGGGGAATAACTCAGGGGGAACAGTTGGTTGAGAACCTAGTGTATTTAGGAATTGAGAGAAGATATTTGTAAGGTTAACTCAATTATCTGTCTTAGTGGATTCTAGGTCTGAGAAAGGCCGAAGTGGATTAGTTGAAGGATTACGCCACCTTCAGATACCACTATAAAGACTTGTGTTATTTACTTTCTGCAATTTATTACTTGCTTTGTTTACTTTGCTAAGTATTTACAAATATCTTGCTGAGCACGTGCACTTTTCACAAAAAGTCTTCCGCTCTCTGAAAATAAGTATCAGATATCTTCACAGATATCTGAGAAATTGTGTTAATCGACAAAAGTTTGAAAAAGACTATTCCCCCCCCCCCCCCCGAGTCTTTTAGTTTGCCGTTATTTGGACCAACAGGGGTGCATGTTCAGATTAATTTGATCCAATCCGATCCGAAGTTCGGATCAATCCGAAGTTTCGGACCACTAAAGGCTCAATCCGATCCGAACGATCGGATCGGATTTCGGATTAATCCAAAAAAGTTCGGATTGGATCGGATTTAATCCGAATAATCCGAACTTTAATTAAAAATCGGATCGATCTCATCTAAATCTGGCTTTGCCTTTGCTTCTGCTTCTTTCACTGTCATCCGTACAGGTACCAAGATCATTACTTAGAGTCGGATCGATCTCATCCAAATCAACCATATCAACACTTTCAGACGGAGTATTCATCCTACATAAAATGGAAAAGTAAATTAATACAAATACAAAATTAAATCGAACAAGAAAAAAGAAAATTGGTAAAACTGAGAGAAGTGAGAACGGAGAAAATTGAACAGTGAATACCTGGACGGAGAAGATGAGGAGAATCGACGGACTAAGAAGATGCGCCGCCGCCGCCCTGCGAATCGACGGAGAAGATGGTGGTGGACTGCTAGCTACTGGACGGAGAAGATGGTGGTGGACTGCTAGCTGCTGGACGGAGAAGATGGGTTTTGGAGGATTTGGGATTTGGTCAGGTTTAGGTTTAGCCGTTTGGGAAGGAAATGCCGAAATGGGAATGATTGAAGGAAGCTGCTACTTGCTAGTATTTTGTTTGGCCCTCTGAATATAAGGGGATTTTTTTTAAAATTAATTCGGATTTTCAGATTAATCCAAAAATTCGACGGAACGGATCGGATTAATCCGAAAATCTTCGGATCTAAAATATCATAATCCGTAATCCGATCCGAATACATCGGATCGGATCGAATTTTCGGATTTTATGATCACCCTTAATGAGTGGTATGTTAGCCAATATATGTGAATGGTATGTTAGCCACTGAACTTGGGTGATATGTTAGTCACCATTGTGTTAGCAAAAGTCACCATTGTGTTAGCAAATTTTAGGACAATATGAGTTGTATGTTAGCTACTGTATGTGAGTGGTATGTTGGCCACTGAACTTGGTTGATATGTTAGCCACCATATGTGTAGTATGAGTGATTTTTTCATCCGTAACTCATGGTATGCACTTTACGATTTCAGGCTGAGGTGGAGAGGAGGATCGACAGTCGTGAGCTGTCAATTCAAGAAGAAAACAACATCTTCTTAGTCTTGATAAATTTCTGTTATGCTTCTCCAAGATATTTAGTTTGGACTCGTGTTTTTCTGCCACTTGACTTCTTATTTTACTTATGGATTATTTGTATTCGTCGATATTTTCACTTAATTAATACAATTTCATTATTCTGGATTTATTATCATAGATTAAATTTGTGAAACAGGTGAAATATGACATCAGGTATCAAAATTTTTTAAAAGAAATTGAAAAATCTGCAAATTTAGTAACGGATAAATTATCCGTTACTAAACTGTTTCTGACTTTTAGTAATGGATAAACTATCTATTACTAAGTCGCTATTAAAATTAAAGCAAAATCACCTTATTAGTAACGGATAGTTTATCCGTTACTATTACTAAACTGTTAGAGACGAAGGAAATAGCGACGGGCTTACTATCCGTTACTAAATCCGTTACTAAGGACTTAGTAACGAATCGGTAGGCATTTTGTAACGGATTTATCCGTTATTAAAAACCTATTTTTTTGTAGTGTATCTGAAGGTGGCATAATCCTTCAACTAATCAACTTCGTCCTCACTGTGGACTGGAATTTATTATGATAAGAAACTAAGTTCCGTTACAATATCATATCACTAGTCAAATCCCGTTTCCCTTCAAAGTTCCCAACTTTGAATCCCAGAACTTTTTCCTTAACTTTCCATGTCAAGTACTTTCTTCCTTAGCTTTCTCAGCTAAGTACTTCATGTACCCTCCTTTCTTGATGAATGCCTGCTTGATGTTTGCATGTAAGGTTATTTCAAGCCTGTGAACACTTGGATAAAAATAATGTTATTTTCAATGATCAAGAAAACTCAACCAAAGTTCTTGTGTTTCAAAGACCTTGTATATTATTTCTGGAATTTAAGACTTGGTCTTGTTTAGAAGAAAAAACCTTTGTAAGTCGCATCTTGAACAAGTTCTACTGCTTCAAAAGTAGCTTCGCAGAGCTCAAGTCTCGAAAGGAGTTACGGACTTAGAAACTTGAGAGCTTTTGGGTGCAACTTTTAGCTCAATTGTATTTGTAGGTATAGCTTGTATGAGCGAGATGTTGTGTAAGCTATTATGTGCAAAAAGTTTGTTTCTCAAGTTCAAAGTGTTCCTATTTATAGGCAAAATTAGTTCCGTTTGAATTATGATCCGTTATACCGTAATTCAAATTTGGTGTGAAGTGTTTCTATATGTTCAAACAAATGTACAGTACTTTTTGTTCTTTTATGAGAAGGCTAAAAAATTTCTCTCAGTAAGTACGAATAGTGCATTAAATGCATTGTACTATTTGTTCGCTCCTTTTTCAACGGATAGATGGTTACTGAGACTTTCCATAAAGTTTCTCTAGTATCCTTCTCCTCTTCAGAATGCCTTCTTATTCAGAAAGCTATTCCCAGTATGACCTACTCCTTGATGCTTTTAGAATATATAGAGCATTATGTGAGTTGTTGCCTTAAACTCAAAAAGCTTATTCATCTTTACTCGGAGTTTTTCAAATCTTGTAGCTTGCTTGTTGTTGATCTCCTTGGTCTTCTTCAGAAAGATAAAGTGAAATAACATTCAGAGACCTATCATCCTATACACATGTGTTTCCCATAAAATACATATTCACATATTAACTCGCATAATCTATGAATACATTTATTAAATCGCAATATAAACGAGTCACCACGGTAGCATGTTTAAATTAATTAAGTTTACACACACATCGTATATCACATACATCGACTACGTGATTATGAATTCGCATCATAACCACCACCACGTATTGATAACGATTATATACATAATCATTTAAGGCAACTCGCATGCACAAGAATCGATCATGTACTTCAAGTATATAAACAAATCGAAGTCTACTCGCAAGCACAAGGTGTTGGTCCAGATAACGGCAAAGTAAAAGACTAGGGGGGGGGGGGGAGGGTTGAATAGTCTTTTCAAACTTTTGTCGATAAAAATGTTTTCTCAGATATCTGTGAAGGTATCTGATACTTATAATCAGAAGGCGGAAAACTTTTGTGATAAGTGCACGTGCTCAGCAAGCTATAATGTGTGTAAATACACAGCAAGAAATAAAAGGTAAAAAATAAAGTGTAGTAAGTAAATAACACAGTGTTTTATAGTGGTATCTGAGGGTGGCGTAATCCCTCAATCAATCCACTCGCCCTTTCTCAGGACTTGAATCCACTAAGAAAAGAAGTTGAGTCCCCCTTACACAATCCTATCTGTTGATCCATTTTACACTAGGTTCACAACCAAGTGTTCCCCTGAGTTATTCCCCGGCTTTCTCAGCCAAGTAATTCCTCTACTCAGTAACCATTGAGCTATTCCTTAGTTTCCCAAACTAAGTACTTCCTATGCTCAACGCCTGTTTGGTGTTGGTTATGGTAGTTTGTCAAGTGAGCTAGCTCTTATATCTTATTCAGTTATCTCAGAGAGCTCTTATAGAATCAATCTTACTTAATACACTTCGCAATATATGGTATGTTGTTCTTTACTGACCCAAGTCTTGATGTTGTTCACGAGAATGAATCTCAGATATAAGTCGCAACTTTATCCTTGGATTCAACTCTTTCAGAATATGCAATTCTTGTTTAAAGATCAGGACACTTAGAACTTTCGTGCTACTTAGAATTCAAGAGCTTTTGTCGCAACAGAAAGCTAGAGAGTAAGTAGGTAGAAGGCTTGTATGCTTGAATGT
Source organism: Plantago major (assembly GCA_026545765.1). NCBI lineage: Eukaryota > Viridiplantae > Streptophyta > Magnoliopsida > Lamiales > Plantaginaceae > Plantago > Plantago major. The sequence continues at coordinate 61,370,774 of CM048844.1, read as the reverse complement.
AAGATTGTAATTCTGTATATTTAGCGTGTGTCTTTGAAGCATTCTAAGTGGTGATATTTATAGTTGAAAATCATGCCGTTTGAATAATATCCGTTAGGCACAATGAAATTCAAACTATTGATATCTGAAGATAGTACGACAGTGAGCTTTGTCTCTTTACAGAGATTTCCTCTTTTACTCAGACATCTCTGTCTGCGTAATAAATGCACTGTACTAACTTTTATCCTGTTGTCTGAATGGAACAATGCAAGCTATCTGAGGCTTTGCATATCCTTACTCAGTGAGCATTGGGTATCAGAAACCTATTGAAATACTGTCTTCCAAAGACAATTAATTTCTTCAAGGTATCTGAGACAATCATTCTGAGGAGACATTTCTTCTTAGTCTTCAGCAATCTTCTGCAGTCTCTTGATCTTCAAAAATGAGCTCCTTCTGCTGGATGCTTGCTTCTTGGTCATCTTCAAAGATATAAAAATTATATTCAGAGACCTAACATCCTATACAAGATTTTCTTGACTAACATACTCAGTAAGCTTCACCTTTTAAATATTCAAGAGAACTAAGAGTACTAGATACCTTTCTGAACTAAGATAAGTCATTAGAATTTACTGATTAAAATCTAAACAGATATTCCTAATAAATTTCCCCCTTTTTGACCAGTCACCTATGACTATCTGAAACTTATCATGAAATGGATGAGGAAACAATCCAACACATAAACATTTCTTATGATCTTTCATTTCATTTATTTAAGTGCAGAAAGTAAACATCAACCAAATCACAAGGTGTGATCTTTGCTGACAAGTTATCTTTAAATTAGAAAGATATCTGAGAGTAGGTTCATCAGATAGTTACAATTGAGAACATAGATAACTTTTACAAGATAAAGTATAATCAACAATAATAAAAAATTACAATGTTAAGAAGAACAACAGGAGTATCCAAGCTCCAAGTGAACATTCTACTTAACAAGTCTTCAAGTCTTCATTCTTCAACTTCCTTTATCTGGGTATATAGAGTCACCATATCTGATAATGTTATTAGAGTAATCAAGTAGGTAGGTTCTTACAACCAATTCAACTCTTCTTGAGAACTCAACATTATCTCTGTATGATTTGGTGGGTCTTCTCTTGCTAGTTTGTTCAACCCAGTAGTATCTTGCCCAGATCCAAGCATGATCAATCTGAATAGGAGACATCTTGAATCCTTCATAGATTGTCTTCAAATACTTCAGATCTTGCTGGTAATCTTCTTCAGTGAGGTAGAAGGACTCATAAGCATGTACTACAAATTTAGTTCCGGTTCCAGTGCCAAGAACTTTTAAAACTTTATGTACCTCATCTGGCTTAAAGTATGGGCAGGATTCAGATAGCTCCTTCTTCCTAGCTATCTGTCAGATATGAATTTCAAAGTCAAGTGCATCCTTGATTTTATCATTTGGCACTAGATCTTCTCTGTACTTCATCCATGCCATCATTTGTTGGTACACTGGTACTGGGAAGCCTTCTTTGTTCTGTAGCAAATTTTTCATGAACATTACCCAGTAACCATTCTTGCACTTGTAAACTTCAGAGTTTAGATCATATTGACTTGGAGTATATTTGATCATAGTTTCCTCAGGGCTAAGAAGATCAACTCCTCTGAGTTCTTTAATCCTTTCTCTGATCTTCTTCTGTCTTGCAACTTCTCTACTTGAGAGTTTGTCACTAGAAGTACCTTGCTAGATAGACTTGGTATTTC